>JAIFGZ020000478.1:5538342-6276685 GCA_019925245.2 Oryza australiensis
AAAATAAGCCAAAATTAACTTTTATTTTGGGGTAGGGGCTATTATAAAACCCACCACAAAATCACATCAGTGACCAAATGCAGAAGAAACACCATCGAAGATCCAAACTGATGATGACATCGAGGCACGGTATTTGTTAACGAGGTTCAGCTGAAGCTTACATTCTTGAGATGATTACGAGCACTACTCCCCTTGCGCCAACATAAATTTGTCCCTTGCGCGAATCTCCGTGTGTACCCGGTGTCCTACATGCATCATCTCTTGCAGAAACTAATGTCCTACAACACTGTAGCACAAGCATCAGCATGCATTCTCCTGCATATCCTTCTCTATATGCACAAGTAAGCACGTACACACATAGACATGTGTAACCAACACCACATATTCATGTTAGTCTTTGATCAAGTCCCAATGCATCGATATTGCATGTAGCTTTGTGTGTTAAGGCCCTGTTTGTTTCAGCTTTGTGGGTAGATTTTCAGCTTCTACTTTCTAGAAGCTGGAAAATTAAAACAAACAACTGACTTTTCGAGTGGCTTTTGAAAAGTTTGGAAAGCTAGTTTTTGAGGAAATGAATGAAAAAATAAAAGGGCTGAAATGAGCTTTTCTGCTTTTGGTGTCTTGAGAAGATAAAAATTTATTACAAAAGCTAATAGAAAAGATCATCACCAATAAACTAGCTTTTCGAAAGCTAGCTTTCTAGAAAAGCTGAAAAGTAAAAGCTGAAACAAACACAGCCTAAGTCACCTTAGCCACTCTAACCCATCCAAATCCCGCTTCGTGCGAACATGCCTGGGTCCCACAACCACCTTAGACCCAACATAGATGTAGCCCATATGGATCAACACTTTGGCTTGCCCTTCAAGCCTAACGCACCATGCTGAGACATCAATCGATCGAAGCTACACCACCCATCGATGCACCACCACCGCTGACCCCACTTGCCTACCGATTCCTCCCCATATATAGACATCAACCCTACTCACCGCCGTTGCTTTCCATGCCCAAGCCAGACACAAGCCTCCACCCCCTTTGATGGGAGCTTCCCCATCGTCCCCGATCCACAGCGATTGACGATGAGGGTGCCCGAGGAAGCCTTCGTCGCCTCCTCACAAAGCAGCCTGCGCCGGCCGAGAGCTCTCTTGTCGCCGCACGTAGCTGCACCTCGGCTGTTCGTCACGTCCCTGCCCGTCGCGTCCAAATCACCTTAGCCCAAGAAATCAACCGATTGATCTCTTTATTTTTCTTCGGTAATACTGATTTTGTTTTTGTTTGGGGTCATTGGAGTCCGATTCATCAACAAATCTATCCTCCTCTTTCCCTATCTATGTTCGACATGTCTTTCTTCCTGCTCATCAACTCCGACTCCATCGTGGAGGCGGGTGCAAAGGCGTAAGGTGAGAGGGAGGAGCCGAGGAGTAGGGATCTGGCCATTGGATCTGCTGGACGAAGAGCCATGGACACCAAAAACACTGTTAATGTTTTTAGTAGATAAAGATTTGATTGATTCCATGACTGTTGCATAGCATCTGATTAATTAGTGGAGTTAATGAGGTTCGTGGTCCTGTCTCGATGAGGTCTTTCCAACAATTTCGTTCCAAACAACGTAACCAAACTCCTGGCTGAAACAACTCTATTTGCACAGTAACCCCATGCCACACACATCACGCGATTTATATCTCGAAAGATAGATACTCTCAGCGATCTAGCCCACAGAAACCGCGAAGGGTACATCTCAGGGCCCCGGGAAAAATCTGCGCCATCCACGTGTCCTCCCCTCGACCACGAGCTGAAAACGACGCTCTCACGCTGGCGTCCTGTAGTTTTTCTTCCTCACTTGGATAAACGGTATCTTACTAAGCATCTCCCGACGTCGATTCCCAGCATCTCCTTGTTTGATCCCTACTGATGCCACTCCTGTAGGATCTTTGCTTGAACTGTTACGGTTGACAGCTAATTACCTTGAAATGTTTGTGTTCTTAATTACAAGGACACACCTCAAGTTTTGTGTAGTTAATTAAGTAAGGGATAGCTTAATGGCTCAATTTTGAGCCATTGATGTGCTTTGCCATGTTGAAGAAAACCAATGGCAAGCACTTCAGTAATACTATGCTGAAAGACACTAAGTTTAAAGAATTAGTAGCTTAGGAGTTAAATACAAGTTAAATTTATCGATAATTGTCTGATAACCATACATCACACGGCCTCAACCTACAGTTTTTTATTGTACTACTGCTACACATACTAAATGTTTTTTACAGAACTCCTACAAATAAAATTCTTAACCGTTTGACTTAACTAGATGAAACTAGATGAAAGTTATATTTAATCCAAATTTAATCACAGCATCAACAAGTGCAAAAAGAAAAAAAAGACATATAGCCTTTTTTTCAGTTTTATTATCAGCGAGTCTTTAGAGAACTTGTGTGACTGGGATAACATACATAGAGGGTAATCTGCTTGCTTGAAACAGAGTCACCTTCTGCGTTCAATAATTAATTTTGTAGGACTAATCTTGAACTAAAAACCTGCTTATAATCCCAAGTAATTACTAGAAAAACTATCCAACCGTTCCAAAATAAATTTATTTTTACCAATCCTACATGTAACATAAAATAACTAAAATACTTTTACTTTATCAAATCTCGATACAACTATTTTCATTTTATCTGTTTCTAATATAATTATTTTTTATTTTCATAAATTTTGATATAATGATTATTGAAATATAAAAAATTATTTTAAGACAAATGAGGAAACTTATTATACGACGAGGGTAGTAATAAATCGTCACAAAAATTTAAAAGAAATAGTGAAAACAAAATAAACGGCTCAATGCGTGCACTTCCACTAGGCGATCTATATATACACACACTTCTCAGCCAACCCTACCCTCCTCATCTCACCCAAGACCAAATCCTCCTCTCGAACAACCGCCGGAGCCAACCACCACCGCGCCACCCCGCCGGAGAATGGAGCTCCTCGACATGGTGCCCGCGGACGCCATCGCGCTCCGCCTCTACTCCCTCCCGGCGGCGGCCACCTCGCTCTGGGCGTGGCTCGTCGCCGCCCTCGCCGCGGCTGTTGGCTTGTGGCGCATCCGCGCCGCCGGCGCCGTCCGCTGCGCCATCGTCGTGGACGACCACACGCAGCACAAGGCGAAGCAGCCGCGGAGTGCTCCGCCGTCGTCGGTTGCTGCTGCCGTCGACGAGGAACGACCGGTTCGGCCCGAGGCGGCGCCGGTGGCGACGACGACGACGCAGACCTCCCCGAGCGAGCCGAGCACGCCGTCCAAGGTCCGGTTCACGGCGTACTACGGCGGCGAGGGAGACGGCGACGAGGGAGTCGTGGACAGCGTCAGGAGATGCGTGGACAACGACGGCGACGGCAACCGCAGCGGTGCGCGCGTCGACGGCGAGGGGGAGACGCCGCTGAGGTGGACGGCGTCAGGGAGGAGGAGGTGGACGACGACGCCAGCGGCCTTGATGGCGACGCCGTGGGAGGAGAGGGAGATGGCCGTGAGGAGGAGGGGAGACCTGGGGTGGTACCGCCACCTCGACATGGCGGCGCTCGACGGCAGCGTCGTCCGGCTGTGGGACGGCGAGGTCACGGCGGCGACGGCGGCGTCGCCGAGGCGGCGAGGCCGGAGGGCATTATCGGAATTGCATCTCTCCTTGTAGAGACATGGCTTCTGTGTATATTGTGGTGTAGGATTATTGGATTGTCACTGGGGTGGGTGTATATGACAATTTTGCCCCTTGGGCTTGTCATACACTAGCATTATGATGGCGGAGGGGTAATGGCCCTCATGTGAGGACATAAATGGAAATTAGCAAATGCCACTGGTATATCCTTGCTTGTGAATTCCAATTCCAAATTCTGACACTCTGATGGTCTCCTCTTCCTTCACTTATCCTCATTCCTTTTCTTCCTCTGAATGTTTATCGGATAACTGAAGCAAATCCTACTGAATGCATTCATCGTTTAGTTTCTTTTCTTAATTATCACCAATTAGTTATTCCTTATTGATGATCAATTTTAACGAAGTCGCCGCTATAGAATGGTTAGACTAAGCATGTAGATGAACTTGCCAAATGATAATCTGCATATAGATTCAGATAAGACTGTACTCTACACCAAGGGGGAAAAATAAATTTTGGATCAATTAACATAAGCATCATGGTTGTTTGGTAAGGACACCAGTCGATACGGCATGATTTGCAGATAATATTATACAATTATCATTTGGTGATGTGTGGACCAAGCCGGCTTATTAGTTCCTCAATTAAAGTTGCTAAACAAATTGGCTGCCTTTTCCCAACTGAACTCCGAATGTATTTAGTGAACCACCTTGGAAGATGGTAGTGGCAGGCAATGCTCCTTGCTTTTCTCTGATCATCTCTAGAATAATAGAACATTTTAAAGAGCGAAATGACAATGTAACACCAGACATAGGTACAGTCCAAGACACACATATAATTGTGTTTGAGAGAAATGTGGTTATCCATGCATGCACATTTTCATCTGTAAAACCATTATAATTTTGAGGTTAATTGTCCTTTGTTGTGTTAAGCTATGTAAGCACTTCTTTTCTATAAAAAAGTAGACAAAATCGGTAATCATTGCATTAGTACTAGAAACACAACTTTATGCCTATATTCCAAATTAGATATGAAATCTGACAGGTATTAATTCCATTTTGCTGATATCCTGGCACAATCTATAGCAGGTATAACCTTTGATTTTGCCATAAGCCGCAATTACTCATAATTTTGGTGGTGGAGGAGAAAACAACAACATGAGTTGTTTTCCACTGGATATAAAAGTTTCGATAATAAAGTAAAGGATTTAGTAATAGTGGTCTGAACTATTCTAGCATGGATTCATAATTAACTGATAACGACGGGCTTGGAACTTGAGTTATAATTTTAATTGATGTTCTCCGATTGATAGTAATATATGTCACACTTACAACGAGTAATACCACGAGAATATGATTCACACACATATATATATATACACACACACCTCGAAATTTAACTCAACATAATGATTGTTCAGACTCGGGTTTATTCCAGTGAAGATGCAAAGCATCTTTCAGATTCAGTGTACACATTTCAGGAGGCGAATTGAATTTGGGGCTTGTTCCACTTTCAACCTTATCAAATTTTTGTTAATGTCAAATTTTAACACATTTTGACGTTGTCAAATTTGGATAGTTTTAGATATTTGTTTGAAGGTTTATCGAGTTTTGGTACAATTTTTATCAATTAATTGAGCATTTGGATTCTTGGAGTTATCACGTCATTAGTCTAGGGCTTACCCTTTTAAACATAGGTATTTTTTTGAACAGTACGGGCTAATGAGGCGTGAGGATCCTATTGGAATTAGGATCCTAAAGAAACTTGGACGTTTATTACTTGGACTATATTTGCAATATATTTGCAATTTATTTACATAGTAGAACAAATCCAAATTGAAAGGGTACGAAGTCAGCATTTGTAGCTTCCATAGGAAAAAATTTTAGAACTAACAAAATTTGATCATATCTAAATTTGATATGGTTAAAAGTGACATCAGGCCCTTAGATTCACTGAACAAATGTGTCATATGGCCCATATCTACCACTTCTATTGACTGTCCAAGAAAACGTTGATCCTGAAAATTGTTGGGACTTGGGACCCAAAACTTTTTAAGTTGCAAAGCTAAAGTTAGCAACAATGATAGATTTACATCGGTCATAATACTATCAGGATTATCCGTAAAAGTTAGCAACAATGATAAATATACTATTAGAATTTGGAGCAGTTGAACGACAGGGGAGGATTTTTTTTTTTCTGAAGAAGTCGTCAGACGAGGATAATAATTTTTCTCAAGTATGGGTACAAACAAACTAAAGGCTATATACAACATCATATGGCCACTGAAGGGCATTTCTTCAGGCAGCCACTAGTTATCTCTGTACCGGGGTTCAACAAATCGTTTCTGAGGTAAAAACTGAAGGCTAGCGGGTCTTTTTTCGGTTTTCACGAAAATAGTTGACTCTGATAAATGTTGGTCAGTTTTTTTTAAAAATAAATTACGTTTGAATCTTTGTCAACTTGACCGTAAACTGAACTATGTTTTCGAGACGTCCTAAAAACCAAGTTTTTTTTTGATTTTGTAAACTCGATTTGTAAGCACTAGTAGGCATGCATGAGAGCAAATACAATAAGCAAATACAATAAGACCAGTCTCAATGCAAGATTTTATTTTTCAGTTTCTAGACCATGAAATAAAACATGAAACAGATACACACAGTTTTATATGTTATTTTTTTCATCGGTCCCATAGTTTCATAAAACGATGAAGAAAAAGCAGCCGATGAAACGAATGAATGCTCTCAGTGCGGGTTTCACCCAGTTTTCGATGTTTTGGAAACAACACTATATCGTTTCATCCCCATGAAACTTTTTTTCTCTATCTCCTCGTTTAATGCAAAAACAACAGATCTGTTAGTGTAACACCCAATTTAATATGCATGAAACACCTCCATGAAACCTCATTGAGACCGACCTAAGAACAAATGCTATAATAAATATGACTATTACATCTAATACAAATGTCACTAATACACCACTAATACTCTCACATTCTTCTTGAAGTTTGTGTGGAGGTTGCTTCTTAATTGATGGGTGGCTCATCATCTCTCTCTTCCATCTCATCACTCAATCTTATGTGACACTTTAAGGGGCAACACATGAATCATTATAGCACTTGCTCTAAGCATTCAACTCTTAGATGCTACATAGGTTTAAATGGTGAGTTGTGGGAGAGAAGAGATGAGAGAGATAAAAAGTCACTTCTCATACAACAGATAACCTCTACACAAAATTCAAGAAAAAAGAAAGAAAGAGTAGATTGGACAAATAAGTATTAGGGCTAGTATATTAGAGTTAGTATAGATGTAATCTATTATATATGTTATTTTTATATTTATGAATTGATGATGTAAATAAAATTAGAAGTAACACTCACCTTTTTTTATAAAACTTGCTATGATGTTTTGGCTTTAGAAGAAAGAGAGGATCAAAGGAGAGGCAGAGTTCTGTTGCCAAGTTGCTTTCGTTTCTCGTATCATACCATTCCAGTGGACAAATCGATCGGCAAACCGCCGATATGGCGCCCGGACGACGTCAGTGTCTCGTAGCAGATGTATGGTCACCGGCGCAAAAAGAAAAATGTGTGTACTGCACTGTTCTTCAAAAATCTGAATAGCAACAAGCCAAACACACATCGTAGTTTTTGAGAGACAACTTCCATTATTCGCCGCATCGTTGCCTACCCCAGAAAGCAACTTCTAAGGCCATGATTGGGTCAGGGGTATTTTGGAAATTCACCCCTTTATAAGAATCATACTTCTAACTTTTTACTATTTACTGTGAGATTTTTTTGTTCGAAAGAAATATTGGCAGATATTTTTTTTCAAAATTTTCCTAAATAGAAGAAATTTGCATTGATTGGAGACTGATCTTGAAACTAATTATATGCTCATATGTTATGACGGGTCAGGCTCATATATAATTGGATAGACGGGATGGATGAATTTAGGATATAGTACGAGCAATGCTCATGTTATTACGGTTTAGTTAGACGAATAAATTTTGGATAAAATAACTATGAAGGTTACACGGAGCGGACGACTGCTCACGGTGAAAAGAGGACGGAAAAAGGATAACTAAGCTTAAAAGCTTTCAAGGTAGCAGAGACAAAAATGATCTTACGTCCTCGAAAGATATTTCGTTTGTTTCAAATAATGCAGGCTCTAAACCCGTTCCGTATCAGAAAGCCCAACGCAATTTGGGCCATACGTCAGATCTCCGACGAGGCAGCGAAAGCGTGCAGAGAGAGCTCGGAACATGTGGCCCAAGGAACCAGAGGTCCAAAAGGGCCGGAAAAGAATTACGACGAACGTGAGGCCCACAATATCCGGAACGGGATTACGAGCTACTTGAGGCCCATGGAGCCCAGGAATCGGGTTACATAGCATGTGCAGCCCATTGAGCCCAGGAACGGGATCACGAGGCAAAGTAAGCCCAAGAACCTTTCCGTTGTGGGCCCACTGGAATACTACGCGTGGCTGGCCCACATTAAGTAGCTCCCCCTCCCTGCGACGCATATGGGCCGGGCCGAAATCACACAGGCCCACATCGCAGAGAAGCAGATTTACACCGGCTTTCACTTTCACATCACTGGTAATGGTTGCTGCCGAATTTTATTGCCAACTCCGACCAAATTAAGTATATATTGTAGTAGTAGCAGTACTAACACTGGAGCTTATTAGCAGCTGAATACTAGATGGTAGAGAGAATGTTTTTTTGAACGGTGCACGTTACTTTAAACTATAATTATAAAACTAATAACTAAACTATACTGTGTAGTGTATATATCTGTATGACGATGTCTATGGAGAAAATTAGCAACGCTTTTTACCCTGCATTTTCCCCTGCTTGTTAATTATATTAAATCGCTATTACCTACCCTGTATACTGTGTGCTCCTTTCTATATACTATATGTACAGTTCCAGATCAGGAAGAGAGGTCAGCTTTGCTTTGCTTCTGTGCACAAAATTTTCTTCCTCGTCGTCTTCGTCTTCTTTAATTACCGTACCTAAAGCTATGGAGATCAGGAGAAGCTATATATTCTTTTTTTTACTTCTACGAGAAATTCAGAAGTACTCCTTGTGGAAATGGAAGCGAGTCCCCGTCCTGTGGCTCATCTCGTGGGACAGGTTCTTCAGCTCCTTGGCTAGCGTCGGCGCGCCGCAGTAGAAAACTCCTGCATTTTTTTTGTCAGAAACCATTCGTGTCAGAGATTTTACAGGAACACATGCATATTGATCATGCCAGAAATTGATGCAATTGGATAGGTTTACTGGGAGAGAGATTTACCAACTGTTGAATTGGGATGCTTGGAGGCAATCCTGGTGAAGACTTCTTTCCAATTTGGCCTTGCAAAATGCGTCCTAACCTGTAGATACACGGCTCAGGATGTTCAGATAACAGTCAGAAATGTGAAAGAGAAACTACTACTTGTAAGTTGTGACAACTCTTTGTCTAGTTCTCGTTTAGATCAATGGAGAATGATGTTTTTTATTTTTTAAAAAAAGGTTCAATGGAGAATGTGGTCTAGCAACTGAGAAAAAAGTTTACCCTGGTGCCGGAGACGATGTCAACACCATGCTTGGCATGGTTCAGAGCTTGCACCATCGACAGCAGAGTTGTCCGCGCATCACGCTCCTCATAAACGCTCGTCAGATAATTGTGCAGCTCTATCACACCCTGGTCAAAATTGCATAACGAATTGATCACCAACACCGTCAATATACTGCTGGACTATCAGTAGTCCGAAAATATGGATGGATAGCAGTATGATTCCCTGCATTTCCTACCTTCTTGTCCATTTCAGCAACTTCATTCATGACTCCTTTGAACCACTCAAACGACAACGGCTCCCGTGTAACCCAGTAAAAATGTGCACGACTTGTTCTGTATGCCCTCTTCTTGTTGCTACTTGTGGTTGAGACACTGAAGCTGTTGGCACTGTCCTCAGACCTACTGGTCTCCATTGCCAAGTCCTAACAATTGTGCAAAAATATAATGTGAGCAACTAAGAAGCAGAAGGTTGTCAGTGGTAGAAATGGCAACAACATAGGATAAAGTAATACCATCAGCTCTTCAGCTAGCTTAATATTGTTAAGTAGGTCCCTCAGGATACTGATGAACGGCGTCGCTCCAATCCCAAGGCCGACAAGAAGTAGCACGTCGTAGTTTCTGAAATCCTGTGCAGGGGCACCATAGGGACCGTCTACTAGCAATCTTGGTAAGCTGTGACATATAGAACCAAAAACAATTTTCAGTTTATTGTCTTTCAGGAATATAAGAAGGTGTCATCGAAATGTTGACCGGCTGACCTTCTTGGTTCTGCGGCACCTAGCTCGCTGAATGAAGCTCTTCTGTTAAGGTGTGGTGAGAAGTAGTTCTCGACGAATATGCGCTTCAGCTCTTGTGTCCAATCTCCGTTTGTTCGGATGTGAACACTGAGGTAGTCATCTCCAGGAGCTGAAGTGATGGAGAAGGGATGCCTGAAACAGACACAGTGAAGCAGCACTTGAATTACTATACTATAAACTGAGTTACTCAGCGAGAATTGGTGAAACAATGGAGATATACAAACCATTCAAAGGGAGAAATTGTGGGACACTGAAGAAATATGTACTGCCCGCTTCTATATCGAAATCCGTAGGGCTTTGACATCGTTATGGTCAATACATTTCCAGGTAGAAGGCAGACCTGAGTGAATCAATTTGCATTAGAAAACATGCTTTAACTTGGGTTTCATGCTAGTAAACATTCTAGTAAAGGAAAAAAAATTTCTGTGCATATCATTTTCTCTTTAATTGTGACTGACAACTTCGTTGTTTCTAATGTTATTTTGCTTAAATATTCTTCTGTCTTATGGTGCTGAAAGGATTGCAGAACTCCAGTGAAATGTTTCTTGAAACGTCAAACAATGCAGTTTAAGGGAGTGTTTGGTAGAGCTTCAACTCCAAGCTCCATTTGCTGGAGCTGGTGAAAGGTAGCTCTAACTTTCTAGTTCATTTTCCTGGAGTGCTCCATTCAGATCTGTTTGGAGCTGAAGTATGTGGCAGGGCTCCAGCTCCACTCCACCAGGATCTAGGATTTGGAGCTCTGCCAAACGCCCCCTAAGTTACAAGAGAGTGACGTTGTGGGATACTTGAGTCAAAATTTCTAAAGTTTAGCTACCTATGTTACTGCTCTAAATATTTACATGTGACATTAAAAATGGCATGTCAATATTTGTCTTGACATTATTTTCATAATATTATAGCTTACACTAGGTTTTACAAAAAAAAGTACAATAGGAATTAGTTGTAAAATTGTGTGTGTGACCAGAATTTTCATCTCTCTAGAACTCGCTAAGAAAGAATTGCTGCTATGTTCCTATACATGCGAGCACTGAAGACAGAATAGACTAATCAACAATTAAGCAAAACCGTGGACCTTAAAGACATGAAAGTCTTTAGAGAGCGACATGCATTTTCTTAAGGACCGAAATGTTCGAGTAAGGTCTATTTTTATTGTTGGTGAACTAGTAGTGGCAATATGACTTGTATCCCACAATGGCACAACATTCTCCATTTCTCCTTTACTTTCAACAAACAAAAAACCATCCTACTGTATCACCAAACCTGCACTCTCCACTCGATGTTATTATAATGATGGATCCAAGACTTTGGAACTCGTAATGGATCAGTAATTAGAATCTGTGCAAGTTGTCTATGACAGCTTCTTTCTATTTTAATATTTACATTGGTCGATTAATCATGTAGGCAGTAAAGTGGATCAATCAGCACAGTGAAACAGCACAAATTTTTTTTTGAGAGGTGCAAAATAGTCAAATCAATTAGTATTAGAAACTACAGAAAGATTATGTCATTTACAGTAACCAAATTACCTTCAAGATTTTGACAGCATAAGCATTTGACCGCAAGGCTCGTAGCATCCTTTCACCGACATACAGCATCAACGGAACAGAAATGTACATCCATGTCTGAAAAAAATGCACCAAGATTCCACAATGTTAAAGCTCTGCATTGTTCCTACCTCAACTTTGCCTTTTATTACACAAAATCGTCGGAGAAAAAATTCCCACATGATATCATTCCAAAAGAGATAAAAGAAAGATAAGCTGCATTAAAATAACAAATCGAACCACTCGTTTTGGCACTTGGCAGCTGTCAGATTCTTTGGTGCTTCGAGAATTGCACAATAAAATGTGTTCACATCGAATATAATATACAAAATTATACTGATGAACATGTGGACCGACTACCATGTGCGTGCTGGAGACCAGTGTACTTTCTGACAAATGAACCTTCTGTATTGTGCAAATGGCACTAGCCATTCTGTTAATCTACAGCAGAACATACACATGTTTGTCAAACTGGCCTAGCTGGCTCTTGACTATACTAGCAAAACAAATTTAAAAATTCAGGGAAATTCACCTAATCAAAAGGATTTCAACCAGCCTTTCCTGATGGATAACTGCATATACATGACATCACAATTCAACAACCATCACAACAACAAAAAAAAATCCGAACCACGAAAAACACGTCGCGAAACGCCCATTCTTCTTGAATGCCAGGTGGTCCTCCTCCCATCCAACAAAAAGAAAAGCAAAGGAGAAAACTAAAAAAAAGTTCATGAACTGCACGGGAAGTTTCACTGTCAAATTCTAGGGGCAGAGATGGCGACCAGTGCAGGTCACTCTTTCGCCTTTCACTAGCTAGACAGCCTCTTTAGTCGGATCCGATCCCCTCCCTATAGATGCCATTGCCACCACCCCATGATCTCCTTTACAACTAAGAGCCTCTTGGCCCCTCCTAGATCAACATAGCACGGCAATAATTCTCGCCGTCTCGCTCGTCTCATCACCACATGTGACAAGGGACACGAACGCATTAAGCTTCACATTTTTAGTTGTTAAGTGGTGGTCACTGATCAAGAAAGCTAAGTAACACTACTACTGCTGCTGCTGCTGCTTAATTAACTCGGGCGAGTTTGGTGAGATGGCAATGGGCACCAAGCTAGGCCGGCCATAAAATTTAGTGGCTATGATAGATAAAAGTCTTCGAGACATGGCATGCATCCACATGTAGAAGCAGGAGAGTAGTAGTAGCAATGGAGGTGACGAGTTCGTGGCAAAATTGAGAAAGAGCTAGCTGCATTAGGCCGGTGCAGTAGGTGAGCTGGATTATACTAATCGTGGGGGCCATGTGATTAAGGGTCAAAGCACAGTGGCAAAGAAAGGTAGTAGTACTAGTACTAGCAGCAGTATACTGTTAGAGTAGAAACAATCAAGCAAGCAAGCAAACTGGAGACGTTTCCTGCACAATCCATCATTGTAACCTTCATGGCTAAGGCAAGAACTGAAAGCTCGTCGCTTGCAGATTTGGGCTGTCTCCTGACGAAAGATCATGATGTGACATAGTGGTAAAAATCATTGTAACCGCCTACCTCGTGTTAATGTGGGGTAAAGTCAGCTGGCTTTTGAGCTTTGGATGATACGACTATCCATTAATTATTTAGACATTCAGTGAAACAATAGTGTTCAGATTTCAGAGAGGGATCACTAACTCGGTGCTCCATTCTGTAAAGCAAGAAGCATTCAGGGCCATTCATGGCATTTAACAGATCTAGCCTGTCTATGATGATTATATTGATTAGTCTTAGCGATCCCCACCTGTTTTATTAACACCCAAATCCAAATGAAAATGCTCTGTAAAGCAGAGGCAACTAGATCCACCAACAAATGTAGGACCATGATCAATAAAAATCCGTTAGTAAAAGTGTTTCATCATCATCTACTACGTCCAATGTCGGGTTTAAGCTTACGCAGAACTGACGCCACCTCTCAGCAAATGCGTAGTAAGTTTTCACTGTAATAACGTGTGAATATTATCGTCATTGACACCCTGACTTTACTAACAAACTCTAATTACTAAATTTGTTGTCAATCAAGTTGTAAGTACTAAAAAACATGTGCTGTAAAATACTTAAAACATGCAAATAATACAGTAAGTTACATGAAACATCTATCGATTTCTCACTCATTTGTGGTATCTAAAAAATCAAAATTTTACTACTAGTAAAAAATGAACAATTGAATCCACTCGCTTATCATAAAAAAAGAGATACCACCTCCATCCCAGTCCTAAAATATAAGGATTTTTAAGATTGGTATAGTTATTAAAAAAATATGTAGTATTAAATGAAAGAATATTATGATTGGATGAGAAATGAAGATAGGTAGAAAAATTAAATCGTCAGGTTGAGAAAAAATGTTGGTGAAGTAGTTGTTATATTTTAAAATAAATTATGCTTAAAAGTTGTTATATTTTGAGACAAAGAAAATATATTTTAAAAGTAAGCTAATGTTGAATAAATAATAAGAAAAAATATGAATGTATTGATAATCAAACACGCGACCTTAATATTGAAATCACGCACCGGTGCCATCACGCTTGCAAGTGCCTTAGTATTTCACAGGGAGATGGCCTAGCCGTATGGCAAAGGTTTCATGAGCTCTGCTCTCTCGACATGGCAACATGGCGATGGGCCCCCGGCCATAGCCGCTGAAACAGCACGGCCACCTGGTGACCTTGGAGACCACCGGCAAACTTGGCTATAGCTACTGCTTCCTCTGTTTCGTAATATAAAAAATTTTATGGCATCAAGATAGTACTTTATTTTCTCATTTATTTTTTTATGGTTTGTTTTTCCACCTATCAATTTTTATTTTATATTAGTTTAATCCCTATATATCAAGTTTTGTATTATTTTATTTCATCTCTTATCATCTCGTGTACATTACATATATTTTTTAAAAATTTTAAAATAGATAATAATCTCTTATATCATGAGACTTTTGGAGCACAACGCATTCACTTATATTTACTCTCGTCAGGAGTCGAGAGAGACTCTGGAGGACTCAGACTCCTGCTCTATGACAACTCACAGCAACTTAACACTACACAGCTGTGGTCTCGACCTGCCCTACGCCGCTGCCTACCTCGACACGGCCTATTTATGTCCAGGGACACTACTAGCAGTAGCAGCTATGCCATACTTGACCATCACGAGAAGGACACAGAACAATAGGTCGATCTGGTGCCGGGCTGGCTAACAACCACGGCCACTCTGCACTGCAGGTCACCTAAATAATCTATGTTTTTTTCGTACTTACCAAAAAAAGATTTTTTAAGGAAATTTTTTTTTCGGTTTGACTTTGTCCTGACTCACTCTCTCAAGTCTCAACATTTCTTTTTGGGCACCGTTCCTGTCACGGGTCATGTGTCACTCACTGCAGCGATGGCACGACACGAGAGACAAGTTAACCCCCTCTTCTAGAGGGATGGCAACATAAAGCAGCAGCGGAAAAAACACCCTGAAAACGCCCCTTCCCAAACGAAAGCGAGCCCACAGCACAGGGTGGGACGACCAAACAGAAAACCGTCACCCTCACCGATAATTAAAAAAAACAAAATTCCGTAACGAATTCGAGCACAAAAAAGGATTTTGCTGGGAAAAAATTGGATCGTTTTTAAGGATGTTTTGTCATGGCACGTACCGTTTTCGAGTACCAGCGGTGAACGAGGAAGAGGAAGTAGCCATGGGCGAGGAGGAGCGCGTAGACGATGCCGAGGAGGTGGTGAGAATACCAGAAGGCGTTGAACCCCGCGAGGCGGTTGAACGGCGAGGGGAGCCGCGCCACCGTGGGAATGACGGCGGCGGCGGCGGCGCCGCCGCCATTACCGCCCTTCTCGCCCTTGCGGAACGGGTGGGTTGCCAACGTGAAGGAGACGGTTATGAGCACCACCATGGCGACCCCCGTGATGCCCTCCACACCCGAGAGGAGCCCCACGTAGGTGGGCTTCTCCGGCCCGAACGCGTCCGCCACTAGCCGATACTCCTCTGGCCCCGACGCGATCAGCCTCGGGAAGTCACACGCCAGGTGGTTCCCCGCGTGCAGCGTGATCCCTACCACGATCGCCGTCGCAATCATCTGTAAAAAAACACACAACTTTTACCGTTAAAAATCTTTAAAAAACAGCACGATTATTTCGTTTATGGTTCCACGTGTCATCCTCACCAGACCTAGTACATTTTTCTGGTTTAACTGTGCTTAGAAGTTACCAGAAGTTTCTAACACGGGGGCATGGGTTGGTGTCCACTTCGCAAGAGGTAGCTTGTCGGACTCTGGGCTTTTGACCCTTGACTTTTGGCGATTACTGAGCAGTACAAGTACTCGTTAGTCGTACTATGTGTTGTGTGGGGGCAAGGGATCTTCTGCGACCGTGGATTTTGGCAGGAATTATAGAGCAAAATGATGGCGCAGAAGCATGTAACATGGGAGGGGTAGCTGACCAGTGCGACATGGGCCCAGACAAACAGCCGAAGTACACAGTACGCTAAGCCATTCTACTCTCTCTCTCTCTCCAGTAGATGGTCATGGTGGCAGTAAGCAAAGTGATAAAAAGTCTCGAGCTACCACATGGGAGACAAAGGCGGAGCCAATTTCACATAGGATCCCGCAAGAGCCGGGCCAATCATTGCCCGCCACGTTACCCTCCCTCCCGGCGAAACACGACGCACCGCCGACGGCGACCGCCTAACTAACCGCCGCGTCGCCGCCGTACACCGGCGACAGTAGCTTCGCTTCTGTACTGTACTGTGGTAATAGTTACTACCATAGATGGCAAAAGAAAAGGTGAAGGGTTTTCACCGTGACACGTCGGACGGCGGCGGCGGAGGATATTATTTTTTTTTGGCGGGAGGGATTTGATTTGATATTTACCTTGTGGAAGGTGATGTTGTCGTCGAAGGGGACGAAGAAGCGGGCCCAGGAGGAGCGGAGCCACGTCAGCGTGTTGCGGCAGACGGGGAGGAGGACGAGGGCCATGTTGAGCTTGAGCGTCTCGGCGGCGCCCTTCGCCGTCGGGAGGCAGTACCCCATCACGCGGAACGCCGGCGTGCGGCGGTACTGCACGAACTTCCACACGAACAGCGACGCCATGGCGGCGAACCACAGGGCCACCACCCACGCCCGCCGCCAGTTCTCCTCTGCCGCCACCCGCACCCTCGCCGCCGCCTTCTTCAACCCCCACCCTCGCCGCCTCTCCTGCTGCTGCCCCCCTCGCGCGGCCGCCGCCGCCGCCGCCGCCGCGTGCGCTGCTCCTCCTCCGTCTGCTGCTGCTGCTCCTCCTCCTCCTCCACCTGCGACCCCCGCCGCCACCGCGGCGCCGCCGAGGTTCTGGCTCCATTGGGCCCCACTCGCCGTGCTCAGCGGCCGGCTGTAATTCATGTAGCTGTCGCGTTGGAGCAGCAGCGCCTCCAGCTGCCACAGCTGGCGAACACAAACGAAGAAAACGACGACACGTGTCATTACGCCAGAGCCCACCAAAAAGACAAGCTCTAACCGTATACGTACACTATACGTATACATATACGGCCAAGAGATAAAAAAACGAAAAATAAATACGCATCATTGCACGCACCTCAATGTAGCCGAGGTTCTCCGGGTCGAGCTCCTCCATGATGAGCGACGCGTACTCCTCCGCCTGCTCCTTCAGCTTCGCCAGCTTGTTCGCCGACGCGCTCAGGACGATCAGCTGCGACAGTTAATTACCGCCGTGGAAAAAAGGAGTGGTTAGTGATGTGATTAGATTAGAAATTTAGGGAACTGGGTGCCCACAGGAAGAAGCTTCTGATGATTACTGCTTTTCTGGCAGTTTAGTGAGAGAGAAGGTAAAAGAAAAAAATATGGAACTTTTAAAAGGTGTTTAAACAAGTCACCTCCTGTACTTCCTCCCTCGTTATCCTCCCATCCACGTTGGTGTCCACCCTGAATTTGGGGCCAAGAACGCAACAAGATCATCAACAACAAGAAGAAGCATAGTATCAAGAATCTGTGACTGCAATGGGCATCGGAATTCGGGACGGATCGATCGATCGCGATCCGCTTAAAAAAAAAGTAATTTTGAGGGGGGAGGGGATAGAATTCGGGTTGAGTACATGTCGAAGAAGATCTGGAGGCGGGCGTCGAAGCTCTGGTCGGAGATCTGGAGCCAGAAGTCGTAGAGCTCTTCTCTGGTGATCCGCTCCAGGTTCTGTCGCCGCCGTCGCGCTAGCGCGTCGAAGATGCCGACGGCGAACTCCTTGGAGTCCACCATTCCTGCGGTTGATTGGGTTGATTGAGATGGGCATGCGCGGCCAAGAAACGTCGCGATAATGGTGGATAGGATCATGGTGGTGGTGGTGGAATGGGATTGTGAAGAGAGGTTGGTTTGATACCGATGCATTCGCCGAAGTCGTCGCGGGAGAGGAGGCCGTCGCGGGCGAGGGCGTTGAAGCGGTCCTCGACGCGGCGCCAGAGCTCGGCGGCCTGGACGGTGCCGGTGGTGCGGCTGATGAAGTGGAGGCCCTTGAGGGCGCGCTTGGCGCCCGTGCTGGAGCGGTTGAGGCGGGCCTGGATGCGGCGGCGCTCGCGCGCTGCCATGGCCGCCTCGTGCTGCAGCTCCACGGGCGTCGGCGGGCGCGTGGACGGCGACGGCGACGGCGAGCGCAGCCACGCGAACTTCTTCCGTATCCGCGACGACGTCGACGAGCACCGGCTCAGGCTCCGCGCTCCCCCGCCCCCCTCCGGCGTGCGCGGCGGCAGCGGGAGGGGCATCTGCCCGCCGCCGCCGTAGAGCGAGGCGCTGGTGGGAGTGACGCTGCGCACGACCATGGACTCCTCGTCAAGCTCCAGCATGACCTCGACAAGGTCCCCCTGGTCGGCGAGGAATGCCGGCAACATACCACCCCCACCACTCCCCGCCGCAGCCGCGGCGGCCGCGAAGAACTCCTCGCCATAGGCGGTAGTGTAGGACTCGTTGTCGGAGGTGTCGGTGTTGGTGGTCTGGTCGTCGGCGAGGTAGTCCGCGATGCGCCGGTGGCCACTGCGCCGCGCGGCGTTGCTCCCGCGCGACGGCGTCCACATGGCCACCGCCACCGGCCCGTCCGGGGCGCCCACGCCCACGCCACGCCGCGCCGCGCCACGGGAGTGTCTGTCTAGAAGGCAAAGCAAGCAAGCAGGGGAGAGAAAAAGCAACGCAACGCGACGGTCGTTGCGTTGCGCGTCCTTCCCCTACTAGGATATATACTAAATACGTAATGCGCTATCCCGCGGGCGCGGCCTCCTACACCTACGCCTGCGCGGTGCGGTGCGGTGACTCCGTCTCCGTCTCGCGCAATCGCGCTCGCGCGGTGTTTTTTTTTTCTCGTTTTTCTGCCTCGCGGGTGAGGTGAGGTCGTTGCGGTGTTGTGCGGTGCGCGGGCGAGGCTCGCGTCCACGGCGCGCGGGTTGGGTTTGGGTTTTTCGCTGTGGACGACACGCGAGACGGGGCGTCGCTGCATCGGCGGCTCGCGCGGCGGTCGCACGGCGCGTTGCTTCGCCCCGGAAACGAGCTCCGCGGGACACGAGTGTGCGCGGTGACGAGAGGAGCACCGGTTTAGGAGGGGGGTAGTGACGCGCGAGACGCGTGGAAAAAACTCGGAAACCGCAACGACGGTGTGGGGGGATCGAAGGCGCCGTACTGCCATTTAGTTGGGCCGCGAGTCCGTGGCATATTCACAAGGCATCATCTAACTTATTGCAGTGGTTGATATGAGTTTCACAGCTTATGTCAGTGAAGTTTTTTCCTTTAACTTGACAATATGTCCTTTTTTAAGATAGAATGGAGTGCTAAATGGTACGAGAATATAAACGAAATGAATTAACTGCTATAAAGTTAAGAAATGAATTTGAATTTCAAATGATATTTAAAGAAGCTTTTTGCATTGCAGTATTTAAGATCTCGGGAAGTATGCGTGTTATTATATTCCATTGTAACGTAGTAGCGAATTGCCACTCTTTATGTGCAGCTTGTCGCTTGCTGTTAGTGTAACTGGTGCCATCTTAGCGTGATGGGTTGATTGGAGACGGTGAGCAGCTGTCAGGTGCTAAACTCCAGCGTTCAGACTTCAGTTAGGCATACAGGTACATAATGTTCTCTCTGATCATCAGTCCAAGAACATCTGGAGCAATAATCAATACAAGAGGCATGTGATGTTTCTGAAGCCATCTGTGAGTACCTAATGTGGGCCAGCACTTTTGCATTTGCAGCATCGTTTCTGGTCTCAAATACATACACTCTCAGTTGCTATCGTCCTCGCTGGGATTAGTTCTCCCCTTGGCTCTGAAGGGGACTCATCTTTTTGTCTACATTAGATGGCGCATGTGTGTTATTTCAGACCCAGAAAATGGCTCTCAAATATGATACCTACAGTGGAGGATCAATGTTCAGACTCCAGGATTTTCAGAGATCGCCCTTCTAGAAGCTCAAGATTTCCTTTTTTTTCACTGGCCTACATTTCTTACGCCTTAGTTCCACATCGAAATTTCTGGTTAGTTAATTAAACCCTGTGGATTATTTGGGTATGACTGATGAACAGTTACTAATTGCTAGGTCGCTACCATGATACGAAATGAGATTATTAGCCGTTACCTACGTCCAATAGTATAAGAGATTATGATTATATACTCGGATAGTGTAATTTTAAATTTATCGTCAGAATCTCATACATTTTAAGACATAGATAGTAGCTAGGAAGCCTACGTGTGTCAGATGGTTGGAGATGACGACGGGGACGGCCACCGCGCACTCGAGAGCCAGTCGCCGGAGTGGCTACCGGCAGGAGCTAGCAGCAGCTGTATACAACGCGTACTCCGGTGAGGTAGGTGAGAGTTCTGTGTACTTCTTCCCCGAACTGACCGACGACGTCGACGACGACGAAAGCGATGACTTAGGTCGACCTAAGTAGCTAAGCTAAGGGTTGTTAGCCCAGTGATAGATGCAGCAACGCACCACTTGTGATTCAGTGCACCGTGTAGATGTTGATGCATCTCTTATTTTTTTTTCTCGGTCTCTCGGTCTCAGTCTCGCCTCTTCTTCTCTAACCTTTCGTTGGGCCAAAACGAAAAAACGCTCATATAAACACACGCACATACCGTTATGTGTTGTTGGCAGGATTTTCAAGAATCCAAGATGGCAAAGTGGCCTCCTGATCAGTGGTTTGATTAGTTGCTTCATGAAATATGATGAGTTAACTGAATTCCTCAGCATTAGAACATTATTATTGTTATGGGTCCTTCTAGAAGCTTCTGGGGGAGGATATATACTAGTGGTAGCATTAAACAACTCACAAGTACACCCCATCTCTCTCTCTGAAGCCAAACCTGAGGCTCCCTTTCCAAGTACACAGGGAAGACAATTAATCCTAACGAACTGATAGATCATGTAGGAGCATGAAAGATTCCGTTTGAGATGATCAGAAACGAATCAAAGATTTACAGGTTATATTTGACTGAGCTTCTGTTTTTTATTTTTGGAAAGCTAATTTTTTAAAAAGCTATCATATTTTTTAATATATCAAAAGTCAACAAAAGTTCATTTTAACGAGCTTTTCAGCTTTTTATTTATTTTTTCATAAAACTTTTTAGTTTTTCGAAGCCAGCTAAAAAAACTGGCTATTTATTTTAGCTTTTCAGCTTCAAACAACAGAAGACAAACAAAGCCAAGCCATGTAGTGGTTGATCAGTAGTAGACGGTTGAAGAGCAGAACGCAGTGGTACAAAAGTGAAAGCGAGAGGGCAATACTGCTGCTACTACTACCACTATTTGACGTCAATACCGTACTTGGCACGTCGATGACTCCACTCCTCGACCGAATTCGTGGCTCAGGATGAATCTTTTCATCGTTTCCAGTGGCTCTCACTGCAACTGTATTAGATTAGATACCTGGTTTTACCTTGAAGTCAAGTCTAGCTCAGCTAGCTGTCACCCCTAGCTTTTGTATATGGAGCCTGGCACTTTCCATTGATTAACCCGTCTGTTTCGTCTTAATTTGTACACCCTTGTGCCTAACATTAGCAGCAACAAGGAGATTAACAAAGGATTGGTGCAGGCTATGTGGCCACTGATGACTGACCCGTATCATGCAGGAATTGGCTCTGTGCAGGGTTTCAGATAGTGTCATATTAGTGGGGGAATTCGTGCTTAAAAAATGTAACAGAGAGGATAAGAGTTTGAGGTTGATATATTGCGCTTGTTTTTTTAAAACAGTTATGGAAAGAAGCTGTGTATATCGTTGACAAATCAAATTGGGGTTAGACAAATTTTTAAGGCTCCTTTTGAATGCATTAATTTTATAGGATTTCGTAGGAATTAATTAAATTCCTGTAAATTTCCTATTATAATTCCTCCGTTCAAAGGAGATTTTACCCAATGTTGTTTCTCCTTATATTTCCAATAATTTTCATCAACAATTTCTTCATTTGTAACCTAGCAATTATAAAAAAAAATCTTAAAACAATTTCACCGATCATAGTCCACCTCGACAAAAGCTCTCTTGAGATTACTTAAAAGCGAAATCGTCCGTCCGTTCCTCTCCACGTTGCACGAAGTGCACAACTACCTCCCCCGACCAAAAAACGGCTGGTTAACGAAAGAACCAGTTGCAATGCAAGATTATGTCAGCTAGTTTCTAAAAAGATGTATCTCAATTTTGAATTTAAGAAATTTAATCCTAAATTAGTTTTATGGGTTATTTTCATTGCCCATACTTATTTTCATGATTTCTAAAAAGAAAAAAAGGCTATACCTAAAAGTTAATATTAAAAATTATATTTCAAAATTTTGGCCTTTTAGAAAAAAAAGACAATGAAGAGGAAGAGGGGGTGAGAGAATAGAGAAAGAGGAAAAAAAAGCATGGACGGCATTTAAGGCACCCAAATGCTCCCATCCCATTGGCAGATGGAATGAAATGGCCGATGGACAGCCATTTCCCATGACCCCATCACTTTTAACATTGGGAATGCATGATCAATTGATCATATCCCCAACTAATTAGAAAGTGCCATCCCCTAGCTAAAGCCACTGTCCGTTTAACTGCATCACGCGCTTCTTGTAACCTGAAATCCTGCCCAAAACTTCAGAGAAAAGGAGGCTATTTTTACAACTTGCAGCAGATTCAGAATGTGATCAGTATGTAATAGACGTTATGCAATGACCTGCAGGCTAGGAAATCAATCGCCGATTCACTATACCTGTCCATGAAATAAGTACCTGCATATGAAATTCAATATGGACTTCTTTTTTGAGACGTCGTACGTATCTAGCAACTTCTATGATGCGTCAGGGAGAGGAGAGAGATCGTGAGGCTTGCAATCAAGTGTTTTAATGGAGGACACTTTCTGCCCGGATCTAACGGCAAAGCTATCATAATTCAGCAAAATTTTGCCCATACAAATGCATAAATTTGACAATCTGTCCCATTTCCAGAATCCAGACGTGAGCCTGCAAGAGCCGACAATGCCAGAGTGTGACAAGCTGAAGCAATTCTAGTGTATATTGTAGGCGTCACTTATGACATGGTATTTAATAGCTACGATAGTCTTTACGTAATATTCTACTATCTATATCTGTAATATTTTTAAATGATGTTAGTGATAATATCTGAGTCTATCTTCAACATCAACTCAAGTTGACATGTAAAGCTATAAAATCCTCGAATGCTTTTTCTTGGGAGAAAATATCATGTGCATACATAACGTACACACCAACTAATAAATTTCATAAAAAAATATAAAAAAATATACAAGTATCTTAACCCTGGATTCATTATATTCTAGTCATAAAAAAGATAAAAAAATCTAAGTGAATAAATTTGTCAGATTTTTGTTTTTTCCTCCTTATATATAATGAATTTGAAGACAATGCTTTATAGATAGATGTAATACTAATAAAAGTATAATAAAAGTACATGTACATTTTTTTATAAATTTTTTGTGATATTTTTTAGTTGATGTGTACGATGTGTATACGAGAAAGTCATGTGCATAGGATACGTTCCCTTTGCTTTTGCTTTGATATGATATGGTATTATGTATCTAATCAACTAATTATGTTATAAAATTATAATTTTTACTTTTGCTTTTATCGCTTATAATCTCTGTCGCAACACACAGTCTTAGTAATATCTAATATCATTATTAGTAAAAACAATTTCAACTATTAATTTATAAATTCTACTACAAATAGAAATTTTATTCTACAAGTCATCAAGGTGATAATATAAATGAATATGATTCATTAGATTAGAAAAGATGATCGGTCTAGATTATATCTATTAGTAGAGACCATCATAAAACATCTCATTAATATATAAGTGAGAAATCAACTGTCTAATCTTTTTTGCGATGAACCAACTAATCGATGTGTAAAACTGACGCAATACAGAGAAATGCATGACCATCAACTACAAACTGAGAATGACATTTTTTTATTTTGAAAAACAAAGTGACAAATTAACTGACAAGCTTCTAGATGACATTGAAAAAATTGGACGACTATATAGGATGAGCTTATAAATTAGAAAGCTTAAGCAAGAATATATGTCCTTGAATATTCGTTTTCTGTTTTTTTATTACCGAACTATTATATGCTTATGCAAAGGCTGGTGATTTGAATTGCTGATCTCTTTGGACTTTGGTTTGGTATGAAGGTAGCAGGTGAACCTAAGCACATCTGCGCCGTGTATAAAAGTCAGTAGGTGAAATCATACGTGTAGTACTCCCTTAACAATAAGATATATAGTACACTAGTACATGTCTCATCCTATCTTCACTCTTTACTCGTTTAGTTAATGTTGTCCATGAATTTATAATCAGTTTGACCATCATTTGAAAGGGATAGTCTATTTGTCCTTGTTCTAAGTTGTTCGTCTTTTTTATCTGCGAACCAGAGCATTTCTAGGTGCTGAAGGCAAAGATGTGAAAATTCAGGAAAAAAAATGAGGCCTATATATGTTCCTGTACAAATCATGTTTCTTTTTTCTTGCAAAAATCCTTCATATATGATATTTGTCTAAGAATTCCCTTAGTGATTTTTGAGAGAAATTTTATTTGGAGAAAGTATAATACGCAGAGTTGAACTGTTAGTATGTATTTATACAGTGTAAAGGACCATATTTAGTTCTAAAAAGTAGTAATTATACTGCATGACAGGCAAACGGGTAGTTGGTCGGTATTTGTAGAGACTACAAGCAAAAGGCACATTCGGTCCCTATCTCTTAATGTAAATTAGTTTTGGGTCAAATAAGTAAACTGTTTCACTAATCTAGTTGAAGGCCAGTCTGTGAGAGGATTGGTATACTGCTCACTCTTATATGTCATGTATTTGATTTTTTTTGACAAACTTCATGTATTTGATTATGTCTTACTTTTTTTAAGGGAAGGATTTTGTCTTAGTAGCCAACTGGAATTGTACCGTCAGTCATTTATGTTATTATTCCCTCCGTTTTATAATATAAGACAAATTTTATTTCGGTAGAACAAAACTGACTAACAATTATTTTACTAATATATCATCCATGCGATAAAAAATATAATTATAAGAAAGTATTTTTGAATATAAATCTAATAATAACAAAAAATTATATCAAAATAGAGTAATTGAGTAATGGCTAGTCAAAGTATTATCCCAACCAAATAAAATGTCTTATAATTTTCAATGGAGGGTATTGCAATAAATGAAAGACAGATCATTGGTAATGCCTACAAGAAATATGATGTGTTTAGTTTTTGACATATTTATATCACCAAACCTTGCGTTATCTTAAAAAAAATTGTACTAATGGAAATGCATGCTACCTTCTCAATGAAGTCTTGGATGCAAGTGGCATGAAATATGCCAAACTCTGTTTTTTCTTGAAAAAAATTGTGTAACACTCAGTGGCAACATTTTCATCCTTTTGTTTTTAATTTCAGAGGCCAGTGGTTGGTAATTAGTGGCAGGATCTGATGCTCTTTCCCCCTCCATTTTCTTAATCTTTCTGCTCATCTTTTGAGCAAAAGAAATGAAAGTCATGGCTCCTTTCTAATTTTTACGCTTGCCGGAAACTTTTAGGGCAACCAGAAGTTTGCTGCCCATTCAGGGATCAATCTTTTTATTTATTTATTTATCATTTGAAAGACCATGTATCTGCTTTTCTTGGCACGCATCTAGATAGGCAATAATACACCCGTCAAAGCCATCCAATGATAATTGCCGTAAAATGACAAGGTGGTTGTTAAGAAGTTAATTAATTGCTGAATCATTGTGGGTGACAAATTATGATCAACTCGGTCCATTGTCTCTCTTATAGAAGTCTAGAGTAAACTCCAAGGTTTACCTCTGTGCCAGAAATTTCTACACATTTTTTTGTTTCTTACCCAATCAACCAAGCCTAGGACTAAATTTTCTTAGTTATCAGATCATCAGAGTCCAAGGTGACCTACTTGGTAGGGATCTTAATTTTCTCCTGCAAATTATAGCCCAAGACAAGTGATCTAAGGTACGAAGAAGTGAAAAAACCTGGCTCGAAGTGTTTAGGTTAGTCGAAAGTGCAGGCGTAAAATTAATTGCTAAAAACAACTAATGAAAAAGAAAAAGAATTGACTGTACACAAAAATTCTCGGACAGCTGCGTGTGCTGCTTCTAAAATCCTGACATGTACCCCAAGAACATCCACATCGTCACACTGGCAGAGAAAATGTAGAGAGCTTAAGGAGGCACTAACCACTCGTTGATCGCTAAACATTATCAATAATTAATTGCTATTAAATCCAACGCTGCACTGCCGATTAATAGTGCAATTTGGGTGGCTAGACGGCATCTGATCGATCGAAGAACAACGGCCTCCTTGGAACCATATAAACTTTGCCGTGATCGATGGATTTAACGTTTACCAACCACGGATTACGTAGCAATCGGGCTAATAGCATCTTCAACTCTATCTCTCTACATAATTATACCCCATTTGTTTTCCACGTGAGATATCTGTCACTTTCAGATCTTCGATGTCCTAGAAAAAAAAACTTAACATGTACGTATATACCATTAACTAATTATGCATCAAGCAACCTAAAAATCTTATTGGCCGTGTGTCGGGCCGTGTCATATGGCAGAGGCCAGTGATGTAATACATTTCTACTATCTAAAAAAAATTGTTCATCAAGCAAGATCAAACACATTTCACATGGTAAATCACTCGTTCTTTTTTTTCCAGTATAGAAAAGCCTCTTCTCAACGGTGATGAAGCAAAAAAAACGTACTGTCTAGTTTTATCCAAGAAACCGTTTAACTCAAGTGACAGAGATGGGTAAAAAGTACAAGCACTTCGTTGTCATGGTAGGTAATCGATCGCTGAAGGTGAAAAATAATTGCACAAAGTTGGTAAGAATTTCACGCCTAACGACGACTACGGGTTTCGACAGTCATTTTCGGTGTAAATTTGAAAGAGAACCAGAGAAAAAGAATATTGGATGCCAAATGCAATGATAGTGCAGTGAACACCAACAACCAACAAAAGGCAAAGTCAAAGATACAAGCCCTCCATCCTTTTTGCAAACCGCAAAAAAAGAATCAAATTTATAGCAGTTGAAAAACATGAGGCGTCTTTTTCTCAGGCTTAGCTAATTCATGAAGGGTGACCATGGAAGGTAGCATATCCCCATGTAAAAACAAAGCCCTGAAATACCCTTCAACTGTTGGATCTACCAGATGGTAATCCAGAGATTTGTCTACTGTGCATATAAATCGGTTTTGCTTTTGCAAATGAACAAGGTAACACTATCAAAATGTTTAGATGATGCTTATCCAGACATTATTTGTTTTCTGAAAGTAGTCCACTATATATTTTGGCACCACAAGGGTCTGCCTAAACTTATCACAGCAATGAAAACTGGAGATGAATGCAATGGTGCTGCCAAATGGATATTTCAAAAACAACGGAAGGGGTAACGTACCGTCTTATGCTGAAGAAAATTCCATTTCTCGCTCATACTGCTCGTACTTAACATATTGCTGACACCGTAACAGGATCTTTTGGCAAATCAGACTGATAGAAGCATTCCACCTGTTGTTAATGACAGAACGTTGCTGGATGGTATTTCTCAAACCAAATTGCAGTGAGCTGACAATGCAGTCTGTGCAAAAAGTATGCAATGGTGGTTGTCCTGTCATTAACCACTCGATGAAACAGGAATCATGAAATTAACTTCGGAGGGACGTGCAATTGGCAACAGGAAGGAGATGAAATATATGAGAAAGATAAAAGCATCAGAAAGCCCAAAACAGAACCCTATAAATTAACTGCTTACAAAGCAGGATTTGCTTCTAGATGAGATTGTCAGCAACAATGCCAGAATCTTTGCTAGTCAAATCAACTATACAATAAACAACTGTTGAAGCACAAAACAAAGCACACCACTAAAATCAACTCGTGGATACAAATAAAGCCAGCATGTCCACAATTGGGGTGCTGTCAGCGATAGTGAGCGTCATACCATTATGACCAATATTCTAATGAAATAATAAAATCTTGCATGTGTCAAAATCATGAGCTCTGACCATAGGACAAAAATCTGAGGAGCGAAAATGAGACTACAAGAGCAACCAGAGGAGATATAAAATATGACACAACAATTTGGCAATAGCGAAAGAGGCTTTTCAGCTGGTAGTTGGACTTCAGATGTCAGCAGCTCGAAAAGTTAGCGGCACTCATAGAAGAGATGACTCAATCTGATATTTTCTCAATAAAAACAATGACAGGGAGCATCCCTGCTCACAGGGGAATTTGTCCCTTCATTAGGGCGTTTCTTTGCATCAAGGCATGTCACCTTTCAGTAGCAACAATGTTTTTTCCAAGGCCCCTATGGGCAATGTAATTAGGGAAGAAAAAAGAGGTAAAAAGGTGAAACAGTGCCATTGGTTTTGCAAATCAGAGAACACAATGAAAGTAAGCACCAATGTTTGCAGGCTTAATTGGGAAGTACTAGATAGCTGTTTCGGTTCTAAACTGACTATTTTCACTTCCTTGCATCGTTTATACGTAATTAAGTTATTAAAACAACTCATCTCCAGGTCAGAATTCTGCATTTGTAAAACACAAAATAATGGTGATGCAAACAATTTAATTGGCTCTAATTTATATGGTGCGCCACACTATTCAATAACCATTGAACCTATCTTTTCAGCCTCGTTTGGGGAGTTTTACCAATTCTTTCTGGAATTGAACGGTTTCATATGAAAGTCCTCTTCCAAATGGGACCTTAAATTGGATGTTCCATGACAAAAGTAAGGAAATTAATTTAAGAACAAATAAATCATATCTTTTTTTCTAGGATTCCTGGATAATGGATGGCAACCTACTCTTTTGGATAATGGTTTGCTATATGCACACTTGCCCCCAACTGCCTCGTGGTGTGGCTTTCGTCATCTCGTAACATCAACAACACTTATGTTCAGCAAAAGGTGATGTTTTCAAATAGAATCACGTTTCGTAAGACAAACATAACGACAAAAATAGGTGACTTCTGACAGATCAGGCTCAAATTATTGAAATAGAAATATCATTTACTGCTAACAACCTATAACAGCTGATTCCACTATACATTCAAGTATTAACCTAGAAATGTGATTTCAACAATATAGCGATATAGTGTGAGTGAGAAGCTGGCCTGTAGGAGTTCCATGAGTATCAAAGGGAGAGAGGGGAAGAACAGATAGAAGATTAGGAGAGAGAGAGAGCAAGAGGCTGACTAATATGACCTTCTATCGATGTAGATCCAGTCTGGTTTCATTTGACAACTCAAATGCCACCCTGATGACATGTAATAGGCACACCATCCTAACTTGAGACAGGGAAAAAGTCAAAAGATTCAACAGTTTAAAGTTGCAGATTGGAAGGTTTCAAAGCTCAGGGTTGAAAAGTGTATAGACGACAGAGTTCAGGGTTAAAAATTGGACCTTTTCCAAGCATAAATGAAGAACATAAAATGATGGAACAAGTAGCAATATTTTTCATCACAAAAGGTTTCAATGAATGATGCATATTCTAATTAATTTTATCCGTGTTGTTTTACAAAGCAATTTGGCATATTTGCCAACAAAAAAAGAGAGAAAGGAAGTTATCAATTATCATAGAAATTAAGTTTTTGTTTTCTGTAGAATAGAAATTCAAGATTGAGGACACGCTAACAACTATATCTCGTATTCCACAAAACTGGAGTCATCCAACATGCGCTTTTCATGATTTTGTTGAAATCAGTGTGATTTCGCAACATACCCATCAACTGCAAAATTTCTGGTAGCTGATGGCAGTGCCAATCGCATTCCATCAAGCTCAGGGCTTGCAATCACTTGGCAACCAAGGCGGGATCTGAAAAAACAAGATTAATAAATTAGTTAAATCAAAGTAGTAAGTTCAGTAGGATTGAGAAAGAAGATAATCGTACGTCTCTGTAAGCCCAAATGCAAGGTCCAGCATATCGTTCTCCTCATCCACAGGATCTTCCAATTTGTTGTAGTAGTTAACATCCTGAAGCGAACTTTCTTATCAAACTACACTTTTACTTTCCGATTCAATTGAAGCTTTAAGAATAACATCATACCGTTACAATCACATGACATGTCGAACATGCAAGAGAGCCCTCACATGCCCCTATTTATCATGACAAAGGGGGCAATTCAGATAATATATTAGAAAACATACAGTTATTTTAATGGTACCAGAAATGAAGTTAGGAAAATCATTTTTGTACTTCAATAAGACAGATCAAAATAACAGAATAGTTAAGGTGGCATGGTAACAACACCAAAGCTCTTAATTAATATTACTCCTAATAACAGAATGATAGATATAAGTGCAAGAGAACATGAAACGTGCACAAGCATAAATGGACTTAAAATGGTTTTAAATCAAAATGAGCAAACATTATGACTCAGCATTGCAAATGACCTTCAAGTTCTATGTCATTCTCATGTGCTGCCTCTAGCATTGACATTCCTATAGGTACTTTAACAAGCTTTTCCTCGCCATCCTTATCAATAAAAGTCACAGATATCCTGCAAATAAATTATATTAATTGGTATTCAAGTTCAAATAGTAGAATAAAACAATATGAGTTCTACAACCAAAATCACACATGAGCCACCAGATAGAAAGCAGTAGCGCCATGGGAATGATATTTATGCTCACTGTGAAACATACAAATGTGTCATGTGCTTAAATTCAGAAAGTTGACATGGTGAGAAAAGTTCAAATAGGCAGCAGCATGAAACGAGTATATCTCAAACGAATACCCTATGTTTGTCAAAATTGAGACGAACCAGTATAACTGCACAAATCGCAAACCATTTTAGCTAAATTAAGTTTGTGTTTTTAGCTAAATTAAGTTTGTGACACAAACTTCAGGATAAATTCCATACATGACATGGAATAGACACTCATAGTGGTCCTGCTGGTGTTCAAAAGGTCAACAACATAATCTATACTCAGACAGCATACATTCACAGTTGCATGGAGTAATTGCATTATTCAGTGAGGATCAACCACACTCATATTCAGAATAATATGAAGTGAACACACTCTGCATCTTGGAGGAAGGATGGCTTCAAAATAAAAGGAGAAAAGAAAAAAACTTGTGGGAAGATGGGCATCAGAGGAGACGGTTACCAAGGCTTAGCACATTTTGAGGTTGGCAGCGTACATAAACATCAAAATCATAAAGAGAAATCCAATAACCATGTCAAGTCCAATGGAAGTGGTAGAATCACCCAGGCAAGATGATGGCTTCTAGGTTGACCAATGCTGCATCATGTAAGAACTTGAGAAATGATTTTGGAGCAGGACACCCATATGTACTTCCCTATTACCCGTTTTATTCCATCAATCCACCAATTTATATTTCTAATTACACCCCCTACATAATGTTTAACATCTCACTCTTCTACTCTCTTTGCTTCCCTAATAGTTCTCTCTATGGCAACACATACAGAAAGTAGAATCGCATAACTCCAATATAGACAAAGAGACGATACTACACTCATGTGCAGAAGGGCAGAATTATACAAGCTCTACCTCTAGAGGGATCTGATTAGACAAGACAAAGGCTAGTTAACTAAACTTGTAAACTATAAGTTCAAAATAAAGCAAGTTAACTAAAAGAGTTGAACGACAGTGGAATGTTTTAAGTCCCTCCTATTCTTGAGTGGCACTTCTTAACTATTCATCTTGAAGAAGTTTTATCTGAAGTTTACCAACTTCCAAGCCAAAAGCATTCCCAAAGGCCCAAAAGCTTCATAAACATGAATTCCATTCATGTTAATTACCGGAGTTACGGACATCACCAGAGTAAATTTTGCGTTCCAGAAAGAAATCTACAAATAGCATATCAAACTTTTATGTCACAAACATAGATACTTACATAATCTAACTTAGGCTCAGTTCGTTTTCAGCTACTAGCTAATACTCCCTGCGTCCCAAAACAAATAAACCTAGAATGAGATGTTACATAACAGGATGTGTCACATCCCGTTCTAGGTTTGTTTGTTTTGGGACAGAGGGAGTAGATTATCGTGGCCACGCTTCCCAAGCCACTAAACCGTGTGATATTTGAAAAGAAACTTTCTATATAGAAGTTTCTTTAAAAATCAAAATAAATCTATTTTTCAAATTTCTAATACTTAAAATTAATCATGATCTAATTGAGTGTCTTCTCAGGTAAGAAACCCAGCTAATCAGTTGAAACATTGAAACTAACGCACCCTTAGGGCCCATTTGAAACAGATTATTCCTTGCATTATTGTCTCGGATTATCCACTTGATTATAGGGATATTAAAATATTTTGAGAAATAAACTTAAGAAATAGCTTAGAACAAGTGGCCTAAGCACGCAGTAGAACAGATATTTTTGAGAAAACATATTTTTAGAGGCACGGAGCAAATAATCCACATAAATAATCCAGTGAGTTAGTTGAAAAGAATGGGTCCTTAGCTTAAAATGGATATGGAGTTACACTGGTCAGGCCCGCAGAGTTAATAAAACTTACTTAGCTTCTGACTCACTGCTCCTATAACTGGATGTAGCACTTGTGTTCGAACAGAAGAAAGTCTTCCCCTGAAAAGCATTTCCTTTGTTATTACCATTTAGAGAAGATGCAAATTTCAGAAAACCACATGTTTCATGCCTTAGTTGTACAGAATTCTGGGTTTACGGGCGAGTGGCACTTAACCCCATGTTTTAAGCAGCAAGAGATCCAGTTAGGAAAGCTTAAAAGGCATAACAGATATGCAAATTTGCAATCTGCCTAGTAGTGACTACACAACCTAAGCAGCGTTTACAGTAAGGTACTTAGGTATGGGCACATGTAACCAATTTTCAGAGCACCAAGGAAATGAATTCTCACCAACACAAACCCTTATAGATATTAGGGAGATCAAGAGCTGTAATAGAACTAACCAAACGGTTCAAATGAGAGGTAACAGCTTCTGCTTGGTGCCTCCTTGAAGCAAGTGGATTTTGACCTGTTAACAGTGGAGAAAAATGTTCAAGCAGTTAAACGGAGAGGAGGCAATCAAAACAAACTTTCAAATGCAAATTCTCTTTTCAATCAAACACCGAAGCAATCTACAGAACAAGTAACTCATGCCCAGATCCCAAACTCCAATTAATTTCATGACAAACACATAAGGCAGCAGCCAGTGTCTTGTCTTCCCAAAGCTAGCGAGCCAGTGAGAGCTAGGCGGCAGCTACCATAACTAGTTATATCCAATACGTATACCGCCAAACCCTACGCCATCCTTTGCATCCCGATGATCTCGAGCTCAAATCGCTGTAGAATGCGCACAGATTTCCGGAGCTTCACGAGTTGCCATCGCCCATCAGAGAGAGAGAGAGAGAGAGAGAGAGAGAGAGAGAGAGAGAGTGGAGCCCAAACCATGCCATTCTAGGCCGGGCGGCGCACAACGCGGCGACGCCAACCACACCAACAACGACGACGAAACCGACGACGAGAGGGGCCGCCGCGGTGGAGAGGAGGGGATCTCACCTGGCGCAGTGGCGCGGCGCAGGGCATGGAGCCCCAGGCGGGAGACCCTCGCCAGCATCCGGACGCCCCCCGCGGAGCAACCGGCGCAAGCGACGGCGGCGGATTTGGTGGTGCCGTGTGGGGGAATCGGCGCGGCGCGGCGAGGCGAGGCGGAGGAGACAACGTGCGGCTTGGCTCTCGGCTGGAGGAGAAGGAAATCGTGAAGCTGGGCCGGATTCATGGGACACCGATGAATGCACTTGGGCCGGAGGTACGGCTGCACAGAACTTATATTGGGCCGGGCCGTGATTTCGGAAGACTCGAGGGTAGCACGTTTAAGTGTTAACGGGCCGAGCTCGAGAAGGTCTCGTCTAACATAGTCTGGTACTTGTAGTAGCATAGGCGGCCCACCCACAGGGAATGGGCCAAGATTGAGTCCTGACAAAAGAAGGCCGTGTAAAGTCAACAAAGATCGGGTTAATTTTCAGAGTTTTAACAACCACTCATAATCCTTTAAACAAAGTCCATATGTTTATACTCCTGTCTAAAACATATGGTGATTTATGACCAAAATGAACCAGCGCAGCGATCCAAGCAACAGACATACTGATACACAAGCCTGCAATCTAAAAAGGCGATTGTTGACTAAACCCAAAAGGGGACAAAATACGCGACCAAAAAAAATGGAGACGCGGGGAATCGAACCCCGTGCCTCTCGCATGCGAAGCGAGCGCTCTACCATATGAGCTACGTCCCCGTAATGCTTAATGCCTGTGTCAGTAATTACCTATAAGAGCTATCTGACTCAGTTGACATCCGCAAGAGCAGCGACTCTCTTCACCAGCACTTGATTCAGCCAACTTCAGGTTTACCTGAGGTCGAGAGTTACCGTGGACGGAAAACCAGTGATATTAAAAAGAGGTTGGTATAATGGTGTGATCGCAGATTCCAGGGCTAGCTAATCCGTCCGCCTTCAATTTCTTTGCACTCCTTCCTCACATGCAACGCGCGCCCGCATTGGCAGAATATCTCAGACCAGGCGACCCGACCAGACGCCGGAGCGAGCGTCGACCGGGACACGACGACGACGTGACCCGGCCGGTGGCTGTCGAGGGAGAGGAACAGGTTCTAGAGCAGAGGGGCAGGTGGCGTCAGATCGTGTGTGACGGGCGAGAGGAGAGCACTGCATAGGTGGCCAAACGAGCGGCATGGCACGGCCGGCCCAGCATGAGCCTACGATCGGCATGACCCGTTAGGCACGATTGTTTAAATGGGCCATATCGTGCCGGCCCACGTGTCATGCCCTCGGCCCAAGCATGGCCCACGGTTGGTCGGGCGTGCTCGTGCCAGCACGGCACGCCGAACGCCCACGGGTCGAGGACGGCCTGTTCGGCCAAAAACATCAAACTAAACCCTAGCGCCTAGTCTAGCCGTCCGTCCCGCTCCCCACTCCACTCCCTGCCCGCAAGAACGCCGGTCCGTCCTCCTCCGCGCCGCGCAGCCTGACGCCGACGCCGCCGTGCCGACGTGCCGCGGCCGCGCTAACGCCGCCGTCCATGCCGCCATCGTCCGCCTCTCGCGCCGACGCCACCGTGCGCCGACGTCGTCCGCCCGGCCTCCGCGCGCGACGCCGTCCGCGCCGACTCTCGTCGTGCCAACATCGTCCGCTCGCCGACGCCGTCCGTGCCACCGCCGTCGCCGACCTCTCCTCTCCCCGTCGTCCCCGTAGCCGCCGCCGCCGCTACCGTCGCCAAACCCTAACGCTAACCCTGCGATGCGCCGATAGCTCCCCCCGGACATCCCTCCTTGTCGTCGCCGCCGATGGCTAGCACATGGGCCGGCCCGTGCCGTGGACCGCGCCATGCTCGGGCCGACACAGTACAGTAACCATGCCATGCCGTGCTGGCCCACAGGCTCGGTCCGTTTGTATCCATGTTGTGCCCGTGCCATAAACAGTACATACATGCCCGTGTCGACCAATTATGGCCCGGCCGATCCGACCACCTACAGAGCACTGGATTTGGTCTCTAATAGTAGTAGCTCTCTTGCCCCCCTTCTCTCTCTACCGTTCATTACTACAGTATTATATGAAAACTCATTATTACTATCGGTTTTCTAACCGACGCGACACCTATCAGACGAGCACCTAAACTATTTTAGGTGTTGGCCTATAAGTTTACATCAAAATCGATATATATGTGTTGTTTCATATTAGGAGTTCTACGATAGTGGTTTGGTTCGTGTATACGTAGACCGTCCACGTACGTACTATGATGTAATAAATGTATTCATAGCTATCGTTACAGCGGTAACGGACCTCTACTGCTATCGCTACATAATGATGGACCAAAGATAGCGTGTTGGAATTTATCATGCTATAACGCTTCATGACCGTAACAGCATCTCGCTATAGTGTTTTCGACCGTTATAGTAACCTGCTATTGATTTTATTGGACAACATAATGGTTCTTCACATATTAATACGATAACTTAGCATCTTGTGTCTTTTTCATCTTATATATTTATATGTTATTTTATAATTTATATGTTATAAGATGTAGGAGTAATTAAGTATGCTGTCTAAATTTTAATTTTTAAGTGAAACATCATGTTAATATTATTGTATAATCTAAATTTATTGTTATTTCTTTTAATTTTGTTAGTGAAACTTAGCGTCCTTAACAGCCCTGCTATTCATAATCCGATACCAACCCGCTATATGTTTATGTCTCAAAATAAATTTATTTTTATCTATTATATATATATTAATATAAAATTTTAAAAAATAGAATACTATTTTATTAAATTTTAATATAACTATTTTTAATTTTATCTATCCTTAATATAATTATTTTTTATTTTTATAATGTTATATATTTTAATGGAATGATTATTGAAAATAAATTTATGTTGAGATCGAAGTTAAAAATAAATTTATTAACGGGACGGAGGGAGTGTTTATTAGCTTGAAGTACTAGCAGTTGCGTTTTTGCTCGCGTGGCAGCAAAACGGGACGCGTGCCGAGTCCGTGTTTGTGGGTGGGTCATGGGTGACCGGTGGGTGGTATAAAGTGCAGGACTCCTCCCACGCAACGCATCGGCGTACGCGTACCGTATACTCCTATATACTGGTTTGGATATTTTAGGGCACCCTCAATGTATATTTTACAGTAGTTTTTATGATCATTTATTATTCATATATTGATTAGTTTTACGTGACACTATATTTATTGAAAAACATGAAAAACATACGACTATGATGGATTCGAGACTGGAGGAATTGTGATTTTTTGGCGTTGGGAAGGTCAGGTTCGTTTCCATCTCTCCCGTGTAGATCCCGTGCGCCCGACCACCCTTCCCTCCCGCACGCGCGCGCATGGCTGCCACCGCCGTCACGGACGCCGCCGCCGCACTGTGTGGCGCCGCAGCCTCGTTCGCAGCCGCCCCCACCGCCCGGCCCGTCCGCCCGCCGTCCCCACGCTCGCCCCGTCCAAGGACGTAGCCGAGGGAGTGCATCCAGCGGTTGGCGTCCTTGCAGTAGTCATCGTCGCCTTCGTCGAGGAAGTCCCGACAGTTGAAGGTGTTGGGCTGGAAGTGTATGCGGGGAAGCGTGGCGAAGACACGTGGCCAGCGGCGGGAGACCGTGGCCATGGCCGCCGCTTCGCGAAGCGGCAGCCGGTCGAGGATGGCGTGGATGGTGCGGCCGCCGAGCACGCCGAGGCAATCCACCTCCCCTCGTCCGCCCGTCGCCGCCGCCACGAGTTCTTTACTTTTTCTTTGCTTTGCTTTGTGCGGGGTGCGGATTGATTTGCTTGTTCTTTGCTTTGCGGTGGGTGGTCGATCGATTCTAGTTCGGATCTGTTCTTTGCTTTGCGCCGTCCACCACCTGCTCGACGAAATGTCCACCCGGACTGGCCACGGCATGTCGCGCCCCAACATCCTCGCGTTCGGATGCGTGGATCGGGTGGACGTGTTTCAACTAATCAGCTCTTCGCATATTAAATTATTTTAGTCTATAAAAATCATTATTAGTGAGGAAGATGATAGTTTTTTAAAGTCTTATATATATATATTGTTTTCTTTGAAAGTGTCCCAAGGCAGATTCTATGATTCCTCGTAATTATATATATATATAATTACGTTTTGGCTTATCTATTTTCTATTTTTCCACGTTCGCATGTTTTTTAAATAATTAAATAAACAAAAAATTATATAAATATTATTTTAAAAATCAAATAAATATAATTTTTAAAATTTTAATAATTAGTATTTAATTAATTATATGCTAATCCTGTTTCCGCGGCTAATCGGCCGTTTCCAAACGCACTTTAGGGACGTCAAATCCTCCCTTGCTCAAGTGCTATGTTAAATCATAGAGAGAAAACCCATCTCAGCCCAATATATATACATGAAAACAAATACTTGAAAATGATGTCTTAGTGCTTTCTGAACGGCTTATAATTTGAGCTACTACCTCGTTGTTTTTTAAAGCATATGTTTCATTAAAAAAACTATATATATGTATATATAAGTTTTTTTAAAAAATAAATCTATTTTAGAATTTAGTTAATACTTAATTTTAATTAATTATGTAATTACATGTATCCTTTTTCATGCGGCTCAGCCAATGTTAAGCATGAAGATGCAATAGAAGATTCCATTTTTAAGAAACAGAATTGCTAAAAAAAACTTTCGCCAATTTTTTGCCATCAAAATTTTTAGATTTGTGGCCATCGAATCACTTTAAGATTTGTGCATAGAGATAAAAAATTGCTAAAAAGAAATTTTTACATAGGCCATGTGTAAGATCTCCGTGTTAGCCAACCAAACCATAGTGGAATATAAGTTTATATAACTTATATCGTAGTGTAGTTACAATGTGTTTGTAGTGCAGTTACAATTATACTTGAATTATATTAAAGTTACATTCAAAATTTTTCACTCAAAAACTTTTTTCGGCAGTTGTTTAGATACTTCCTTCAAGAAATATAAAAGGATGATGCTTTTTAAGTAGAATGTGAGGTGGTTTAGCTTGAGTACTACATTTACTCCTTTATCTTTAATAAAAAAATAAATGTATTGAAGGTATAATAATTAAATGAAAGTTTTGTATTTTACATCGGGTCTCCGATTTCTTGAGACGTCCCTGCATGACAAGTTACTGACAGAAAGACTCCCATTTTCAAATTATATGAATATCTAAACTGTTTAGCAAATACTAAGTTAGGTCAAAAGATTTCTTCTTAGTCATTTCAGTAGTCAATTATTGAATTTTGAATTATCTAGATTCCTCTTTCAAACATCTAATTAGTTTTAGAATCATTGAAATAATGAAAATCATGGGTTTCATGCAAAAATACTTATGCTATGGTATAAAATTTAAATTTTAGAAGTATTTATATTTTAGAAGGATGGAATATATTGGAGGGCGCGAGGTGTAAAGCACATAATTGTGAACTTGTGAGATCCAGTACAAAGAGCACGGTAACATTGAATTTTCAGGTAAACTTCACCATCGGTCTGACATAAGGAACACGACTGCTGTGAAAAACAATCAAGCATTGTCAATTATCAACCACCACGATAAGACAGACACCATCTACTAGTAAACAGCCTTAAGTACAGGTCCATAAAACATTATTTGGCCATGCATTTATTGCCCACTTCTTTTCACACTTTTACAGTGCTGCAGACTTGCAGCCATCTTTTACATATATTCCACAAAAACAGGGGAAAACTTCTCTCCTCTCCCTCTTGTCTGGAGACCAAGAAAGCAGAGGATAAGCAAACAGATCAGTGGTACTAGTACAACATTAGCACTCTCCATCCAGCTAGCGCATGTAACATAATATACACATATACTATCAGTTCATCATCGATCGCATCGTGTACGTACAGTACTGGTTATGTACACAAGGATCCCCTCTTCTGCTGAGACTTGTCTGCATCGATCTACTACGTACAAGTACGTATATATACGGTGGTAGTACAAGCATGCATACATTTATACATCCTTGACTACGAAATCGGCAGTCTGTATTAGTGCAGATAGCTGAACACTGAACATTTCATGCTCTGTATCGACGAGCTGAAACTTAACTGAAAAAGAGCAGAAAATAGTGGTTGGTTTTCATTGCTCGCCTTCAGTTTCTAGCTGCTTCATATTGTGCAGGTGCAGTTTCTCGCCGGATGCAGAGCTAGCTGCTGATTTAATTCACACCTTCACCTGTCGAGTGAACTGATCACCACCCTGCAGGTTAAGGGTTAATTAGAGCAAAAGTAGGATGATTATTTACTGATTAATTAGTCTCTTCATGTTTTTTGTTTCAGTTTGGAGCGAGCTAGCTAAGGCAACCAACCAGTCGTAGACGGTGGGGCTTCTCGGCTGGCCGGCGCCGGCGCCGGCGTCCACGCCGTCGGCCGTCCTCGCCGCCCTCCGGCGCAGCTTCTTCCAGCCCTCTGATCCCTTCGGCGTTGGTGCTGCCATGCACAAGACGATGCATGGGATATAATTAAGAAGAGATTATGGCGTATGTATATACGCATGTATAAAAAAGATGAAGATATTATGGTGGTCACCTGAGCCGAAGGGGGAGTCCGGGACGCTGGCCGGCGACGACGGAGTGGAGGAGCCCGACTCGCTGCGCGGCGACGTCACGGACAGCGCCGGCGGGCGGAGGATGGTGATGCTGCGCGTCACGGGCGGCACGTCGGCCGCCGCCGCCGCCGCCGAGATGGGCGAAGGCGATGTCGCCATCGTCGAGGAAGGAGAGAAGGAGGCGTACTTGCGGAGCTTGCCGAGGCCGGAGTCCGGCCGCGGCCCGGCAACCGTGTCGTCCCAGAGCTGGTCGAGGAGCCCCATGCACGCACGTCCTTAGCTTAGCTAGCTAACCAAGATGTGACCTGCGTGTTTTATATACGTAGCATGTGTTTAATTAGCTTAGAGCAAGCTTGAAGCTTTGATCATGCATCCTATCCTCCTCTGCTTTTCTGGTTGTTCTTGCTGTTCGTTCACTTGTTCTGCTTGGATGAGAGAGAGAAGATCTAGAGAGAGAATGGCTTACCCGGTCTCGGGGAGAAGATGACGTGTGCAGTGTCTGGCTCCTTCTCTTCTTCCTTCCTTGTTGGAAGGAGCTAGAGGAGAGTGAATTTATAGAGGAGTCTTGGAGGGTGGAGAGAGCATTTCGGCGAGATATTTGGGAGGCATGTGTAAATTTGGCTTGTCGCTTTCCATTTATTTTTTTCCCATGCCTCCGCCTTCCCGGCTCAGCTCGGCTCATGAATGTCTATGGTAATTAAGTCGAGCTCGAGCCTACTAATTAACTGTGCTGGGTCCCTGTACATGATAAAGCAGCTTCGAAATGCATAATTGTTAAAAAATACGTTAATGGAAAAAACATAGTAATAGAAATATCATGCTCATAGGATTGTGGAATTTTAAAACATATGAAAGTTAATAACCCATTTGATTGACACACGGAAAAAACACAATAACTCAAAAGAAATTATAAGGTGAAACCTCGTACTTATTTTCTTTTCACATAAAATAGTATATTTTATAGAAATTTTAAAGGAAAATAGCTTCATAGAATTATTTTTCATAAGGTACAAATATCTAGAATTTATTTCTCTCTCATATCCATGTTTTTAGTCAAACTTTTTTTGAGTTCGATTAAATTTATAAAAAAATTATCAATATTTTCAATACAAAATAAATAAATTATTAAAATATATGTAATGTTATATTTAATGAAACTAATTTGTTGATGTTGTAGATGTTATCAAATTTTTCTATAAATTTATCAAATTTAAAGAAATTTGATTAAACAAATTTAAAGCGACTTTCAAAATAAAACGGAGCTTTGAATATCAATGTTTTCCTAATCTACATAGATACGGACATGATGGGACATTAGCAATACATGCCATCTAAAGTTTTGGAGCTCACCATCAAAGCCATGGTGTCTGTCCAAGATCGCAGAAGCCTTAATTAGTGCGCCCGTGACATCATATGTCGGTGATATGGGTCCGGGATATGTCGGGCGTGGCATTTAAGAAAAGGAAGGCACCCTTGTCCATCAAGGGCGTCAAAGTTACGCCATGAAAGGCTAGGCGAGTTTCGGCCACGGGCGGCCACGTGGCCGCCCCTGAAGGGGCTGGCCCGGAGGCTGTCCGGAGGCCACCATACTCCCAAACGGCGGGGTCTGGATCTCCCGGACCCCTGATCGGTAAGGTCCGGGATCACCCGGACCCTACCCCGCACCTCTCTGAGAGAGGGGCAAATCCAACTACCAGCCGACCCATTTAATGCTCAAATAGAATAAAGCTGAGCGTCTGCCTCATCGCATTCAATGCGATGTGAGGCGCGGCTGTCAGTTGCACCCATCATTACTCCTTTTTGCCTATCATAATGCAAAGGGGGCTAAAAGTCTTATAACTAAGACCGCGGTATGGCCGCGCACCCACTCCGCGCACGCCCCCCTCACGCCTTGTCCAGTCGCATTTAATGTACTGGGCGGCTGCGTGGGAGAGAGAGTGCGAGCGCAGGAAGCATGGTGCCTTTGCCTACCCGTGGAATGGGCCGCTGATCGGTGGGACCCATCGGAGGGGGTAGGCAAACCATCATCACGTCAGCGGCATGGCTATCACGACGACCACTCTTTTTCCGCTTTTCATGACGCAGCAAACAGTGAGGAGTAGGAATGGAATGGCTTCTCCGACAAGACAAGATAAAAACTACTCCACGACGTGGAGTAGAAGAAGAAAGCTAGGACTACTGTGGTGTTCCCTTGTTCTATAAAAGGAGACCCAAGTCCATCGTAAAGGAGGCTCCGTTCGGTTCTGAAAAATAGGTTCAGTCTCTTCATATAGAACAGAAGGGTCTATGCTAAAAAAGGAGGGAGGTTCTGCTCAAGGCTCAGCCTCTCCAACTAGCCTGCAGAAGTCCCTCATCCACCATTGAGTCTAAGGGAGAGGAACATTCTTATTGTTCTTGGCAACTCGCCCCATATACTACATACAAACCGGAGTAGGGTATTACACCACGCTGGTGACCCGAACCTGTATAAACCCCCGCCTCATCTGCATTACTTCATTTTTTCCTACGAGTTTGAACCAGGATACACCGCTCCCCGTGCCGAACCAAAAAGGGGGTCCCCAAGATCCCTGCGTGTCGATCTACGACATCGACAGCTGGCGCGCCAGGTAGGGGGAGCGCACTGTGTTTTGGTTTAAACTCCCGTTTTCCATCCATTTTTTGGCGGGAATCCTCTCTCCCCATCTCAGCCATGGTCCACGGCCACACCTACGCTCCGCGTCAGGCTCGTTCGCTATGCGCGAGCGTGGCTTGGCCAACGAGGCAGCGGAAGAGGTCGATGCGGGCAGGCACAGCCCCAACTTCCGCCACCTCCGCTCGAGGGGGGAGGGATCTTCGTCTCCCTCACCACCGTTGGTGGCGACGGTGGCAGCTGCGCCCACGCCATCCCCTCTGCCCCTCGCTGAAGCAGCGGTTGGAGGCGGAGGGGCCCGTGCATCCCGCAGGGCCGACAACGCTCCTGTGGGACCCAGACCACGCCCTAGCGGGCATGCCGGCGAGCACCGCCGAGGCGACGTCCATCGCCGCCTGGAGTTTGGCACTCCGAGGGTGCCCTGGGGCGGCGAAACTCTTTGCGCTACCCCACCACCCCGGCGAGGGTCCAACGCCAAGAGGTGGCTCGACAACGTGGCAAAGCTCGTAGGCACGGCCCAGCGCCAGCTGGCCGCCGACCTCGCTTCCTCCAGCCGCCAACCGCGCGGCTCGCACGTTGCGGTAAGCTCTTCCTCCCGGCGACGGGCCCGAAGGGCAGCGGCAGCCGCGAGGGTGGAGGAGAGCCTCTCGGCGGCGGCCCAACCGGAGCCGCCCTGGGACTTGCTGTACGCAGGGCGCGACGCCCGCCTCCGTATCGAGCGGCGGCGGACGAGCGTCGCTTAGGGCGGGCACCGGATCGCGCCTCCTCGTCGGGAGGCGCCACCTCACGCGCAGCGGCCGCAGCGGCCTCCCACGAATGGAGCCCATCGGCGGTCGGCGGCGGCCATAATGGCCCGGGCAGCGGGCGCTCCGCGGCACCCAACAAGGCCCCGCAGCCATTGTCGCCCCCTACGACCGGCAACGGCTGTCATGCGTTTGTTGCCGACCTCCGTAACGTGCGCTGGCCTAACAAGTTTAGGCCGGCCCTTACGGAGAAGTACAACGGCTCGGTTAACCCTGCCGAGTTCCTCCAGATCTACACCACGGCCATCGAGGCCGCCGGAGGAGACGAGCGTGTCATGGCCAACTTCTTCCCCATGGCGCTCAAGGGCCAGGCCCGTTCCTGGCTGATGAACTTGCCGGCCCGGTCAGTCACCTCTTGGGACGACCTGTGCCGCCAGTTCACCTCCAACTTCCAGGGCACATACCCGTGCCCGGGAGTGGAGGCAGACCTTCACATGGTTCGACGAAGGGAGGACGAGTCCCTGCGCAAATACATTCAGCGTTTCTGCCAGGTATGCAACACCATACCCTCCATCGCTGACCATGCAGTGATCTTCGCCTTCCCGAGTGGCGTATGCCACGACGTCATGTTGGAGAAGATCGAGTCCAAGGCCCCCCGGACCACCACCGGAGCTCTTCGAGCTCGCAGACCGGGTGGCCCACAAGGAGGAGGCCCGGGTTTGGAATCCTAGGAATCCTACCCCGGCCTCCACCGGCGCTGCCCCCTCCGCGTCCCGTGAAGAGCGACGGGAACGGCGACGGAAGCGCCAGCCATCGCGCGGCGGCGAGGAGGGCCACGTTCTCGCCACCGACGGAGCCGAGAAGCCCTCGCGAAAGGGCAAGCCCGCGGGTAACCGCAGGCGGTCCCCGGACCCTCGCCCGGGCCGGGCCGGAGACAAATGGTGCATGGTGCACCAAACCTCCCACCACGACCTCTCGAGTGTCGTTCGGTCAAAAATCCGCCGAGCGAGTGCGAAGTACGAGCAGGAGCGGAGGGAGAACGAGAAGGAGATCCGCCTCAAGGGCAAGGCACGGCGGAGCGCCCGAACAACCGGCGAGAGGAGGCCGGGATACGGCCCCGCCGGAGACGACGCGACGACGACCGGGCTACCGGGATCCCCAGCACGTCGTCGCCACCATCGACAGTGGCGCGGGCGCCCAAATATCCCGCCGGAGCTTCAAGTCCATGAGTCGCGAGCTCCTCGCAGCCGTGCCGTCTCACGAGGCGGCCCGGAGATCACGCTGGGCAGAGGTGCCCATCACCTTTGACCAGACCGACCACCCAGGGAGTGTCGCACGTAGCGGCCATTTGGCCCTCGTGACCTCCCCCACCATCTGCAACGTCAAGGTCGCCCGAGTCTTAATTGACAGAGGTGCGGCCCTCAACGTGCTATCCCCGAAGGCTTTTGAGGCAATCAAGGCCTCGGGAATGGTACTCGGGCCTTCTCACCCCATCATTGGGGTGACGCCCGGAAAGGTGTGGCCCCTCGGGCAGATCGCTCTGCCGGTCACCTTTGGGGCCCCCACTAATTTCCGCACCGAGCGGATCGAATTCGATGTGGCGGATCTCAATCTGCCCTATAACGCCGTGCTTGGGAGGCTGGCGTTGGTGAAGTTCATGGCGGCTACACATTATGCCTACCGCCAGCTTAAGATGCCGGGCCCCGGAGGCCCCATCACCGTCCACGCTGACGTCAAAACCGTGCTAGACTGCGCGGAGGCGCGCGTGGACGACATTGCTGCGGCCGACCGCGTTGAACCCGAGGACCCCCAAGGGGAGTCATCGGGTTCCCGGGCCCCGAAGCAACGCATCACCTCTGCCGATGAGGTGGTGATTAAGTCTATCCGTTTGGACGACGACCCGTCCAAGACCGCCAATATTGGTGGCGGCTTGGACCCCAAATAGGAAGACGCGCCCGTCTCCTTCCTGCGGGCGAATGCCGACGTGTTTGCTTGGAAGCCGTCGGATATGCCTGGAGTTCCAGGGAGGTGATCGAGCACCGACTCGCAGTACGGCCGGACGCACGCCTGGTCCGACAAAAGGTGAGGCGACAGGCCCCGGAGCGGCAGGCGTTCATCCGCGAAGAGGTGGCACGGCTCTATGAGGCCGGCTTCATCCGGGAGGTGCCGCATCCGGAGTGGTTGGCGAACCCGGTCGTCGTCCCGAAGGCCAACCACAACCTGCGCATGTGCATCGACTACACCGACCTCAACAAGGCATGTCCCAAAGACCCCTACCCTCTACCCCGAATAGACAACTCCCTGGCGGACGAACTATCAAGGATCGCGTCCGTGCGAGCCCCAGCCCCGCCAGGTGCCTTTGACGAAAGCCTCACAGAGCCGTAGGCGCGCCCCGAACCGCCCCAGAGGCAGGAATCGGCCGGTCCTGACGCCCCGGACCCGGCGGGCCAGCCACAGCCTGGCCCCGCTGGGACCGACATCACGCGCCAGGTGGCTTGGATTTTGGAAATCCGAGCGTACCTAGAAGACGCGTCATTTCCCGAGCAACGTGAGGAAGGCGAACGCATCGCCCGGACCTCCAAGAGGTACATGTTGGTAGAAGAGACGCTCTACCGACGCAGTACCAACGGAGTGCTCATGAAATGCATTGCTCGGGAACAGGGTCTCGAGCTCTTAGCCGAGATCCATGAGGGTGAATGCGGCGCACATTCAGCCTCCCGAACCTTGGTGGGAAAAGCATTCCGCCTGGGATTCTATTGGCCCACCGCGCTGGAGGATGCAACAGACCTCGTGCGGCGGTGCCGAGCATGTCAATTCCACGCCAAGCAGACGCACCTGTCGGCCCAAGCCCTTCAGACCATCCCGCTCTCATGGCCATTTACGGTCTGGGGGCTGGACATCCTGGGCCCGTTCAATCAGGCGCGGGGCGGATGCAAGTTCCTATATGTCGCCATCGACAAATTCACCAAGTGGCCAGAGGCCTATCCAGTCAGCGTCATCGACAAACATTCGGCTGTGCGGTTCATGAGAGGCATCACGGCAAGGTTCGGGGTCCCCAACAGGCTCATCACCGACAACGGCACCCAGTTCACGAGTGAGCTGTTCGGCGAGTATTGCGATGACATGGGCATCAAGCTCTGCTTCGCCTCGCCCGCCCACCCCCAAAGCAACGGTCAGGCCGAGCGTGCAAACGCAGAAATACTAAAGGGCCTCAAGACCAAGACCTACAATGTGCTCAAAAAGCATGGGGACTCGTGGACTGACGAGCTGCCTGCGGTCCTTTGGGCCAATCGGACAACCCCGAGCCGCGCCACCGGGGAAACACCTTTCTTCTTGGTGTATGGAGCCGAGGCGGTCTTGCCCTCCGAGCTCACCCTGGGATCGCCCCGAGCCACATTATACACCGAAGCGGACCAAGAGAAAAGGCGTTGAGACGACCTAGATTACCTGGAGGAGAGGCCGCGGCGGGCAGCGCTTCGCGCGTCCCACTACCAACAGATCCTCCGCCGCTACCATCAAAGCAAAGTCAGCCCCCGAGCGCTGCAAGTCAATGATCTGGTCTTGCGCCGTGTGCAAACACGTGCAGGACTAACCAAGTTATCCCCGATGTGGGAAGGGCCATACAAGGTTATCGGCACCCCGCATCCGGAGTAGTTCGCCTAGCCACAGAGGACGACACTCCGCTGCCGAACCCGTGGAATATTTCCCACCTGCGTAGGTTCTACTCATAAGCCGCATGGTGTGCTGAGACATGCATAGAAGTTCATCCACTGCCCCCGGTGGCATGAGCAATACGTTTGTTATTACATTTCATATGTTTCCCTTGCAAATACCTGTTGCAGTGTGTTTTCCCCCATGTGCTCGAGCATGTGCTGTGGATGCGGCTTTCCAATAAGTTCCTCGGCCTTGCCCGCCTTAGCCTGAGAGCCCTAAGGGTGTCGAGGGTACAGCGATGTTGCATACTACCACGCCTGGGGGTTCGGGTGCGAACTAACACGCCTGTCCTGGCCCCCCGTTGCCGCTGCCCTCGCTGGCCTTTTTATTCCTTCGCTCCTACCCGGAACCCCGACAAAGGCACCAGCCAACGGCCAGTGCATGCTGCCCGAACCCGGAACAGCCCCCAGCGGCATGGGACAAATCACGGGGGAGAACAACACTATCGCATTTTTGCAATAACTAAGTCTTAAACTATCAATTACAGGGAAGCTAACATACAAGGGCTCATGCCAACCAACCGCCACTACGTGCGCGCTAAGTTGGTCGGGGGCTCCCAACATACACATACATGAATCATCAAAAGCAGCCACGATGAGCTGTCACAATGCAAGTAAAGGCAAGTTCGATAACTTTATAGACAATGCATAAATATCTTTTTACATAAATACAGATACAAGCCGAAGCAAGAGGCCCTAAGTGGCCGGTGGGTCGCTGGGAGCATCCGTCGGGGGATCTTCATCCGGCGAGTCCTCGCGGAGGGCGAGCTGGAAGGCCGCCGGGGTGCCATCGAAGCCCGTCATGATGGACTCGACGGCGTCCTGGACGCGGCGGCGAGCGGCCTCCTCGGTGCCTTCGGGGAAGTCCTCGGTGGGGATATAGGGGTCGAAGTCGGGGTCGCGGGCTTGGTAGCTCGCCAGGATGAGTGACGCGATCTGGCGAGATAAGTCATATGACGACTCCTTCGCCACGTCGTCGACCTCCTCCGGCACCCTCTGTATCCCCGTGGACAGATCGTCGATGTGTGTGGCCAACCCCCAAGGTAGGGATCTTTGGGTACGGTTCACCCCACCCCGCGAGCCGCCTCCCAAAGGCGCCCGACGGACGAGGCCGAGCCACAGATTCCTAGGCGCAAGACGCGCTCCGGCTCCGCGATCCGGCGGCGCGCCTCCTCCGTTCTGCCCGGCCCCGCGCTGCGCTGCGCGTCCATAACCACGATCCGGGTGGCGGCTCTCTGCCCATCGCTCCGGCTCGTCTGCCGGCGGCCCGAGGCGGCGGCGAGCAACTGCTCACGATCCCATACGCCCTTCGGGCATCGGGAGGCCTCCTCCGGGCTTCCAACACCACCGCCTCTCGCCCCCCACGACGACCTCGGGCTCAGCGACGGCCTTCTCCTGGGCCAGCACGTTGGCCTCCCGTGCGGCGGAGTCTTCCTCGGCCCTGGCGACGGCGGCCTCCCGGCTCTCAACTGCCCGCCATGCCGCCTCAAGGGCCCTCTCCCGCTCCGCCAGGCCGGCCTCGCGGGCCGAGAGGTCAGCGTCGGTGGCGGCGGCGGCGGCCTCAGCATCGCACAAGGTGCGCTCGCGCTCGTCGAGGCCCTGGGCGCGCTCCCTGAGGTCACGGAGGAACTGCCCGGCGGTGGTGCGCACCCTCTCCTCAGCGGCGGCGGTGACCTGCTCACGGAGGTCGGCGGCGTGCCGCTCAGCGATAGTGTCTTCAAACACCTGACTGAGCTCCTCTTGGCGCCGCACGATGTTCGCCAGCTCCCGCCTGCGGATGAGGCCCTCCGTCCTCGCCGTGGCCGCCAGCTCCTGACGACCCTCCTCGACCTCGGCCTCCCGCCGCGCCACCTCGACCTCCCTGGCGGCCAAGGCCTGCACCTAGGCCCGAAGCCCCTCCAGGGAGATGGCGTTGGCCACCTCCAGCGCCCTGGCGACGACCTCCCTCACCCGCTCCTGCGACCGGACGAGAGGCTCCGTGTCCAAGGTGGCCACGAACCCGGACCGGGCGCCCCCAGACTCGGAGTCGGAGCCCGACCCGGGATCGGCCGCCCGCGCCGGCCGAGCCGCCGAAGACCCCCGGTGGCCGGCGCTGCCCGCTTCTTGCCTTGGGGGCTCGCGGCAGGCCTGCGCCGGTAGGATTAGCGGTAGCCGACGGGGTGATGGCGCCGTTGAGTGCGGTGCGGGCGAGGGCTGCTGTGACGGCGACGATGGTTGCCGCGGAGGGGACCCCTGAGGTTGCTCTCCGCCGCCCTCCGCTGCCCCTCGTGCCGGCGCCGCCCACGGCTTGCCCTTCATGGACGGCCGACGCTCCAGCCCGCCGGGTGGGCCCCTCCCGGATCGACCGGATCCGGACCGGCCCGAAGGGCGACCGGACCTTGTGGGCTCGGGCGCCCGGACCTATCTGTGCACCCTCCCCGAGCCCGAGGTAGAACCGCCCTTGGGGACAACCCTTGGGCGCAAATGCCTGTGCTCGCGGCTGAAAACAAAACAAGAACACAACAAGGAAATCATGAAACAAAGGTAAACATGTAAGACCCCGATTGGCATCCACGTATCGGCGAGGCGTACTGCGGGCGAGGTTGAAGTCCCGGAGATCCCCGAGATAGCCCGCTTCTTCTTCGCAGGCGGCTCGGAGGACTCGTCGGGCTCTTGCTCGCCGCGTCCCCTGATGCCGGAGTCCTGCCGACGGACCCCGCCGCCCGTACTCGCCGGAGATGCGCCGGGCTTCCCCACCGTCGGTGTACTCGCCGGGGACGCGCCCGGGCCTCCCGCCGTCGTTGTCGCCGCCGTTGTGGCCGGCCTGGCCCTCGGCGTAGCGGCCCCCGGGGATGGGCCCGTCGCCCGCGAGCCCCCTGGCCTGCGGGGGAGGGGGGTGCGGCACGCTCCGCTTCGCCGCCTCGTGGTGGAGATGGGGGAGGAGAGGGGTCCTCCTCCGTCCTCTTCCTCTTCCCTTTTGGGTCCGGGGCCCCCGGGTCGCTTCGGTCCGGACCCGGCTCAACCGTCCAATCGGGATGTGGTCGTTGGGGTCGTCGTCGTCGTCTTCGCCTCCTCCCCTCGGAGCAGCCCCCGGTGCAGCCTCCGGTGCGGCCGACGATGAGCCCACGCTGTCGCCCACCACCTGCAGCAGGTGCAGGATCTCCGGGCGCGCAGAGTCCTGGCATAGCGGCACCAGCCCGGGCGGGAGCTGCGCCAAGTCCATCTCCGTGATGCCGAGGCCGCGGCGAACCAGGGTCCGGAGGTCCCTCTCGTCCCAGTCGAAGGCGGCGCCCACGAAGGTCCGCATGTCGTCGTTGGAGCCCGTGTACATGTAGGCGGGGCGCGGCCTCTCCTGCAGCAGCGCTATGCGCCTCATCAGGAAATCGCGGAAGACCGCGTGGCTGGACAGGCCCCCCCGCCGAAGGTACCTGATCCGGTCCAGCACCCCGTCCAGCTCCCTCCCAGCTCGCGGGCGCGCCCCCAGTTCCTGTGGTTCACCGGGATCCCCGTCGGCAGGGAGAGGCGGGGGTGATCGCCCAAGCTGGTGTAAAACCAGAACGCCCTCCAGTTCTCCCACCTGGAGCGGGGGTGGATGTCGATGAAGGGAGTGCCGACCGCCCTGTCGTTCCGTGGCTGGATCGCCACGTACCCGACCGCATCGGGGGAGCCAGCCCGGCATACCCGGAAGAACTGCTAGAACAGGTGAAGAGAAGGCCTCACCCCCACGAACATCTCGCAGGTGTGGGCGAACACGGCGAGGTAGAAGATGGCGTTGGGGGTGAGGTGGTGCAGCCGGAGGTCATAGAACTCCAGGATGTCGAGGAAGAATCGGGAGAAGGGCGGCACCAGCCCGACCATAGCGAAGGAGGCGAAGAACACCATCCTGTGGGGAGGCTGCTCCTCTGGGATATCGCCGCCGCTGCGCGTGCCGCTCGGCAAGAACTTGTTGAAGAGGCTACGAGCCTCCGCAGTGCGCACTAAGGACTTGGGGAGCACACTCCCCGGCTCCAGAGGTGAGTCACGACCCATTGCGGGGGTGGATGCAGAAGTACGGAAAGGGAAGCTGAAGGCGGAAGAAAGGAAACAGAAAGAGCAGGAGGCGCTAGGTAGACGAAGGGCGAATGGCAATGAGAGGAGATGGCAGTGGAAAGCATAGAAACCGATCCCCCTCCACGCGGATCTGGTTTTATAAGCTACCACCGCCCCCTCGGATTCCACGGCATTAAATTCGCCCCACTACCACACGAAGCGCCCCCTCGTCTCCGCGCCCTTTCGATTTTCGCATCCCCTTGGATTCTCGCACTGTTCGGATTTTGTGCCGCCTGGGGTTCCGCGCCCGCCAGGCGCACTACGTGGGACGGAGAGTGCTAGGCGGTTTAAATGGGCCCCCGTGCGCGTGGCCCAAACAAACTCGGCCCCCCCGTCCTAAGGAAAAGCTTGGCCAAGTGCGACATCAGTTGTCGCATACCGGCCACCTGCCATAGCAAAAGCGCCCGGATGCCCGGGCCCACACGCTCAAGAAAATGGCGTCAACCGCGCCCGAGCCTGACTCGGCCCCGGTCAACGCCGGGGGCTACTGTCGGTGATATGGGCTCGGGGGTATGTCGGGGGCGTGTCATTTAAGAAAAAGGAAGGCACCCTTGTCCATCAAGGGGTGTTAAAGTTACGCCCTGAAAGGCTAGGCGAGTTTCGGCCACGGGCGGCCACGTGGCCGCCCCTGAAGGGGCTGGCCCGGAGGCTGCCCGGAGGCCACCCTAACGAGCGGGGTCAGGATCTCCGGACTCCACCGTCCGGTGGGTCGGGATCACCGGACCCCGAAATCCTCAACCCCGCACCTCTCTGAGAGAGGGGCAAATCCAACTACCAACCGACCCATTTAATGCTCAAATAGAAGAAAGCTGAGCGCCTGCCTCGCCGCATTCAATGTGATGTGAGGCGCGGCTGTCAGTTGCACCCATCATTACCCCTTTTTGCCTATCATAATGCAAAGGGGGCTAAAAGTCTTTGACTAAGACCGCGGTATGGCTGCACGCCCACTTCACGCACGCCCCCCTCACGCCTTGTCCAGTCGCATTTAATGTACTGGGCGGCTGCGTGGGAGAGAAAGTGCGAGCGCAGGAAGCATGGTGCCTATCCCTACCCGTGGAATGGGCCGCTGACCGGTGGGACCCGTCGGAGGGGGTAGGCAAACCATCATCACCTCAGCGGCATGGCTACCACGACGACCACTCTTTTTCCGCTTTCCATGACGCAGCAAACAGGGAGGAGTAGGAATGAAATGGCTTCTCCGACAAGACAAGATAAAAACTACTCCACCACGTGGAGTAGAAGAAAAAAGCTAGGACTACTGTGGTGTTCCCTTACACTATAAAAGGAGACCCAAGTCCTTCATAAAGGGGGGTTCTGGTTCTGGTTCCGAAAAATAGGTTCAGCTTCTTCATATAGAACAGAAGGTTCTGTTCTAAAAAAGAGAAGCTCTGCTCAAGGTTCTGCCGCCCCAGCTATCCTGCAGAAGTCCCTCATCCACCACAGAGTCTAAGGGAGAGGAACATTCTCATTGTTCTTGGCAACTCGCCCCATATACTACATACAAACAGGAGTAGGGTATTACACCGCGCTGGTGGCCCGAACCTGTATAAACCCCCGCCTCATCTGCATTACTTCATTTTTTCTACGAGTTTAAGCCAGGATACACCGCTCCCCGTGCTGAACCAAAAAGGGGGTCCCTAGGATCCCTGCGTGTCGATCTGCGACATCGACACCATACATACATAGCATTACTAGCAAACTGCCCGTGCATTGCAACAGAACGACGACACAAAGAAGGGAAGCAGGCAGAGGGCGAAGGTCCAGGCGGCGGCGCGGGAGCTCCGAGCGACGACGGGGGAGGCGCAGCGCGGGGCACGGCGCGGATGGGGACGAAAGAGAGGTACGTATGAGGTCTTTTTTATCCAAGCCCTCTCTTTCTTTTCAGCGTTGGGATTATGGGTTAATTTTATAAACACTCAAGGGATTTTCCACGAAATAACGAGACGGACGAAAATTTTGGATAGAAACACTACTTACTTTATAGATAGTTATATATATATAACTTTGAAAGTAAGGGTATCTTCAACTTTATGTACCACTGGACCTTGATTAAGAAATAGTATCAGATAGACATTTAGTCTAAGTTAATTTAATTTCACCAAATTAAGTCAAAAATATAATGGAAATAGATATTGACTTACTGATACTTTAAACCGATTAGAAATTTGGTAAAAGTTTAAAATATTTACGACTCGGATATTATTAGTTAAAAAAGTATATTGATGAATAGGATAAGTTGCATGTATATCAACGGCGGCGCGCTAGCTCATGCGTGTAGCGTGTGCTCGGTCGCCGCTCAGGGCAATGCACGGCGACGCAGGAGGCGTGTGAGTCGGGCTCGCCTGTTAGAGGTGAGGAAAGTACAGATCAGAAATTTTATAGATTTGAACGAAAAAATGATTTGATGATCGAAAAGTTATAGATTTTTTAAGTAGTTAAGATAAGCTATATCATACGTATAACTGGGTTATTTTTTAAAATAGTCAGTTGGATTGCGGGTTAATTCTGTAAAATAGCCAGGCAAAACAAAATTTGGGTGAAAACACTACTTGCTTTATAGATAGTTATAGATTACATAAACATACATATATTCAATCGTCAACCATTTTATCTCATGATTACTTTCTTCATTTCCCATAAATTAAATACATTATCACAATAATGACTTAAAATAACCAGTGAACCTTTTGTTGCAACTGCAGTTGTTTCCTGAGAAACCAATCATCCAGCACAGCCATGTCAATAGGGTTCGATTCCCCGAAGCCTGGAATCTGGATGAGGGAAAGGTCTCATCTTGTCGATAGCCTAGCTTAGAAATGCCATGGGAACCTATCTGTAAAATCAGCCCCCGAATTACATAACGAATTGGTATGGTATATTCATACCATAACATAAGAACAATAAGAACTCAAATTCTTATCGATACTGGAACTCAGAGCATAGGAGGGAAAGTCGATTTATGGATGGAATCAAATACACAGTATTTACAGAAAAAAGTTTTCGTTTATTGGGAAAGAATCAATATACTTTTAATGTCGAATCGGGATTCACTAAGACAGAAATAAAGCTTGGGTCGAACTCTTCTTTGGTGTTAAGGTAGTAGCTGTGAATAGCCATCGACTACCCGGAAAGGGTAGAAGAATGGGTCCTATTCTAGGACATACAATGCATTACAAATGTACGATCATTACTCTTCAACCGGGTTATTCTATTCCACTTCTAGATAGAGAAAAAAACTAAAGGAGAATGAATGAAAAAAGACAAGAGTTTGGAAGTTAGACCCCTTTATAAGACTCTCTTTCAAAAAAGAGGACATTTTGAAACTTTTAACAGGCACAATCGTGAGTCAACAAGTGACTCGAAATGCCCGTAAGAAAAGAGAATTGATTTTCAAAATGGTAGAACTAGATGACAAAGTTTTCTATAACCTTGATGAAGAGGTAGTTTTAGTTTACGACTCCGATCAAGAGCGAGAAGTCCTTCATTTCAGATTGGACTGCTATAGAATCTGGACCCATCGTAGAGACGTTCAAAAGGCTCCTGATGGTAAGAATCATACTTTCACGGAACTCCAGGGCTATAGGTTTCAACGCGGTAGACGTTTTGTTCCGAATTTTTCTGGAGCAAACCTCCGACCCAACGATACAATGAATTTTTTCTATTCACAAAGAAAAAAGATTCGGAATCACAATGCTACTATACGCACCCAGAGGAGTATTCGGAATTATATTCTTATATAATCCATTTTTGCGCGGGGTGTTACTAACAGGACTTCGCTGCACGAGACGAGGATTGGTCGAAAAGTTAACGTCATCCGGTATTTTCATACCCTTTTGGGGTGGTATATCGCCTTACAAAGTCTAAGGGGTAGTATGAGATCTGTAGTAGATAAAAGAATTTGTCCCTTGATTGAGTATGCTATTTTTTCTCCTTTACCGCGCATTATTGTATACGCTTCTAGAAGAGCACGTATGCAGAGAGGAAATTACAGTTTAATAAAAAGCCTTAAAAAGTTCCAACTTTACGGCAATATCAATCAACTAAAAGTCCTATGTATCAATCCTTACAATGGATCGGATAAGAGTTTCGGTATCTTTGGGGATATCCTTATTTCGAACCTGATATGCATCTTGCGTTTGTGGAGTCCGAGAGTGGGTGAATAAGTATTGCATGTGGAAGTAGACGAAAAGATTTTGGATTCGAAATAGGCACATTCAACTAAGTCGTACTTTGAATCCAATTTCAAGTTCGATTAGAAGGATAGAAAGGCCACGAGGATCAGAAAAGAAAAATCAAATCTTTTTAATTGCTTCTCCTTTTTTGCTATTTTCTTATTATCTATATAATCCATTCGATTCTTTTTTAAATACTAAAGTATTCTAAAAAAAGTATTCTATAAAAAAATCTTTTTTTGCAAACTCAAAAATACAATAGTCAATATTCGTTATAATAGATATAGTTAATTATATCATAAGAATCTTAAGATATTTTTCGAATAGATAGAATCGAATAGATAGAAATAGTAAATTTGAATGGAGACCCATATTCTATGATGGATTTGAACTTACCCTCTATTTTTTTTGCCTTTAGTAGGTTTAGTATTTTCGGCAATTGCAATGGCTTCTTTTATTTCTTTATGTGCAGAAAAATAAGATTATCTAGAACCGACGGGACTAAATTTTCTCAATGTATTTCCACACAGGATCATAATACGGATCTGTGTAAGTACTATAATATGGTACGTTGTGGCTCTTTCTACCCACAAATGCAAACCCGCTCTTACTTTTACTTTAGTCTTAGATGCAATCTACGGTCATAGTATCACTCACTCTGGCATGCACACGCAAGGTCACGAAAAGTACCTCCTCCTATATTGTCCAAAAGAGAACCTCTTGAATTGTGTGATCCCTAACACCTACACAAATCAGCATTTTGCGAGGTATTCCTCCGACTGCACAGACTGCAATTCGCCATGGTGAATGACAGCTGGCACTGTACGGCCGCTGAGCCGAGAAGCGGAATGAGCCGAGCCCAGCAAGCTAAGTGAGCCGAGCCGCAGCTTACGGGGAAAAGAAAGAGGAAAAAAGAACACAAAGATTAGTTCTCCAGGTGGGTCCCACGTCGCCACCAGTTTCCACGAAGCCGATAAGATCCACCAGTGCTCGCCAAACTCTAGCACGCCACGTAGCGGGGCCCACGTGTCGTTATCGGGGCCGCAGCTAACATAAACTAAGGGCGCTTTTAATCCGTCGGATGTGGATGGACGAGTTGATGGTATGAAACCATTATTACTCCATAATACTCGTGCTAATGCTCCTAATATATCCTATAGATGTAGTTTCATGCAGAAACAGCGGTTTTAGAGAACTCTAGAGCTTTGGCACCATGCATTGTGGTGGCTCACAGCGTACACTAGCTTCATCAAAATATATACGTGCACGTCCAGTCCTAAGATATTTAAGGTTTAATTAATTACTGGTTTCGGTCAATTATTAGAGTCTGTTCAACGTACTATGATTGGTAGTACACCTCAGTGTAAATGATACCATATTAGTGGGGTTGTTTTTGTGAGGTAGATAAAGATAAAAATGATTTCATGTAAAATACGATGATATTAATATATGATCAATTAAGTTTATTATTACAAACCTAAAACATAAATTTATCAGCAACCTTCATATACAAAGTTTTTCACGAAACACACTGTCGACAGGCTATACCCAAAAACGGTGTGTATAGGGAACGTTGGAATTGAGGTGTACACAATATCGTAATAAGAAGATACATGATAATGATTTATACTGGTTTAGGCCCTCTAAAAAGAGTAACAATCATATTCTAGTTTATATGAATATATGAAAAAATGTCACATAGATTACAATGGGAGTGTAAGATGACGAAACTAACGCACCGACTAAACTTATCAAGAACGGTCCGATGAGATCTACTCGATAAATATGGCTTTAGCTATGGCTTGCTACTCGATGTCTCTCTATTAACAAGTGAGCCTTGTATTTATAGCGATGATTAACTTCTTCTCTAAGTATAACAAAATATGGGCTAAAAAGATCTTTTTCTTAAATAGAACTCTGATACCTTTTATTTTAATAATAAAAGATAATTTTTTAAATCCGTCGTAGTCCTCAATCTAAGAATATCTTTCCTTATATCATTAGATATATGGTATGTCTATATAGCATAAATTTAACTATAGGATATATGTCTTATTTTTGACATCACCATATATCGCTTAACAATGGAAATAAAACATTTCATCTATTCCGTTAAGTAGAAATGGACGGGACCGTGGTGCGCTTCTAGCTTTGAAATCACGGATAGAGATTCAATTAATCCGGTCATGTCATCGTACTCATGATTGTCTGGCTTTTGCTTAGTGTATCTTATCTTATTACTATTAGCTTCACAGAAACAATGACAGGTCCTAATACTTCACCATTCGTCAGTTCCATCTCTGATAGAGCGGTAGTACTCAACTGAATTTGTTAGTGGATTAAGAACCTACCTCCTGTTAGCTAGTCTTCACCAAACTCAATTCGCATTGGACGAGGTACACTAACCATGTTTTTCGATCAGGCTGTATAAAGCTTCGAGAAAAGAAAACCAAGTATCTCCTGCTACTATAAATCCTACTAATTAATATGAATAAGAAAAAAGAGAAAAAGAAAAGTACAAAGCAACGACGACAAAAGGCACCACTCGTATAGGAGAAAATAAAGGGTTGGTCACTGTTTACCGGTCAGTGTCAAAGGCTCGTGAAACAGTAACATAACGACTATAAATAATATCATAATAAACATAAAAAAAATCCGTGCCCGTCTAGCTGGTACCTAGCAGCTCGATCGTTCCCCTTCACGATGGGGCATTTTCATCCGAGATCTGCCTGATCAGCAGCTTGGTCGACGATGAGCGGTGGAGATCGATCGATCAAAGCAGGGCACTTTTTTGTGCTGGCATGCACTTTTTCTCATCCCCTTCTTTAATCTGAGATAGGAGTAAGATGAATAGATGATTATGCTGTCACCTCATGTACGGTTAGTTCGTGCAGTGAGTCACTGAATGTGACTTGTGCGATGGAGAGATGTTTCGGCACATATCCGTGCGCGTGTGCCCACAGTGGGTTGGATCCTATTCGGAAATTGCTTTCTTTTTCAAATAACGGGAGATATAATTGGCTTCAAAAAAGAAATTCATCGGAGAAAACTCACGATGGATAAGAAGCGTTCCATTTCTCATAGCCTTGTTCTTTTCTCCTTAATAAAATGATTAATAAATGGAACACTTCCCAAACTTATGATTTTTTTCAAAAAGAAAGTATATATAAATTTCTTAAAATATTGTTTTAAATATATTGGTAACTTATTTGTACCTCAAATAATTATGACAAACCATTCGTTTATCCAGCCACTCAGCACAAGAGAACACATCCAAGAAATATATACAAGAATTGTGCACGAACGTGACTGAATATAGCTCAATTCCTATATATTTGAACCTTCTAAGATTTTTCTGCTCCAGAGAAGGTCTTGCCTGTTTGACCTTTTATCAGTTTGGTCTTTGACGACGTCTGATGTTGCCATTGGGACTGCATGATAAAGGAGTGAATCTTGTTCTCTCCACAATCTTTCTAATGACCAAGAGCCCGTGGTTGATGATGGTTGGATTTGGTGCTAGACAGGATGTTTGTAACCCTCTTTAGGGCTAGCGACATCCGGTCACGCATAGTGGAGCACGGGTTTGGTGCTAAGAGGGCTAGCGACATCTGGTCACACATAGTGAAGCACGAGTTTGGTGCTAGTTCCTTACCGTAGTCCCAAGCAGGCAGTTGGTGAGTGCGTATCATTGTTCTGATGTTTGCTACCTCATGATGATTCAAAGAATTTCAACAATTCCCTACTCTTCTTTATGCATTAGAGTCTAGATGTACGGGTGAAAATTTCCTTACTTTTCTTAAAAGTTATTCATGGCATAAGTTTCTCTATTTCAAAGTTCCACCTCACAAGTAAACTCCATAGTATTCGTGAATCATTTTTGACTATTCAGTCTAGCTATTAAAAGTGGAGCACTCAAACTGACAATAGCTTAATTGCTTTAGTAACATAGTCTTTAAGTTATAAGCCTGTATCTCGGTACAACAAACTTGTATTGGCGTCAGATCTTGGTCTCAAGCCTGTGAACTATTTCTCTTTCATTTTTTTTCACAGACCACAACGATAATTTCATGTTTTTTACATTATGTTTCACATTATTTATAAAACAAATTTACCAATAGTTGACATTAGGATACTGCTAGAGTAACATCTTTTTGACATTAACACTTAATAATGTTTTGAATTCTTTAATTTCAATAAAACAAATTATTTCTCTGCATAAACCTCTTGGATGTGTCATTTCTCATAACTTAGGAGAGTAAAACCAGCTTTCTAAATCCCAAAGTGCACCTAATTAGATGGCACATCTTCATTTTTTCCCTATAGTAAACCTGGTTAATTTAATTGAATCAAGATCTTTCTAGAGGGCTGAGCTATCATGCTTGAGCATGCTAATGAAAGGAGGGTGAGGTGAAACATTTAGAGTCATTAGTGTATGTTTCTTTTTCACGAGTATCGGGTTCAAAGACTCACGTAGTATTTTTTTCACTTTACGTGATACCTTGGTTTGTTAAACCAAAGTTTCTAGATATAAAGTTTCTAGACATCAAATTTTTATATATAAGGTTTCTGTATGAAAAGTTTCTAGACATAAAGTTTTTATGTGAAAAGTTTCTACTCATAAAGTTTCTATATATAAAAGTATGTGTGAAAAGTTTCTATGTATACATCTCATCTCTAAAAGTTTTTGTTTTTCTATTGGAGGTTACTTTTACCCCTGATCAATTCAAGTTGAAAGTTTGTTGTCTTATTAGATGGAAGTTTTTCTGTTGTAGTCCATGTGAGATGATTATTTGTTTTGAGTTAATGTGTTTTAAGTACTAACAAGGCCCTATATTCTCACTCATTTAGTCAAATTATTTAATCTCTTACCTTTTTACAAAATAAACTAACAGGAAGATGCAAAATCCCTTCATGAAAATCTGACATACTACATGGTTGTGCACCATTACAATGAGAAGCTCAACCGTGGCATTGAAGCTATCATGAAGAAACATGTGAGCTTTCTTACACACAAATTGTTCTTTATAGTTATGCTTATACATTTCATTACAAATCTAAATTCTTCTTCCACATGCTTATGATCTTCAGCATGTGTTGCGCATGAATGTATCAATTTTTACATGCAACTAGACATTTTGAGCAAATGGAAGGTTGCTTGGTTTATTTTCTTTGCAATAGGAGATGGCTCTTTTAGTGATTATTTTCACAAACATCATGTCTATTTTACCGATTGCCTTGGTCATAACACAACTATATTTATTTGTTTTATCATGTATTCTTAGTTTGTCATAGAGAAAATAAGATGGTAAAGCAATGGTGTATATATATGCGTGTGTGTTTTTTTTCTAATCTTACGGTAGACAAGTTTTTTCCCTTCAAATGGACATTCTTTTAAAATGAAGTTTTTATTCACCCATGAACATAACATAACATTATGTAATTATAAAAGAATAATATCTATTTTTTTACATGTATGAATTGTAACTACCATTTTCTTTTTTGCAAACTTTTATCCAAACTGTGTTGAAAGTAACTCTCTTTTTTTGCAGCAAGCTCCATGCCACTAATCTCTCCTACACATGGAAAAACAAGCTTTAAACACTTCTCTTTACAGATATTAGCCTTAAGCCTCATGATGTAAACTTATGATATTTTCTCCTAGGTTCTCATGATTGGAGAAGTATCACTTTTGTAATGCTACAAACAATATTTTTGTTGAATCAACACAGTTGGAAGTTTAGACATTTGTTTTAGTTGAAAGTTTCACCGTTGTCATGATGAAAGTTAATTTCAGTTGAAATGAGTATCAACATAGTTGAAAGTTTGAGGGATTTTAAGTTGAAAGTTTCTTTGTATTAACTCCCCACCCTTTTTATCCCTATTTTACCCCTCCTAGAAAAAAAGGGAAAAGAAAATCTATAAAAGGATCGAGCTAGTGCACCGTTTGAATGGGAAAAGGACAAGGAACGAAAAATAGGAACACGCGTGCATCGACATGCATGTGGATCAGTGTACCTGAAGTTTGCGGAGCGTGCGAAGAATGCATGTGGACACGATCACGTGGCCCAAGTCTAGCGAACAATCGCACATTAGCCACGCCCAGTAAGACATCATCACTGATTGTTAAAATAACACAAAAATTTCTCATTTCTTTTTTGAGTAACTCTAAATTAAGTTTGTTGATAAAAACACATGTACAACTTAATAGCTATAGGTATGAATCGGTACTATGTGGCGATGTGACTGAATGACTAAAGGAAAACATTATTCCCATCTACTAGTATATTGTACGGAGTATTCGAGAAACTATCTTTTTTTTGACTAAAAAAGACTGTAGGGGAGTTTCCCATAATAACGACCAAAAGATGCATTAAAAAGGAAGAAAGGTTTACAGTTCAGTAAACTTACATGTCAGGAGAATTCACGAGCCCAAAAGGCTCACAAACACAAACATTTAAGCAACGGGTAAATCAGCTGAAGGCATCTAACCAAGCACAAAAGGAAGATTTGAGGTCCTCCCTGAATCTTGTTGATTGAAGATAACCCTGACTTTTGAAGTTGGATTTCCACATTCTATGATTTGGGATTTTCCGATGAAAAACTTTGTCATGTCGTAGCTTCCACATCTCCCAAGCCGCTATGAGGGTGACCTTGGTGAAGAAGGGCATTGGATTTGAAGCTTGTGCCTGCATGAGTCTATCAGCGCAAAGTAGCATATATTCCATTGAATTTGAAGGGCAGCCCAACACTCACAAGCGAAAGGACAACAGAAAAAGAGATGGTCGATAGTCTCCTCTTCTCTCCTGTCACACATTACACAAGTGGTATTGTCATGGACATTGAGATGTCTTTGTTGTAGCATGGATTTGGTGTTGAGTCTGTCTACTAGAAGCAGCCAGGTGAAGAACTTGACACAGGGAGTACAACTGGATTTCCATATTTTCTTGAAGAAAGGGTGAGGTTCAATATTGCTGAAGACATGATGATAAAATCTGCGAGAAGTATATTTACTCCCCTAAACTGGCGTCCAACAGTTCTTTATGTTTTCTTCATATGGCATATTTTGCAGGTAAGTCTGAAGATCTTCCAATTCATGAAAAGCTTGCTGTGATAAGAGAAGGTGAAAAAGGTTGTGTAGATCCATTGCTTTCATGGTTTCTGCCATCGATGCAGTACTGTTCTTGACAAATGATGCCAAATGTGGATAAGTCTCTGATATAACAGTATTGTTCCAACAATCCTCCCAAAAATAGATTGTCTGACCACTGCCTAATTGGCATCTAGAGATCGTTCTGAAAATGTCCTTTAGCCAAAGGACATCTTTCCACCAAAAAGATCCAGTCTTCCTGGCCGCATGAGGGACTTTATTTGAGTAGTACCTGTACCAGATTAAGTTTACCCAAGGCACATCTTCCTTGTTATAAAATTTGCTCAGCTACTTAAGGAGGAGCGCGTTATTTTGTAACCTAAGGTCCAGAACCCCTAAGCCTCCTTTCATTTTGGGTTGCTGCACCGTTGGCCTCCCTTTTTCTGAGTCATTACCTCTCCAAAGGCATTGTTTTCGTGCTTTGTCAATGCTATCAATAACTCCTTTTGGTATCTTGATTGTGCACATTGAGTATGTGGTTATTGGAGTAATGACAGAATTTACCATCTCTAGGCGGTCGGAGTAAGAAAGCCAGGTAGCACAGGCAAAGAGTCTTCTCTCTACTCTATCCATCATTGGTGTTAAATCCTCCATTCTTGGATTTGTTGTACCCATTGGTAGACCCAGGTATGTGAAGGGCATTGTGTCACATCGTCGCCAAAAGTATTGGCAAATAGATTGAGCTTCTGGCCGACATTGATGGAGTACATGTGAGATTTCTTATAGTTCACTTGCAGGCCGATGGATGACTGGAAGCTATGTAGTAAAGCTTTGAGGAAAAATAGTTGCTTGGCATCTGCCTGAAGGAGCAACAACGTTTCATCAGCATACTGAACAATGGGGAAGTCATTCGATGGTTGGGGTATTGGCAGGGTGAGAAGACCAATCTCTCTTGCTAGGTTAATCAGAATATGAAGAAGATCCGTCGCCAGAACAAACAGGAGGGGAGAAAGTGGGTCCCCCTGGCGTACACCCCTCTTACATTTGAAGAATTTCCTTGGGACTCCATTAAGAAGGACTGCCGAGGACCCTGAGGAGAGGATAGCTTGAATCCAGACTAGCCACTTATCAGGGAAACCCAAACAGGACATTATCTGAATGATTGCGGGATGTTTTACAGTGTCAAAGGCTTTCTCAAAGTCAAGCTTTAGACTTATTATCTCTCTCCTGGATTGATGGCATTGGTGAATGTATTCACAACTCTATGCTAAGCAATCCTGAATTGTTCATGTACGGATGAAGTCGTACTAGTTCTGATGAATTACCTTGAGGATGATGTGTTGCAATCTCTCTGCCAGTATTTTGGTTATAACTTTGAGGGAGATGTTCATAAGAGAGATTGGTCAATAATAATTGACTGTCTTTGGGTTATCCTTTTTAGGAATCAAAGTGATATAAGAAGTGTTGATGGGCCTGAGATTGATATTGACCTCTTGAAAAAGCATCACATAGGGAATAAAAATCTGTTTTGATGAATTGCCAATATTTCTTCATAAAAGATCATTAAAACCATCTGGTCCTGGTGCCTTGTCGGTAGACATTTTCTTGATTACTGAATCAATTTCATCATGAATGAAAGGCATGGAAAGTGAGTCCAGGCCATCCACCTGCGGTATCAAGCTGGGCAAATAAAAAACCATTACTGGATCCAAAGTATATCCCATGCGGTTTTTGAAAGCATTCCTCATAATGTCTGGCTTACATGCATGGTCCTGTGTCCAAAGTCCATTGTCATTCTTAATCTGAGCTATTGAATTTCTCCTATATGAGATTGTCATCATTCCATGGAAGAATTTAGTGCATTCATTCCCCAGTTTGATCATGTTTACTGTGTATATATTTCGCCTCTTGTAGTGTAACCAGGTTTGGAGCTGCTTCTTTTACATCCTTTCTTAGGTTGAATTCTGGGTTGTATAAGTTTCTCCTGTCCTCTAACATGTCCAAGGAACTGATAACTATATTGCAATTGCTGATGAGGATCCTGAGGTTGGAGATGTTCTTGCTACAGTGTTTCAAGGTAGCCCTGAGAGTTTTGAACTTTGTCGAGATATTTCTCATTGCATCATTCAAGCTTGGGGTGGAAGACCAACAATCTGTCACTGTCTCCATGAAGTCATTCTGCTCAGCCCAACAGTTCTCAAAGCGGAAAATATTTGCTTTTGGGATGTTGGTACTGATAACAATTTTACAGGGTATATGGTCTAATGTGATCTTAGCTAGGGGCATCACAGTGGTGTTGGGGAAATCAATGGTCCAATTCGTGGAGGTGAAAAACCAGTCTAGCTGCTCTAAAAGAGACTCTGACTGCATGTTGCTCCAAGTGAAAGCTCTACTTTTCAGTAGGAGCTCGACAAGGCCAAGGTGGCCAATGGCTTCGTTAAAAACCAGTGTATCCATAATATTGCCTCCTGGCTAATTTTTGTTGTTGAGAGATCTGTAAAAATTGAAATCCCCAAGGAAAATCCAGTTTTCATTGTCATCTATGTCGTGGTTCTGGAACCAGGTGATAAATTCCAATCGTACGGGTTCCTCACAAGGACCATACACCATTGTCATTTTCCAGGTTTCAAGATTGTGCATTGATCTGAAGCTGACTGTGATGCCAAATCTTTGCTTATCGGTCACCAAGCCTGAGAAGACACTGCTATTCCAGGGAACAAGTATCCCCCCTGATGCGCCCACCGAAGGGATGAAATCAAAACAATCAAAACGGCGAGGAGCAAAATTTCTGATATAGGCTCTGTCAAAGTGTTCCCTCTTTGTTTCCTGAATACAAATCACTGCACAAGCACTCTCCTCTATCTCATTTCTGACAGCCTCCCATTTTACCGGTGCGTTTATCCTGCACAAGATATACCAATCACGAGTATTCATTAGGGAAAGAGTATAGATATTTGGCGGCCCGAGATGTCTAGCATGATCAGGCAAGGGATGATGGAAATTTGGTTCTAAGAGAAAAAATGCTCAGACATGCACCAGGGTGGCATCATAGCAAGAATGGGATACCAGACATAATCCAGATAGAAATTAACCATCACACAAGAGTTATTACATCGACCAGTTGAGCAGTTTAAGTTACAAAAGTCCAACCAGCAGATAAGTATCAGTTCCAACTTAAGAGGGCAGATGAAAGTATGAGAAAGAAGATTGGGGGGAATGGACAGATTAATTATCAGATTCATCATTAGTGTCATTATCTATCACGTTCTGCATCAAAGCATCATCAGTGAGCTTGCTAGGAGACACACTGTAGCGAATCCTCCATCCTTGCAGCACGGACAACTGCATCGGTCTCTCTTGTCCTGTAGCCTCGTCAATATGCACCACAACAATCTCCTTTTTTTTGGAGGGGTTGGCGTCCAATCTCACTATCGGACAGAAGAAACGATTTAGATTAGAGTTTCTTCTAGAACCGCGTCTCACACTGCTTTGCACTAAAGGAATAATATTGTTGACAACAGGAACTGTAGTAGGGAAGGCAAGAGTAGATTTACCAGGTGAGAGTATATTTTTTTTGCCTCGAAAGAAAGATGGGCTGGGGCTTTCTTGTCTCCCCTGGGCAGCAGGAAGGGAAGGGGCATCTGTCATTATTCTCCTGTGGGCTTCCCTCAGACATCGATCAACCATAGGCCAAAGTTGTAGGGCGATGGCATATGGCACCGGGTTCCAGGATACAATTTCCAATCCATGGACTGCATGTGCAGCTGGTTGATCCTCAGACTGAGCCAAGCTGCTATTAATAACAATGGGGAGGAATGATGGCAGGCCAAGTGGGATGACCTCATTAGGCAAGTCTCTCCTTCCAAAAAATAGATGTTTGCACATCTGGCTCTAACAGCTTCAAAGCGAGCTTGCTCTTCATTCAAAATCGGAGAGCTAGCATCACTTGAGAAGGAGCTTTCGTGATCTTCATTTAAAGCCTTTATGAGGTCCTCCATCGGTTTATTAGGCCCATGAGTTCTGAGGTACTCCATTGAAGAGCCAGAGAGACCCAGGTTCAAGTAATGTTGTGGAAAGTGTGGGTGCTCAGGAATCTATGGATCCCAGGCTGGCCATTCATCCTCCTCCACATCAACTTCCATGTCGATATCATTATGAGGTTCCTGCTGCTCCTGTCCCATCTGCTGCTGTGGCATGTTGTGGTCAAGATGCTTAAAGTGGTGCTCGTGGTGAGGATTTCCACCCATGAACCCTAGATGCTCTGCAGCACCTTGGAGTTCATTCTGCCAATTGGGTTTGGCAGGTCTGGACAAAAGAGCAACGTGACTAGGATGAGGCTCCCCATCATGAGGAACTAGGTCCTCATCCGCGGGAAACTGGTCCAAGAACTGGCCATTGAGGATATAAACAGGGACTGTCCAGGATCTTCCCAGGCCATCAAACAAGGACCCACTTGAGATCACCAAACTCCTCGGAACTCTGTCTGGACTTAAGAGCAGGGTGCGGACGAGGATTCTGGACTTGTTGGCATCACTGTACCACTCCAGCATCCTACCAAAAGAAGAAACTATCGCCTTGATGTAGACATCATTCTGGTAGTCCAGCGAAAAGCCAAGAGCATGATCCAGCAAACTCTAGTGTATATATAGGGTCTGAAGTTGATTCCCTCATCATGTTTGACCACCCTAATGATGTGATTCTGGCCCGGGTGGTAAGGGGGTTGTGCACTAATCTGTCTCTTTGAACCACCGTGCACAATTTAATCAAACCAAGACCAAAGGAAGAGAGGTGAGCATACTCGATGTGAACCTGCTGGTCTTCCTCGAGAAAGTTGCAAACTTCATTGAGGGCCAAGCGAAGCTAATTGTGTTCTTGCGGCATTGGTTCGAGCAAGACAATGGCGTATCCTCATGCCCTCGTGGTGGTTCCCCTCCAAGGGCAACCCTGCCATGCGCTGGGTGAATCCAGCCATATGGTCGACCTACAGGTTGCCAGCGAGGAAGGGCCTGGGGTTAACCGAGAAGTTAGCCATGGAGAAAGAAACTGAGTTTGAGGTGACGTCGGCCGGCTGAGGTTTGTAGGGTTTTCCTTAGAGCTTGGAAGTAGGGTTTGGAGGATGGTGAAGCTGAGATTGGGATTGTTGCGGAGGATGTGGGTGGATAGCAGGGAAATCCTGTTCTTTGTTGTGGGCGCGAGAAACGAGAGCGTTTGTTGGTTTCTAAGAATCAGCCTTTGGAGTCCAAAGGATACTAGGCTTGACACGAGTCACTCGACTGGCGCCGCGGGTGCAAGTAGGTGGAGAGGACGATTTTGGTTGCCAAACCAAGTGGGGGACAAAACGAGTACATGACATGCAATGCTTGGAAGTGTGGCCGAAATTTGAACAACGGTGGCAACAAGTTCTTCCCGGGCAATTAAAGCCGAAGTGACCTGGATTGAGACAGGAGAAACAAAGCCTAAAAACCGGGGATTTGGAAACGGAGGAATGTGCCATCAAAGATTTCGGAGCAACTGGATTGGTGTTTTGCGCGACGCCTTGAATGCGAGTACGGCTCGTAACATAGATGACCGTTTCAAGCATAGGCGAAGAACTGGCTTTGCTTCTTCTTTCTTGGAGGACATAGCAGAAATACCAAAAACCAAATTATCGGAAAGCAAACCAGGGTCTTCTCCAAGAGGAACAGAGAAAGCACCAAAAGAAATGAACCTTTTCTTGGCAGGCTTTTGGATTGGAGAAAGAACCAGATTTTTAGCAAAGGAAACTTTCTTGGTGTTTTTGAGAGCTTTCTTTCTAGAACTCTTGGAGATGACTTTAGTCCATTCCTTTTCTTGTTCTATCTCCCAGAGATGTTTCTCACAATCCCAGTGAGGAGTGCCATTGCTCCATAGATGAAAATAGCAGTCAAAGAGATCAGTGGTAACACGGCGAAGCTTATAAATGTGAACCCAACTTGCTTAGAGAACACTGTCGACGTGTGGGTCGGCAATCCTCCGAGGGGGCTACCCAAGGAGGTGAAAGTATGGTCGGGGCGTCTCATCAATGGATCTGATGGTCGACTCAATAACAATGCGAGCCATGTTTTTAGACAAGTTCGGCCCTCCCAGAGGATAACAAGCCTACGTCCTGTGTTCTTTGTTGGGGTGGTGTATGAACAGAGTTTGAGTATAATGGACAATGCCCGTCTAAGCCAACCTTCCCCCTCGCGCGCACCCCTGCCCTCCCTTTTATAGTCTAAGGGGGCAGTTACAATAGACTTGGCGTGTAAGAAAGCTCAGTCCTAAAGTACAAAGCAAGTACATGCTAAAGCTGAAAAGCAAAACAGAAATCTCCTTGGGATCCGCTTGCCACGGGCGTCTTGTGCACAATCCTACCTTGGGATCCGCCGCGGCAAGTATCTTGTGTGCAGTCTTATCAGGTGATGTCATCTTCTATCGACCTGTCTCCCGTTTGTCCTGTTTGCGAGGCTTACGAAGGAAGCCTGCTATTCCGAGGAGGGGCGGTCGACCTCTGTCCTGGTCGAGGCCATGCATGGAGATCGGACTAGGGCACCAAGGCCAGGCCAGGGGGCCGTGGTCGGGCTTGTCGACCATGCCCAGGGTCTGGCTCCCAGCCTCCATCCTGAGACTTCCGATCCGGTCCGCTCGACCTTCTTTCTTTAGTTTGGGCCACCCCGGGGGTGGTACCCCCACAAACACCGAGAAACAAAAATGGTTGTTGCTCACGAACGTCACATGAAAGTTCTTTGCTTTGCCACCCAAGCAAGATTCAAGAGCCAAATAAACTGAATCTTCTGAGAGGCGAAAAAGGAAGCGACGAAAAGTGACCAGCAGAAAGAACGATCCATATGGTAAAGGCAGAGGGTGATGTACCGATGATTTGAAGAGATGATGAACCTCGTCTTGAAAAGACAGACCCCGATTAAAATAGAGCATGTCTCCAAGATCTGAGGAAGATCCCATGGCTGGCCAAGGAAAGCCAAGCAGTCAGCAGAGGATATCATCTTCAGCAGTAGCGGCGGAGGAAATGTGGGTGGTGCGGCGGCCGGAAGGAGTGGTGAGAGCGGCGGGGAGTTGGTGTGGGAGCGCCATCGGCTGACGGATTCATTACGTTTGGTTAGTTTCTCTATCGTTGTCATTGCAATCCTTGAGCTGCTTCTATCAATGGACCGAGAGAGAGAAAGGAGAGAGAGAGGAGTTAGGTGGTGTGGCCGGAGAGGTGAGCTCGAGGAGAAGCGATGTGTCGATAGAGGTATTCGAGAAACTATCTTGATGCTTTGAGGTTATGTTTTTTCATTTGCTTGAAAACCATTAAAAATGTTAGAAAAAATTGACAACAATTATATAAATATCTTTACAACTCTATAAAATCTTACGTCCAAACTCACACGTCGATATATATATATATATATAAAAGACAAATTCAGCATATAAATGTAGCGTACTTTTCACGAATTTAAACTTGATTTTTGGTAGACCTATAGATATCACTATACTCTATATTATCAATATTTTTAAAATTTTTAATTATTTATGTCAAATTTAAAAGAAAAAATATAAAAGAAACATTTTCTTGAGAAATTGGGATCCACATCCGGAGTATTCTTATGCAGAGTCATCATGGAATTGGCCGCATCTCGTAGCTAGGAGTTCATACAATAGCTTAGCTCTTCTCGTCGGTGGTCGCTTTTTCGACGTAGAGTTCATACCAAAACCGAAAGAATCCGTAGCCATGCATAGCTGGAAAACCCTACCTAAAGCCGTGTACGTACACGAGCTAGCCTAGCACAAACATATATAGCAGGAAAGCATCAGGAAAAGGCTACAATTATAACAATTCTGGCCATGCATATAGGATTATAACACATACTTCCTCTATTTCGGATTTGTTCCAAATCGAACTTCTTCAAAATTAATTTATATGTTATAAAAATGTATTTAATAAAATAAATTTAGTAATATAGTCATCGAGTTATATTTTTTATAAATTTAGTTAAATTAAAAAAGATGACAATTTTAAAATGTGAAACTGGCGAGTAACGGGTACTCAGGCTAATACACATCAATTTTCGAGCTCCACTGTTATCTGCAACATTTAAAAGGGTCTAAGGGGTCTAAGGTTGAATCATATTATTTTGATTTCAATTTGTTATTTCAATATAAAAGGATGAAAGAAATATTGTCTTTTCAGAAAAAAGAACTTGAGTTTTTATTTTTAATACTATCTTTTTGTTATATTTCTAACCGAAGAAATTGACTTCGTATGGTTATTTTACTGACAGTTATAAAAATAGCTGCTCTAGCTACAGTTTTGAATACACTCCCATTTTATAAAGTATTTGATTTGGTTTAACGACGGTTACCCAATATTCAAGGATCCCTTTTCCGAAACCATACGTGTTGCGAAGAGAATAATCAGAGATGCATTAAAAGCTAACACAGGATTAGAGCCGTACTAATCGTGCCACCGACCTAGCTCCTCATTCCTTCGTAAGGAAGGATATGTATAATCTATTACGACATATTCACATGGCTCGCTTTCATCTTTGGGCGATTAATTCTGTTGGCCCCATCGGACCAGCTCGTCGGTTTCGATGCATGCATGCAACGTTATATATATATATTAGCAATTGTGTTCGTGCGTTACAACGGGTGAAGTCGAGACGTAACACAGATGAGGATGACACGAAGGAGCGTGGGAGCTCCGAGCAGCGATGGGAGAGAGGGGCGAAGGATACCTTTTTTTCATCCAAACTCTCCCTTTCTTTTAAGCATTGGGACTGCGGGTAGGGCTGGACGAAATACTCATGGCTCGCTAGCTCGTTCGGCTCGGCTCGGCCCGTTGAGAAATGCTAATGAGCTGCTCTAAGGGTTTAGCTCGTTAGCTATAACGAGCCAGCTCGAGTCAGCTCGCAAGCTCCTCGTGAGCTCAACGAGCCAGATGCAATGTACAAAGCAGAGCCTAATGTTTTGCTTGTTTTGCTTTTCTTTTGCTTGTTTTGTTGTTGATGTGGCAATAAATCAATAATTTTTATGATCTTATGATGGTCAATATTGATCTAATGCTTTAGATTATAATAGTAATAATATCTAATCTAGTTACATCATTACATTTGCATGGATAATTGTCGATGGACAAGTGTTATTACGTTAATTATGGACTTAATATATCACTTTTTACTTTTTTCAATTGTATATTTTCATGTTTAATAGACTGAAAAAAATAGAATGTAACTTGTACATAAATTGCACTGTATTAAAGTGGCTCGCGAGCTAAACGAGCTGGCTCGAGCCGACTCACGAGCCAAGCTGAGCCGGCCTCCTGACTCGGCTCTCTACCGAGCCGGCCAAGCTGAGCCAAGCCGAGCCGAGCCGGCTCGGTATCCACCTCTAACTGCGGGTTAATTTTAGAAAAACTCAAGGGGTTTTCTGCAAAATAGCTAGGCACAACAAAATTTTGGGTGGAAACACTACTTGCTTTATATATAGTTATATATATATCGTCCCTGACTATTTTACAGAAAACCCCTTGAGTGTTTATAAAATTAACCCGTAGTCACAATGTTAAAAAAATGGAGGGCTTGAATGGAAAAAAAAGACGTCCTGCGCCTCTCCTTCTCGTCCCCATCCGCGTCGCGCCTACGCCGCTCCCTCCCGTTGCTGCTCGAAGCTCCCGCGCCGCGTCTGCGCCCCGACTTCACCCATTGCATCGCACGGGCACAGTTGCTTTATATATATAGAGAGAGAGTTGGGCTATTGTGTGGCGCGCCGCACAGCCTCACCCCGTGTGGCATGGAAGAATCTCTAATTTAAAAACTCAAACTGAAAATCCGAACCGTTCAAATTGTTCTACATATTAATATCGCCTTGTACACTAAATTTTACATTTTTCTAAAATTTTTTACTATTTTGTCGGATAGGTCAAAGATGCAATAAAATAGATACTCCAGAAATCGTTGGATTAATGCATCTTTGACCTATCCGATAAAATAGTAGAAGATTTCAAAAAAAAAAATTTGTCTACAAGACGATATTAATATGTAGAACAATTTGAACGGTTCGGATTTTAAATTTGAGATTTCAAATTAAAGATTCGGCTATGCCACACGGATGGGGCTGTGCGGTGCGCCATACAGTAGCCTAACTATATATATATATATATTGTGTATATATATATAATGAATAGTAAAAGTGAATTGAATAGTAAAAGTGAATAGTGAACGGTAGTGAATAGTAAAAGTGAACAGTATTTTGAAAATAGAAATAAGTGGTATCAATAAAAATAAGAAAAGGAATAGTAATAGTGAATAATATTCCAGAAATAGAAATAAGTGGTATCAATAGAAATAAGTGGTATCAGAGCCAGTCATCGTAGAAAAACAAAATTCAGAAGTTAATATTGAAAAAGTTATAACTACCAAAGAAAATATTAATATAAGGTGTAGACTAAATCATATCGAAGACCATAGTTGGTACTCTAATAATAGTCAGCTAAATTTAATTGTTGATCTAATCTATAATTTTTATACAAATTGGGATAAAAGGCAAGAGAACTTAGAGCAAAAAATTGAAGAAGTATATAAAGAAAGAAAACAGATTGAAGAACAATATTTTCTTGTTAACAACAAATTAAATTCTGCATTAACATTACTAGAAGAATATAAGGCAAGGCAGAATAAGATCTCGCAAAACAGCGACTATATTAGAGAATTGTTAGAAAAAATAAAATCTAGTGAAGGAAAGGAGATAGTTTTGGCTTCGTCAGGTATAATTGCGTCCTCACAAGCCATTAATTCAGAAAAATAGACTTATCTAAAAGTCTCTTCAGAAGAATAGCAAGCAGAGATGATAGATCTTCAAGTTATGCTGATAAGCAAAAGGGTAAATATGAAGACATAGATGAGTTGGAAGATATTGCAGAAGTAGACAAACAGCTCGAAAGATATCAAAGAGATACTTTGAGGGCAATAAGATCTCAACAAGTATACTGCATGGGATTCTTTTGAGAATAAAAATGGGTTATACAGAATATCTAGAGAAATAGAATTAAGTGTTCTAACCAAGCAAGTAGATTTAAAAATAGTGGCTAAAGAATTTGAAAATGGGTTAAAATATTCAGGGTATAAGGGTATAAGTATATTCACCAAGGTATGTATATAATAGGAATCAAAGGAATGACAAGGAAGAAATTAGGTGCTAAAATTTTAATAACCTTACTAGATAAGAGATGGGACACAATAGATAAAGCCTCACTATGTTATTTAGAAGGAGATATGAATAAGAACATGTTGATAACTTATATAGCTCCTGATTTAATGATGCCTGTAAAAGAATTTATAGATAAAACGAGTCTTGGTTTTCAAACAAAGGGATATGAAGAATTTAAAGGGACAAATCTGATAGTAAGCATATAATTTATAGGAAGATTAACTAATAGAAGTGCCTCTAAATACAAAATAAATGTAAATGATGTAATTGAAAAAATGCATTCGAAAGGAATAGTATTTATGAGCCCCATGACAATAGATTCTGAAGAAAGAGTAGGAGAACAATGGCAAATTAGTGAATTTATAAAAAACAAAACTTTGAGTCAGCCCGAAAACTACATAAGCTACCAAGATAGAAAAGGGAATGTTAGTATTAGATTTACAAACTATAAATCCAGAACCACAGAAGACTTGGATGCATAATCATCCAATAGAAATATAATAAATAATAATACCAGACATAGTGTCTCAGAATATATGAAAAAGTTAGATCAAGATAACGAAATAAAATATTATGAAGATAAATTAAAGGAAACAAATGAAGAATACAATAATTCAATGAAGAGTGAGTGGCCTAAAATAAGAGACAAAGAACTTTATTTCTATAGAGAATTATCTAGGATAAAGAAACTAAAAAAGAACAAAAATATGGCATTAGAAATTCCGAGCACCCAAGAAACCAAAGTAGAACAAATAAAGCGAAAGAGCAGTGAAAATAACAAAGGAAAGCGAAGCTTGATAAAGGTTTAAGTGAAGAAGAACAATGGGAAGAAAATGAAAGGTTATTTCTTAAAAGTTATGAAGAAGAAATAAATCTAGTAAATGAAATGGAACATATAGATAATGAATTAGATAATGCAGAACAATACACTGATTTTATAAACTCTTTAGACGATATAGGTTTGCATAACCTTGACAATGCAATGGAAGCTATGGAAGTAGAATTAGGAACAGGAAAGAGGAGAAGATATGGAGAAGGTAGTGTAAAGAATGAAGGGGAAAGAGAAAGACTAGCCAGGGCAGCAGGGAAGTGGCCCCTAGATAGAGAATATTTTTCATATAGTTATATTCTAGGACAATATAGGCATATGGGCACTAAAAGGAGAGACTTTGAGAAGCCTGTTAAATTTCAAAATCAAAGGAGTGATGGTGCTATATTAAATTTAGCCGCACATGACTTCATTGACTGGCCCAATATTATTAGCATTTGGAAAGGGTTAATAGTTCAAAAATATATACAAAACCAACACAATATAGGAAATAAAGTTGAAGATATGATAACTTATTTAGAAACATTTCTAGGTGAATCTGCTAAGGTCTTATGGGAAGAATGGATTGAAAAGAATCCTAATAATTATGAAGAATTAAAAAGATCGGGTAGTAATCCGCATAACTTTGCAAATGTAATATCCAACATTATTATAGCAGAAGATCCAGAACTAGGTTATACAACATTACAAAATGAAAGGTTAAAGGAAATAGAGAAATTAACATTAACAAGTTGGAAAGACATAAAGGAATTATCTCAACATTACTTATATAATGCTACAACTGCCAAACAAGGATATAACAAGGGAATAGTTGAACGTTATTTCAATAAATTACCTGACCCATTAGGAAGCATGATATTTGAAGAATATAAAAAGGAAACTGAAAGAACTAAAATTAATATTTCTCAAGCCATAACATTTGTGTTTAAACAACTAAGAAAAATATGCACTAGTATACAAGCCCAAAGGTTTATGAAGCATTCAGATTACAATTTTTGTAACAAAATAGTACAAATACCTTTGTCATATGGAGAGGATAGGACTAGAAGTAAAAGAAATTATAAGCATCAAAATAAAAACAATTATAATACTAGGATTAAGAAAAGATATTTCTTAAGAAGATCAGATAATAGAGCACCTTTCTTACATAAAAGAAATGTAAGAAGGTATAATCCAAAGAAAACTTATGATAAAACATATAGATGTTTTATATGTAATTTGCCTGACCATTTAAGTAAAACCTGCCCAAATAAAGATCAAAAAAGATACTCTAGTAAATATGAAGAACAAGAGAGAGTCCTAATTATAGATAGCGTAAACAAAAATATACTAGTATGTGATAATGAAATAAAAGATGACGAATCAATATATTCTACCATAGAAACATACAAAATTGAAAATGTTAATGAAGAGTATGAGTCTACCGATGAGGAGTTAGATTTAGTAGATGAATTAGCAGGATTAAGAATCGAAATGATGGATCAATTAAATTGTGAACATGATTGGATTAGAGGAAAAGGCGATTACAATATTAAATGTGCTTTTTTCATATATTATCCAAGCCAAGACAATAGGGTAACATGCAGTATATGCCTAAAACAAGCCTATGCTGAATGTATAAAAGCAAATAAGCAGAAATGGAGAAAAGAGTTAGAATTAGAGTCAGATGAAAAGATATTATCTAGTAGAGTGAGAGTTTTAGAAAATGGACTAAATAAACTAGAAGTAGAGTTAGAAAAATTAAAAACCAATATTGAAATTAAAGCATTATTAGAAAATAAGGACATACAAAACACGAAATTTAAAGAGCAATTGATAACACTAAAAGACAATAATACTTCTAAACTAATTCAACTAAAAGATGCCATAACCAATTTTGGAAGTAAATATATAGTAAAGTTACCTTTCAAAGAAATTTTAGGGATAAGGATCCCTGTTAAAGTAAAGTTGTCGTCCAAAATATCTTACAAGATATCAACACTAGTAGACACCAGGTGTACAAAAAATATTATACATGATAAATATTTCATAAAATATCCAGAAATAGTTCATACAATTGCTGATAGTTGGGCAGAAGTTTCTACAAACATGTCCGGAATAAAGAAAATCCACAACCAGTTAGCATATAATATTGAAGTATACATCAATGGAACTAAATACATAATAGATGAGATTACAATAAGAGATTTATCAATGATAAATTATGACATGATAATAGGCTTAATATTTCTTCAACAATCAGTACAGACCACAGTAATACATGAGCAAGGAATTACATTTATACCATATCAAGACAATGTTTCTTATATCTCAGAAGTTCGAAAGCGTGGTGGAACCTCCAACCTTGATAACCTTGAAATACCTAAATTTGAACCAGAAAAAATATGTACATATTATGAGCTTAGTGAAAGTATAGACGAATATTACATTGCAAGTTCTAATATAGAATGTATAGGATTACAATCTTTTGCACCAAATTGGTATAGAGATATTAAATCTAAAAAAGATATAGAAAGAATTGTTCAAAGATTAGAAGACATCCAAATAATAGGAGAAATCCCAATGAAATATTGGGAGAAAAATTCAATCATTTGTAAAATCAATATAATAAATCCAGACTATATAATCAAAACATGTCAAATAGAGGCAACCCCAAAAGATATAGAAGAATTTAAAATGCATGTAGAAGAATTGTTAAAGTTAGGAACAATAAGGGAAAATAGGAGCCCCCACAGATCGGCTGCCTTTATAGTAAGAAACCATACCGAAGAAGTTAGAGGCAAATCTAGGATGGTCATAAATTATAAGAGGTTAAATGATAACACAATTGAAGATGCTTATAACATCCATGATAAACAAGAATGGATCAATAGGATACAAGGAAGCAGATATTTCTCTAAATTTGACCTAAAAGCAGGATTTTGGCAAGTAAGGATGACAGAAGAGTCTATAGAATGGACCGCATTCACATGTCCTCAAGGACATTATGAATGGCTTGTAATGCCATTAGGTCTAAAAAATGCACCTACCATATTTCAAAGAAAAATGCAAAATATTTTTAATGAAAACCAATAATTTATATTAGTTTACATAGATGATTTGCTAGTCTTCTCAAAAACATATAAAGAACACATCGCGCATTTAGAGATATTTTTTTAGAAAGGTAGAACAAAATGGATTAATTTTATCCAAAAAGAAAATAGAAATATGCAAAGAAAAGATCAACTTCCTTGGCCATGAAATAGGAGAAGGCAAAATACATTTACAAGAACATATTACTAAGAAAATTCTACAATTTTCTGATGCTATGAATGATAAAAAACAACTGCAACAATTCTTGAAAATTGTAAATTATGCTAGGAATCATATTAATAATTTAGCAAAATTAGCAGGTCCCCTATATGCTAAATTGAGAAAAAATGGTCAAGAATATTTTAATTCTGAAGACATTAAATTAGTAAGGCTAATAAAAGAAAGGGTGAAAGAGCTAAAGCCTCTAGAATTGCCCTTAGAAGATAATTATTTTATTATTGAAACAGATGCATCTCAACAAGGTTGGGGTGCTGTATTAAAGCAAAGACCTACTAAATATTCACCTAAATCAGAAGAAAAAATATGTAGGTATGCCTCCGAAAGCTATAAATTAAAAACAGTAAATAACACAGACAGAAATCTTAGCAATAATCAATGCTATAAATGCCTTTAGGTTATATCTAGGGTTCAAAGAATTTACGGTTAGAACGGATTGCGAAGCAATATGTAGATATTATAATCAACTTAATAGCAAGAAAAGTTCTACTAGAAGGTGAATTTTATTTGAAGATATCATTACTAGAAATGGATACAAAGTTATATTCGAACATATTAAGGGAAAAAATAATCAGTTACCTGGCATGCTCTCCCGTTGCAGGAATGAAGAAATCCATGAGCTACAATGGAGTTGAATTCTTTACATTTGGAGAAGATAACAAACTTAAAGTATTTCCACCAAATACTCATATAATATTAGATGAAGTCCAAGAATGCATCTTAGACAATTTCTGGTACCAATATAATAATAAGAGAGAAGAAAAAGGTTACATGCTATCAATATTAAATAGTCTTGCTGAATATTTTCATCTAATAAATGAGCTAATGCCAACCTCAGAAAATAATGAAATAATACAACAAAAACCTATATATGTAGTGTTTGATGGAAAACTCCTAGGAGTTTACATATCTTTCGAAGAGATAGTAGCCCAAAAAATAGATGCAAAATTAATGGGAGGCTTATCATGGAAAAATATATAGATATAGATGAAGCATTAAGCCAAGCCAGGAAAATATTAGGAATAAACTACTATTTGGAGCCAGCCGCAAAAGAACATATACAAAAATGCAAAAGGGCCAAAAATAAGAAAGCACCAGAAACCCCATATTATACAAATATTAAGAGTGAGGGGTCATCCAAAAAACCTACATATAAAGAATGCTTAATTAAGGGAGTTGATCCCTTAGATGGAGAATATATTGATTGGAAAATAATTGAAAAATTTGAAGAAGCATCACCTCAATTAAAAAAGAAATTAAAAGAAGAAATACTTAAGGAATTAACACAGGAAATGAATAACAAATTTGAAGAAATGAAAAAGGCATATGATGAAAAATTTGATGTTTCTTTCTCGATGTCAATACCATGGATATGGGTGGTCATGGGCAGCCAGACCAATGAAGCAATATAGCTAAAATGTTAAATTTAAATTTGATAATAATTATCAATTTTCTGATGGGGTAAGCCCAACCCCAACCGTAATAAAAATAATTTTGAACCAATCCAAAAATGCTTTCGATGAAGAGACACTTCACTGTAAGAGAATATAACATCTGGCATAAAAGGAATGGCAAAGGTACAAAGGTGTCTCCACCTCAGGCAAAATAAAAGGCAAAGTGAAGAAAAAGAAGCCCTTCTTCATGATGCGAGCCAGCTCGTGAATCCACAGTACCAAGAAGATAAGCTCAAAGCACCTCAGAGCATCCTTCTCCATCCCTATAAAAGGAGGAGCCTGCCCAGTTGAGGAAGACACCGCAAGAAGGAGCTTCCCACTTAGAGCCTTCAAGCAACCCACCAGTCTCGTAGTAATATTTTAGAATCCACCTTGCCAGCATAGTTGAGCAAGGAGTGTAATATTTAATCAGTGTAAGGTAAAAAAACTTGTTTGTATTCTCTTCGGGGTTCCCGAAAGGGAAAACCGTATGTAAGCTTACCTGTTTAATATGAAGTAATTTTTATTATGTATCCATGTCTGTTTGTTCTAGTCAAGCGTTTATGCTAGGGACCCTATAGGAGAAGCCTCTTCGGTCGTTCTCGTTGTTAGCCTGCATCTTGCATAGGCGTATGGAGAACCCTGTGCCCGTAGAGAAGTGTTTCCTTTGGGTGAAACTGCCTGGGGAGACGATAAATTCTTAACTAGATCATTTGTGACTAGGGATGTATAGTTTTAAAGTTGCTTCTAAGAAGACAGGTAGGTGAGGCATACGGCGAGTACCGAGTAGGATTTTAAAACTTCTGAATCAAGCGTCGGCTGTTTAGGATTCGTCACCCTACAAAGATCCAAAAATTTTCGAAAATTTCAGCACAGTGAACGGTAAAAGTGAACAGTAATGAATAGTAAAAGTGAATTGAATAGTAAAAATGAACAGTGAACAGTAGTGAATGATAAAAGTGAATAGTATTTTGGAAATAGAAATAAGTGGTATCAATATAAATAAGAAAAGGAATGGTAAAAATGAACAGTATTTCGGAAATAGAAATAAGTGGTATCAATAGAAATAAGTGGTGTGTATATATATATATATATATATATATATATATATATATATATATATTGTGTGTGTGTGTGTTTTTTTTTTACATGTTGAGTTCTCAAGGGTACATTTGCAGTGTAGTATAGCATATGGTAGCTAGCTCTCGTCGGTCATGTGCTTGCACGTTGCAGCAGCCACCTTTGCAAGCGATGCCCCCATTATCTGAAGATCTAGCATAGAGCGCCGGCCACGTATATGTCCTTCGTTTGTAGTTTTATCAATAAGAAACGGTTTCGTGTGATGATGCTGTGTTAACGGCTGTTTGGTTCGTCAAGTAATGTAAAGTTGGGACATGCTTTAGTTTAATTAATGGTCTATCATTCCTTTTTTAATTACATCTGGGTGCATGCATGCATGCTCTCCCTGCAGGTCATTAGTTATTTGAGGGTGCTTAAGAATTCTTTCAGTGACCAGAGCAGCACGATCAGTGGTCAGTGGCTTTGGGGGTTTCTGTCCTTGTCATGTCGGGCCAAAAATAAAATACTCCAGACTCAAGACTCAAATCATACAGTAAATGAAGAAATTTTTAATCTACTACATGGATGTACACAGTACACCTAGGTTGTGTTCTACGCTAATATTTTCTTCAATCTCTGCTCCGTCGTTTTTCCCACGCATATTTTTCAAACTACTAAAAATATTTTTTAAATTACTAAAAAATAATTTTTTAAAAAAATTTTTATAGAAAAGAAAAAAGTTAGAATTACATCCATTAACTATTGAATGAGTACGAATTGCACCTCTAGAGCCAAAAACCGAACATTTTTCACCCATTTGAAAACTTCCCATAACTTAATCTAAAGTGGTTTTGTCCCTACTTGACAGTCTAGTCAGTATTTTTTTAAAAATAGTGGGATCCACTTGTCAGTAATTCTCACCCACTCATACTTACATATGAGTCTCACATATATTCTATTAAAAAATGCTGATTGAACTGTGACGTGGGACTAAAATCACTTCGGATTGAGTTAGGTTTTTTCGTCCGGTATTAATAATTAAGGGTGATAGATATCCATTTTTCGTGTCTAGGGAGTAATTCGTACTCATCAATAGTTTAGAGGTATAATTCAAACTTTTTTCTTTTTTTTACAAAATGATATTAATTTATTTTGAAATTTTTTTCTAATACTTATGAGATGTTTGTTTTGCGGATGGGGAACGATGCCTAGTATACGTATACAAGAAGTCATTATATAGTTTTTTTCCCTGATAAAATTTTAAATTAAAGAAGTCACTGTTAGCATGAATTACTCCAGTTAGTTAGTATCTCTACGACTCTACCTCGCTTTTACTAACAGTAATACTGCTGGTATAGGATAGTACTATCCGTTGAGACCAGCCTAAAAACACTAGTAATACATGGCAATTTTACGCAGATGCACCGGCTTAATTCTGACTTGGTGATCCATCATGTTCTAACCTGGCATCCGATCAAACACAATCATGCAAGCATGTTCTTGTGCATGCGATACATAAATTAAAGTCCGTACTTACCTGAAAAATTAATTAATTTCCAGCGCACACAGCCTGCCTCAGTTTAGCTATTCCACTGCAGAAAAGGAGTGTGAATTAAGCACAACTCCAGACTTGGCGATTGCGCCAAGCTTATCACTAAAATCCGTAATTGTGATGTGATATTCCTGCTTCGCTTGCAAGGCAACACAATATTTATATTTTTTCTGAATCTTTTTTTAATTTGAAGTCTGAACATTTAGCTGGCTAGCTAAGCTAGGTAGCTTAACCGGATGGATCAAACACAATGCATTCTTGAGCGACACGCCGAAATATTATCAAATCCATTTTAAAAACCGGGAGCTAGCAATTAATGGAATCTCTCCGTCCGGTTGATGCAGCTTGCCATGTTACCCTCCTTGGCCGCGTTGCGAGTACGAACTGATTATATAATCGCATGCCCACTCTCGCATGCCGTCCTCTCGAACCATCTTGATCTCCAGCTCAATCAGTTCAGTGACAAGATCCACCAGCTGCGTCGAGGTGTGTAGCATTGTGCACTGTACGTGATGGGCGACGACGGCGGCGGCGGCGTGAAGGTGGCGGCGACGACGACGGCGACGGGGATGAAGCAAATCATGCGGCTGAGGGAGCTGCTGCACAAGTGGCAGGCGATGGCGCTGGGGGCGAAGGGTGGTGGTGCTTCCGACGAGGAGGAGGAGGTGGTGGCTCCGGCGGCGGCAATACCGCCGTTCGTGATGAGGAGGCTGCAGAGGACGGCGACGGTGGACTCCGACGACGAGAGCTGCCAGAGCCCGGAGCCGCCGGCGGATGTGCCCAGGGGGTACTGCCCGGTGTACGTGGGGCCGGAGCAGCGGCGGTTCGTGATCCCGACGGGGTACCTCGGCCACCCGGTGTTCCGGCTGCTTCTGGAGAAGGCCGAGGAGGAGTTCGGGTTCCGCCACCAGGGCGCGCTCGCCATCCCCTGCGAGACCGAGACCTTCAAGTACATCCTCCAGTGCGTCGAGCGCCACGACAAGGGCCTCGCCGCCGGCGACGACGTCGTCGTCGATGACGGTGCGCCGCGCGCGATTAGCAGTTCATCGATTGCTTAATTAATTAATTAATTAGCTCCACGGTGCATCGTAATCCGTGGATGCATGGGGGTTGTAAACTTGTGATGAAACCGCATGCATTTCGTTGTAGTACGTATGCTGTTGTCACAGTATTCCTAGATGAGAAAAATTAACAGGACATGTAATATTTGATTGTTATTACGATCTAGCCAATGCAATGCAATGGGTTGTGTTTTGTGAGTTAAGCTGAATCTGTAAATAAACTAATCCCTTCCCACTTTTGAATCATCCATGTGACGCTCGCGATGATCTGTTGTGCGTCAAGTTTCTCCAGTTGGGACGTCCGGCATGGAGCGCTCTCCCCGCTGTTGCCAGCGTTTTCATTTTTCCCTTTTTTTATCTTCCTTACATCGATATATAGCTAGCATATATACTTGTGTGATTTGATCGGAGAACTAATTAGAACAACAGAATAATAGTATAGAAAAAAATCGCTCGCATGTATTAATTGAGTGTTATTACTTGTCTATTACTAGTACCATCAAATCATTTTATCGCACAAAACATAGAGTTAATTTGAGCTCTGCCGATCTCCTACTATGCCGAAGCAAAGCGACGTCATCGAGCCCAAGTACTCCACTACTACAGGAATCATTTGCACATGCGCACCTTAGAAGCTTAACGTCCGTCTGTTAAAATGTGTTATGCGAGGCGGCTTGTGAAAAGATCTGCCCATAGTATAATGTGGCCATTACAGTGGCGATTTTGTGAAGCATCAACTTGTGAATAATACATTTACCCAGGTGGATCGTAATTGTTGCACGTCCGAACTAATGTGCCGATTTAGCAGGCGCTTGACCATCTGCCCGCGTTAATAGCTCTCTACATATAAGTACTCGTCTTCCTCCCAACGACCTGTTCAGACAGAGCTTCATCGCTCATTTAGAGCGGACCAAAAATCCAAAATATGAGGAGTAAGGTTTTGATCCTAAAATCTGTGGAGGTGCAGTCTGGACGAGGTAATAGCATGTCGTTTTCAACTTTTTTTTAATGTCTAATATATGTTGGTTTGAAGCAATTTTTGTTGAATCCATAACTAGATGTTAAACTTCCCAGATTCTATAATTCTTGAGTATCGACGTCTTTGAACAAGGTGAGATGAAAAGATCGAACTTTTATCTTTAAAATTATTTTGTTTAAAAAACTATAATATATATAACTATAATATTTTTATGTATATATTATAATCGAAAATAATTAAAATATATATATTGAAAATCATGTTATTGTCTAAAACATTGAAAATTATGAAACTGGACCATAAGGTATGGTTAATTAATGGATGGATAGAATGAGGGAGGGAGTAATAATGGAGGTTACGAGGTAGGTGCAGATTTAATTAGATAATATCTGGAACCATGAAGGAGAGAGAAACATAGTTAATACTTATATTTCACTTCACATACGTAAAGATTATTTCTCATTTATCGAAAATAATTTTGAAGTATTTTCGATAGTAATAGAGATATCAGCGGTGGAGCTCGGACGAACGTCCAATCAGACCAGGGAGCTGGCTCTGCCGTCCTGCTTGACCACAACTAGCAAACGCGTCGTAATTAATCCTGCCGTCCTCCCGTTGTCGGTCAGCCTGGCCGGGTACGTCGAATCCTCGTAGTTGACTTGGGTTTTCAAGCGTCGACCACGCCAAGCCGACTGAGAGGAGCACTTGACCAACGCAGGTTTTGCCGGCCCATTCGCTGAAATCGGAAATCCCAATGGGAGGAGTCATTTTCCGGACTCTGATGGGCGGTGACACCCAACGGGCTCTGCACGTTAGGTCCGTAAGGAATAAGTCCGCTTGTCGTCCGACATCTCTTTATCACCATAACCAGAAATCTTCACCTCTAACCTATATAAAACTATGTAATTCGAGTCGCATAGCAGTATAGATGTCTGGTTTTGCTGACATGGCATTCTAGTAAGCAAATAATAAAAAAAATATGCGAGGTCAAGTGAGAAGAAAATATATAGGGCCCGTGTGTCAGCGTCCTCTTCTTTCTTCTCGTCTTCCCAACCACACAACGATGAGGAAGGCAGCCTACGAGTGCATCTAAGCTCGAGCTCGCCCAACCTCGACGACGTTGGGTGGAGACCGCAACCTTAGATCTGCAAGTGGGTGGACTAGTGGAGAGGATGCGACGACGACGGCGCCGTCCGGCGGGTGGAAGACGATGCCAAGAGCGGCACCACCGGTGGGAGAAGGAGAGGAGGCAGAGAAGGAGAAGGTTTCTTGGTGCCAAGCCGCGGTGTTCCCCCATGGCATGGCCGATGATGATGCCTCCGCTGGGGACGAGGGTCTCGGAGATCATGATGCGCTACTCGGTGATGGTCTTTGTGGCCTACAGCAAGACGCTCATCTGCGTTGACACCTGTAGCGGCAACACTGATAGCGGCATCAGGGCTCATGGCTTCTGCGTGATGGAGGGGGCTGGGGCTTCATCTGCGGCTTCCTCCTGTGTGTCAAAGGGGAGCTGAGGGGACTAAAGGCAATGGAGAGCTCGGCCTCCCCTTTGACGAAGGCCGAGTGAGCTCGAGCTCGGACGGGCTCCCCGGCCACCTCCCTTGCACGCAGGCTAGGCGAGCTCGGACAAGTTCATCGGTCGCCTCTCACTCCCTCTTCCACCTTCGCTTACCTAGAGGCCGGGCGAGCTCGAGCTCAGATGTGCTCGCCACCTGCCTGTTAACGCCAAATTTTTGAAGGAATACGCGTAGGCTATGATAGCATAAAACAAAAAATTTGTACTGCACAATCCAGGAAAGCATGCGAGTAAGGGTCTATAGATCGTTACCAATTGATGTGCAGAGCAGCGGAAAAACTACGTTGGAGAAGTCAATCCAACGTACGCACGTCGGGAAGTATAGCCGACCTCGAACAATGACTTGCCGACCCTGACGCTGATTCGCCCGACCACGTCGACTCGGTTCGATTCGCCCGATCGCCCAACCTCGATCCGATTCGTCTGACTGCCTCGGCTCGCTCCGATACGCCCGACCTCCCAACCTCGGCTCGAATCACCCAACGTCACAAACGCCATTCCGATCCACCCGATCTCACCGACTTACACGGCAACGTAGCGATGTCTCTATCGGTATCCACACATCCAAGGAGGGAACGCCGAACGCCTTGTGTGCTAGCACTCGACGCACAGTTAGGGTTTTGGCGCAGAAGTTGGTAGCTAGGGTTTCTTGTGGAGTATCTTGATCATGCTAGGAAGTTTCACGTGTGTTCTCTCATCTCTATCTCCATCCCTCGCCCCTCTTTATATAGAGTTGGCCGACTGGGCCTCGTGGTCCATCGAGACTCTATATTCAATCGGATCCCTATCCGAACTGAGCCGTACTCAAGTCAAACTCAAATACCTATTCCATCCCGTTAAGTGTGTGAACCTGTAGGTTCAGGTATACTTGGTTTCGACCCGAGAGCTTCTCGGTTGACCCGTCAACAGCGGCCCCTAGCAAAACGTATTGACACCAACGTATACAAGAAGATCATATCGGTTGAACCTGTAATATGTGCACAAATCCCTTTGCCTCACGATATCAATTAAGCTATAGGCAAGACTCGTGTCATCCTATCGGTAGTTTAATCATTCACTCGATGTCATATTGGATTATATATCTGTTGATTGACTCCTCAATCAACTCGGCATGGCCATGCACTTCCATAATCCATTACATCGAGGGGCCTGGAGATATCTCTCCCATAGGAGGGGCAAATTCCATCTTGATCATTCACATCCCACTACATGTTTCATAGCAAACCCGAAGACTACTTTTATGACTACCCAGTTACGGAATATCATTTGGTAGTCTCTAAGTAAGCTACAACACATGTTGGAATTCATGATGATCTCAGATCTAAGGACTTTGCACCAACACTACTTGAGACCAACTAATGGCACATTAATTCCCTGTAGTGTCTCAAGGTGGGTCTATCCAACAATGTGTTTTCTAACACATGTTCACGTTTATTGATTTGGTATCTCCATACCATGATCCATAAGACATGATCATCAACCAATACATGTGTTGATCTTAGAATCATATCCGTCCCATAGATATGTATGATCAGAGATCATTTAGAAATAGATTCATACATAAAGAGTCTCATGAATAAGTCATATACTTATTGATCAATATAAGTAGTCTATTTCATGGAACGAAATAACACTTTATTCATTGATACATAAACATTGACCATGATATCCAACATCTTTATATTGCCTCTAGGGCATATCACTAACAATTTTGGTATGCCCAAAAGTCGTCATCGGCCTAAAGTCAGTATTTGCTTCAGAGTCCTAGAATTGGCTGATGGAAATTATCAGTCGCCAGCAGTCGAATTCGTAGTAGATTCGATTAATCAATTAAAGAAAGTTTATCCAGGAGAGGCCGAGTTCAAGAAAGATGTGGCATGACAGTTTATCTATTAATTTGACAGAGTCAGTTAGTTTTCTTTTTATATGTAGAAAAGTGTGTTTAGTGTCCAATGCGGACTTTATGTTTTTTCTTTATCTTTAGGAAAGTTTGTGTCGTGTCCAATTTGGACTCACATCAGCCTGTGGCTATAAATATATACACTTGGGGTCTTTGTAAACCATGTCCACAGATCAGTAAATCTACTTTTGGCGCATTGTCACCCTAGTCTTCTAAGTTTTATTTCGACGAGTTCTCGTTTTTTAGCATGGGCTGCATTGATTGAGTTCGACCTCTGGCAACAAGTGAGTTCTGTCATCTTCACTTGTGCTAGCGTGGCTAGGACTTCCTCGTTTGAGTCCGATATTCTAATCAGGCCGATGCAAGTGTTGCCTATCTAGTATATCGTCTCTATCTTTAGTTTCATTTCTGTTTATAGTCACATTGTCTAGTTAGGACTTTCTCAATTAGGTCCGATATCAAGTTGATGTTTTTTTAAACATAATGTCACTATAGATAGATTTGTTATATCTATCACATTAGACAGATTTATCATCTCATTGAGTATTAGACTATCATATACAATCTCGTACTGTATCGGTTAGGTCCGACCTACTAGATTATTATTGATAATCTAAGTCTTGTTAAGCCGATAGGTTTATGCTAATGTTTCATCGGAGGGTTAGCGGATCTTATCTGATGTGTTAAATTTTCTTTTGATGATTTTACTGTCTTAGTTAAATTTAATACACGACCACTTTGATCGGTGTTATATCGACTTGTTTAAATCTATCAGACAATTATCAACCTTATGCTGCATCGGTTAGGTCTGACCTATGAGGTTATGGTTGTAAGTTAGATTTATTTAAGTCAGTAGACATCAATCATTGTTTCATCGGGGTTTCAACCGATAAGTTATCTAGACGTTGCATCGGCTTACAAAGGATTATATACAAGTTGAATTTAGCCGATTGCAACAAAGGTTTCACTCATCATTTAATCACATAGATTTAATGACATCGGGTTTCCAACCGATGTATGCCTTAATTATTGGATCAGCATTTATTCTATTATATTATTATCGCCAATTGGTTTGTTGGATATTTGCTTCATTATATTTATATCGGTCGATTGGTTCATTATCTTACTATATTATTATCAGCTGATTGTTTTTATATTATTTTTTATTCAAGTGCCAGATCTAGGTTGGACCTATAGCCGAACTTTCAAAACCCTATCGGCTATTGACTGGCATCGGATATCAGCTATCACGCTATCGGTCGATTTTACACTAAGCTATCGGCTATCGGCTGACACATATCTCAGGCTGATCAGTTTTACATCTTGTTAGTTATAGAATCAAATTGACTAGCACGCTTGCATCCTATTAATATTCAGGACCTGCACTGGAGTTAAGCAGATCTCCTAGGTCATTGTGTGTATCGACATAGTTCGCGTCAACACAAATTTGGCACCATCGGCTAGGTGTGAATTTTTCGTCAACACCGTCTCCCCCTCCCTCTCCTGCCTCTGCCTCCCTCGCATGGAGGCTAGGTGTAAAGATGGCAATGGGCAACAAATATTCGCATACCCGCGGATACAAAACCCGATGAGCACGGATATGGGTTTAAGTCTGTGTCCACGGCCAGGGGTGTGGGTGTGCCTCTAGACCCAACGGATAGTTGCTAACGAGTGTAAAAAAATGATATCCACACCCACAAAATCCGCCAGACCCGCTCCAACTACTGACATGTGGCCCCAACCGCACCAACATATATAAACACGACTTATTTATCTGCTTGGTCAGACCTTTATGTCATGGTTTTTTTCTTGCATGATGGTTGTTTAATCTGCTGAAAACTCAGAATTGAGATGGTTGTTTCATACTAGCACTTGCCTGATGAATTGTTGATGTTTATATGTTGTTATGCGGACACGAGCATGCCCGCGGGCATACGGATATCCGTGGGTAGCGGGCACGGGCACGGTTTTCTGCCCGTGACGGGTGGCGGGCACGAATTTTCTCTCGTAGGTTTGGATATCTGGAGTATGCATCCGCACGGATTTTACCCGTTGTCATCTTTAGCTGGGTCAGTTCGTTAGCTCATCGGCCGCCTCCCCCTTCCTCCCATGTTCACTAGCCACCTCCCCCTCCTTCCCACTGGCCACCTCCCCCTCCTTCCCAGGCCCACCGACCACCTTTCCCTTCTCCCCCAGGCTTGGAAAGAAAAAGAGAAGAAAGAAGAGGATGCTGACACGTGTGGCACACATATTTTTCCTACATGTGGGCCCCATATATTCTTTTTCTGACTAGGATGTCACGCTAGCGAAACCAGGCGTCCATATTGCTATCGGACCCAAATCGCACTGTTTTTTATAGTTTAAAAATGAATATTTTTGGTATTGAAGATAAAAAATATCAAACAAACTCGATGTAAAGTTGAGGAATGGTAAGTGGACTTATTCCGGTCCATAATGAGGGAAATCTCAGCCCAGTTACCAAAAAACCAACCGAAACCACCAGGCAAGTGGATGTGGCCCAAATATGTCCACTGCCAGATTTATCCGACGCAAATCGATAAAACAATCGTCTTTTGGTCACGGACTCGCAGATCACATAGCCATCCATCCATGCCCACGGACTCATGTACAATTCTTATGTGCTCCCTTCGTCCAAAAGAATTGTACATATAAAGTTTTTCAGTTTATCCAGTAGAGTTGAACGTATTTTTTTATGTCTCTAAGGAATAGTAGGGTTCATCAAATCGTTTTGGATAAAGTTATACCGTCATTTTGGATGAAGTTACCGATCTTATGGTAAGATGGTTATCATGGTAATCATGTGATTGTCATAAAAATCATATGATTACAGTGAGGTTTACCATAATTTTAAAAACTATAAAAGATTATCATATGATAATGGTACGGTTCTGTAAACCTGAGCAATAGTCGCATGGCCGTTCGTTTTGCGGATGGATTAATTTGATCGCGCGGCCCGAGCAGCAAGCCAATTGAGCATGCACATGCCGTTGGAGAGGTCGCTGCATGCACACGCGCGGCACCGGTGCGCGAGAACGGGGTCGTTGGTTTCGCATGCGTGAGGACAAACGAAGCGACACTACGTTTGAATTGCTACAATGTGAATAAATGGATCAGATGAGTTAGCGTTTGTGGGCAATTTTTTTTGACAAGTTACAAAATACGACCGAAACAACTAAACACCTCATCTTCATCTTAATCGGACGATAATCCTCATCTGTGTCGGGTATAATGTCCGTCACGACGCAAAGGTCACTGATATGATTAGTCATCTCTGTCAGGCAAAGACCCGTCACCGATATGTGTCATCTTTGTCGGGTTTAAAGAACAGTCCGTCATCGATATCTTTGACCCACAAGACCAGTCAAATAAGGACCTGACACCGATGATATAATCTCAAATGGGCCTTAATTAATGCCCGTCACGGATGACTAACATATCAATCGGGCCTTAACTTAAGCCCGTCATCAGTGACTAATATCTTCATCGGGCTTAAGTTAAAACCCGTCATCGATGAGTCTTTTCTAAAAAAAATTACTCTGTTTTTTGCTAGCCTCAAGACTTTGCTAGCAATGCCCGCTACAAAAATGAAAAGAAACAGAGATATTTCACATACATTCACATACATATGACACTCTCATAAATCTATTCACATCCATTATTCACACATATTTCACATTGCAAGTATAAAATACATATAACAAAATTGTAATTTAATAATATCAGAATTGATTACATATTTACATATTTACATGTATTTGTCATTAATTACAAAATGTATTTGTCTTCTATTTTATTTCTTTGACTTTAATCCTGTATTTGTACTGCACACATTTCATTGGAATTTAATATATCATGGACTATAAAGTCCGCTATCTCTTCTCTAATCCCGACAAAGCTAGTTGTCACAGACTTGGATATATTTTCCTACATGTACATTCAAAATTACTCGATCAGTATATATAATTCAAAGTAGATAGTACATATCACAATTGAGATCACAAACCTCAAATTCGGTCATAGTCTTGAACTTATTGTTGTATAGGAATCGCATGTTGTGGCACATATGGAATCCACACTGGTTGCCTACTTGCTATTTGACGAGGATGTCCTTTTTGTGGATGAGGGTTTGTTGATAATTGCTATGCCGCCCTCCTTTCTCCACATATGTTCCCCACGCTTCATCGATTGCTTGTTGGATCGGGGTCCAGTCATACGTCTTACTGATTTTGGAATTTATGTAGTGGCATGTGCTCCACTTTGGCGTAATGACCAGAAGGATCCAATGGACACTGCGACATTAATATAGTGAAAGTTAAATTCTAAAACACTATGTATCATGCAATTGCATATACTTAGGATACATACTTACTATTGATTATAGGCGCGGAGAAAGTAGTCTTTGTCTTGTTCGGCCAGCAAGGTCTCAAAAATATAGTCCACCATAGCCTTCCTGTCATGATCTAGATTGGCGACCGTGACAATTTGTGGATCCAGGAAGGCCACTTCCGGTGCATTTCTCTGGCACCACTTCCAACTAAGCCTACACATAAGACAAACACTCTTATAAACGTGTTATAAGGATTGTTTTTTATCAAAATTGAGTAACGCAAGAATACTTACAAGGAGTAGCACTTAAGTAGACTTGTGTCCACCGCTCGTAGTCTGTAGAGGTCGAACAAATCCTTGAAGTATATGACGAGGTAGGCATCAGGCCCAAAAATGGTTCTTGGCCATGATAGCCTACGCCGTCAGTGTCCTTGTTCATCCTCTTGGCGCTTGTCCTCTCCATGTAGTAGTGGTGGAGATCTATGCATGCGGTGCCCATCGTTCGTAGGCCGTCATCTCCAACCAAAGGCATGCCATTGGTGAACTCCGTTGATATGTTCTTGTCCATTTCTAGCTTCTTTGGTTTTAGACTCGAGGGCTTGGTCTTACCTTGGGGTCTTCCTCTCCTTCTTGCCGTAGGTTTGTCGTTAGTTATTTGCGGAGGAGAGGAGCACACCTTCCTTGATTTCTTGAGAGATGGGGGATTAATTTCTTTTGTCGTACTGTCGGCCTCCATTTCAACAGCTGGAGCAGCGGGAGCTGGAGGGCTGGAGGGGCTGAAGGAGTAGGTGTCGGTCGGGGCGGCGGATGAACGCTTGGTGGAGTGGCTGACTTCGCAGTCAACTTGATATCAATAAGCTCCTTGGGTCATTGGATAAAACTTCTTTCTACGTGCAGCTTCTAGAGTAAGGATCTCGTCGTTCGGTGGGTACTGCAGTGGCAAATGAGCCCATTCGTTCTTGGCCGCGTCAACTTGCACTTTTGCCGTGCCGGCTATCAATTGCGCCTCATGCACTCTTGTATCAGGGGTCGACTTAAATGCAAGTCCCTCGGCCACCGCAACAGTGAAGGACGACATCACCTTAATTATTAGTGTGCAGTGTGCCGGTTCCTGTGACAGATTCATCCATATTTTTAGAATACTATTTTAGAAGGATTTTTAAGACTGTTACGCCTTGTGGCCAAGAGTTTTACCGTTATTTGATCGACGGCGGCTGCGAATGATTGTTGAGGTTCTGCCACCTCAGTTGATGCACAATTGCTTCGCCTTTGTGTCAGACTATCTTGGTGCAGAACAACGACACGCTCGGTGTTCTGCTGCGCCTCATCTTGTTGTATCTCTTCCCTTATCTTTACAACCATGTCATCGAGCCGTGCCTTTACTTCAGAGCTTATCTCAGCTCTGACCTGCTCCCGGATCTTCTCGACCAGCCGAGCATCTTTTTCGGCCTTCGAAAGGGCCCACTTCTTGTGTTGTCCCGCGTATTGTGAAAATCCATATTTCCAAGGGACCAAAGTGCAAACTCTCCGTGTATGTCCACGGTGTTCGTTGTTGCCCAACTCTTGAGTGAGGATGTCATCCTCGCATCTAAAAGAGCAGTCCTCCTCTTCGAAGGTTTGTCTCACGACAACCAACTCTTTCTGCAATACAAGTGAGTTTAGTATAAATCGATAGTACGATTTGTGTAAATAAACATATTAAGGTGAGACTTATGATATTTTCATATACATGTTGGTCTTGGGCATTTGGTCATGTGATTGTTCCATCGTTGTTTTTCACAGCCCTTGCCCTTGCCCAGCTCCTTGCCCTTGCGTGCGGGATATCGGCAAAAGGAGTCGGCGTGTTGGATGCCTCTGCAGCCTCATCCTCTTTCTGCCATATCTCCATCTTCCTGGCATATCCCCCCATGCCAAGCCGGTGCGGGTGCACGTTCCGAGCCTGGAGTGCCCTAAAAGCCTCGGCTTTCACTCGGGCTTCCTCACTAATTTTCTTCTCGACGAACTGCTCCCACACCTCTTGCGTGATGAAGGGGCTTTCCCCGGAAGGCTCCCCGGTGCTGGGGTCGTTGATATACTCGTTCACTAGCCTAGACTTGAAGTTCTTCCAAGCAGTTCCCATGGACCTGAAGGCCATAGTCTTTATCCTTTCCTCGTCGGCTTCGGGATAATCGAAGCTCTCCTTGAACTTCAGTCATGTAGATTCCTTCTTCACTTTCGGCACGTCCTTCACGTTATCAGCCAAGATCGTGAAGCTCTGCCTCCTCATAATCCCGCAAATTGAGCTAAATTTTTTGCACACGTGCTTCGGTGCGATCGGCTTTCCTAGGAGGTCCACCTCTGTTATGGTGTACCTCTCCCTTGAGATTCTATTGCCGCTCCTAGGGGTTCGTGACCTTGTGGACCCACTAGTTGTCGCTGACGGTGTTCCATCGTTCTGCGACATCCTCTAAATAGCTTGCATATCATAAAATAAAAAAATAATTTAATCAAGAAGAAGAGGGATTGGAAATAAAGAAAGAAAAAGAGGAGACGAGGAAATTCAATAATTTGTCATATGTCGAAACTCTCAAACTTTTTGAAAGTATTTTTGAAAGGGATGAGAAAGGGAGGATTATAAATCTTTGAAAGTATTTTTGAAAGAGATGAGAAAGGGAGGAAAATAAATCCTTGAATTTATTTATAAATCTATGAAATTGCTTTTAAAGCTTTTCCAAACTAAGTATATTAACTTGCTTGTTTAATCATTCAATTATAAACCTATTATAAATCCTATCCAGACATAGCTTTTCGCGCAATAGCTTTTCATAAATCCTATTGAAACATAACTTTGCAACATTCACTATCCAAACATAGCTTAACAGTCCCATTATACAACATTTCACTGAATAATACACATATTTCACAATGTACATACACAAGATCACAACATGCATTTTCAAACATCACGACATACTGCACTTTCAAACATCACTTCATATCTCACATATACACACATGCAACAACAATTAGGGCATCAAACATCAGGGCCATACAGACATGTAGCAACAACATATCTCACATATACACACATGCCCTCGGAGAACATCAGGGCAAATGAGGGGGATGGAGACTAACCTGGAGCTTGGTGGGATGAGGAAAAAAGATGGCCAGCAGCGCTCGGTGGCGACTAGGGGTCGAACGACGGCCGACGACGAGGGAAGAAGATGGCTAGTATATGGCGATGGGCTCGGGGACAGCAAAGACGACAAGCAACCTCAGATATACACACATGCATGGCACATCAAGAAGGGCAAGGGTTATATGCATGGAAACTAACCGGTGTGCTCTGGGATGATGCGCAGTGCTCGGTGTCGGCGAGGGAAAGGGACGATGTGCGGTGCTCGGGGACGACGGCGACATGCTCGGGGACGACGGTGCTTGGCTCGGGAGGGTGCGAGGGACGGCGGCGACGTGCTCTACAGACGGCGTGAGGATTCTGAGTGAGAGTGAGGGACTTAGAAACTTTTCGCGCTAATGTATAAATCTGACCAGATTTTGAATCACATCGGTGACGGGCTTTACATTAAGCCCGATTGAGATGAATCATCTCAATCGGGCTTAATATAAAGCCTGTCATGGATGATGAAGGATTCGGCGTCCTAACAGCCGACGGAAAAATATTATCGGTAACGGGCCTGATATAAGGCCTATCACGGATGACTCATCGGTGATAGGCCTTAACTTGAGCCCGATTAGTAAATTAATCATCTCTGTCGGAATGAAATTAAGGCCCGTCACCGATGACTCGTTGGTGACAGCTGTTAAGTTAAAACCCGATAAGTGAGTTAATCATCTCTGTCGTGCGCAAAGCTTAAGCCCGTTTGGTCTGGACATATTCCCTATCGGTCTATTATATAAAGCCCGTCACCGATACAATTTTTTCACTTATATTTATTTATTTCGTTGACTAATTCACTAAACAATTCAATAATACGGTAAATCACTAAATAATTTTGTAAAGTTCACTAAATTACTATTATCATATATATTATTTAAGTGAAGTAAATAAACTATATAAATAACTATTCAAGTGAATTGTTGAAACTATTTGAATTACTCTTTTCATATAATTCAATAAATAATTCGAGTACAATTCAATAATTTTTCTAAGTCACTAAATAAATATCCAAATTAACTATTCACTATATTAATTAATATTTTCATAGTATTTACTAGATAATTTAGTAAAGTTTAATAATTTATTTTACACAAAAGTCTTGTTAATACAAAATACTTCATTTATTACAACAAATAGCAAAACAAATAAGTACAAAGTCATCGGTTACAAGGTTATGCCTTCCGTATGATCTGACCGAGCATATGCCACATCCTCTTGGGGATCATCGTGACGGTCGATGTGAGGTCTGACATGAAGATTCTTATTGTATTCTTCTTCGTCGATGACGTTGTCAACCCCGACAATTCGACGCTTGCCGTCCATAACAATGTGCATCTTCTTGTTTGCAGGGTCTTTTATGTAGAATATCTGCTCGACCTGTTTCTTAAGCACGAATGGTTCATCGGCGTATCCAACCTTGGATAGATCTATTAAAGTGAAACCTTCCTTGTTGACTTTCACACCGGTGCGTATATTCACCCAACGACATCGAAATAGAGGGACTTTGAATCTCATGTAGTTCAGCTCCCAGATCTGTTCAATGCGGCCATAGTATGTGCTGGACCCAACTTGATCCTACTGGAATGCATCTATACGGACTCCACTGTTTTGCACTGTGCTTTTGTCATCTTGTTGTACGGTGTAAAACGTGTAACCGTAGATATCATATCCTTGCCATGTGTCTATCTTTCAACACGGTCCCATCGCCAACAACCGTACTGCCTCAGTTGAATCATCTGTCGACGTTATAATACGCTTCTTGAACCATTCGTTGAACCTGGAGTTATGTTCTCTGTTAATCCACGTGTCCGATCGCCTCAAGTTCTCCTGTCGGATTTTCTCTAAATGCTCCTCAAAGTATGGGGCAACTTCTGCCATATGTGGGAGCACAACGAAATGAGCCTGCGAATAGGAGGCTCGATCAGGCACAACTCTTTTCCTGCCTATTGTGCCGGCATCTGACAACCTTCCTTCGTGATGAGATAGTGGTACTCCGATAGGATCAACCTCGACCATATAATCAATGCAAAATTCAGTAACCTCTTCGGTCATGTAACCTTCAATGATGCTCCCCTCTGGTTTTTCTCTATTTCTCACGTAAGACTTTAGAACTGCCGTGTACCTCTCGAACAGATACATTTCTCTTAGAAATACAGGGCCACATAATTTTGTTTGCTTCACGAGATGTACAGGGAGATGAGTCATGATATCAAAGAAAGACAGAGGAAGAAACATCTCCATGTGACAGAGGGTATTGATAATATCAGTCTGTAATTCGTCTAGGTCTTCAGGATCTATAATTTTCTGACCGATTGCATTAAAGAAGGCACACAAACATTGGATCGTGTGGCGGACTTTGGGTGGTAGAATGCCTCTGATAGCAATTAGCAAGATTTGCGTGATGAGCATGTGACAATCGTGAGACTTCATTCCAATAAGTTTTAGCTCGTCCAATTTGACGTATTTATTTATCCTTGCTGAATAGCGTGATGAAACTTTAATATCTCTGAGGCATGATAGCATTGCAATCTTCTCATCCTTGGCCAATGTGTGGCAAGCTGGAAGGAGGTACACTCTGCCTGTCTCTGCATCTGTCACGAGCAGGAGTTCACTGTGAATATTCATCTCCTGTAGATCAAGGCGCGTGTTCAACCCGTCCTTTGTCTTCTCAGGAATATTCAACAGTAGCCCTACTAGAATCTCATACACATTCTTCTCGACGTGCATCAGATCAATGCAATGACGGACCTCGATATCTTTCCAGTAAGGAAGTCGCCAAAATATGAACTTTTTTCTTCCACATACCCTTGTCTGTTGCCTTACTTCGTTTTTTTCTTACCAAAGTCATTAGTTAGGTCCTTAACCATGTTGTGGACTTCATCTCTGGACAGATGCTTGGGTGTAGTCTGAAGTTTCCTCTTATCGTTGAAAAGTTTCTTTTTCCTTCTAAATGTGTGTTGCAGAGGGAGCCATCTCCTATGACCCATGTAAACCATCTTTCTGAATTTCTTCAGCCACCTGCTACGTGTATGTTTCATACAGTTAGAGCAGAGCTTCTTTCCTTTCACAGTTTGTCCAGAAAGATTGCCGAGTGCAGGATAGTCATTAATGGTGCAGAATAATAGAACACGTAGGTTGAAGTTTTCCTGGCCGTACGCATCCCAAGTTTCAAAACCTTCTTTCCAGAGAGTCTCAAGGTCATCGATCACATGCTCCAAGAACACATCAATGTCATTATCGGGCTGTTTCGGTCCTTGAATTAACAGGCATAGCATAATGTATTTCCTTTTGAAGCACAACCATGGTGGTACGTTATAGTTTGCAATAAAAGCTGGCCATGTGCTATGAGAACTACTCATGTCTCCGAAAAGATTCATGCCATCCGTACACAAACATACTCTCATGTTTCTAGGGTCTGCTGCGAAATCTGGGTATTTTCGATCAATATTCCTCCATTGAATGGAATATGTGAGGTGTCATAGCATACCATCGTTCCTTCTCTTCGTGGCATGCCAGCGTACTAACTTTGCTTCATTAGGGTTGGCAAATATTATCTTGAAACGATTGATGACAGGTAGGTACCAAACAGCCTTTGCCAGATCACCCTACTTTGACTTCTTTCCCTCGTCAGCACTTTTTATTCTGTTGTATCGAGAAGCCTTGCAGACAGGACAAGCATCAAGATCCGCATATTGCTTGTGATACAATATGCAGTCGTTTGGACAAGCGTGAATTCTACGGACCTCTAACTCCAAGGGACACAGAACCTGTTTTGCTTCATATGTCATCTCAGGCAATGTGTTCTCATCTGGAAACATGGTCTTCAGAATTCCCAAAAACTGTGTGAAACTCTTGTCTGTCCATCCACTGCTTGCCTTCAGCTTCATTAGCTCCAAGGTAGCTGACAATTTTGTGTGTTTTTTCTTGCATCCGGTGTATAGAGGCTTCTTCGAATCACTGACCAACCTGCTGAACTTCAGGGAATCTCTCTCGTTGTAGGCTAGGTCCTCAACATCACGTAACATGTCTTGCAGCATATCGTGATCCATATCAACCCTTTCACCGTCCAATGGAGAAGGTACAAATGGATGTGTGTCATCCGTGATGGGTTCTAGAATTATGCACATATGACATGTCTGTGGGATTATATCTTTGTCGGTCTCTTCTTAGGCCCGTTTGAGATGAGTTAGTTGTGATAGCCCGTAAAACTCAGGCATGTTATGGGCTGTCACAGAAAAAAGGATCTGTAGTAGTGTGCCTTTAAATACCTTACGGTGATATGGCGTCACCAATCATCTCAATTCGAATCAAATCAAACTAACACTTACAAAAAAACGTTTTTCCACGTGACCAAAAGTGAATTTTGCATGCGGATGGGCGGTCCGCCTGCGCTCAAAGGTCTATGGAACTTGAATTTTCACAGGAGGAAAGCCGTTTGCATGCAAAAATAATTTGGCCAAAAAAATAAAAATTCCAAAACCTTCACAATGCAGAAACCCTAATCCATCAACGCCGTCATGCCAGATCCGTTGCCGTTGTCGTGTCGGGATCCGCCGTCGTGGTCGTCGCTCGAGGCCGCCGCCCTTGCCGCCGACGTGGTTGAAGTCGCCCGAGGCCTATGGTTCGGCGGCGACAGATCCACACCATGGTCGAAGTCGCTCGAGGCCTGGCGACAACGGATCCACATCACCCGAGGCACAAGCGACGATCTTGCTCGCCCGAGGCTCCGCGGCGGTGGATCCACGCGCACAAGGCCCAACGGTGGCGGATCCTGCTCGCCTGAGGCTCGACGGCGACGGATCTGACCGCCCGAGTCCCGACATCGACAGATCCCACCTTCCACCGTCGGTCCTCGCCGTAGTTATCGCCGCTGCTGCCTGTCGTCGTCGCAGTATTCGTGGCCACCAACGCCACCCGCTCGCTCCAGCCGCCTCCGCCTCAACCGTTTGGAGTAGGAAGGGGAGAGGAAGAGAAGAAGAGAAGGAGTATGAGGAGTAGATAAGAAGAGCGGGAAAGAAAAGGTGAGGTGGAGATAAGGAGCAGAAGGAGAACAAATGTGTGGGAAGTATTGTATGGGGCCCATTTGCTCTCTTCTTTGTCTGCGTACGAAAATCTATTTTCGCATGCGGTCTCTTAAGAGGCCCGCCTGAAAAAATAAGTCTATTTTCGTAGGCAAACCAATTAAGGGGCCGCATGTGGCCTATGAACCTCCTCTTGGAAAATAATTTTTGTAGGCATGACCAGTGACGGTCCGTCTGCAACCTACAGGAGTCATCATACTAAAAAATTGTTTTTGTAATAGTGTAAGATGGATTTTGTAAAACTAAACCGGCTAGCAGAGCTGATTTACATGGAACAAGAATAGATACACATCTTATGGGCGAACACAATGTTTATGGGACAACCCTATAAAGGGTATTTACACTCTCGAGGCGAGGACAGATGGCTTTCAGCACAAACCTATGAAGATGGACAAAAACTAGGCTAAAACTAATTGAAAAGTAGATGTGATATTGAAAAAACGATTCAATTGGCTAAATGTGTTGGAAGTAGATTGTGCACAATAGTGTCTCAATTGAATTGGTTCTATTCCTTACAAAAGGGTCGGTCTTGCGTTCTACCGGATCTTCTCCACCAATTGAAACTTAAAAATTGCCTTTCCAAACTAGAAAAACCGAGATGTGATGAAATTCAACACGGAGCCAAAGTCAACCGATCTGATCAGCACATGTTGTCAGTTAGACCAATCATATACATACGGTCTGACCATCCTCACATGGTAGAAAGCGGGTGATGACGGTGAAAAACGTAATACCTACTATACAATATTGGATGGAGGGAGTACAGTTCTTCAATGAAGCATACTGTACAGTATTACTCCTACTACTAGTATTCATTCAATGCTGTGTACTCGGGACAGTACATAGCTCCGAGTTGTATCCATGTAGATCGTACTACACCAAAGAGGTAGTAATAGTACTCACTACTCACTCATTGTAGCAACTATTTTTGTAGTAAAAATAACAGAATTGCAACGACGTACAGATTTTTTCGCTAATCTTAGTCGGTTTCTCTGTCCGTTAGATTTCTTTTGTATGCAAATACTGCGACATCTGTATCCATTCGATCTATCGGTTGGCTTTTAACTCTGCATTACTATGTATCTTCTCCCGGAAAATAAGGACATCACATCCTTTTGCTTTTTTATTTTTTAAAATATAAGACACTATTGAAGAAACGGTTTTTCTGGACGAGATCTTCGATAGGTTTCAGACGGGTTATAAGTGGTCGTGTCTGAGAAAACCAAAGATACATTATCCCGTGCGGCTCATTTAATCGGTCGTACGAGAAAATGGATTATCCCGTGCGGTCGTTTAAGTGGGCCGCACGGGATAATGCCACATTATAAATATATGTTGACTATTTTTTCATAAAAACATGATATATATATACACACATATATGTACTATATATATGTATGTATGTATATATATACTAGCAACTGTGTCCGTGCGTTGCAATGGATGAAGTCGGGACGCGGCGTGAATGGGGACGGCAGAGAGGGGCGCAGGCGCAGCGCGGGAGCTCCGAGCAGCGACGGGAGAGAGGGGCGCAAGCGCGACGTGAGGCGTGACGCGGATAAGGACAGGCGGGAGGGACGCAGGAGGTCTTTTTTCATTCAAGCCATCCCTTTCTTTTCAGTATTGGGACTGTAGGTTAATTTTATAAACACTCAAGGGTTTTTTTTTAAATAGTTAGGCGAACGAAAATTTTCAACGGGTTTTTTCTAGCAACTATGTCCGTACGTTGCAACGGGTAAAGTTGGAGGTGTAGCGTAGATGGGGACGGGAGGGAGGGGCGTAGGGAGCGAGAGACATGTCTTTTTTTCATCCAAGCCCTCCTTGTCTTTTTAGCTTATAAACTTAAAGGGTTTTTTACAAAATAATCAGGTGAACCAAAATTTTGGATAAAAACATGTTTTATAGATAGTTATGGATATAGATATGTATTTACTCCCAAACTAAAGAAAAAACTAAGATGAAATGAGCGTGCAGCGAAGCGGCGGCGATGCCCATAGCGTAGTACTCCGTCCTGCTGCTTCTGCTTGTCGCGTCGCTGCCGTTTCCGCTGCGCAATCGTGGTGGGGGAGAGCCGGTTACTGCTACCGATCAGAATTGAATTCCCAGGCAAAGGGTAGTTGTTGCAGGCAAGGAGTGAAGGCACATGCGCCCCAGAGATTCGACAGTGTCGTCGTGTCGCTGCAGCTAGCCCCTTCCCAGTTCCCCCCATTGCGTACGTCATCCCATATGGCCATATGTTACGTGACTGGATGTCTGATTGGTTCATGCACCTGCGATCGATGAGTGAATTGATGATGATGTACCGACGATCACGTACTGACAATTGTCGGTAGAGTCGTCGATCGAAGAAAAAGAAAAGAATTGTGCCTAGAAATAACGGCTGATGTTGAGAGAGGAGTTAATGATGATCGTGGACGAACGAGTGAATGAATGCAGGTGTTCTCCATGGACAAAAAAATTCTAAAAGTGACACCTCAACAGTGTGGTGTGTACAGTGTCGTACTCCCGACAAGCACACGCCGCGGCATACCGGGCCGGAAAGCCAAGCGCGACCTACCGGCACCGGGAACGCACGACGCAGCGCGGCTGATCAGCTTGGGCCACCGGAGTAAATGCAAAAAACGTTGGCGACGCGCGCGCGCGGCGGCGGCGAGCGATCGAGCCCTGGCGGCTCGAGGCGGGGAGCGGTGGTGGTGGTGGCCGCGCCGCGCGCTCACGCGCCAGGGAGAGGGGCGGGTTCTCTCTCTCTCTCGCTCTCTTTTTTTTTTTCCTTCTCAGGTCTCGTTGCTGTCGCGGCGCCCGTGTTCCGCGGCCGCGCGCACATGGGAACGTCGCGTGCGGGCGCGTGAAGGAGAGTGTGCCTGCGCGCATATAGCAGATAGATATCCTGTGCACAGCCACGATTCAACCGTAGACCTGCCGGCGCGTTCGTTTTAGGTCAAAGGTTTGTAGTGCGGATATGAAGAAGCTCGAAAATCCACCTTTAGGATTTTAGTTTATTTTTTGAATTCTGTAACTAGCCTCTCAAATATGGATGAAAAACTTGATTATTTGAGAAGCTTTTAGTTTATTTTGAATTCTGCAACTAGCCTCTCAAATATGGATGAAAACCTTAATTATTTGAGAAGCTTTTAATTCTGAAAGAATTTGTAGCTCCCATCAAACATGCAGTTAGTTTATGGATTAATTAAGAATTATTATATATACATTTTTAAAACTATCAGACGATGCTCTCCTGTTCCAAAATAAGATCATTTTTCACTATCCTAAAAGCAAAAAGATATAATACACTTCACTCTATCGTCTCAATGTAATCATTTCCACTTTATCAAATCACACTGGAAATATATATGTGTTAACGTCAGAATTTGGTAAGCCCCGGAGCCCAAATCGGCTAAAGTATCCATCGGCGATACCGAATCGGACAAGGCAAGCCGATGTAGCCGGTTCCGATACGACAACATTGGAGACACCGTCGGATCAAGATGATGTGCTTAATGAGGATTGTCATATAAGGATAGAGTCCTAAAAAGACAATTGTATCTATTAATTAGGAATAATTTATTAGTTTCATATTTTATCTCCAGGAAAGTGTATTAGTGTCCAATAAAGACTCAGTTTGTTTCCTTTTTATCTTTAGAAAAGTTCGGATTGTAATCTGTTAGGATCTTTGTTAGCCCGTGTGTTGGTGATATGGGCCCGGGGGTATGTCAGAGGTACGATATCTGAAAAAAAAGGAAGACGCCTTCGCCCATCAGGGCGCGCCAAAGATATGTCCTGTATGGCCCAGGTGAGTCCCGGCCATAGGCGGCCACTTGGCCACCCCAAGAGGGGCCTGACTCGGAGGCTGTCCGGAGGCCACCGTACTCCCAAGCGGTAGGGTGCAGGATCACCGGACCGGACGGCGGGGTTCGGGATTACCGGACCTCTCATCCCTCACCCCGCACCTCTCTTAGAGAGGGCGAGTCCAACGCCAACCACCTCATTTAATGCCTAAAAAAGAGAGGTGAGCGCCTGTCCCGCCGCATTTAATGCGATGTGAGGCGCGCCTATCAGCCCCTCTCATCATCACCCCTTTTTGCCCGTCACGAGGCAAAGAGGGCATAAAGTCTTTGACTGCGACCATGGTATGGTAGCACACCCACTCCATGCACGCCTCCCTCACGCCCTGTCTAGTCGCGTTAAATGCATTGGGCGGCCGCATGGGAGAGAGAGTACGAGCGCAGGAGGCGTTGTGTCAGCACCTACCCACGAGATGGGCCGCTGACCAGTGGGCCCCATCGGAGTAGGTAGGCCAGCCTATCACCGCGTCAGCAACATGGCTGCCACGACGCCCGCTTTATTCCGCCAACTCCGTGACGCGGCAACAGGAACAAAGATGGGGGTGGCTTCTCCGACAAGACAAGGCAAGAGCCGCTCCATCACGTGGGGCGAAGTAGAGGAAATCAGGACTACTGTGATGTCCCCTTGCACTATAAAAGAAGGCCCTAGTCCATCATAAAAAGGGTTGGTCTCGTTGGTTCGATTCGTTCGTTGGCTTAGAACCTAGCTAAAGGCAATAGTTCCATCTCCCAACTGCTCTAGCGACCCCAGAAACAAGTCTAAGGTGCTGCCATTGTTGGAGACCTTGGATTTGAAGCATCCCACCTTGACCACCAGTTCCAGCATCCCCAAAGAGGAACACCATCACCTGTTTCTGTAATTCATCCACCATATCACACGAAGAACAAGAGTAGGTTATTACACCTCATAGGTGGCCCAAACCTGTATAAACCTTTGCGTCCTTGCAGTCTTGATTCTTCCCGGTTTATCGGCGTCATCTCATCCTTACCGTGAGTTTAAGCCTAGATTCACCGCTCCCCTGTGCCGAACCAAAAAGAGGGTCCCTCGAATTCCCGCGTGTCGATCTCCGACATCGACAGCTGGCGCGCCAGGTAGGGGGAGCACACTGCATTTAGGTTTAAACTCTCGTATTCCTTTCATCTCTCGCCGGAAACCCTCTCTTCCCGTCTTCGCCATGGTTCACGTCCACATCCCGCGGTCTGCATCAGGCTCGCTCACCACCCGCGAGTGCGACCTGGCCAACAAGGCGACGGAAGAGGTCGACGCGGGCGGGCATAGCCCCAACGTCCGCCACCTTCGCTCAGGGGAGGGAGAGCCCTTGTCCCCCTCACTGCCTCTGACGGCAGCGGTAGCAGCCGGGGCCGCGCCACCTTCTCTGCCCCCCGCTGAAACGGTGGCTGCGGGCAGAGGGGGCCAGGCGTCCCACGGGATCGCCAACGCTCTGCGGGATCCGAGGCCACACCCGAGCGGACGTGCGGCGAACCTCGTCGGGGAGACGTCCATTGTCGCTGGAGTTTGGCACGCCCGAGGGTGCCCTCCGGCGGGGGAAGCTCTTTTGCGCCACCCCGGTCACTCCGAGCGAGAGATCCAACGCCAAGCGTTGGTTCGACGACGTGGCGAAGCTGGTAGGCACGTCACAGCGTCAGCTGGCCACTGACCTCGCTTCTTCCAGCCACCAACCGCGCGGTTCACATACCGCGGTGAGCTCATCCTCTCGGCGACGGGCTCGAGGGGCAGCAGCTGCCGCGAGGGCGGAGGAGAGCCTCTCGGCTGCAGCCCAACCAGAGGCGCCCCGAGATCTGCTGTACGCAGAGCCGGACGCCCGCCTTCGCATCGAGCAACGCCGCGACGAGTGTCGCATGGGGCGGGCTCACGACTGTGCCTCCTCGTCAAGAGGCGCAACTGCTCAGCGAGCGGCCGCAGCGGCCCTCCCGCGGGAGGAACCCCTCAGGGGCGACGAGCGGCCATGATGGCCCAGCCGCGAGCAGGAGGTTCTGTGGCGCACCAGGGGGCCCCTCAGCCCTCGTCGCCCCCTCCAGCCGGCAACGGCTGTCAAGCCTTCATCGCCAGCCTCCGCAATGTGCGCTGGCCTAACAAGTTTAGGACGGCCCTTACGGAGAAGTATGACGGCTCGGTGAATCCCACCGAGTTCCTCCAGATTTACACCACAGCCATCGAGGCTGCTGGAGGCGACGAGCTCGTCATGGCCAACTTCTTCCCCATGGCGCTCAAGGGCCAGGCCCGCTCCTGGCTAATGAATCTACCGGCTCAGTCGGTCACCTCGTGGGACGACTTGTGCCGGCAGTTCACCTCTAACTTCCAGGGCACGTACCCACGCCCGGGGGTGGAGGCAGACCTCCACATGGTCCGATGAGGGGAGGACGAGTCCCTGCGCAAATACATCCATCGTTTTTGCCAGGTACGCAACACCATACCCTCCATCGCTTACCATGCAGTAATCTTCGCCTTTCAGAGTTGTCGATGTCGTAGATCGACACGCAAGGATCCTGAGGACCCCCTTTTTGGTTCGGCACGGGGAGCGGTGTATCCTGGTTTGCACTCGCGATGATAGTGGGATGAGCAGATGAGGTGGGGCAGGGATCAGAGTTGCAAAGACACGAAGGTTTATACAGATTCGGACCACCAGTGTGGTGTAATACCATACTCCTGTTGTATGTAGTATATGGGGCAAGTTGTCAAGAACAAGGGGAATGTTCCTCTCCTTCGGACTCAGTGGTGAATGAGGTACCACCAAGAACTAGCTGTTGCCCAGGGGGCTGATCTGCTGGTCAATCCACACCCTAGAGTGGGTCAATCTAACAGCAACCAACAACCAGCCAGCCAAAGGGCAGAACCCCCCTATGATGGACCTGGGTCTCCTTTTATAGTATAAGGGAACACCACAGTAGTCCTAGTTTTTTTCTCTTCTACTCCACGTGAGGGAGTAGTTTTTATCTTGTCTTGTCGAAGAAGCCATTCCATTCCTACTCCAGCATGTTTGTCGCGTCATGGAAAGCGGAAAAAGAGGGCGGTCATCGTGATAGCCATGCCGCTGATGCGAGGATGGTTTGCCCACCTACTCCGACGGGACCCACCGGTCAGTGGCCCATTCCACGGGTAGGCATAGGCACCATGCTTCCCACGCGCGCACCCTCTCTCTCCCACGCGGCCGTCCAACGCATTAAATGCGACTGGATAGGGCGTGCTGGAGGCGTGCACGGAGTGGGTGCGCGGCCACGTCGCGGTCTTAGTCAAAGACTTTTAGCCTCTTTTGCCTCGTGATAGGCAAAAAGGGGTGATGATGAGGGTAACTGACAGCCGCGCCGCACGTCACATTGAATGCGGCGAGGCAGGTGCTCAGCTCCTCTCCTTTCGAGCATTAAATGAGTTGGTTGGTAGTTAAACTCGCCCCTCTCTCAGAGAGGTGCGGGATGATGGACGGGGGTCCGGGTGATCCCGGACCCTACCGATCGGGGGTCCGGGTGATCCCGGACCCCACCGTTTGGGAATACGGTGGCCTTCGGGCAGCCTCCGGGCCAGCCCCTTCTGGGGCGGCCCGCCTTTCAGGGCATAACTTTAACGCTCTTTTGATGGGCAAGGGTGCCTTCCCCCTTCTCAGATGTCACGCCGACAGTAGCCCCCGGCGTTGACTGGGACCGAGTCAGGTTTGGGCGCGGTTGACGCCATTTTTTTTGAGTGTGTGGGCCCGAGCGCTGGATGCCTTCTGTTACACGAGCGGGCGGCACGCAACGACCAGTGCCGAGCCGGGCCAAGTTTTTCTTAGGACGGGAGGCGAGTTTATTTGGGCCACGCGCGCGGGGGGCCCATCCAAACCGTCTGGCATTCTCCGTCCCGTGTAGTGCGCTTGGCGGGCGCGGGACCCCAGGTGGCACGAAATCCGAACAGCGCGGGAACCCAAGGAGATGCGAAAATCGAAAGGGCGCGCAGGGACGAGGGGGCGCTTCGTGTGGTAGTGGGGCGAATTTAATGCCGTGGAATCCGAGGACGGTGGTAGCTTATAAAACCGGATCCGCATGGAGGGAGATCAGTTTCTACGCTTTCCACTGCCATCACCTCTCATTGCCATTCGCCCTTCGTCTACCTAGCGCCTCCTGCTCCTTCTCTTTCTTTCGCCTTCGGCTTCCTTTTTCGTACTTCTGCATCCACCCTCGCGATGGGCCGCGATTCACCCTTGGAGCCGAGAAGCGTGCTTCCCAAATCTTTGGTTCGCATCGCGGAGGCCTGCAGTCTTTTCAACAAGTTCCTTTCGTGCGGCACGCGCAGCGGCGGCGACATCCCGGAGGAGTGCCCCCCCCCACGAAGATGGTGTTCTTCGCCTCTTTCGCCATGGTCGGGCTGGTGCCGCCCTTCTCCTGCTTCTTCCTCGACATCCTGGAGTTCTACGACCTCCGGCTGCACCACCTCACCCCCAACGCCGTCTTCTACCTCGCCGTGTTCGCCCACACCTGCGAGATGTTCGTCGGGGTGCGGCCCTCTCTTCACCTTTTCCAGCAGTTCTTCCGGGTATGCCGGGCTGGCTCCCCCGGCGCGGTCGAGTACGTGGCGATCCAGCCACGGAACGACAGGGCGGTCGAAACTCCCTTCATCGACATCCACCCTCGCTCCAGGTGGGAGAACTGGAGTGCGTTCTGGTTCTACACCAGCCTGGGCGACCACCCCCGCCTCTCCCTGCCGACGGGGATCCCGGTGAACCAGAGGAACTGGGGGGCGCGCCCGCGAGCTGGGAGGGAGCTGGAAGGGGTGCTGGACCGGATCAGCTACCTTTGGCGGGGGGCCTGTCCAGCCACGCGGTCTTCCACGACTTCCAGATGAGGCGCATTGCGCCGCTGCAGAAAGGCCGCGCCCCGCCTACATGTACATGGGCCCTAATGACGACATGCGGACCTACGTTGGCGCCGCCATCGACTGGGACGAGAGGGACCTCGGGACCCTGGTTCGCCGCACCCTCGGCATCACGGAGATGGACCCGACGCAGCTCCCGCCTGGGCTGGTGCCGCTGTGCCAGGACTCAGCGCGCTCGGAGATCCTGCACCTGCTGCAGGTGGTGGGCGACGGCGTGGGCTCGTCGTCGGCCGCACCGGAGGCTGCCCCGAGGGACGGGGGCGGTGACGACGACGCCGACGCCGACGACCACATCCCGATCGGGCGGTTGAACCGTCGGGGTCCGGGCAGAAGCGACCCGGGGGCCCCGGACCCTAAGGAGAAGAGGAAGAGGCCAGAGGAGGACCCCTCTCCTCCCTCATCTCCACCGCGCGGCGACGGTGCGGAGCGCACTGCACCCCCCGTAGGCCAGGAGGCATGCGGGCGGCGGGCCCATCCCCGGGGGACACTACGCCGAGGGCCAAGCCGGCCACAACGGTGGCGACGACGACGGCAGGGAAGGCCCGGGCCGCATCCCCGGCGGGGGAGGCCCGGGACGCATCTCCGGCGGGTACGCCGGCGGCGGGGTCCGCCCGCGGGACTCCAGCGTCGGGGGACATGGCGAGCAAGAGCCCATCGAGTCCCCCAGGCCGCCCTGCGAAGAAGAAGCGGGCCATCTCGGGGATCTCTTGGGACTTCAACCCCGCCCGCAGGTACGCCTTGCCGAATCGTGGATGCCCATCGGGGCCTTACCCCTTTTGTCTTTGTTTCATGATTCCTTGTTGTGTTTTTGTCTTGTTTCTAGCCACGAGCACAGGCATTTTCGCCCAAGGGTTGTACCCAAGGGCGGTTCTGCCTCGGGCTCGGGGGAGGGCGCGCAGGATAGGCCCGGGGCACCCGAACCCCTAGGTCCGGTCACCCCCTGCGGGCTCGGTCCCGGATCCGGTGCGATCCGGGGGGGCCCACCCAGAGGCGGAGCGCCGCCGCCCACGAAGGGCAAGCCGTGGCGGCGCCGGCACGAGGGCAGCGAAGGGCGGCGGAGAGCAACCTCAGGGGTCCTCTCAGCGGCAACCATCGTCGCCGCCACAGCAGCCTTCGCCCGCACCGCACTCAGCGGCGCCGTCGCCCCGCCGGCTACCCTTAATCCTGCCGGCGCAGGCCTTCCGCGAGCCCCCAAGGCAAGGGGCGGGCGGCGCCGGCCATGGGGGGTCCTCGGCGGCTCAGCCTGCACAGGCGGCTGATCCCGGGCCGAGCTCCGACTCCGAGTCTAGGGGCGCCCGGTCTGGGTTCGTGGCCGCCTTGGACACATAGCTTCTCGTCCGGTCGCAGGAGTGGGCGAGGAAGGTCGTCTCCAGGGCGCTGGAGGAGGCCAACGCTATCTCCCTGGAGGGGCTTCGGGCCCAGGTGCAGGCCTTGGCCGCCAGGGAGGTCGAGGTGGCGCGGCGGGAGGCCGAGGTCGAGGAGGGTCGTCAGGAGCTGGCGGCCACGGCGAGGCGGAGGGCCTCATCCGCAGGGGAGCGCGCGAGATCGAGCGGTGCCGGGAGGAGCTCGGCCAAGTGTTTGAAGACACGCGTCGGCGAGCGGCACGCCGCCGACCTCCGCGAGCAGGTCGCCGCCGCCGCTGAGGAGAGGGTGCGCACCACCGCCGGGCAATTCCTCCGCGACCTCAGGGAGCGCCCAGGGCCTCGACGAGCGCAAGCACACCCTATGCGACGCTAAGGCCGCCGCCGCCGGCACCGACGCTGACCTCCAGGCCCGCGAGGCCGGCCTGGCGGAGCGGGAGAGGGCCCTTGAGGCGGCGTGGAGGGCGGTCGAGAGCCGGGATGCCGCCGTCGCCAGCGCCGAGGAAGACTCCGCCGCCCGGGAGGCCAACGTGCTGGCCCAGGAGAAGGCCATCGCCGAGCGCGAGGCCGCCGCGGGGGGGGGGCGAGAGGCGGCGGTGCTGGAAGCCCAGGAAGAGGCTTCCCGATGCCTGAAGGGCGTGTGGGATCGCCGGCAGGACGAGCTGGAGCGATGGGAGCAGGAGCTGGCCACCCGGGAGCAGGTGGTCATGGATGCGCAGGCGCAGCTGCGGGGCCGGGGCCGAAACTGGAGGAGGCGCGCCGCCGGATTGTGGAGCTGGAGCGCGTCTTGCGCCTGGGGGTCCAGGGCCTGGCCTCGTCCGTCGGGCGCCTTCGGGACGCGGCTCGCGGTATGGGGGTCAACCGTACCCCCCCCCAGCGTCCCTACCTTGGGGGGATTGACCATGCACATTGACGATCGGGCCGAGGGGATAAAGAGGGTGTCGTAGGAGGTGGACGATGTGGCGAAGGAGTCATCATATGACTTATCCCGCCAGGTCACGTCGCTTATCTTGGCAAGTTACCAAGTCCGCGACCCTGACTTCGACCCCTACATGTCCACCGAGGACTTCCCGAAGGTACCGAGCAGGCCGCTCGCCGCTGCGTCCAAGACGCCGTCGATTCCATCATGATGGGCTTCGATGGCACCCCGGCGGCCTTCCAGCTCGCCCTCCGCGAGGACACACCGGATGAAGACTCCCCGGCGGATGCCCCCAGCGACCCACCGGCCACTTAGGGCCCTCTTGCTCCTTCTCGGCTTGTATCTGTATTTATGTAAAAAGATATTTGTACTATTGTCTATAAAGTTAGCGAACTTGCCTTAACTTGTGTTGATTTTGCGATGTGACAGCTCATCGTGGCTGCTTTTGATGACTCATGTATGTGTGTGTTGGGAGCCCCCGGCCAACTTAGCGCGCACGTAGTGGGGGTTGGTTGGCCCGAGCCCCTGTTTATTTGCTTTCCTGCAATTGATAGTTCAAGTCTTAGTTATTGCGAGAATGCGGTAGTGTTGTCCTCCACCGTGATTTGTCCCATGCAGCTGGGGGGCTGTTCCGGGTTCGGGCAGCATGCACTGGCCGTTGGCTAGTGCCTTTGTCGAGGTTCTGGGTAGGAGCGAAGGCATAAAAGGCCGGGCCGAGGGCGGCAACGGGGGCCGGGACGGGCGTGTTAGTTTGCACCTGAACCCCCAGGCGTTGACTGTCCCCAGGCGTGGTAGTATGCAGCATCACTGTACCATCGACACCCTTAGGGCTCTCAGGCTAAGGCGGGCAAGGCCAAGGAACTATTGGAAAGCCGCATCCGCAGCACATGATCGAGCACATGGGGGAAACACACTGCAACAGGTATTTTGCAAGGGAAACATATGGGATTAGTAGCAAACTTATTGTTCATGCCACCGGAGGCAGTGGATGAACTTCCATGCATGTCTCAGCACACCATGCGGCTTATGGGTAGAACTTGCGCAGGTGGGAAATATTCCACGGGTTCGGCAATGGAGTGCCATCCCCTGTGGCTAGACGAACAACTCCCAGACGCGGGGTGCCGATAACCTTGTATGCCCCTCCCACATCGGGGATAACTTGCTTAGTCCTGCGCGCGTTTGCACACGGCGCAGGACCAGATCATTGACTTGCAGCACTCGGGGGTTGACTTTGCTTTGATGGTAGCGGCGGAGGCTTTGTTGGTAGCGGGCCGCGCGAAGCGCCGCCCGGCGCCGTCTTTCCTCCAGGTAATCTAGATCGTCACGACGCATTTGTCCTTGATCCGCTTCGGTGTATAATGTGGCTCGGGGCGATCCCAGGGTGAGCTCGGAGGGCAATACCGCCTCGGCTCCATACACCAAGAAGAAAGGTGTTTCCCCGGTGGCGCGGCTTGGGGTTGTCCGATTGGCCCAAAGGACCGCAGGCAGCTCCTCAGTCCACGAGTCCCCATGCTTTTTGAGCACATTGTAGGTCTTGGTCTTGAGGCCCTTTAGTATTTCTGCGTTTGCACGCTCGGCCTGACCGTTGCTTTGAGGGTGGGCGGGCGAGGCGAAACAGAGCTTGATGCCCATGTCATCACAATACTCGCCGAACAGCTCACTCGTGAACTGGGTGCCGTTGTCGGTGATGAGCCTGTTGGGGACCCCGAACCTTGCCGTGATGCCTCTCATGAACCGCACAGCCGAATGTTTGTCGATGACGCTGACTGGATAAGCCTCTGGCCACTTGGTGAATTTGTCGATGGCGACATACAGGAACTTGCATCCGCTCCGCGCCTGCTTGAACGGGCCCAGGATGTCCAGCCCCCAGACCGCAAATGGCCATGAGAGCGGGATGGTCTGAAGGGCCTAGGCCGGCAGGTGCGTCTGCTTGGCGTGAAATTGACATGCTCGGCATCGCCGCACGAGGTCTATTGCGTTCTCCAGCGCGGTGGGCCAATAGAATCCCAGGCGGAATGCCTTTCCCACCAGGGTTCGGGAGGCCGAGTGCGCTCCACATTCGCCTTCATGGATCTCAGCTAGGAGCTCGAGACCCTGTTCCCGAGCGATGCATTTCATGAGCACTCCGTTGGCGCCGTGTCGGTAGAGTGTCCCTTCTACCAACACATACCTCTTGGAGGTCCGGGCAATGCGTTCGCTTTCCTCGCGTTGCTCGGGCAATGACGCGTCTTGTAGGTACGTTTGGATTTCCGAAATCCAAGCCACCTGGCGCGTGATGTCGGTCTCGGCGGGGCCAGGCTGTGGCTGGCCCGCTGGGTCCGGGGCGTCGGGACCGGCCGATTCCTGCCTCTGGGGCGGCTCGGGGTGCGCCGACGGCTCTGTGAGACTTTCCTCAAATGCACCTGGTGGGGCTGGGGCTCGCGCGGACGCGATCCTAGATAGCTCGTCCGCCAGGGAGTTGTCTCTTCTGGGAATATGGTGTAGCTCGAGGCCATCGAAATGGCGCTCCATACGCCGTACTTCCTTGACATAGGCTTCCATTTGGAGGTCGGTGCATTGGTATTCCTTGGAAACATGGTTTACCACCAGTTGGGAATCCCCGAGGACCAGCAGACGGCGGATGCCAATGCCTGCTGCCGCTCGCAACCCCGCTAGAAGTCCCTCATACTCGGCCATGTTGTTGGTTGCCCGGAAATCGATCCGGACGATGTACTGAAGCACGTCGCCCGTTGGGGAAGTTAGCACTACGCCCGCTCCGACTCCATGCAAGGTGAGTGAACCGTCAAAGTTCATCACCCAGTGCGCGGCTCCTTGGTCGCGATCCCCCGCACTCTCGGTTTCCCTCGGGGTGGATCGCTTCCGGCCATTGGCGTGCACTCCGCCACGAAATCAACCAAGGCTTGGCTCTTGATTGCATGCCGGGCTTCGAAGTGCAGATCGAATTCTAACAACTCGACGACCCATTTGACTACCCGTCCCGTGCCCTCTCGGTTATGCAGGATTTGTCCGAGAGGGTAGGACGTGACCACCGTTACCCGGTGCGCCTTGAAATAATGACGCAACTTCCTGGAGGCCATAAGTATGGCGTATAGCATTTTCTGGGCCTGCGGGTAACGTGTCTTCGCGTCCCATAGCGCCTCGCTGACACAGTAGATCGGCCGCTGCTCCTTGGTATGGGCCTTGGCTACCTTGTTAGGGGCGACTGGTTTGGGTACACCGGGACGGGTTACCTCGGTGTCCGGGGCTTCCGAGCCGTCGCTTCCACCGGGGCCCTCAGGGCCGCTCTGGGTGGAGGGGGCTTCGGGAGCCCCCGGACTAGGGGGCCGGACGGCTCCCCGAGGCTCGGGGGGCCAAGGGCCACCTCCGGGTTCGGGGGCTTCCTCGGCCAACTCCGCTCCGGGGCTTCCTGCCACGGGTGCTTCGGGGCGGGTCATCTCGGTGTCCGGGGCTTCCGAGCCATCGCCTCCATCGGGGCCCTCAGGGCCACTCTGGGTGGAGGGGGCTTCGGGTGCTCCCGGACTAGGGGGCCGGGCAGCTCCCAGAGGCTTGGGGGGCCAAGGGCCACCTCCGGGCTCGGGCGCTTCCTCGGCCAGCTCCATTCCGAGGTTTCCAGCCTCCGGGTTCGACAGGGTTGGGGGCGTCTGAGAGCCTAGCTCGTCGTCGCGCTCCACAACCAAGGCCGCACTAATCACTTGGGGGGTCGTCGCCAAATACAAAAGGAGGGGCTCCCCTTCCCGAGGGGCCACCAGCACGGGCGGCGAGGAGAGGTAGCGCTTGAGCTCATCCAAGGCTTTCTCCGCTTCGTCCGTCCAAGTGAAGGGGCCGGTTCGCTTTAACAACTTAAATAAAGGAAGCGCCCACTCTCCTAATCTGGATATGAAGCGACTCAGGGCAGCTACACAACCAGTGAGCCTCTGCACGTCCTTGAGTTTCCTAGGGGCGCATCTCCTCTATTGCCTTTATTTTAGTGGGGTTGGCCTCAATGCCTCGGGCAGAAACCAGAAACCCTAACAGCTTGCCTGCCGGTACCCCGAACACATATTTTTCTGGGTTCAGCTTCATGCGGGAGGACCGGAGGTTATTGAACGTCTCAGCCAAATCCGGGAGCAAGGTTCTTTGATCCCGAGTTTTGACTACTAGGTCATCGACGTATGCCTCAACATTGCGCCCTATTTGGTCTTTCAACGTGATGCGGACACCACGTTGGAAAGTGGACATGGCATTTTTCAAACCAAAGGGCATAGACATGTAATAGAAAGTACCCACAGGAGTGATAAATAAAGTTTTCTCCTCATCCTCTACAGCCATGCGAAATTGATGGTAGCCAGAATACGCATCTAGGAAACATAAAAGGTCGCACCCCGCAGTGGAGTCGACTATCTGGTCTATTCGGGGGAGAGGATAGGGGTCTTTGGGACATGCCTTGTTGAGGTCGATGTAGTCGATGCACATGTGCAGCTTGTGGTTGGCCTTCGGGACGACCACCGGGTTTGCCAACCACTCTGGATGCAGCACCTCCCGGATGAAGCCGACCTCCTGGAGCCGTGCCACCTCTTCTCGGATGAACGTCTGCCGCTCCGGGGCCTGCCGCCTCACCTTTTGCCGGACCGGGCGTGCGTCCAGCCGTACTGCAAGTCGGTGCTCGATCACCTCCCTGGGGACCCCGGGCATATCCGACGGCTTTCAAGCAAACACGTCGACATTTGCCCGTAGGAAGGAGACGAGCGCGTCTTCCTATTTGGGGTCCAAGTTGCCGCCAATGTTGGCGGTTTTGGACGGGTCGTCACCCAAACGGATAGACTTAATCACCACCTCATCGGCAGAGGGGATGCGCTGCTTCGGGGCCCGGGAACCCGATGTCTCCCCTTGGGGGTCCTCGGGTTCGACGCGGTCGGCCGCCGCAATGTCGTCGACGCGAGCTTCCGTGCAGTCCAGCGCGGTTTTGACGTCGGCATGGATAGTGATGGGGCCTCCGGGGCCCGGCACCTTGAGATGGCGGTAGGCGTAATGTGTAGCCGCCATGAACTTCACCAACGCTGGCCTCCCAAGCACAGCGTTGTAGGGCAGATTAAGATCCGCCACATCGAAGTCGATCCGCTCAGTACGGAAATTAGTGGGGGCCCCAAAGGTGACCGGCAGAGCGATCTGCCCGAGGGGCCACACCTTTCCGGGCGTCACCCCAATGATGGGGTGAGAGGGCCCGAGCACCATTCCCGGGGCCTTGATTACATCAAAAACCTTCGGGGATAGTACATTGAGGGCCGCGCCTCCGTCAATTAAGACTCGGGCGACCTTGACGTTGCAGATGGTGGGGGAGGTCACGAGGGCCAAGTGGCCACTACGTGCAACGCTCCCTGGGTGGTCGGTCTGGTCAAAGGTGATGGGCACCTCTGCCCAGCGCGACCTTCGGGCCACCTCGTGAGACGGCATGGCTGTAAGGAGCTCGTGCCTTATGGACTTGAGGCTCTGACGGGATACCTGGGCGCCCGCACCACCGTCGATGGTGGCAACGACGTGCTGGGGGTCTTGGTAGCCCAGGTTGTCACCGTCGTCCTCGGCGGGGGCCGCATCCTTGGCCTCCTCTCGCCGGTCGTCCGGACGCTCCGCCGGTGCCTTGCCCTTGCGGCGGATTTCCTTCTCATTCTCCCTTCGCTCCTGCTCGTACTTTTGCACCCGCTCGGCCAGATTCTTGACCAAACGGCACTCGGAGAGGTCGTGGTGGGAGGTTTGGTGCACCATGCACCATTTGCCTCCGGCCCGGCCCTGGGGACGAGGGTCCGGGGACCGCCTGCGGTTTCCCGTGGGCTTGCCCTTCCGCGAGGGCTTCTCGGCTCCATCGGTGGCGAAGACGTGGCCCTCCTCGCCACCGCGTGATGGCCTGCGCTTCCGTCGCTGTTCGCGTTGCTCTTCACGGGACGCGGAGGGGGTAGCGCCGGTGGAGGCCGGGGTAGGATTCCTAGGATTCCAAACCCGAGCCTCCTCCTTGCGGGCCACCCGATCGGCGAGCTCGAAGAGCTCCGTGGTAGTTCGGGGGGCCTTGGATTCGATCTTCTCTAACATAACATCGTGGCACATGCCACTCCGGAAAGCGAAGATCACTGCATGGTCCGCGATGGAGGGTATGGTGTTGCGTACCAGGCAAAAACGCTGAATGTATTTGCGCAGGGACTCGTCCTCCCCTCGTCGGAACATGTGGAGGTCTGCCTCCACTCCCGGTCGCGGGTACGTGCCCTGGAAATTGGAGGTGAACCGGCGGCACAGGTCGTCCCAAGAAGTGACTGACCGGGCCGACAGATTCATCAGCCAGGAGCGGGCCTGGCCCTTGAGCGCCATGGGAAAGAAGTTGGCCATGACACGCTCGTCTCCTCCGGCAGCCTCAATGGCTGTGGTGTAGATCTGGAGGAACTCGGTAGGGTTAACCGAGCCGTCGTATTTCTCCGTAAGGGCCGGCCTAAACTTGTTAGGCCAACGCACGTTACGGAGGTCGGCGACAAAGGCCTGGCAGCCGTTGCCGGCCGTAGGGGGCGACAACGGCTGCGAGGCCTCGTTGGGCGCCGCGGAGCTTCCCGCTTGTGGCTGGGCCACTACGGCCACTCGCCGTCCATCGAGGGGCTCTATTTGCGGGAGGGCCGCTGCGGCCGCTCGCCGTGAGGTGGCGCCTCCTGACGAGGAGGCGCAGTCTGGCGCCCGCCCTAAGCGGCGCTCGTCTCGACGCTGCTCGATGCGGAGGCGGGCGTCGCGCCCTGCGTACAGCAGGTCTCGGGGCAGTTCCGGTTGGGCTGCTGCTGAGGGGCTCTCCTCTGCCCTTGCGGCAGCCGCTGCCCGTTGAGCCCGTCGCCGGGAGGAAGAGCTTACCACGGTGTGTGAACCGTGCGGTTGGCGGCTGGAGGAAGCGAGGTCAGCGGCCAGCTGGCACTGGGCCGTGCCTACGAGCTTCGTCACGTCGTCGAACCACCTCCTGGCATTTGATCCCTCGCCAGGGGTGACTGAGGGGTGGCGCAAAAGAGCTTCTGCCGCCTGCAAGGACTACTGTGGTGTCCCCTTGCACTATAAAAGGAGGCCCTAGTCCATCATAAAAAGGGTTGGTCTCGTTGGTTCGATTCGTTCATTGGCTCAGAACCTAGCTAAAGGCAATAGTTCCATCTCCCAACTGCTCTAGCGACCCCAGAAACAAGTCTAAGGTGCTGCCATTGTTGGAGACCTTGGATTTGAAGCATCCCACCTTGACCACCAGTTCCAGCATCCGACGCAGGGCTGCATCGATCTCGATCTCCAGCGAAGGGGTAAGTCCAATGTTCCGCCGACCCAGGCAATTGTATTGGCTACGTCGGCGTTGTCCAAGGCTGCATCAGTCCATTCAACTTCTTGGATTATTTCTGTTTGGTTAACATGTTTGTCTGTCTATTTATCATATGCATTTGTTAATCTAGTCCTGGTATTTCAATTTAGTTCTATCGGTTGTCTCTCACTTTAGGGTTTCTACTGATACTGGCTAAATTGTTTACTAAATTAGATTAGCTTAGGCATCTACCACCCTTAAAATCAATCAAAGGCTTGATTGTCTAGATATTCTTTTCATACTTAGTGCTGCATCAATTCAGTTTGACCTACTAAGTCATGATTAGAACCATAATCTCTAGCATGCCTGTTGGTTGCCACCAAAGGTTTCATCGGGGTTTCAGCCGATGAGCTATATGGATATCGCATCGGCTTGCAAGGAATGTACACAAGTTGGATCTAGCCGATTGCATGCCACGCCCCGATTTTTGATCGGGATTAAAAATCATTTAATAATACATTTTCTACAAATTATTAAAAGTAAAAGTAAATTAAATCAAGTGAATTAATTAAGAAAATTAAATTTTCCTTTAAAAATTATGGCTGGAGGTATTTTTGTAATATTCTCCATGCCCTAAAATATCTCTCGAAATTTCGCGAAATTTTGGAGCTCGAAATAAATTTAATAATACAAGAAGCATTTAAGTAAGTATTTAAAGAAATTATTTAATCAATAAATGATGTTTTATATTTTTATTAAATACTTTGAGTGTCCATATATTTTCGGATTTTTCTTGAATTTATTTGGGCATTGAGAGTATTTATAAAAAATACAAATGTTTTTATGTGATTAAATAATTGGAAAAATCAAATTTAATCTCCTTCCGTGCTTGGGTCGTTTTCGGCCCAATGCGCAAAGTCCAGATTCCCTCCCCGCAGGCGCCTTCCTCTCTCTCCTCGGTCCGGCCCAGCTCGCCGACTCGCTCCTTGCGCGAAGTCTATGTGCGACCTCGCTCCGTCTCTCTCTCTTCTCTCACTGTCGCGTGGATCCCGCTTGTCAGCCGTTTTCCCCTCCTCCCGAGCCATCGACAAGTGGGCCCCACCTGTCGGGGCCATCCCTAACCTCTGGCCGCACCTCCCGCGCTCACGCCGTCGGAGCCCGCGCCCACGTCCCGCACCTCTCGGCCGCCCGCGCGCTCCTGTACCGTCCACGCCGCCCGCACCTCGCACCACGTTCGCTCGTGCTTCCCCGTGCACGCAACAGCCGAATCCGAAATTCCGACCGCCGCCATTGTCGCACCGCCTCAACCCATCGCCTTAATCCGTGCCTCTCGGCCCACGTCCGCACCCCGCGACCCCCTATAAAGCATCACTTATAGTCGGCGAGTACTTCTCCTCAAGCATTTGCATCATTCTTTGCCTCCCGAGCTCCCGCGCCGAGAAACCGCACCACTGCCTCCGCCGGCCACATTCGGTCACGCGCCACCGGCACCCTAGCCAACGCCGAGCATTTCCGTTTGCGCCGTAGGCTTCTCCGCGCCGCGCCGCAACACGGCCTCGGTCCCGTTTCCTCCCCGACCGTCGTAGCGGCTTTTTCCCCGTGATCCCCAACTCCATCTCCGTCCGTCGCCTTCGGTCGCCCAATCCGTTGTCACCGCTGCTCGCCAAGCCACCACGCCACCGCCTTCGGCTTCTCCACCTCATCCCGAACCTCAGTCGCCCCCTCTTTTCCTCTCCACGCCGTCGGAACACCACCCCCACCGTGAGACCGAGCCACCATCGCCTCACTTCACCTTTGGTCACCTAATCCGTAGCCTCCGCCGCTCGCCGCCTCAATTGCTCACCGCCGCCTTGTTCTTCCTTGTGAGCAGAGCGCCGGGCCGCCCTTTTCCCCAAAATCCATCGCGTTTTCGTGTTGGCCGCCATCTTCTTCTCTGCATCCGGCCAACTCCGGTGAGCACCTCCCATCCCTATTTCTCCCTTCTTTTTCCTCCTTTGCGGTCTCTCCCGGCCGAGCCACGCACCGTTTCCGTGCCGCTCCCAGCCGGGCACCACTGCCCGTGTCGCCATCGTTGGCCGTGCCGCGCGCCGCATCTATCGTGCGCCATCGCCGTCGAGCTCGTCTGCACGCCGCCTCCACCCGCATTGTCACGCCCTCCCGTGCTCGAGCATTTCCTCCGTCGTGATCCGCACCACCGTCGCTCGCCGCTGGAGGCCTTCGGCCCCGTGCGCGCCGTCGTCGCGCCGCTCCGGCCGGTCGCCGGCAGTCGCCACCCCTAGGGATGAAAGCGGGGACGGGAAAATCTCATACCGACCGTCACCGAATACCGAAAATCCCGACCGAATACCGTATTCGTGAGAAAAACGGGAACGGGAACAGGAAAACGGGAAACGGGAACGGGAATGGTTGGGGTGTTTTCTCGACCGTATTCATGGATCCCGTATTTATCCGGGAAAATTCCCGCGGGAAATTCCCGTTTTTGAGCTCATGTGCATAATAAAACATTCACTCTCGTCTATTAAACCTTCACTCATAGAATTTTTGGAGCATTATAAGCTCATGTGCATAATAAAACCTTCACTCATACCGTGAGATTATGTATGGTTGCAATTGTTGCATCTAGTTAACTCTTTGAAGTGGTTATATGTGTGTCGATGTTCTCGTTTTCTTTTAACGATTCCCGATCGTAATTGACATGCTCCCCGACCGTTCCCGATGTTCCGTATTACCAAATTCGTTTTTCCGTCCGTCTTTCCTGTTTCCGTTTTCGTTCCCGCTAAAAAATATGGGAACGGGAATGGTTAAGGTCTTTTTCCGACCGTTCCCGACTGTTTTCATCCCTAGCCAGCCCCTTTGCGCCGACACCGTCTGATCGGCCGATTGGGCAAATCGTGGCCGTCCACGTGGCAGCCCTCGTGGCAGCCACGTCGGTGCCTCGCTGGTGCCACGTGTGCACCACGTGGTGCGCCGCCCGTGGCACCGTGGACTCGGTCCACGGTGGACCGGTCCTTTTCCCGCGCGCACCCCTCCGCCGACGTCAGCGTGACGTCGGCGACATCCATTTCCTTTGTAAAATTAAATAAATATTGCGCAAGAGATCGAACAAATTTTCAGAATTCAATTAAATGACCCAAAACTTCTAAAATTCATATCTAATCCATACGAACTCCAAATTGGGCCATTCAAATTAAAAAATTCATCTAAAATTGAGTTGTACATGTTTGTTTACTTTTAATGTATTGTTTATTTTTTATTAGAGTTTTTCCTCGTTTTGCGTGCTAGCGTGTAGACTTCGTCGTTTCGAAAGTTTGCGCTCGCGAAGAAGAGAAGATCAGCTGAAGAAGCAAGGCAAGTCACATTCCTCCTTGATGCATATTGATCCCAATTTACAAATTATTTATTGTTTGCAAATAAAATTGCATGTTTTCCTAATTACACGGGGATCGGGACAACCTATCTGATCGCGTGTGCCATGTTTAATTGTTATCCATCCATTGTCAACCTGGGTGATTAAATTGACTAGCTTGCATCACTTACATGATCTTGCTATAAATATTTACGTTTAGCCATGCTTAATTGCACTAGCTCACCTAATGGGAGAACTATACTACTAGCTGATAGTTACATGAAATGACGGTCTCAGACCGGAGGTACCTTGGCAAAGGTTCTTGGTTAATTAAAATATGACTAAATAGTGGGCTGTGGGTGCATGGATTTGTTTGTCGCACCCATGGCAGTTAAGGACCGGTTCATGGGATGCCCTAGAAGACTTATCGTACTTACCACAAGTCAGCATGGGCAACGACTGGACTTGTAGTGTAGCTTTTCCCTGGCCGACGCATCTAGGCAAGGGTGGGCGTGATGGAGTTCGGATGGACCGAGCAAGGTCTATGCGGTTGCCGGATTCACCTAGGCACGAGAGGGGGCTGCCTACCTTGGATATAAAGGTAGGGACGAAACCTGAGGTGTAGTGTCGCTTGGTCAGGAGGAGTTATGCGAAGGGTCTTGTCATGATTTCCCCATTGCAGTATCGTGGCGATACTTCGGGGCATGGCAACATGTGTGGAATTGTGTCTTGTGGGTACAGTTGTACACCTCTGACCAGAGTAAAACTATTCGAATAGTCGTGCCCGCGGTTATGGGCGATCAACCAGATTCATCATGATTAGTCCCACCTTAATAATTTGACTTAATGGAACTGGACTAGCTTAGGTGGTTTGGTTGGGCCTATTCAATGTGAAGATAACGTTGTTCAGTGGAAGGATTAATCTTGATTAAATAATCAACTGTTTTACTGTTTTAAACTAGAAAGGTTTACAACCGCATTTATGCAAAATAGCCCAAGCCACTCCTGTCTCCCCTTGCACGCTACATTTCTCCGTGTGGCTTGTTGAGTATGGTGGTTGTACTCAGCCTTGTTATTTCCCCCTTTTCCCAGAAGTTAGTGCTTCTGAGTTGAAGGCAGAGTTAGAAGACCAAGACTCATACCCCAGTTGAGTTTGCTTGTGGAGTGGAGCTGAAGCCCTGTTAGAATCGCCTTTTCCGCTGTTGCTGCTTTCTTTCGGGTGTGAGGACTAAGTGCCTCTTCTGTAAGTATTTTACGCTTTATTTATGCTTTGGATCTGTTTATTGATTTGTCATTTTGTGTACCCTGGCTGATTCCTGGACAAGGATTTAATACACAAAATAGGCAAGAAATTTGGCTAAATTTCTGGGTGTGACATTGCAGCAGAGGCTTCATTGGATATTTAATCATTTGGATTTAATGATATCGGACTCCAGTCGATGTGTGTTTTAATCTTTAAATCAGTATCTATTTTATCATGTGATTGCTTTGGGCCATATTATATTGCTATATCATCATGTTATTGTCGGTCGATTACCTTTAAATAGATGTCTGTTCAGCGTACAGCCGATGGATTGAAACCCTAGCTGCATCGGCTAGCGTCAGTATCGGCTGGGATCGCGTCATCGGCTAATTGGCCGATCGGCTATATTGGTTATTGACCTAGTGGCTGATATGCTTTACTTCTGGCTGCTTTGTATATCTTGTCAGTGGCAGGATCAAACTGACTGGCACGTCCACGCTTCATCGATTCTAGGACCTGCACTGGAGCTAAGCAGATCTCCCAGGGCGGCGTGTTGATTTTTCTCGTCAACACATTTTTGGCACGCCTGGTGGGACCATGTTTTGGACAACATATCTTTTTACATGGATCGACGGACCCATAATTGCCGCAAGATTTCTGATAAAGAAGTTAAGGCTGAGGAAGAACAATCTCCCAAGCTGATGAATGAAGACAGGGAACAATCTACTAAGCCAATGGATGACGAGACACTTCAAGAGATGGTTGATAATGTCATTCATCGTGTTGTGTTCGATCAATTTGGAGTTTTAACAAGTACATTATGTGGTTTGATCGAGGAGATAGTTCCCAGGATAATTGATAAGAGGTTTCAACATCATCAGCAACAATAATATTGGCTCGGGGGGCAAATTGATCAGTATCATCATGGAGGGCCACAACAACAATATCGGCCAGAAGAAACTCAAAGGAATCGGTCTAAAGAAGATTGGGCCGATATAATTGCAAAAGTAATGGAGGAGCAGTATGGAATTAAATGCAAAGATCAAATTTCTGTGTATCGGCAGCCATATCCTGAGTGGTTTGATAGGGTTTCATTTCCAAGCCGGTACAAGGTTTCATATTTCTCTATGTTTTTAGGGTAGGATGGTATCTCTACAATGGAACATGTTTGTCGATTCTCAACTCAATGTGGAGAGGCATCGGCTGAAGAAGCTGTGAAAGTAAGACTTTTTCTGTTATCTTTAACTGGATCAGCTTTCACATGGTTTTCATCATCACCAAATTCTATCAGAAGTTGGGCCGATCTTGGGAAGCAATTTCACTTATACTTCTTTGCTGGGGTTAGCGAGTTGACACTTGCAGATTTGATATCAGTTAAACAACAAGAAGAAGAATCGGCTAAGAAATACATTCAGAGGTTTCGTAATGTTCGCAGTCGATGTTATGGTTTGAGTCTAAGTGATGAGCAGTTGGCAGAACTCGCATTTCAAGGGTTGTCAATACGAATCAAAAATTGATTTTTCTTCCATGAGTTTGACAGCCTTGCTCAACTAATACAAAAGGCATCGGCTTACGAGAGCCGATGTCAAGAAGAAAGGAAGAATCGGTTTTGGGGTGATCAAGACAACGATAATTTTGAAGCATGACTTCTCATACTCCAAAACTGGGGGGCATGTGTTAACGCCAGAATTTGGTAAGCCCAGGAGCCTGAATCGGCTAAGGTGTCCATCGGCTGATACCAAATCGGACAAGGCAAGCCGATGTAGCCGATTCCAGTACAACAACATTGGAGACACCATCGGATCAAGATGATGTGCTTCATGAGGATTGCCATATAAGGATAGAGTCCTAAAAAGGCAATTGTATCTATTAATTAGGAAGAATTTGTTAGTTTCCTATTTTATCTTTAGAAAAGTGTATTAGTGTCCAATAAGGACTCGGTTTGTTTTCTTTTTATCTTTAGAAAAGTTCGGATTGTAATCTGTTAGGATCTTTGTTATCCCATGGATATAAATATGTAAGCCCGGGATTCATGTAGAATATCTCTCGATCAATATAATTCGGCGCATCGCCACCCTTTACCTTTTCTACTTTATTCATCACCCGACAGGATTTGGCACCCGACGCAGGGCTGCATCGGTCTCGATCTCCAGCGAAGGGGTGAGTCCAATGTTCTGTCGGCCCAGGCAATTGTATTGGCTACTCGGTGTTGTTCAAGGCTGCATCAGTCCATTCGACCTCTTGAATTATTCCGGTTTGGTTAACATGTTTGCCTGCCTATTTATCATATGCATTTGTCAATCTAGTCCTGGTATTTCAATTTAGTTCTATCGGTTTTCTCTCACTTTAGGGTTTCTACTGATACCGGCTAAATTGTTTACTAGATTAGATTAGCTTAGGCATCTACCACCCTAAAAATCAGTCAAAGTTTTGATTGTCTAGATATTGTGTTTCTTTTCATACTTAGTACTGCATCAATTCAATTTGACCTACTAAGTCATGATTAGAACCATAATCTCTAGCATGCCTGTTGGTTGCCACTAAGGATTTCATCGGGGTTTCAGCCGATGAGCTATTTGGATATCGCACTGGCTTGAAAGGAATGTACACAAGTTGGATTTAGCTGATTGCAGCAGAGGCTTCATTGGATATTTAATTATTTGGATTTAATGACATCGGACTTCCATCCGATGTGTGTTTTAATCTTTAAATCAGTATCTATTTTATCATGTAATTGCTTTGTGCCATATTACATTGATATATCATCATGTTATCGTCGGCCGATTACCTTTACATAGATGTTTGTTCAGCGTACAGCCGATGGATTGAAAGCCTAGCCGCATCGGCTGGCGTCAGTATCGGCTAGGATCGCATCATCGGCTAATTGGCCAACCGGCTATATTGGTTATTGACCTATTGGCTGATCAAACTGACTGGCACGCCCATGCTTTATCGATTCTAGGATCTGCACTGGAGCTAAGCAGATCTTTCAGGCGGCGTGTTGATTTTTCTCGTCAACAATATGTCCTCACTTTATCTACTTTCGATGCATATATTCTTTTTATAAACTTCAATGCAATAATTATTTAATGCAATAATTATTTAAAGATGAACTTATTTTGGAACAATTAAGAGGAGATAAAAAGAATTTATTTTGGGATGGAGGGATACACATTTAATTAAGGGCACAAATTGAATGAATTAAATATTGATGAAGAAATTTTAAGTAAAACTCGTATAAAAATCCATGTCTCCCGTCTCTTTTACCTTAATCTCGTATATGTCATGATATCAACGATCCTCATACTCTACAAATATCATATTTGGGTATAACCCATCGACAGTGACGTGCTAGGTAGGAGGCTTGGTGCTAAAAGGTTTCGATAAGATGGGTTCAAGAGACGAGTTTTTTGATAAAAAACTCTTCAACGACTTCAGAATTGAAGATATGACCCGACCTAAATACGTTCTCTTATTGATCGGAATCCTCGTCGTCTCAATTTTTATCAAGACATTGCCACTATAGATTTCCTAACAAGGAAAATTGTCAACGTGTTATACACACAGATGGTATTTGTAGAGTATGAGGATCGTTGAAACCAGGAGATACGCGAGATTGAGGTAAAAGATATGGAAGACAAGAAATTTTATAAGGTTCGGGCCCCTTAAGTGATAAGTAATAGCCTTACTCCTCTTAGCCAAAGCCGATGTTGTCTTTAGTATCACGAGTATAATATTTGGGATGACCTAATCTAGTCCATGTAGGCATGGAGCTCTCACATGTAGTCGACGACTAGTGTAAGTTTCTTCCTTGAATATGAACTTGACAAGATTGAATATAACTCTAGATCTCTCTTGTCGGCTTTGTGACTCCGTATTAGGTTTGTCTAGGGTTGTATTGGCTTGTCTCCTTTTGTCCTTGGTGTTTTCTACAAGTAGAAATTGAAGATAAGGACTAAGAAGATATTATATTTTCTAAATATCTTTGATACCTTTTTATTTCGAGAAGATGATTTTCTTCTCTGTCTGTCGTATTTTTAATTAAAACAATATATTTTTATATATCATTAGATATATGTTATTGTCGTATATCATAAACCCACAAACAACCTAAAAGGTATATCTTATTTTGGACGCCGTCAGAAATATCGACGATTTTTGTTCTGGGAAATAGATACGTTCGTCTCTAGATTGTAACCATTGTCGCCAACAAGTCAATCTATTAAGATCGATAAAGCTCGAAAATTTCATCGCCACCGAGAACATCAATTTAATTTGTTATGGTCGATCACGAGATCTCGTCCGTGTTGACTACTTTCGAATTTACATACACCGTAAAAGTCACAGGAGTGATAGACCACCTCGCCGCTATCACTACTGGAGAAACCATCTTTGGTTGAAGTGGCAAAAACCACAGTAGTCCCGGTTTGAGTTGCACCCAGGACTAAAGATGATCTCTAGTCCCGGTTTAAAAAGTCTACGGATTTCTAGGAACATTAATCCCGGTTCATGTCAGGAACCGAGACTAAAGATCATCTTTAGTCCCGGTTCAAATGTTGTCAGAGCCTATGAGAGCGCCGGACATCTTTAGTCCTGGTTGATAACACCAACCAGGACAAAAATAACATCTTTAGTCCCGGTTGGTGTTACCAACCGGGACTAAATCACATCGTGCACAGTACTTGGCCTTTATCTCCTCGTCTCCCGTGCGCCAAGTAGTACTCTTTTCTTCACGAGATCAAATAATACTCCTCTCTCTCCTCTCCCTCTCCCTCGACTTATCTTTTCTCTTCCTCTCCTTCTCCCCTCGCTCTCCCCTCTTCCCTCCCCTCTCTCCTCTAGATCTCTCTCTCCCCGATGGGAGCGGCGGGTGGGCGTGCGGCCGGCGGGCCAAGGCGGCCGGTGGCCTCGTGCGGGCGTGCGGCGGCGGCCCGCGCGGCGGCCGGCGGTGGAGCGGCGGCCGCATGGTGGCGGGTGGGCGACGGGCGTACGGTGGGGCCGCCGCGGCGCGGGCGCGGGCCGCTGGCGGCGCGGCGCGGCGGCCACGCGGCGGTGTAGGGGTTCTTTGCAGGCCGTGCGGCGGCACCGAGGCGCGGCGGGCGGCGCGCGGCGCGGGCGGCCGCGCGATGGTGCGGCGGGGCCGTGCGGCAGCGGGCGCCGGGGCCGGCGTCGGCAAGCGGCGGGGCGGGGCCATGCGGCGGCGGATCTGGCGAAATTTGTGAATTTTTTTGAATTTCATTACTTGAGTTTGGTCTGTATGTATGTGAGTTTGTGATGAATGTTGCTGTGATTTGTGATATAAAGTTGATGTTGGGATGGAAATTGGTGTGATGTGAATTCGATTTGGGATGTTATTTTGACCGATTTGAGTATGAGGCTGTGAATTTCGACCAAAAAAACAATGTAAAAACAGTAAAAAAAACAAAAAAAAGTGGCAGAGATCATGTGGGGCCTATATATCTTTAGTCCCGGTTGATAATATCAACTGGGACTAAATGTGAATCTTTAGTTCCGGTTATTTAACCGGGACTAGAGATCGTGTATCTCTAATCCCGAATTCGTAGTCTTGATTTGATAACCAGGACTGCTAAGGGTTATCAACTGGGATAAGTGACCCTTTCTCCAGTGTATGTACAGACTGCTGAGTAGACCAAATCAAACGGCTGACTTACGTGATCACCGAGCAAACCGAACATCCAGTTCCCTGACAACCACATGTCATCGTGTTGGTGCACCCGATAATGGCTCTACGGATTCTACTCGGATTCTGCTACATTTACGTGGTCGACTTTAACCCATATTCTGCCTTATTCACTGGGTTCGGTCTCCTTTCCGTCAGTGATAATCAGCCGATGTGCTGGCCCACATCACACGGACCCAGATACAATGCGGTCAAGGAACCAAGTCAACAAACATATACACGTGGTGCAAGGGAGAAATTAGTATCTTTTTCCTCTGAAATTCATTGAATATTTATGTTAATGATCTGTATCTTTGTTCCATGTATTCGGAGGCGTACCAAAAGGTATCAAATGTACATGATATCGAACGAGTACGCATAAAAGTATTCATCAATTTTCTACTAATTTCGTAAATACATCCAACATATATCTTTACATAATATTTTATACATATATAATCAATTGTACCTATTTTAAAATTAATAATTTATTATGTTTATCTAGATCATTCTTTTTATAAAAAAGTTTATTTTACTGCTCCGAACTTTTTCGAAGCACTTAACCCCTAAAATTTCATGTCTAATTTTACACCCCAAATTATTGAACATGGTTTAACTTACTCTTTAACGATATTTTTGTCATATTTTGTAATAAAATTTGGTTGGATTGTTATATGCATTATAACTTATTTTTTCATATTTTTGAAATTTTTTAATCACTTTTTACATTGGTTGAAAGTACTTAGACTAATTAAACATAGAGGTTTTAAATTTCAAACAAAAGTAATGGACAATTTTGAAATTATTTTAGAACTTTGATAATAGTGTCATTTATGGCTTTATAAAAATATGACTTAAAATACGACTCATATAAAGCGGAACAAAGAAGAAAAATACAAATAACCAATAAATCAAACCATTTTTAATAGCTTAGGGATAAAATGAGCTGAAAAATAATTTAGGGTAAGTGATCCAATGAAATACTTCCGAAGAGTAAAATAGACTTTTTTTTAGATTTTTATACAATATTGTCGGCGGGATCATCGGCAGTCTTCCGAGGGGTTACCCAAGGAGGTAAAAGAGAGTGATCGGGACGTCTCACCGATGGATCCGATAGTCGACTTGAGTACCAAACGAGCCAAAAAAACAAGAGAGTTTATACTGGTTCAGCCCTTTCGAAGGATAATAGACCTACGTCCAGTGTTTTTTGTTGGGTAGAGTATGAACAAGGATTACAGTGAAGAGAGTTCTTGGGGCTCTAAGGATTGGATCTAGCACCCCAAGACTCGAGCTCAGAGGAGAATTTTTAGAAAGGCCATCCCCCTTCCCGTTCGTCCTACCCTCCCTTTTATAGCTCAAGGGGACAGTTACAAGAGGACTTGGGGCCAAGAAAGCAAAGACTAAACTAAAAAGTAAGTACAAACAACATCTGAAAAGTACATAGAGATCCTTCGGGTCCTCTGCACTATGGGCATCTCGTGCTCTATCCTGCCTTGGGATCCCTCCTCCACAGATACCCTCTACGCAGTCTTATCGGGTGACATCATCTTCTGCCGGGTTATCCCCTCCTTGCATCCTCTGTGAATCTTGCAAATCAAGCATTCCTTCCCGAGGAGATCTGAGGTCGGGCCGATGAGTTGAGGTCGAGAAGGAACGCTAAAGTCAGACCTGAGGGGAGGTAGGGATGATGACCCCATCCCGAGGATTCCCGGTTCAACTTCAGTTGACCTTAACTCCGCTCTTAAGCTACCCCGGGGTGACACCCCCCCCTCACAAATATCTATTGTGCGAACGTTTACTATATTAGCCGACTACGGTCTAATACTGGCTACTGAGGGTTCGTTCTTTTTTTTATAGATCATGCTTGTCTAGGATAATCATAGAACCCAATGTTTGCTCTAAATTTACTTATTATATTCTAATAATACTAGAAGATTTATACAGTTTTCTGAGTACGTACTCAATACTTTCTATTATATATATTGTCTTTTAGAAAAATATTTTTCAAGAAATGAACTAGCGTTCGCTTGGACACCGAGCACCCTAGTAGATAAAGGTCAAGTATGCCCCATTATCGAAAACGTTCTTGAACAAATGTGTAGTTGTTACACCAAACCTACCAACAAACCGGTGGCCTAATCTCACGTCAAGTATCGGTCCTGCCCGATTTGTTTGTGAAAAGGTTGCTATGGACAATTTCCTCGCGAATACTGTCAGCTTGATCACTCAACATGGTCATGAACGGATGCCCAATATGCTTATAAGTTGGTTAAAAAAGGTATGTGAAGTTATGCTCGCCACATGAGATGCACATCTAGTAACCAACTCAAGCGCCCTTAAAAATGGTCGAGGGCTAACTACACCTGATCTTGGCGAGACCAGTGGTTGTAGTAGTCTCACTGCCCTGGTTGAGGACTGACTACATCTGGTCACGAGACCAGCGGTTATAGTAGTCTCACCACCTCTATGAGTGGTCGAGGTATGACTATACCTGATCCTCGCTCGAACAACATGGTAGTGATCTTCTCACCTCTATGAGTGGTGAAGGCATGACTACGTCTGGTCCTCGCTCGACCAGCGTGGTAGCGATTCTCCCACCTTTATGGTTGGTCGAGGTATGACTACGCCTGATCCTCGCTCGACCAACATGTTAGCGATCTTCCCATCTCTACGAGTGATCGAAGTATGACTATGTCTGGTCCTTACTCGATCAGAGATTGTAGTGATCCTATCATCTTTACGAGTGGTCTAGAGACGGCTACACCTGGTCCTCGTTTGACCAGTGTATGTAGCAATACTACCATCCTCGTGCATTAATCTATGTAAATTTTGATACATATCAACTGTGTGATATTTGTTCGTTGATCCATCTTTCTCATATCGCTATTGGTTGAGGTCCTTTTCCTACCGTCTTTTTACGTTAGCTTGACTAATCACCGGGTCTTAGAACCTCGGTCAGGGACGCCGAACGCTATTGGATTAGTCAGGCACTGATGGATCAAAGAGTCATGTTAGATTGGCCATATAAGAGTACCCCTGTAATGTATTCACTAGCAGTGTAATCGAAAATTGTTTTCCCAACTTCACAACTAAGATCTAGAAACTACTTCATCATAATTCGTTATGAGATTCAAGTTGCTTGTGTGGGAACATTCCCACAAATCCAGCTGGGGGTTAGGAAGACTACACAACTCCGCTAAGCTAAGGACAACTATAGTGAGAATACTCATTTTTTGTCACACGTAAGTATAATTTATTTATATGCTTTTAATTTATATCATGATTACTCCTGAGCATTCGCTCGGGGCTTTCTATCTAATAGTTTTGTTTCAAGTAATTGATTTCAGGAAGGTAAGATAATAGAGAAAAATACATATATTAGTCCCAAGGCACACAGTAGTCAGAATTTATTTCTGACTAGATAGACGTCGAATTAGTAACTTCAACTTTCAGTATATATAATAAGAGGTCCAAGGACAAAACAAAATCGAAGAGTTGCGTGATGGTCGCACTTTGCACCGACTACAAAAACTTAGAACAACAACTCTGCTACATGGTTACATATCTTGTATGGATCTGAGAACATACATAAGGAGAAATAAAGATTAAACAAAATGATACCCATCGAGATGAAATTTTCTGACCTCAATCCAAATTCAAAAAATGACTGCGCTCTCTATTATGGCCAAGAAAGAAGACTTGTAGAAAATTCTATGCCTACTCGGTTCTTCGAGAACGGCTAGGTGATTCCGACAAGGCTGGATCTTCGGGCTACATATGCATGGCCGAGAACGTTAGTCTGGTTATTTGCATTGAAATTGGGGGCTACCGTTAGTGTTATGAATAAAGTATACCTAATACTTTTATTAGATTCGATAGGGCCCATCATATACCAAGTTTTATACAAAATCAATCCTCATATACAGAAAGGTGTTCCAGATAAAAAAGAAGAAACAGAGTACCTACTCAGGGCACTACAAGGACTATTCAGATCGTATTCATACTTGGTTCTCTAGTTCTACTTGGACAAGGGGATACCTGAGGTATAAATACAAACCCTCCAGGAGGAGAGCGGATATGCCAATACAGAGCAATACAAGCCCGGACAAACAAAATATGGAGCCACAAAAGCTGACAGCCCGATAAAAGGGATATAGAACTAACCTCCAATCTCACTTAGTTTATATTTGAAAGAGCAGACTACGCTAACCATTGACCACATGTAAGAGCTTCACGCTGCTAGGCTGACAGAGACTAGATTAGTTATCCCCCTGTATTGTATCCATGAGATATTGATATATAAAGACAATATTGGCTTCGGCCAACAAGAATAAGACTATTACCCGTCAGTTAGGGGATCTGAATTTGTAGAAAAATCTGTCTTTATTCTTTTTTATTTCAATCTCGTATATATCTTTGACGCTAACAATTCTCATACTTTATAACTAATGTAGACGAAAATAACCCGTTGGTAGACATCATTTCCGACCAATTTTATCACTAGTCAGCGTAGTCCACATAAATAATGCACATGTGTATTACTTTGCTCTATTAGGGCCTGCTTGAATCTGATCCATGCATTCTCGCATGTAGTACGATGACAGACGAAGCCGATGTAATGCTGCGTCAGACTGCTAATCTATTCTAGCTTTCTCGCGTATATATCTTTCTCCCATTCTATTTCACATGTATATATCGATCCTTAGCTGTTCGAGAGAGAGGTAGGTTCGTACTGTCATGGTAGGAAACAGCTGCTAGCAGCGTCGCAATCCAAGAGATCCGCATCAGAAAACCAGGTCATTATTCAAGGCTTTGCTCTCGTAACAATTAAGAAATAAAATAAATAAGCACTGTGCATGCAGATGCCTGAAGAATTGAGAGGCACCTGTTCATTATTAGCCGCCGCCAACGTGCAACATTTTTCGTTGTTATTAGCCATGACGACCCCCGTGTTAAGGATGAAGCTATCAGTGACTGATTAGTCGGTGATGGCGCTCGTTTGGTGTAAGTTGAGGCGTAGCCAAATTCAGAAATAAGCCCGGTTTTAAAAGTTCAGAAAGAAGCAGCTAGCATATATATGCATCGTAGTATGGCACTACGGCATACTTGAGACAAATGCTTATGCCACGTTCTTTTTAGATTACTCAATGAATCACGAATGAATTATTTGTTCCACGTGTTAAAGAATATGTATTGTAAAAACTTTCTACCGTATTGTCCTGACCGTACTGTTCACTTGTTTTAAGCTATCTATGAAGTTTATTTATCAATATATATAATTTATCTTTAAAATTAGATAAATAATTAATCTAAATCCAACGGAGCCAAACCAACCTGAGGTACGAGGTTGCTATACTTTGCAGGAAGAGAAATCAAGAACAGAACAGTTTCTTTAGTCTGAAACTACAAGTAGAGAGGTATGTTGAGACTGCAGACAATGCTACGGATTTAAGTCGGTTTAGGAGATGGACAGGCAACCTACCTGGAGCAGCCAGCTAAACTTGACAACTTGATTGAGCCGGCCGGCCGGGCTAGCCCTCTTCAGTACGAGAGGCTACTGATTCTACAGATAGGTAGGAGTAGCAACTTGCTCCAGACCTGTCTACTATCAGAGTCCACAGTTGTTAAAAAAACACTAGTATCAATCATGTTATTTTAAAGTATTAAATATAAATTATTTATAAAATTTATTTATAATCGGTAGTTAATTTATAAGATGAATCTAATGACTCTAACTACATTATGATGTTAATCATAGATTAATTAGGTTTAATGGATTTATCTTACGAATTAGCTATTGATTTAATAATTATTTTTGTAATTAGCTCATATTTAGATGTCCAGACATCCTATATATGAGACGGACTAACCAAACACCCGAACCAAACTGTCAAAACTACTTTCAGCCTCACATGAACAATCCATCAGTTCAAACAGTACATTCCCAAATTCCATACCTATAGATCTGTACTACATCAGCTAGTACTTAGCAGGCCAGGACCATCTCTTCCAGTTAATCGGCCATGTCATTTTCTGGTGAAGCTACAGTATAGTATACTACTGGTAATTAAAATGGGATCACTAATTATACTGACTACTCCTGACTGGATCTTTTTCTTTTCATTTTTATACTATATTACCTTGCAATTTTTTTTCACGCACGCCATGCAACTATTTAAAAGACAGTCCAGTTGTCATGAATTGCAGAATCAAAAGCATCAATTGAAGTTCAATTGAGTCCTGTTCATACATGAAGATTAGTTATGTAAACATGAGTTTAATAATTAATAAACCATTAATTAAACCATCATTAAATCCTTAAAGTGGGGATTAGAGTAACCAGGAGTATATATTTAATGGGCTAGATGGATGAGGAGAGATTCAATTAAAGGCTTCCGTTAATTGGGTCTACCTCTGCCACTTAAGAACACTTCTTTTAAGTAACAGAGTAACAGAAACACCAACTACTAAAGGGATTGGCCTACCAAACTTTTAATCCAACAGTGAAGGCGTTCAGTCTGTCACCGACACAGCTTTTAGTGCTTAACAGTCCTGCCACATCAATCATAGGCATCGCAATTACCTATAGTACTCCCTGTATTTGAAAATGTTTGTTCGAGCCAACACGCAGAAACGAAAGAAAACACTCATTCACTAAAGCATCAGTAAGAAATAACCATATGAGTATCTTTTTGCTAAAATGACAAACTGCAACCATATAAAAGAATAATGAAAAAAACATTAACGGTGGGGTGGTGGAACTGTAGATGCATAGCTGTACCTACGAGGTTTAAGTCCAGGCGACATGCACACAAGCGCACATTTAATAGTAATTTTTAGACCATTAAGCTGCTTTTTAAATGTGTGTTAGAGGGCTCACTCTTTCAGTAGGTCTTAATAAAAATTTCATAAATATTCCAACATGACACTGTATTATTTAAAAAAATGATAAAAATTCATAGAAATAGAGATAGTTTTAGGGGGATAATTTTCAACATCTGTTTTCAAAATCTGAAGTTGAAAACTATGACATAAAACTCTCATTGAAAATGACCTTACGTCGTGTGTGTTTAGATTTTTTTTAATAAATTAGAGAAAAAATAATTGTTCCTTTTATTTTTCCACTACAAACAAATACCGTGAAACTCCACACTTCAAGATAATAGACAAACATTGTGAAAGGCTGAGAACACCTCTTAACGAGTAAATTACACTATGTGTAAACAACTTGGATAGTAGGTAAAGTTTAGTATAATCTTGAATTGAGTTCAATTTAGTAAATTAGCTCGTAAGCTTATAGTAATCCGGTATAGCAACTTGATGACTGGATATATTGGCTTTAGACTTATGCATCTTACGAGATTACGAGTCATATTAGATTTTATGTTGTAAAAAATTCTAAGAACATTTTCTATAACTATTTGTATGTTATTTCATTGAAGAAACAAGGTGGCATCCTCACAAGGGATCAAAAGAGTTTTTCGTGTGAGGGGGTATACGAAAATGTACGATAAAACATGATGTAATATGATGTTTTGGTTCTTTCTAGTCAAACTTTTTTGAATATTAAATATATTTTTGATAGTATTTGATAAAATATATTTTGATAGTATATTTGTTTTGGGTTGAAAATGTTTTTTATGTTTTCATGTAAAACTCGCATTGGTTGAATTTAAATAAATTTAACTAGAAAAAATCAAAATGTGAACGGAGGGAATATATATAGGTTTGTAATCCCAATTCCTTAGGTTGTAGCAAACTCACTTGTTGAAACTGCTGTACTACTAAGATCATCATTAAGTTCTTGCTCTAAATCACAAATATTCAGTTAGAGATTTTTGTTTTAAAGTTCTAGCCACTTATCAAATTTATCAAATTGTTATACCTGTAGAATAATTTATTCCTTTTTAATGTACCATAGGCTTGTACATATAAATGTTCAGTTTAGGGTGCAAGCCACAAATATGGCTTCTTGTTTGCTTGTCGGGCTCAGGTTCTACTTGGACTGTTGCCATGCAGTTCTGTCTTACGAATTGTCTCTCGCTCTGCTATGCTCTGTTAGTCTGAGCAACAGAGTAAGAACATTGTGTCATCTACCCTATCTATACCTCACAACATAAAGAAAGTCCGAAATCGTGAACTATTCTTGGCCCAATCAACCCCTGAACTAGCGGGTTTTCCTGCTCAATTTTACGCAGACCTATTTTTTTAAAAAAAAGTTAAAAGCAAAACTGTATTTGATATACAAAGTACTCTTGTTTTCATTTTTACAAATGCATTTGTATACAACTATTGCTTCTAACTTTTTTTGTAAATATTGTATATAACTAAATAGATCAACCATCTAACCGTGTAAATATCTATCGTTTTCTCCAATTAATACGAAAGTTGCTATCCAGAAATTAAACATGGTGCCTTGTTCTTGAGTTATCTTTATGCATAATATAAATGATAGATTATTCCGACGAAATTTACAAGTAAACTTTAGCTTAATTCGTCCCAACGTATCTGTACTACCTCCTCTTTTACCTGTAGTTTTAGCTATCGACACAGTCTCCGATATATAAGTCTCATCACTACTTCTTTAACTATATACTTACAAAAATATTGAAAGGATAGATACATGAAAGTGTTTTTCACAACAAATCTACCACTAAGATTTCTCATGTCAAATATTAATATTTTTGCATCAATTAGTCATTTAAGGTTTAGAGGTTTGACTATACACATTTTAGGACGACATCTATTTGACAAAGATAATGCTAAGTAACCATACTTTTTTAAAGCGCTTATTACTTAGTATAATTTTCAGAGCATACATGGGTTCTTTGGTTCAACCTAATTTATTCTAGGGCATATCGTACACTACCGGAATTCCGATGTTTGCCGTGTCCACCACACTTTGCGAAGCAAGCATTACACTCGACAAAGGGTTTACCGAGGGCAGCACAAACACAGAGTCGACAAAAGCCTATTTGCTGAGTGCTAAGCTATGGGCACTCGGCAAAATCTTTGCCGAGAGACTCGCACTCGAGAAAGTAGTAAACATTTGCCGAGTGTCGAGTCCTCGGCAAAGTCTTCTGTTTGCCGAGTACCTGACACTTGGCAAACATTTATTATTTTGTCGAGCGCCTGGCACTCGGCAAAGTCTATTCTGTTTGCCGAGTGCCTCGTACTCGGCAAACATTTACTATTTTGCGAGTGCCAGACACTCGACAACACAGAGGAGACTTTGCCGAGAGCCTGGTACTCAGCAAAATATGACAGCACTCGGCAAAAAATGACAGCACTCGGCAAATAGGCTCCAGAAATAGCTCTGAAAAGCCTCTTTGCCAAGTGTTACACTAGGCAAACCCCTCTTTGCCGAGTGCTACACTAGGCGACCCCTCTTTGCCGAGTGCTTTCTACCGAGGCACTCGACAAACTTATATATTTTTTAAGTTTGCCGAGAGCCCCGTGCCGGGCACTCGGCAAGGCTTTTGCCGAGTGCTTTATATCGGGGCACTCGACAAACCATTTTTTTCTCTGTTGGTCAGGGTAGAGGCCACGTGTCATCTTTTCCGAGTGCCCCCGAGCGAGACACTCGACAAAGGCTTTGCCGAGTGCAATATTGAGGGACACTCGATAAACTAATTCCCTAATAAATTAAAAAATAACTATAAAATTTTAAATTGATGTAAAAAAATTCCAAAACTTGGCATGATGCCATGTATGTTATATATGACGTCCACAAAAAGCCACTTTATAAATTTGACCATCATTATAGCTCTAAATGTGTGAGATGAGTATAAACTCTAATATTCTTATTCGAAGATGCTTTGGTTTATAAGCGTCGTACGTGACAATATAAACGAAACCTTTTTAATTTTTTACCACAACCTCAATGTCTGATTTCATGATACTCTAACAAATATCGTGATTTTCGGACTTTATTTGTTTTTTTAACAATTTAAAAACCGAGCGAACTTTATTTAACTCACGGTCTTTTTTAATAAGATCTTTGAAATTACTTTCTATTTCATAGATATGGCCTCAAAATGGACTCAATAACATGAATATCATTTTTAACATATTTTATTTCATTATTTGAATCACTTATAGTTCAAATGTGACACTAGTAAAGAAATTCTTATAAATATAAAAAATATTTAAATATAGCAAATAATTAAAAAATATATCAAATTTTAACATGTAGTAATTCATATTATATATGGGAGCGAGGAAAAGTTTGGAGGATGTTATATAATAAAATCTTAAGATTTTGTCGAGTGTCTTAGCGAGACACTCGGCAAAAACCACGGTTTGCCGAGTGCCTCTTTGTGACACTCGGCAAACTTGAAGTTTTGTCAAGTGCCTTAGCTAGACACTCGGTAAAGTCTTATGTTTGCCGAGTGCCCTTCTTTGTCGAGTGTGACACTTTGTTTATCGAGTGTTCGGGATTATGCACTCGATAAATTTCTGGACACTAGGTAAACGTCAGAATTCCAAACGTCAGAATTCCGGTAGTGATGTATAGTACTTTTTACTATACTAACATGGGTGATTAAGTGGTCCAACGATTCAGGGGACCAAAATGCTTTCCTTTACCTACCAACTTAAATGGCCCTAGCTAGTAGCACGTACTGTGTCCAAAATTCATTATGCATGTCTAAAAGGTTGTCATTATCCAGTCAATTGAGGGGATAATTAATTAATTAAGCGTGCATTCATACATCCCATGCAACTAAGGGTAAGGTCCAAGAAAAGAATGGCCATGACAGCGAGGACTTTACACTCATCTAACTGTGCACCAAACTCTTACTTAAACCCCCCCCCATTAAAATATGATCAGTTTGGTGATCATTGATCAAGTTATTATATATGATGCCTTTTGCCATGCATGTAATAATTGGTTAACTAAATCATGGAGTTTGATCAAAGTTGCTTTATAGTATATACACATATTGCTTAGGAATCCAGCTGTGTTGTCTTTGTAGGTCAAATTAATTAAATGGGTGAAATTAAGTGACATGCAATTTTGTTATAGCTTGGATCAAGTGAAAAACACCTCCAATACCAAGCCAAGAATTTCAAGTGAATTTAAGAGGAATCTCAGAAGAGATGATCATGAAGTTTTTACAATGATGGAATGTACATGGATGTATTTGATCCCTAAAATCTTATTAAGATTAAGAAGGAAAAGAATAAGAAGAAGAACAAATAAGAAGCAAGCTATTATTACATTCATCATTAGGGAATTAATTAACTGCTCCAAAAGAGCATTACCTTGGGTGCACGGTAATTACACTGCTAATCTCCAGCTTACCACAAACACCCCAAGGTTAACCAAATCTCCAAACGTTTCGCTACTCGCCCTCGTAGCTCGGCGTATATTACAACTCTACCCCTAACCTCAAAGAAAGAACAAAAAAGAGCAAACCGAATTACCAAATTACCCCTTCTAGAAGCCTCTGACGACTCCGGCGAGCTCAACGACGCCGGCCACCGCCGGTGGCGCCGTTTTCTCGATCGCAGGTAACTAGGCGATCAGCACGCGTAGTACTCGACGAGCTCGTCGAGCGACTCCGGCTGCGGGTCGGCGTTCTCCAGCATCCAGAGGAGGTGCTCGAACAGCACGACCTCGCAGCCGACGACGGTGCCGCAGCCGGAACCAACGCCGCCGCCGCCGGACCGGTCGACGAGGTTCTGGAACATCGGGTGGCCGACGAGGTCTGCGGCGATGAGGTAGCGGCGGCGCGACTTGCCGACGTAGACCGGGTGGAGCCCCGGGGGCACGCCGTCCGCGCCGTGGAACGACACCGACCCGCCGCGTCCGCCCCCTCCTCCTCCTCCGCCGCCGCCGCCCGCCACGACGCTTCGCCCCCATTCCTCCCCGCCGACGCGTCCTCCTCCTCCTCCTCCTACCCCGCCGATGCCGCCGTGCGAGCGCGCCGACGTCGACCCCGCCGAGCACCCCGATGGCGTGCGCGAGATCCTGCTCGACGAGTGCCACCGCTTGATCATGCACTTGAGCTTGCTCAGCCCCCCCTTCGCCATTGCACACACCACCACCACCACCCACCTCTCCACCTAGCTAGAGAGAGAAACAGCGAGAAGCTTACAGTTTTAGAGAGAGAGAGAGAGAGATGGAGCTAGCTAGACGATGAGGTGGTGTGGATGCGCGCCAAGGGGGGCATATATAGGAGAGGGGATGGGGGCCACGTGGCAGGACGGGGAGGGGGTGGGGCCCAGGTGTCGGGGAGCGGTGACGACTGTCATGTGGGGCCAGGGGAGCAGCGGCAGGGAGGCGAGAGAGTGGCCGCCGCTTTGTCTCGGCGTGGTGAGTTGGACGGATGGGGAAGATGCATGTGTGGTTGGCCGCAGGATCAGACAGCGCCGAGCAAAAATGGAGCAAAAATGGTGGCCTGTTTGGTTTGTGGTGACGACTGACAATGGCTGCAAGTATAAGTGGTTCCCTCACTAATCAAGCCTCTCCCGATTAATCCCTTTTCCAGGAGGACTCGATGGGAGTTGTGAAACTTTTTTCTTAAAAAAACAAAATACGAATATAGACGTTTACAACATGAATACACTCATAATTATCAGAAACTATTTAAAATACATATAGACGAAAAGATTGATCGGAAAAGTATGCCAAGGAATATGTTTCGTTATCGTTATATGTTAGGTTGTAAGCAATGAAAGCCTGAAGGACTAAGCGAAAATTGCACCTGCTGTAGCAGGCGTCGTAATCTTTCTTTCTTTTGTTTCTTCATTTGTTGCTGTAGTTGTGGTATGTTGTGTTGTCAAGTGGATATATATATCCCAGCAGAGAATCTTTGTATCGAACTTGTTATGTTTTCAATAAAGTGAGACCTTGTGTCTTTTGTCAAAAAAGGGTCTGTGACACTGTTGATTCGGTTAACAAAAAATCTTATTGATTGCCGGCTAACATTTTCTAGCAAACCAACCATGTGATGTAAAATAGGCAGGTGAGATAAAATGGGTGTGGGACTCATCGCCACCATTACCTATTTTTAAGCAGTAAAGATTAGCTATTATCACTACACAATAACCTAAATACACTGACAATCCTTCTATCGGCAAAGGCCACCACTAGCGTCATCCTATCTATCTCGGGAGAACTCTTTTCCTACAGAGAAACAAAAGCGAGCTACAACCATCAAGCCAATCAATGAAGAACAATAGAGAGACTGAGAGAGGAGGCATCGACATTGTTGAGACAGTTAACAAAGAGTCCTACTAACTAGGGTTCGGCGGGTTTTTGGGTAGTTTAATTTCTGACAACTATCACTGTTTATGGATAGCAATTAAGAACATTCATAAACAATTAATTTATCTTATTTATTCTATTTTGTAAAATCAAAGTGTGTTTGATTTTTTTATGGTGATGAACAATTGACATATGTGATTATTGGTTTTGTTTTTTTGAAGATTATTGGCGAAGTAGTTTTTGGAGATGATTAAATTTTCAGACGGTGAACAGTGACTGTTGTTTCTTGGTCCGGTCAGATCGGGCTTGTGTTGCCGATCAGACTGAAGGTCTTCGTGCGGTCGAGCCAGGTTAGCTTTGCTCCCGGCCGACTCGTGTCGGTTTCGGTTTTGGGTTGTTTCTTTGGATATCCATGATTAAATCATGTTTATGGCTTCTAGATGGATATTATTCATATGTGATACTGGTGTGTGCTAACAATGAGTCAAATTAGAGATAACTTATGCTCGGATATGGTTTCTTTGTTTGATTCATGTGTAGGTATGAATTGGGAGTCAACTTGGAGATAAGGTGACGTCCAGATGGTCACATATTATGCGAGATATTTAGGATAAAGATTGATGCACGTTGTTGGTGAATATTTCATATGGCATATGATGTAGATATTGTGTGCGTATGGGACGCGGAGTTATATTTTGAATGGAGTCCAAAATTGTTACAATTAGAGTTTGTAAAGTTCGTTTCTTGTATGGGAAGGTTTTATAGTGGATTAGGACTTCTTGTATGAATTGGATTCATGGCTTTAGGCTGGCTACCTCATGTATAAATAGAGAGGGAGGGTGTGGCCTCTCGGTATATGTGTTTTTAGAGAGAGTTGAGTTGCGAGAAAGTTAGGGTTTCGAGTTTTGTCGAAATTTTGTGAGGAGTGTTGTTGTTGCACTTTGTAAACACAAAGAGAAGTAATATATATTTTAATCTACTTTGAGACTTCTTCGATTTGTGTTTTCTCGGGTGCGGCGGTCTAACCTAAGGAACACCGACGGTTAGACCGGCGGTTTCTCACCGGTCAGACCGATCGGAGTACTGCGGTTATACCGGCACACAGAGAAAAGCGACTTCAGCGACATCTGGCGGTCAGACCGGATCTACACCGCCGGTCAGACAGGTGGTATTCAGGCGGTCAAACCGGCGCAACAACTTCGGTTAGACCGATCAACGTCAAATTTCGAGGGTAACTTTTATTTTCGCTGAAAGTTTGGTTTTTGGGGATAGCAACCATTCACCCTTCTCTGGTTGGCATAGTATTGGATATTTGATGCTACATATTTGCAGGAGAGGCAGATATTTTTGTTTTTGTTGGACGTTAATCAGGAACGAAATGCAGCCCTCATAATCTGTCTCGTATGTTTGTACGCTGACATATCTTGTATCTACATCTGCTTTTTGCTGATTCAGACGTTCGTGGCATGTACTACCATTAGCCATAGATTGTGTTATTTGGCCTTTGCAACCCAGCTGTCCAAATGGTCGCAGCATCTATACGTGTCACACTTCCAACGGCCATCCCTATTCTTCAATTCGAAAAGGTCGTTAGTTACGTTAGTTCTGGTGTCTGAAAACTGTTTCTCGGTTCTCTTTACACGAGCCAACCACCTTTTGCATCGTCAGATCGCAAGGAGCCAAACTTCCAATAAAAACAATATAGAATATTAATTTACACTTAGTAGTCTCATGATCTGTGGATTATTAGTCCAAATTAAACATATTAAGGGAGTCAATTTATATTGCAATCTTAGAAGGTTTTTGATAGAGCTTCAGTTGAAGCTGGGCCTAGGTAATTTCATCTTACTAATTTATTTTATTAAAGTACTTTATTCAGATCTGTTTAAAGCTAGAGCTTTTAGCAGTGCTTCAGCTTCGATCTATTAGGATTCAGAATTTGAAGTATTGCTAAACACTCTCTTAGTATTAAAATAGTCTGACAGTGGTCGTGTGACAAGCCAATTAATTAATTACCAAACTTAAAAGTAAACAGAGCTCATCCCTTTGAAGATGAGAAATGTGAAATTCACTTCTAAAGCTAGCTTTTTTTTAAAGGATACAACGATAAAAGATATTAAGGGAGAAGAAAAAGCACAAAAGCCTGAGGTTTGTAGATTAGTACAAACAGAGTCGAAGGGCAGGGAGGTACAACACGCGAAAGCGCAAAACAGAGCTCTACAACATAATTAATACTTAATCCTATACTTTTATCGGTGAGAAAATGGCCTTTTACAATCCTATACTTAATTAGTTTGCATGAATCAGTATTTCTCTTTGCTTTTTGGCTGTATATTTGTGAAGTACTTCTGCTTATCTGCCCTATATGGAAAGCATGTCAGAAACAATCGCGAAGTTGTCTTTTATATATATATATATATATATATATATATATATATATATATATATATATATATATTAGAAAAGTCCGTGCGTTGCAACGGGATGACAACGGAGGGAAGGAAACAAGTGGAGGGCGAAGGTCCAGGCGGCAACGTGGGAGCTTCGAGCGGCGACGGGAGGAGAGGCGCAGGCGCAGCACAGGGCGCCGCGTGGATGGGGACGGAAGAGATGGACGCGAGGAGGTCTTTTTTAATCCAAACCCTTTCTTTCTTTTCAAGATTGAGACGCATGTTGATTTTATAAACACTCAAAGGAGTTTTACGTAAAATAACCCATTTTTTCTTTAATTTTTTTAAAATAGCTAAGCGGACTGCGGGTTAATTTTGGAAAAACTCAAGGGTTTTTTTTAAAATAGTGAGGCAAAATAAAATTTGGGTGAAAATACTATTTGCTTTATAGATAGCTATATATATATATATCGGATTCATGTGTCAAATTAAAGAGTACTTGTGACAATGGGGAAAATATTTACCGGCAATGAAGTCGCATCTATTACTCCCTCGTGCTTACTACATCCATTTCTAAAAGACTATTGTTTTATCTAGGCAAAGATAGATTAAGCTAAAGTTAAAAGACTATTATACCCTTCATTAATGTGAAGAAAAAACAAGGATAGAGAGAGCGTATTATTGATTTGATGGCCAAAACAGGAAAAAGATAAGTAGCAGTATTAAAGATGTCTAATGGATCCAATTTAAAAAATACAATCTTTGTGGGACAAATTTTTAGAGTAAAACAACATTGTTCTAAGGAGTAATTACTTACTCCATCCATAAGTATAAGCGATCCAGGGGTTTAAATTTTGTCAATAAATATAAATATAAGAGATTTTGAGTGAACCACACAAATTAACTCACCTCATATTAGATAAGCCTGTCATTTAATTTTAGAAACCTATCATTTAAATCCCGGTTAACCTGGCGTTTAATCCCTTCAAATGTCATTAGTTGAGGGGTATATGTGTCATTTTGTTTTCTCCTTAATATTAAAAAACTCAAAATCCCATACTCCTTTATGTAGGGAGGGAATAACCTTTTAGAATCTCCGTGCAAGGTTCTGAATATGAACCCTAATCTTTATATACAATCAAAACTACTAAAAAATATTACAAAAACATTTCAATAATATTATTTTCATATGTAGTCATGCGGTCCATCTATAATTTTATACGTATTAATGATCCAAAAGTTTTAAATGGTTGGTTGCATGCATCAAAAAATGATATTTTACTATGAATATAGTAGAGTGATAAAAGCACAGTGATGGACCTCATGCTCCAAAGCACATGTGCAATCCCTACATGTTACAGTGACGTATCCTCAAAATAACATTATAAAAGATTTTGATTGGATAAAATATATTTCAATATTTTAGTTTTACAAATTTAAGGATTTATAGTGTAAGATGTATTTTATCCAACCAAAATCATACGGAGAGAGTACGAGGAGAATATCTATTCAGCTTGACCTCTGGTCAACTCTCACATTTATGGTACAATTAAATGTGCAGATCATGAGAAAAATGACTCTGACCAATAAAATAACATGTAATTAATTCTCTAACGAATCCGAGGGAGCCATCGACAATAGTCAAATCAAAGCGACAATATGATCGGAGCTACACTCTGTTTGCCCTATTATGTGCCAATTTATCTTCCTATAACAAAGGTAGCTATAGGTGATTTGACAAAGGCATCTAAGGTCCTTTTAATTCCTCCCAACCCCAAATAACTATTTCTTTATCACAAATACTTCATGCGTTCATTATTATGTAAAAAAACTTCATAATCATGTAAATGTCTTTTTCTCAATGACACATGTACTTGGATATCGTTTCTCAAGCTCTACTACTTTCAAGAGTCTTGCCCCATGCTCAAAGCTAGAGATGAAGAACGTAACTATACAAAATGCACAATATGTGTATAGTTACAGACACCATAATTTAAATTCGGGTGTATATATAGAGCCATTTCCACCATCATACTCTGCCAATTATATATTCTCTCTAGAGTCCACAATTATAGCACTAGGAGAGAGCGGTTGAAGGTGTGGTCGCCAAATCAAAGATAGCGCTGTGCCCTTTGTCACTTGTAGGATTTGATTCCCATAAGATGACATTCATGAACGCTGCAATCATAGGAGAGAATACTAATGTCCTCCCCTGCTACATACATATATCTTTCTTTAATAAATGGAACTACAAAATGTCCTTAAAAAAAGGAACTACTAAACGGAACAATTTCCGGGTTTTTCTCCTTTTAGCTAGTATACAATAGTAAATTCATATGAATTATTCAAAAAAAAGATTCCTTGCCCTTTGCTTATATATATAGTTTGAGTCCTGAATCCTAATTCAGGACCTACTACGTGGCAAGATGATGAGATCCAATATGCAGACAAGTGATTAAATATCAATTAACCAACTAATCGGTGATTATAAAATTATGACCCTCAGTTGATTAGAAGTCAGGAAACTGTTCTAGTATACGACAAAGACATGCTTTCATGTCGTTAGTGCCTCCGTTTAAAAACTGAGGCACGAATATAGTGGTTGGCTAATCACAGTTTGTAGAAAAGTAAAGACAGAAGAGTTCCAGGTGATACCAACAGAAAAAAAGACTAAATTTACTAATTAAATCCTGAAGTGTGTGAACGTTTGTCTAGCGATAACTACAGCAACATCTCTCTGAAATATGAATTTCTTATTATATTTTTGTTATGATATCAACAGAGTTAATTATTATGAGATTTTCTATATATAAGCTTAAAACTAAATATTAATAGCACAGTAAAATTGTAATTAAATAGGTTAACTAACTATAACTATATGTGTAGATATAGATATATGCAACGAATATTCAGGACCAACATGCATCTGCATGCACACATCCATGCATGTATGCACAGTACTTTACCACTAAAAAACTATCGTTATGCCTTCCAAACTGGCAACTTTGGAACTTAAAAATAACATATAGTACAATTATTCTCTCAATTTGGAACCAGGCATCCACGGTACATCCAACTAGTAGGAAGCTAGCACATGTTGTATAAACTTTGATTTTTGTTTCACCAATATATATATAACCAGATATTGTTGCCTTTAAATTGTCAAATGTAGACATTGACTACTTTTTTTAAACGGCACATATAAGATAGTACGAAGTATCATATTGATATATTAGAAAAAAAATTATAAAAACTATAGCCTTGGGGTTATAATCAGAAAAGAAAACAAACCAAACCCCGCACCTACACATGATCGCCCCACTACGGGAACAATAAAGAACATGACAACCCCACTCTTTTTGCTATATCCACGTCATTGGGTTGGAGAGACAGAGGGCAAGAGAGAAAAATGGATCCATTCTCCCCCGCACTGGCCCGCCAACGTGGTCATCATGCGGCGGCAAGAGGCGCTACTGCAAGAGGACATTCGTCTAGAGAAGAATGGTAGAGAGAGGCCTTCAAAACGACACCTCCAAGAAGGGATGCAACGTCGAGGATGCCGTTGTCGCCCGTCCTGGAGAACCATAACGTGGTTTTTACCCAAGGAGTCTACTAGAGGAAGAAGGGAGATGCCATGACTATGCCCCTAAGGAGGTTGGCGACGCCCCGCTACCGGCCCAAAACAGGTTGAGTTTTCACTCAGTTGTCTTCCTGTCCTCACTTGTCACGCATCTGAGCTATTACGAGCAGTCTCTACCAGCCGTGCACTTTTAGCATGAAGCCACCGTACCAGCATCCCATTGTCGAGCAGTACCAACCACTATCATCTCCTCGCATATTGCCAAAGGCTGCAAGCCAGTGAGCCCCACAACCACCTAGCTCATACCGCAGCCCCTGTCATCCACTCCAAGCTCTCCATAACTAGAACGAAAGGGGAGGAATTCCAAGAATGGAGGAAGGCCTGGCCAGAAGAGGGACGACTCTCTACTGTGATGCCTCCATCCATGCCACGTAGCCCATGTGCAACCACAACTACCCCATCGTTGAACCCTGTGCGAATGCCATGCATCACCCTTGCCTCTGCGTCGCCACCTCCTCATGGCTCGCTTGCCATTCACCGCCCACGCTAGATCTTGACTCCACTAGGCAACATGCCAACATCAGCGGCTGTCGCACCTGTTGTAACATTAGGGGTATCGCTGTTGTCGTCCCCACTCCATGCCCATCGTGTCACCAATATTCGCCAGGTCACCTGTGTGTAGAGCATCAGCCACTACGTCGAGATATCATCGTGGCCGAGAGCCGCCTGGAGCGATCCAGCTTCCGTCATCGAAAGGACACTGGATCTAGGCCAAGGGATTCCAGATCTGGCAGTCTTCGTTGCCGCCTCGCGTATGCTACCCGCCGCCATCCTCGCCCACCGCCTGGCTCGGTGCTTTGCCGCCTCGTCGTCCATAGACCTCGTCTCATTGGATCTGGTCATGGAGGGCTCAGCTGGGTGGCACCAAATCTGCCTCCTCGGTAAGTTCAAAGCCCAGCCACTATCGCACCATTGGGAGGAGAAAAGAGCCTCGCCACCGCCGTCGTAGCAGCCTCTTGGCTTGCCGATGAGTTGCTCGGGCGACGGCGAGGTGAGGTGTGGGAGAGGAGGGAAGGGGTGGCAATGGCTAGGGCGCTAGGTCACCTCTTGGGCTTGGGGGCGACACAGACTATCAGAACACATGAGTTCCAAAATTGTTAGGATACTAAAGAAGAGCTTAGCATTTTGGTACTTTGGATCAAAGTTAAAATGCAAGATATCTCATACCACAAAGTGATGATTACTCATTTTGTTTCATATTATAGGTTGTTTTGAAGTTTGACTAAATTTATAGATAAATTTAGCAACATCTACACATCAAATTAGTCACACTAAAAACTAAATTTTAATATATTTTTATTATATGTGTATTTTATGTTAGAAATGTTGTTATATTTTTTTCATAAAATTAGTTAAATATAAAAAATTAACTACAAAGAAAGTCAACGCGACTTACAATATAAAACAGAATATAAAACCCGTTATGCTAAAGACAGACATGCATCCACGACTCCACCACACAAACCACACAAAGCCGTTAAATTAATTCAACCATTTGTGACCAGCAGGTCAGGTATTGTTGGCCCATTCGGACAACTAAATTAAACTCGACGGTTAAATAACCGTTTTACCAAGTACCAACGGCTGGTAGCTAGCTCTATCGGTCCATCACCAGAAACACATACACACACAGTGGGCGCAATTAAGTGGCCGCGCGGAATCCGCCTACTTGTGTACGTTACGCAGAGATCGGCTCGGCTACCCGGCCGGCCGGCAGCCCGCATTTACTCCAAGTACGGCGTCGGTAGAGCCTCCGTGCATGGGCGTCGATCCTCATCAATGCCGGCCGCCGGCCGCCGGTAAACTCTCAGAAAAAAGCTCGCTAGCTCACGACAAGCGAACATCATTTCGCTTTGCTGCGCGCGAGCATGGGCGCTCGCTCGCTCGCTCGCGGCGAACGACGACGATGTGCGGCGCCGGCGGGCCAGCCGCCGGTGTGACGCGTCCTCTAGCTAGCTAGCTAGCTGCACCGGCGCGCCGGCCGCGAGCGCCCATAGCCTGTACACTATACTGAGTTACTGACATGCATGCTGATCGATCAGCTAGCCAATGTAGCGCAATATACTCACGTAACTACTCCCTTCGCCGTCCACAAATATAATATTTTAAGCGTGCGTCGGTATGATTTATAGTGCGATATATATATATATATATATATATATATAATATATAACATAAAAGTTGAATATTATGATAGTTTGTTTCACAGTAAGTCTTAATATCATTCTTACGTAATTAATCGTTAAGGTTTCTTTGCCATTAACAATCAAAACTAATTTTTATGGTTTTTGTTTTTGTCATTGACAATTAAAGTCAAAAAGATTTTGTTTTAGCACTATTGTAAAAGTGCTTATATTTTTAAATAGAAGAAGTACATACTAGATCGTCGTCAACAAAAATTTGATAGAGGGCACTCGTCACTGTTATATGACGTATGCTCATGTCCTTTGTGATCTACGATAGATTGTTATGTCTGATGGCCATTAATTAGCTCGCAAGTCAGGATCAGGTTGCATGGACCGGCCTGCCGGCCGGTGAACTTCTTTTCTTAATTGTCCCAACTTGCATTGTCCCAGCTGGGTGGTTTCCTTTGAAGTCACGACTGTGAGACTGAATCCATCTACGGTTAACTGATTAGAGTACACTTGCACGCGCGCGTGTATATACACACACACGCAGTTTTATATTTGATATATATGTTTTCTTATAAGATTATAGTTTTAGAAAGCTATGATTAGAAAAAAGAAGAAAGAAAAATACACCATCATCATGTGCTGACGACTCGTACACACCAATTGAGGAAAGAACTAGAATGGAGTCGACCGTATTTATGCATGTGTACAAATATTCATATATTCACAACACGATGTGCTAACGATTTGTTCGTTGTTGATCATAGATCAGTTGGTCGTTGTCGATCGATCTATAGTTCTATATATGATGCACATATCTGAACTATTGAAGCATATATACATGCATCAACTGCTAGTAACTAATAATTAACAACTGACAGATGACACATGACAAGTCGAGGAGATCATCATCAGCAGCAGTAGGGCGTGTCTTTGGCGCCGATCGATCTACACACATGCTGTACAGTTGAAGAGGTCACTGCAGCACGTGCGGATGGAGATCAACAAACAATCCAGGGCACAGAAACAATGCGTCGGTTCGGCGGACAAAATTGGATGACAATTAGTAGGATAATGATTAGTAGTAAATTAATGGTCAAAGGGAGCATCAAAGACTAAGTATCTCTAATCATCAAAGACTATCGGCTAGCTATGGTTGGCCGGGTCGATCTGATCGACCATTGACCAATGATCATCCACGTTAATTTGTTTTCGGATAGAATTAATGGATCGATTACAACTTTACAAGATCATAATTAGATACTGTACATGTGACGTGCTTAGTCGTCGTCTATACATAATACATGCATGTATGTGCACAACGACTAAATTATTTTTTTGATAGAAATAACGACTAAATTATTAATTGAGTTGGTTATGATTGATTCACGGTTGTCATGTATGGATTTTCCTTTTTGGGGGATGCACAATGCTGTGACAGTACATGTCCTTCTCTTTTTTAGTTTGAGTCATCAACTGTGCCCCCTACATAATGGGGAGTGAGAAATTATAGCATTTCAATGGCAAGGTAGACAAAGGATACAAACACTATTCACTCATGATCCTGAATCTGGCATGTTTAGATATCCTTTTGATAATTTAAGGTTTAATTTCATTAATAAATTAAAGCATGCATGTAGCCTCTACACCGATCGATCAACGATGCAATAGCGTACAAAAGAAAAATAAAGGAGAAAAATATACTCGGCAACACGAACACACCATAATTCCTAGCAACAACGTGCTCTACTACAATAAGAAGAACACTAGCTAGAAACGCAACATTCTCCAAAACACATGAAAACAGAACTTTCAAGAAGGAACTATATATCGTTTCTTATCCGATATTACCATGAGTAATTAATATGAAAGATATGTACGTAAGTCCTGGGTAATAAAGGAATCAACGCTTTCAAGAGATGAAAACCCGTAAAGTAAAATTGCGCCGCACTCAATACTAGGTGTGTTTCAACTCAATTTTTATGTTTATTTGTGTTTACAATTGGAATTTTTACGACCCATAAAGTAAACTCTATATTTAATTTGATTTGCAGGTCATTGATAGATTATTATGTATTTATGGCATCCTATTTGATTAACAATGTACCGATACTTGATTCCTAAGTTTATTTTTTTTATTTTCTATGTACAACATTTTAATTTTTTTTAAAAAGACGCATGCACTCACGACGCGCTGTTACCCATATGAACACACATATACACACCTTACCCTTATGAGCACTTTTGAAAAAAGGGATCGACACATATCTTGACATCCATATGAACGCATACCCTACCCCTATAAGTATCTTCGAAAAGGGACCGACATATCTTGAGATCGATAAAGTCATCACGGGCGTCTCGTTGTCGACGGGCATATCACCTACCACTAAAAAAATAATTAGTCATAAATACGAACAACTGTATCAAGACTTGCTCAAAGAAGCTAACCTTTTGAGCCATGCTCATTTTGCGTACAAAATTTTAATTATATTTGCAATAGACCGATGGATATACCTTTTTAGTACGTTTGTATTGCATATTATGGCTTGAACATAGGATACTAGAAGCATCCCTCTATTTTTATCCTAGACGTCACTGTTACGTCATCCAAATAAATAGTCAACAAAACATACTAATATCAGAATCTAGAAAAATTCTAGATCAAGCATGCCTTTTGCCTTGGAGACCATTGCCGAGAATTCCATACATCTGTATGTGACCAATGTTGTCGAATCTGGTATATTGAAAACTTTTATACTGTAATGATTATTTTTTTTAGAGGAACACTGTAATCGGTGTTTTAAACATACGACTTATTTATGTGAAAATATATATGAATAGGCCTGGCATTAAAGTATTTTTAAGCCAAAGGCTATTTTCTACAAAGCTAACATAATCTAAATTAATTCTTGCAAAACTGCTGCAGGTTTTTAATAATTTAAACCTGAACACCTCATCTCCACATTTCTCGTGGCGACCCGCCAAAAGCTCCAACATCTTCTCCGACATTGCGGAGTTATTAACCATGAGTGGACCTGCAAGAACACCGAACACTGACGCAGAAATTAAAGGGTAAATTTTCCAATAAATAACGATACAACGTACTAGCTCGCACGTGCTACAGCAGAAGCATATCAGCAAGAGGCATGTGGAGTGGTACACTGGCGAGACTGCTAGCTTTTGCTGCTTGGCTGAAACAGCTAGCTGATGAGATCAATCGAGGATCGCGGTAGTAGCAATGCAATTATTTCAGTTTCATCCGATCCCTCCTTCTTAAAATATAATAATCTAACACACATTATGAATTTAGTAGAGGCTCCGCTGTTTGAATTCGTAGGATTTTGTTGTGTTTTTTCAGATTCGTATATATATATATAATATTGTATTGTGTTCAATTAAGTAGTAGGTTGCTATGTATCTTGAGACATACAGAACCGCGTGTGATTTGTTTACGGCGTACTCCTCGGAAATTGTGACGGCCCGAGAGCCGAACGACGCGCCGATCTATCAGTTCATGCCTAGCCAGCTGGAGTGAAAGCTTAGGTGATTGATTTGTTACAGAAAATCAGTAGGGCCTACTTTTGATTCAGAAGTTCGAGCGCTCCTCGGCTTATCGGAGAAAGGTCTGTTCGCTTCGTTTCAGCTGAGTATTTTTATCTCATAGCAAACCAATCGACGACTTGTCTTATCAGCTAAATGATCGATTAACGAATACTATTACAAACTAAAAAAGATAGATTTGCTTACAAAGTTTTAAAAAACAAAATTGAAAAGCTTTAAAAAAATCACACGTTTAATAGTTTAAAAAACATATTCATAATAATATACTCTCGCTTTGACTCTTTTCTTTCAAGTCAAAGTTTGTAAAAAATATAGTAACATTTAAAAATAAACATATTATCCAAATATATTCAATGTTAATTTAGAGTTGTACAAATATTGATAATTTTTTATGAATTAGATCAAATCTAATAAAATTTGATAACAAAAATAAAATTAAAATGTACTTGTAATATAAAACAGAGAAATAAAACAGAGAAATGCAATAGCTAAAAATAACAGTCTAAAGCAGGGTGTGTATTAATCTTGACAGGCTAAGTACATGCATCAATTGGAGAGGGAAATAGACCGGAGGATTTAGCAAACTAGCGCATGCACGTTCTGGTCCGTATACGTGCATGCACATGGACAGTTTAACGGTTAGGAGACGATGACTTGGATCTGGTTTTTTTACCTGTTCTCTAATCTATAACGATAAGTGTAATAGTGGCCTACGTGTGTACGGCAATTATTTGGTCACTGCGAACTGTTGAAAGAACATGCAGGAGATGCTATGACTCGGTGTGTATATATATATTAGCAACAACTGTCCTCATACGTTGCAACGAGTAAAGTCGAGATACGACACGGATGAGGACGGGAGGGAGAGACGCAGGCACGACGCGGGAGCTCCGAGCAGCTACGAAAGGAAGCTACGGAAGGAAGGGACGCATATGCAACGTGGATGGGGACGGGAGGAAGGGACATAGGATGTCTTTTTTCCATCCAAGTATTTCTTTTCTTTTCAGCATTGAGACTACATATTAATTTTAAAAAACTCAAAAAATTTTCTACAAAATAGCCAGACGAACAAAAAAGTTTTGGTTGGAAAAACTACTTGTAAAACAAATAGTTATAGATATATATAAAACAGTGAAATATTTTTCTTCAAAGAAAATATTAGTTTTATTAATTATAGCGTTACATATATATCAATGGCAGAGCCAGTGACGCTCTTGAGCCCGAACAACCAATAAAGTTTTGCCGATGATCAACCACTTTTCAAATATGTTGGCAATCGGTAGTGAAAGCGTTAGCGGTGGATCAGCCTTGGCTCCTCCGTTTCATTGCACAGGGGATAGTATATTATGAATGACTCATGATTATATTATTTTTCGGCCTAGTTATACGACTTTATATAGAAAATCTCACAAAAAGCATTCAAATACAACTATATACTTGATAATTATAAAGTAATTATGTTATAACGACACCGTATAACTTATGTATGCAGCTTATATAAAAATAATCAAAACTATGCATAGGCCAATGGTTAGGGTGGTGCCCTTGCAACAGCCAGGTCATTGAGTTCGATCCCAATCCCCTGCTCGCGAAATTTTTTTCTCCCCCGTTAGCACAAATCACAAAGCACATATCCGACGGATAAAGAATCGGTGTCCCTTCCGATTTTCTGCCGCAAGAAATCTAGCAAACCCCTATTTTTTAAGTAAAAATATCAATCAGATTACATTGGGTTTATTCTCAAGTCGGATTGATCTGCTACTATTTTTTTCTCTACTCTTCGTTCGTATGGTCGAAGAAAAATACACGGCATTGCCATGTTTTCAAACTCCATTTGGTCGTTAAAGGGGAACATACCCTATGCACATATGTCTTTTTTACACACAGTACACATCAACTAAAAGAATATCACCAAAAGTTTCACCAAAAGTTTTATCTGATTATATATAGAGAGAGCAACGAACAAACCAAAATTCTAACATATTTATATATACTCTCAAACATGTCAGAATTTTTATTTTTTCATTAAGGCTAAAATATAATAAATTTGGGATTAAAACTTTATAAATAAATATAATACTACTAAAAACACTTATATAATTTTTTATATATTTTTAGTAAAATTTGTTAGTTAAAGTGCATGTTGTGTATACAAGAGAAAGGCTTGCGGATATGGTCCCTCGTTAAAAACAGCACGGTGTATTTGGTCGTAAAAACAGCACGTCGTGGGCGTACAATGTACCAATGCCGGATGATCTTTGGCAAGCTCGGAGACAAGAGATAAAGCGATGATTAAGAGGATGAGAGGCCGTCTTTGTTTGTTAATCTAAAGAAGTAAAGAATATATCTGCTTAATTAATTGCCAATATGTGATATGATATATGTAGTGAGATGTGCGTACGACATATTTAGTCGCTCTCGTTATAATGTTTCTTGCATTGCATCCGATCGACAGAGGAACATGCAAAGCTGCAGGCATGTACTACACTATAGGCTACTGGAAAGCCAAGGTAGCAACATCTACTAAACCTAGTATTGAATATATTATCATGAATATATTTTGATAATATATATTTTGATAATATGTATGTTTTGTGTTGAAAATATTTATATAAATTTAATCAAACTTAAAAAAGTTAAAATTATTTACAATAAAATATAAACTTAAGTAGTAATTAATTTAATGTTAGAGCAGGTACAATATGTACATGTTTGGCTTCTAGCTATTAGCTGAGCCGTGTCATCACACTATCAAACGTGAAAAGGAAACGCGGAGAGACACTGAAGCGAGCTCTTAATCTGTAGCTGGCTGTAAAGCTAGTAAGCTCCAAGATAACATGTAAATGTAGCAACCTTGCAAGCTGAGAAAAAGCTGAAAAGGTAGGTCGTACATGGAATAAAAAATATATTTTTCTAAAATAGATTGATTTAGCAGTACAACCTATCTTATAAGTGATATGATATGTTTAAAATTAGAGTTAGCAGCTAGTAGACTTGACTACTATTGGAATTGTTCTCACACTGTTGGAGAAACGATTTTGACGAGGCTCTCAATAGGTTTCAGACGGACCATAAGAGGCCGCGTCTGAAAAACTGGTCCCGGAGGGCTGTCTATTGGCCCACATGGTATAATGTATTATTTCGTGCGGTTCACTTAAGCGACCGCACGGGCTATTCCTCATGCGGTCGCTTAAGGACCCGTACGGGATAATGCATTTTTTCGTGCAGACCGTTAAGTGGACCGCATGCGATGATGCCCCACTGTTGCGCAATAAATTTTTCGCTCAACCCGACAGTTGCGCATTTACCATGGTGTTTTTCTCTGTAAAAGGCAATTATAGGGGGGAATGTTTTGAACTTAATTTTTCAATTGGAGTCAATATAAAAGGTATCATACTTGATCTCCTCTTCCATTTGCTTTCAATTTTAAAATTTTTTATTGGTTGAATGCGAAGATATTTGAACTTTTAACTCGGTTTTTCTCTCTCAAATAATAGGCATTTTATTTTTGGAAGGTTTTAGACTTTAATTCTTTAATTGAAATCAATATAAAAGGTAACGTGCTTGATCATCTCCTTCATTTGCTTTTGTTTTTGTAAAATTTCATCGGTTGAATGCGAAGATATTTAAACTTGTTTGAATTGTTATATATGTTGAGCTATTTTTATAATTTGTAGGTCAAATATCTTTTTTTATTGAACCTTTTTTGGTAACTACTTTTGTCTCATTATTATTATTTGTTGTGCATGAGGTTTTAGTTATAAAGTAGGATTTAAGTTTAATTTACTTATTTAAAAAACACCGGCAACATAATATTAATTTATGCTATCACTGTTTTTAGATGGATCGGATATGGATGTATGAGACATGGAGAACTCATCCGGTGTTCATGAGAGAAGCATCAACATTTATTGATAAAGGCTAAGGCACACGCTTTGAGGGAGAATAGGAAGGATATTTTTTGTCCTTGCGTGGATTGCAAGAATCAGAAGATGTTGAAAGATCCGAATGTAATTCTCGGACATATAATTTAGCGTGGATTTATGGAGAAATACACCGTTTGAACTTATCACGGGGAAGTCGCCCCTCCGAAAGAAAATCCTGATATTTGGTTCGATGAGGTAGAGAATTTTATAATTGAGGACATGTCTCGTGAAATGACGGGTGATTTTGGCGGCTCGATTTTGACGAGGCGAGAGGTTGATATTGATCTTGATCTTGAGGATTTGTTGCGGCACGCTGAACCGAGGTCTTAACGAGAGAAAGCAAGAGATTTAAACAATTGGGAGACGTTGCAGAAAGCAGCGAAAGATCTTTTATACGATCAAGCAAAGGGATGTGATATGGATTATACAGTGTTACGGTCGGTGCTAGAACTTCTTATATTGAAGGCCAGGCACGGATGGTCTGATATTAGTTTCAACCACTTGATGGGTCTCCTGAGAGCTATGCTTCCTAAGCCTAACTTGTTGCCAGCTAACACCTATCAAGCCAAGAAACTGATATGTCCATTATCACTTGGTGTGGAAAAGATCCATGCATGTATTAATCACTGTGTACTTTATCGCAAGGAATACGCTGACTTGGACAAGTGTCCAACTTGTGGGGCGAGTAGGTACAAAAAGGATAACAGTGCCGCCGATAGTGACGTTGCCGAACCAAATTCATTGGTCGAGCCAGAGAAAAAGATCCCGGCCTTGGTGATGTGGTACTTGGCAGTCAAAGATCGAATGAAGCGATTGTTCTCAAACCCCACCGACGCCTAGTTGATGAGATGGCATCAAGAGGGTTGAAAGACGGATGGTATGATTCGATATCCTGCCGATGCTCGACAGTGAAAAAACTTTGATTCGAAGCACCCAGAATTTGCATATGATCCGAGAAATGTCAGGTTTGCGTTGAGCACGGATGGAATGAATCCGTTTGGTGACCTAAGCAGCTCGCACAACACTTGGCCAGTTCTGCTCACCATGTATAACCTTCCGACATGGTTATGTCAGAAGCGAAAATACATTTTGTTGACTCTTCTTATACAAGGGCCAAAACAGCCTGACATCGACCTAGATGTTTTTCTTGAACCTTTGATGGAGGATATGTAAGAAATATGGGAAGAGGGTCTACGATTATTTGATGCATATCGCCAGGAGTATTTTACTCTGCATGCTATCATATTCGTTACTATAAACGATCTACCAGCCAATTTTTCCCTATCCGGACAGATTAAAGGAAAGATCGAATGTCTGATATGTCTGGACAACACATCGTACATATACCTGACCTCGTCAAAAAAGTTAGTTTACATGCGTCATCGTCGATTCTTACCACAAGCATAGGTATCATGCGATGGCTACCTTTTTTGACAAAACTGTCGAGGTAGGTACTGCCCCCGAAGCAAAGGATGGTTCCACGGTGTTCAAGCTGACAAGGAACATAAAAGTCGTGTTCGGCAAGGGAAAGAGAGCTTCAGGCAAGAGGAAAAAAGAAGTGGTAGAAAACACGCTGCCCTTCAAGAAACATTCAATCTTTTTCAAGTACCTGACGTACTGGAAAGACCTGGAGATTCGTCATGCCATCGATGTCATGCACCTCGAGAAAAACGTATTCGACAGTACCACCGGGACTTTACTTGACATCCCTAGTAAAACAAAGGATGGGTTGAAGTCACGTAACGACCTGGTCAATTTGGGCATAAGGAAAGATCTCCACCCAATAGAGCTAACGAATGGTAAGATTGAGATTCCTTCGGCATGCTACTCAATGACACTAGAAGAGAAAAAACTTTCTGTAAATGTCTTCGTGGATTGAAAGTACCGACTGGATTCTCATCGAATATCCGGAAACTAGTATCAATGAAAGATTTGTCGATTTCTGGATACAACGCTCACGACTGTCATAAGATGCTTACGGTGTTTCTCCCTATCGCTATAAGGCGGTGAAACCAGTGCACACCAAGGTAGTGATAACAAAGCTGTGCTATTTTTTTAATCGAGTATCACAGAAAGTTTTTGATCCAGAAGAGTTAGGACCCCTTCAGAAATTCGCAATCGAGACAACTTGCCAGCTAGAGATGTTTTTTCCTCCATCGTACTTCGACATGATGGAACATCTCATTGTTCACATTGTCCCTCAAATTATTGAACTTGGTCTTCTATACCTACATCAAATGTGGGCGTGGCGATACATGGCTGTTCTGAAAGAGTATGTCCGTAATCGTGCTCATCCGAAGGGCTCGATGATAGAGGGTTACACAACTGCGGAGGTTGTCGAGTGTTGCCTAGATTATATGAAAGATGTCAACCCCATTGGGATACCGATGCCTCGACATGATGGAAGATTATCTGGGAAGGGTACGGTAGGAAGAAAATGCTTCTACGACAACGATTACAAAGTGGTATCAGATGCACACAGCAGTGTTCTTCAACACTCGCCATCGTTGCGCCCTACATTGAGCAACACACTTCTAAGATGAGAGCATGCAATCCTGGGCGATCCGATGATTGGGTTTCGAAAGAACAGAAGCACACTTTCTCCCAATGGCTTAAGGATCAAAATCTACCGTCTGGTGAATCACTCGAGAAAAAAATGATAGAAAGACTTGCAGCTGGCCCAACAAGCGTTGTGACCTCATGGCAAGGGTATGACATCGGCGGATACTCTTTTTACACCAACAACAAAGACAAGAAAAGCTCAGCGCAGAACAATGGGGTTCGTGTCGAAGCATTGGACGCAACAGGGCAGAGGAAATCATACTATGGGATCATACAAGAAATATGAGAACTTGACTACGGTTTAAACATTCAGATCCCTATTCTCATATGCCAATGGGTGAAAGACAGCATGGTAGATAAATTTGGATTGACGTGTGCTGAACGGAGTAAAATTAGACACAAGGATGATCCATGGGTCCTTGCCGAGCGTGTTGCACAAGTTTTCTATGTGAAGGATCCTTCCGATGAAAAGATGGACATTATTGTATCGGGCAAGCAACACATCATTGGTATTGACAACATTGAAGACGCGTCCGACTATAATCAATACGACGCCATTTCGTTATTCACTGATCTTCCTACGCGGATGAAACGCATTGAAAGTGTCCTCGACGAATCAAAGTTTGCATCCATGCAGAAGGATGTTAATCCAAAAATTATAAAACGTTTGTTTGTTTTTTGTGTATATTATGTTTCTTCTCCACCCTCCAAACTTTCTCTACTATCTAAATACAACATGTAACTTCTAATTATAAAATTTGGTAATTTTTTGATTGGTTTTGCTATATTTCTTTGATTTATTTTATTTTCATGAATTTTTTTGCCAAGTCTCACATTTGAACGCAAGTGATTAAAAAAGAATAAAATTAGTGAAAAAATTATATTCATGTTGTTTAGACCTGCTTGAGTCATTATCCTGTAAATGAGAATAAATTTTGAATTTTTCTTCATGAAACATGATTAGGAACCTATTGACCGAATGATTTTAAAATTGTATAAATAGCAAACGAAGTCAGAAAATCATGAAAATTGTCTAGATGTCATGATATTATACATAGAGGCTGTGGTAAAAAATTGAGAAGGTTTCAAATATTTTATCACATACGACGCTCACAAAACCAAAGATTCTCCAGAGAAGATTAGAAGTGTTGAGAAGGATTAGTTAGATTTGGAGAGAAAGTGACGTCCGAATTGTCGTTGGATTTCAAAATTTTTTCCATAGGCAATAATTAGCATATATTGATGTATGGTAAAATTTAGTAATTTTTTAAATCAGTTTGATAATTTTTTCATTAATATCCAATTTGATGAAAAAAAGAGGGGGTCGATTATCGCGTGCGAGCCACTTAAAGGCCCGCACGAGAAAATATCTTCCCATGCGGGCCGCTTAAACCGCCCTCACGGGAAGATCATTTTCCCGTGCGGGCCGTTAAGCCGCCCGCACGCGATAATCGCCGCCCATATAACGACCGTGCGGGCTCCCGAAAATTCCAAGTCCCCGTGAAAACAGATCTAGCGCCGCCAGCTGCCGAAATTTCGCACCCTCGCTGCGCCGAGCAACCACCGCCTCGCCGAGAGATCCGCCTCTCTCGCCACCACCGACCACATCCGCCCCATCACAGACCTCACCGCGCCGCCCGCGCCGCCCACGCCCCTTCATCGACCTCACCGAGACCGCCGCGCCTCCGGCCCCGACGCCCTCACCATCGACCGCCGCCGCGCCCTCGCCACCTTGCGCTCGCTGCCATCCCCCGCGACATCGCCGGTCTTACCGCGCCGCTGAGAGTCGCTGCGCTGCCACTCTCTCTCTCTCTCTCTCTTTGTCCGCCGCTCTCTCCGACCGCTGACCGTGCACCACCGATCGTCGGCTTCACCGACACCGACGTCGGCCTCACCGACCTCGACCGCGTGTGCCACCGCCGCCGTCGGCCGCCGTCGGCCTCAACCAACTCCTCCCCGCCGGCCGCCAACCGCCGCCGATGCCTCGAGCTCCCGCCGGACGCCAACCGCCGCCGCCCGCCTCCACCGTGCCCCGACCGCCGCCGCCCTACCGCGCCACCGACCGTCATCTCCACCTCTTCACCGCCACCGGTTAGTCATTTTGTTGCAAATTTTAACTTCTGTTGGTTCTTGTAAATTTTGTGATATGTGTTGCGATGTGAAATGTGCTATGTATTGTTGAAATTTGTGATATGTGCTGTGAGATGTGTTGTGATGTGAAAAAATTATATTGTGCTGTGAGAAAAATGTGATAGCTAGATGGATGTGAAAAATGAAAAATGTGCCTGTGCAGTGATGATAGTGTTGGATCTGTTGGATATGTTGTGAAAATGTGTAGGACTTCAAATTTTTTCAATTGAGATATGATGTGAAAAATTCTGTTTAGGACTTCAAAATGAGATTGTTGTGAGATTGTGACAACAAAAATGATGTGTAGGACTTCAAATTTTTGATTTCACTGTAAAATGGACTGTTATTAATATGATGGAACTATAAACCGTAAAATGGACTGTTATTTATTTGATAGAACTATAGTAAATTTTGATAGAAATTTAAAATGGGATGTTATTTTTTTGATGAATTTTGTTGATGAATTTTTTCATGTGAAATAGTTGCTCCAAAACTTTTTATGTGAATTAGTTGATGTGAACAGATGGACGGATGAACGAACGAGTGTTCGTTCGTTCATTCGTTCGTGGACGAACGAACGGACGTGGACGGACGGACGAATGAACGAACGAGTGTTCGTTCGTTCGTTCGTTCGTGGACGAACGAACGGACGTGGACGGACGGACGAACGAACGAACAAATGAGTGTTCGTTCGTTCGTGGACGAACGGACGGACGTGGACGAATGGACGGACGTGGATGGACGGACGAACGAAGCGAACGAGCGAGCGAGTGTTCGTTCGTTCGTTGACGAACGGACGTGGACGAACGGACGGACGGACGACCGAGCGACCGAGCGAATGACCGAGCGAACGAACGAACGGACGGAGGAACGGGACGAGTGTTCGATCATTCGGTCGGTCGTTCATTCGTTCGTTCGGTCGGTCGGTCATTCGTTCGGTCGTTCGTTCGGTCGTTTGTTTTAGGATGAATTTTAGATTTTAAGTTAGATTTTAAATATTCAAACACATATACCCACCGTCTCCTCGGTATATTCTAATCTCCCTCTCTCCTTTCATTCTCCTCGGTCTCTCATCTCTCATCTCTTTCCCTCCCCCAATCTCACCTTTTCTCACGGACAAAATAGTCAAACATGTATTTTCATCTCTCATCTCTAAAAAAGAGAAGAAGAAGGAAATAAATACATTTTTTCAATCTTCTTCTCTTTAGTTTTTTTCACTATATTTTTTATGCATGTCCTTAATATTAGATAATATAACAAGTTGTGCGTTCACAAATTTCACATGTTGTGTGTTATGAACAACCGTAGATCAAATGTCGAACGAGAAAGCTCCCTCCGAGGCACGCAACGTCGAATCAACAGAGAAGTCTTCAAGCGAAGGCACATGACATGAACCAAGCGATCCGTTCATCGAAGTTATGCAAGCACCAGCACCACAGGTTGAAGAAGACCCCGACTACATCCCTATCGAGCAAGCAGTAAGTCCAGCCATATTGTTATGATCCCTATCGTAGGATCTCGTTTAACGTTATCTGTTGTACGTACAGATGAAAGCAAGGCGCCGCTCAAAAAGAAAGGCCGCCAAGTCTGTCGTCCGGTTTGCCGAAGTCGAGACGGACACAGCAACGTCCGGTCCGGTAGAAACCGACACGTTCGCGAGCGCTGGAGGACGTCAAAAAAGAAGACATGGTCAGAGAAGTAAGAACCAACCCCCCAAGGAGACATATTATATCACCTCTCTGAACCATGATGGAAAGCCATTAGAGCCCAAGGTAGCAATGACAAAGTTCAACAGTGCTTGCGGGGTACTGGCCAGAACCCACGGCCCTTTAAATGTAAATTCCTGGGAGCAGGTGGATGACAACTTGAAGAACTTCATATGGAACGAGCTGCAGAAGTGGCTTGTATATCCGCCTGGTTCAGAGGCTCTAGGAAAAGAATTTGCATTAGAAACAATTGGGGGGAGGTGGAGGCAGTGGAAATCGGACTTGAACACTCACTACGTGCAAAAGAACAAGTCCCCATTCGAAGACTACGACGGTATTACGCCCGCCGAATGGGATAGGTTCATGGCGAAGATGACAAGCCCTGAAGCCTTAGCACAGAGGAAGAAGATGTTCGACCTCGCGAAAAGGAACAAGTACCCACGCCGGGTCCGCTCTAGCGGCTACAATGGCCACGTAGAGAAGTGGCAAGCAACCGAAGAACAGTTTGCCGCCCAAGGAAAGCCCCTGCTTGTGGATGCACTAAAAGAAAGAAACAAAAACTGGGTGTGGGCACGCAGCACGGGACAGGTCACCGACGAGGGAGAGATCCTTTTCGAGGATCCGGATATAGAGCGTGTGATCACAAGTCTAAAAGACATTGCTGAAAAGGAGAAGACTGGGGAATTTATTGCTAAAAGGGAACACGATCAGTTGACAGCTGCATTGGGCAACCCCGAACATTCTGGACGAGTAAGGGGTGTATCTTAAAAGACAAGTTGAAAAGAAGGGTTTCCTGGGAAAGCTGCAAGTTACAAGAAAAGGGACATGTACAAACATAAACTTGACGAAAAGATAGCAAAACAAGTTAAAGAGCATTTCTATTCTTTTGTTGCACAGAATCGCCAAGCCTTCCCTAACTTCCTTCAGCAATCTGAAGAACCCATAGTACAAATGCCCAGCAGCGTCGGGTCAGTTGACACCGTACCCTATCCAGTAGATACCATAACTGGCCTGACGCCGTGCAGCCTCCTCGTGCCGATAGGAAGGGCCGGGAAGAGAAAGGAGGTGGGTACAGGACTTGCTATATCAGGGCGACAATTTCACAATACTCGAATCCCTGAGGATTATGCAAGGGTGCAGGTGACCATGGTGCATGCAGAGCATAACAGCTTAGAGCTAGACATTCCAGCACCTGAAGGGATAGAATTGCTTGGAGATGCGGTGAATCAGTTCATTCTATGGCATCGACGAGATATCCTGCTGGTCAATACATCGTCAGCATCCCCAGTACAGCTGGTTCCTCAGATTGCTGCTTCCCCACCTCGGCCTGCTTCCCTACCTCGCTCCCCACCAAGGCCTGCTTCCTCACCCAGCTCCCCTCCTAAGGATAAAGGTCCTGATTCGCCAATGCTGTCAGCCCCTGAAGTCGTCGCAGAACATATTCACCAATCTTCTCCGACACCACAGTCAGCATTGCGGTACCTCAAAGGCCCCTACTGAAAACAACAAGCCTTCCAAGTTCGAGCAAGCTTCAATCTCGTCAGATTATCCCAAAGATGATTCGATCAAGCTATGATAAGGAATTAATGGCCAAAGACGAGAGAAACTTAGTGTTCTTGGCTTTCAGGGGAAGGGGGCCGACTGACAAGCCGCAGGATCAACCGTCAAAGTTGTCGGAGTCAGAACAATCGGTGAAGAACCAAGCAGAGGACCTACAAAATTGGACTTCGGACGAAGTGCTAACAAAGTACGAGTACGACAAGCCGTTCCTGCCCTGGCACGTCATGGAAGATATGCCCTGGGAAATCAGGCAAATGCACGACTAGTACCTAAAGGCGTTCAGATTGGGGCTCAGCATGCTTACCGTGAAGGTCCCGGATAATGCTTTCACCAGTGACCCAAATGGGATATTGGTCATCGATTCCAATGACCTTCACACATTATTCAAGATGGAAAAAATGGATATAAATCTCATTGCTGCGTTTTACCTGTAAGTATCAGACTAACTTAATGTCATTAATAAATTTATTTGCAAACTAACTTGTGAATAATTAATTACTCGCTACATTACTTAGGATGCAATACGTAGACGCGAAAAATACCAATTATCCAGCTGCATACATTAACCCAACAAGGATATGCTGGACGAAACACGAGGTTCATGTTCGTGAAGATTCCGATGAGCTCAAAGGCAAAAAAAAGAAACAAAAAGCCGCGATCATCAAACAAATGCACAAGGACAAGATGATCGCGATATCATTCTACTTGGGCAAGGCTATGTTGGAGCACAGAGACAAAAATATCCTCATGGTCCCTTATGCATTGCGGTACGCAATATTCGTCTGTAAAACCGATATTTTACTACGATATCACCTACAATTAACATATCTTTTCTTTCGCAGCAATCACTACGTACTATTTCTGGTATATCCGCGGGACCACGTGGCCGTAGCGCTTGATCCGGCACACTACAGCCAGGAAACATTCAAAGAGTTCCTCGTCATTTTAAATTTGTAAGTACTATCATGCACCTTTTAATACGTTTTGTCTATTTTTACTATCGAATAAATAATTGATCAGTGAAACATGTAATTATTTTGTCTATAGAGCACACCATCATTATGTAAGAAATGGTGGACCGGTGAATGATCCACAAAAGAAGAAGCTTCTTGTAAGGACAAATTTTCCGGTAATTATATGCTCGCTATATGCCAAGATTTTATACTGTGTTTAATTTTAAATTACTGACGCACATAATAAATTTAATTCAACACAGTGTTATAAGCAACCACCGGGCACTAACCTTTGCGGCTACTACGTGTGCGAGATGCTCAGAATCTACGGGAGATACTCTACTAAGTTAGAACAAGTAAGTTCAGAGAAAATATATTTTCTACACGTTATCGATCTTGTATAATTTTTCTAATCGTATGTATGTGTACTATTCTTCCTTAAACAGATCACAAAAGTTCCAGTTGTAGCGAACCGGTTCGATAATCAAACCATGCTTAACTTGGTTGTAGATCTTTGCCGCTTCATCCGTCGCGATGTCTGCAACCATTTAGGCGATTTCTACGATCCGGAGAGCGAGCTGGCGACGGACGATAAATTCAAACAACTTAGGGAGTGGGAAAAAGAGCATCGCCATTAATGAATGATTTGTAAATTGTTGCTAGACTTTTGTAATTTGTGCGAGACAAAACTTGATATGTATATAAACATGCATGCATGATCTGTGTACGTACATTTATATCATTTATGACAAAATAATATAATTAAATGTCTTTTTTTTCTCGTGCGAAAAAATATTTTTATATACATGCATCTTATCGATCGACCCATGCATTTAATATTAATGAGAGAGAGGAGAGGAGAGAGAGAGAGGACAGAGAGGAGAGGAGAGGATCAAAGAGAGGAGAGGAGAGAGAGGACAATAGCTAATGTACATAAAATAATGGGCGGACGGGACACCATCTTTCCGTGCGGTCGACTTAACGGACCGCACGGGAAGATCCATTATCCCGTGCGATCCGGTAAAGTGGCCCGCACGGGAAGATCTTCCCGTGCGGTTGGGCCGCCCGCACGTGAAAATGGTCTTTTTCCAGACCTTTTCGCGCATGCGAGCAGACCTTCCGCACGGGAAGATGCCTTTTGGCCCGCATAAAAAATGGTTTCTTCAGTAGTGTCAGTGGCTTGCTCAATATATGCTAAGCTAACTAATCTATTAGAAGATGAACAGGGAAGGAGAATCGGTTGCCCAATTACTGTATACTACAGAAGAATAATTAACGCATGCATGCATATATACGTATGCATATGTGTTGTTATATATGTGTATGCCATGATAATTCTGGAGTCATGTCTACTTACATTTCGATCATCCTAGTGGCAACTTTTTTGACAGAAAGACAATCATGATCAGGACACCTAAACGCCTTGCGGTGAAATTGGAGTCGCCAACCACCTTGATCTAGCAAGAACTAAAACAAGATACGGAGCCGATTTGAGCAAAATAAAGGATAAACACTCGTCTCGTGGGCGAACGGAAGATTTTCTGGACAAACCTACAAAGAGGTGTCGCACTCCCGCAGCGGCGGCGGACGATTTATGGTGCAAATCGACAAAGATGGACAAACTAATTGAAAATAATATGAAAAAGTAGAAGAATGATACAATTGTCTAGATTAGATTGATTATGTATATATTGTTGCCAATTGAACCGGCATTTGCCCTTAAATAGGGGTTGGTCTTGCCTTCTACAGGCCCTTCTGCACGTCCAATTCGGGGTAGACACCTTTAGAAACTCGAGACATACCGTATGGAGCAAGAAAACCCGAGTACCGATGAATTCGACTTGATTTCGGACTCTGTTGGTCAGACCGACCACATGCCGCCGGTCTGACCGGCCCTAAGACCCGGTATGACAAGCCTATACATGGCGGTCAGACCGACCTTCACGAAAGAAACCGGCAGATTTCCCAAACATTGGCAATTTTCCTATCTCGATTCCTAGGTGCCAATTTTGGGTGTAAACACATGCCCCCGTGCCTTTTGTGATGAACATCATGAATCTAAAAACATAGAACATGTTTATCTTAGGGCAATAATCTAATTACCGGTCATAGGACATTCTAAGTATCTTGCCAAACACTTGAGAAGTATTTTTTTAGGTATTTACTGTTAATAACTCGCTGAAACCGTTCTCCTTGAAGTATTTCCAGAAAATATGCATTCCCTCGAACGATTCCACATATCCGATAAAGTCCCTCCCAACTTGGCGACCACTTACCGAATTCCTTAGATCGAGAACCAAAGGCAAAATTGTCTTCCATACCAAATCTCCCACTTGGAATGTCTTTGCCTTCACCTTTTGTTGTACGCTTTAGCCACTCTCTTCTTCTCTTTTTCTATCTCTTCCAATGCCTTCAAACGCTTGTCGACCACTTCATCAAGATTATCTCCCATCATTAACTTGTAGTCTTCAGCCGACAAATCGTCTTGATTTATATACCAAAGAGAGCCAATATTCACCTCAACCGGTAAAACGGCTTCTTGTCCATAGACTAGCTCAAAGGGGTTACCTTGCTAGCACCATGCTTAGATATTCTATGCACCCACAACGCCTAAAAAAGCACCTCATGTCACCTTTTGGGATGTTCTTCGATCTTCTTTTTAACTAACTTTAGCAAAGTTTTATTATTAGACTCGGCTTGTCCATTAGCCTGAGCGTAGTAAGCAGAAGAACTCAATAAGTTGATACCATAAGATTTGGCAAAACTTTTCACCTCTTTAGACATGAAAGAAGTCTCTTGGTCTGTAGTTAATGTTTGAGGAATGCCGAATCTATGTATAATATGCTTCAAAATAAAGTCAATTACCTCCGTATGAGTCATATTCTTGAGCGGCACGGCTTCGGCCCACTTGGTGAAGTAATCCGTTGCAACTAGCATGAACCGATGCCCTTTCGATGACGAAGGATAAATTTGACCAATGAAATCTAAAGCCCAACCCCGAAATAGCCATGGTTTAATAATAGGGTTCAACACCGCAGCCGGTGCCAATTGAACATTGCCGAACCGTTGACAGGCTTCGCTTCCTCTATAATATCTGAAACAATCATCAATCATTTTCGGCCAATAGAACCCTACCCTCCTAAGCAACCAATTCATTTTATGGACTGATTGATGTGTTCCACAAATACCCTCATGTACCTCTCCCATAGCCACTTTAGATTGATCACTATCTAGGCACTTCAATAATACCCGATCTATATTTTGGCAATACAAATCTCCATCGAGCAAAGTATACTTAAACGTCCGCCGTCGAACTTTTCGATCAACCTTAAGGCTAGGATCTTTTAAATATTGAATCAAAGGTATTCTCCAATCCTTCACTATTTTCAGGGCACAAATGTCCGAATTTAAACTCAATTCGGCCTCTGTATCAGTGAAATCGTGCCCCCAGCATCTTCTATGAGCCCGGTCTGATCGGCCAAGCAACGCTGGTCAGACCGCTCACAGTCTGTGGTCAGACCAACGGTAACGTGCTGGTCGACCGACGCCATTCGTGGTCGACCGGCAGCAAGGCGCCGGTCGACCGCCACGCGTATCCCCGCCAATTTTGCTCAAAGAACCATAATCACGCACCAGTTTTTCTAATATGAAAAATATCCCTCTTTTGACACTATAACCAGATGCTTGTTGAGCCAAGTCGTTCGCTCTAGAATTTTCACTCCTAGCAATATGCTTAATGGCAAAATCATCAAAATTGGCAATAATATCCAAGCATTGATCAAGATACCTGCTTAACGACCCATCGAAACACTTGTAAACGCCGACAACTTGTTGCACCACCAATTCTGAGTCACCAAACGCTTATACATGTGTAGCTCCAACAATCTCCATCACTTGTAAACTGAATAGCAAGGCATTATATTCAGCTTAATTATTTGTACAATAATACTCCAAATGAACCGATGCCTCAAAACATTGATCATTGGGCGAAATCAAAACTACACCTATACCTCATCTTCATAATCAACACTAAGCAAGGTGTAACACTAAGCAAGCAAACCTCATCTTCATAAGCAACATCTACATGATGTTCTACTATAAAATCTACTACAATTTGGTCTTTCATAGATTTCAACGGTTCATAAGCCAAATCATACTCAATCATTGTATACGTCTATTTGTCAATTCTCCCACTTAGAATTGGCCTTTGCAACATATGCTTAACGACATCGGTCTGACAAGCAACTATGCATATACTAGATAACAAGTAATGACGCAACTTGGTACAAGCATAGCATAAATAAAGACAAAGTCTCTCTACAAAAACATACCTCGTTTCGGCATCTAAAAGACGATGACTCAAATATGTGATTATATATTCCTTGCCATCTTCCTCTTGCGTCAAAACGGCTCCAATAACTTTGTCTTTGGCAACGATATACAACCGAAACGAAATTCCGCTTCTTTTTTCGAACGTAAGATAGGAACAGAAACATCGATTTTACCCGCTAGGTTAGATATAAATCTCCTCAAGTAATTCACCTTATATAGCAACTTCTGAACTTTCCTCTTGAATGTCGACGCTTTAAAATCTTGAATCTTGTCAACCTTCTTAGGATCGATCTCAATCCCTCTCTCATGTACCATGAATCCTAAGAACTTCCCCGCCGACACATCAAAAGCACACTTGAGTGGATTCATCTTCAAACCATACCGACGCATCCTCTCAAAAGCTAATCTCAAATTGGCTATATGACCATCCATGCCATCCGATTTGACAACAATATCATCACTATAGATTTCTAGGATAAAACCTAGCAAATCATGGAAAATCAAGTTTATTGCTCTTTAATATGTTACGTCGGCATTCTTTAACCCGAATGTCATGACGACCCACTCAAACAACCCGACAAACCCTGAACACCTAAAAGCTGTCTTGTACATATCCTCTTCTATCATAAAGATTTGATTGCAGCCGACATTATCGTCTAAAAAGCTAATCACTCTATGACCCGAAGCATCATTTATTAACATGTCAGCTATAGGCATAGGATATTCATCTTTAGGAGTGGCTTTATTTAAATCTCTAAAATCTATGCATACTCTAATCTTACCACTCCCTTCTTTTCTATCGGAACGATGTTGGACACCCATTCCACATACCGACAATGGCCTAATAAACCCCGTCTTCAATAATCGGTCTATCTCTTCTTTGACACGATTATATATGAGAGGGTTAAAGCGATGATGGGGTTGTTTATAAGGCCTAAACCCTGATTTTATCGGAAGCCGATGCTCAACGAGATCACGGCTAAGTCCCGGCATCTCATGATACTCCCACGCAAAGCAATCAACATACTCCCTAAGCAGCTCGATTATTTTAACTTTATAATCGGCCTTCATGTTTTTGTTTACAAAAGTCGGCCTTGGAACACTTCCATCTCCTATGTCCACTTCTTCTAATGGATCGGCCGATGTAAAGCCCTAACCGAGCTTTTCTACCTCATCAAAATCCTCTATGGTCTCTCCAATATCGTTCTTTGTAGACCGATATTCTTGCACTCTCTTTTGTAACCACTCTAAATTGGCTGTTTTATTCATGATATAGAGTAATATCGCCTAGCCGTGCTAAACTAGCCGGCTTTACAGAGATAGGCACAAAATCATCCTTGGAAACACTAATAAAATCAAAGCTAGAAAGATCTAACCCTGACAAGCACTGCATATCCCCATGCTTCCATCCTACTAAAACATCGGCCATTGCAATCTCAACCGATGTGTCCGCTTGAACAATTTCAATTTCGTCACCGTCCCACTGAATTACGCATTAATGCAAGGTAGAGGGAACACAGGAGTTGGCATGAATCCAACAACGCCCCAAAATAACACTGTAGTTACCTTGCACGTCGACGATGAAGAAAGCGGTAGGCAACGTCTTGTTACCCACCGTGAGCTCCACAGACATGATTCCCTTAGCCTCCGTCGATTCACCATTAAAGCCGTTGAGTAACATGTTAGTCTTCTTCAACTCAGCTTCCTCACGACCCAACTTCTTGAACAGTGAATATGACATCAGGTTCACAGCAACGCTTCCATCCACTAGCATCCTAGAAACCGGCTTCCCATCAATATGGCCCTTAAGATAAAGAGGCTTCATATGACGGTTAGACTCATCGGTCTTCTAAAAAATCGCGTCTCTTGGACCTAATGAGAGTTGAGCCACTTCAGCCTCCTTCATGGCACAAAATTCCATAGGCAACATGCACACCATACTGATCCATGCTTTCACTCGGTGACGACACCTCAGCCGATTGTTTGTTTTCTTTCTTCTCTTCTTCTTCTTCCCGAACAACCACCGGCTCTTCACCCTTCGCCGATTTGGATTTCCATTCCTTCATTGGCAATGGTCGCAACTCATCAAATCTTATGTCTCTCCATTCTTCGGCCTCCTTCTCCCTCAACTCACTGGCCCGAAGACGCTGCAACCTCCTCCTTTGCATAGCCGTCAAATCCAAATCCTTAGGCATCCACTTTGGCTTTGGCTCTGTTCCAGGTGGTATATAATGTCCTCCGTTACTTTTTCGCGAAGAAAAAGCAAAATCGAACCACCTCGCGGGCATCGGTCGGGCCGGCTACGGTAACCGGTCGGACCGGCCTTGTGCTGCGGTCGGACGATCAAAGGATACGGCCGGACCGACTGGGCCGTCGGTCGACCGGCCAACAGGCCCGATCGGACCGGAACGGGACCATGGTCGGACCGGCCAGAGGGCTCGGTCGGACTGGCCACAGGGCTTCGGTCAGACCGGCCAAAGAGTCCGGTCTGACTGCTCTCCTGTGCAGAACTCCTCCTAGCTTCGGCTCAATTGCCAAAAACCATCCTAGCCTCTTCTCCAGATGGTATTGGCATATCATGAGATCCTATCTTGACAGTAATCACATCCGAAACCCTTTCCTCAGCATTAGCGTGCTTATGCGCCCTCTTCTCTCCCCCAAACCGATTTCTTGGTGAAAACCGGCTTTCAATTGACGAGGACGCACCTCCATGAGATGATCTCCTCTCCCTTCCCCATCCTTGATGAAATTACATTGGAGGCATATGATTATACATTGGTGGTGGTGCCCCCCAAGGCATGAAGTAAGGAAAAGGATAACCTGGCGGCGGCATCGGGCAAGATCCCCATGGCATGACTTGAGGACAATGCGGGAACGGCGGCTCCAATGCCCTCAATGAATGACCAAATCGCTCCTTAGGAGGCGATCTTGGTCTCTTGCCCTTGTTACGCTCTTTCTCCATGCTTCTCTTCTCATACTTGTTCAAGAGCATATCAAAAGTGACCTTCAGCTTCCGGGGTTTTCTCGAGTTCGAAGATTTATCTTCATTTTTCTTCCAAACACTAACCTCCGGACCCTTTGGCACAAGCAACTTGGGCTTGGCCTCTTCAATGACAACCTCCTTCCCCTTAGTAGATTCGGCTTGTTTCGGCCGAATCAGCACTTCTTTACCATTGAGATCAACGACATTAACAGGGAAAGGGTCACTATCAAGCTTCATCTTGAAGCCCTCAGTGAATTTCAACCGTCCTTCCTCTATGGCCGATTGAACCTATCGACGAAAAATATTACATTCATTAGTAGAATAAGAATAAGAATCATGACACTTACAATAAGAGCGACGCTTCAAATCTTCTGCTGAAGGTATGACATGGCCTTTAGGCAATCTAATCTGCTTCTCTTGCAAGAAATAATCAAAAATTTTATCACACTTGGCCACATCAAAAATATATTTAATCTCACTTTGCCGATCCTTGCGAGAAGTCGGCATCAAGCTAGAACAAACAAAAGGCTTATTTTTGTTAGTCCAAGATCACTCAGCAATGTACATGTCATGATCGCCTTCATCAACATCAGAATCGCTATCAGGGCACTCAATCATGCTAACATGAGGTTTCTTATCACTGGGCCTAACAAATCTTTTGCTATCTCTGACTCGACTTTCCTGAGTCAGAGCCTTCTGCATGACCTGACTAACATCCAGAAATTGTTGGTCATCTAATCTTTCTTTAATGGGGGCAAATAAGCCACTAAAAGCAAGATCAGCTAAATCTCTTTCAGTTATATTTAAACTAAAACACCATTTTCTAACATCTCTAAATCTCTTAATGTAATTAGTGACAGATTCATTATATTTTTGTCTAACCGATGTTAAATCACAAAGCCTAAGCTCAGTTTCACCAGTATAAAAATAATCATGAAATTTTTGTTCTAACTGAGCCCAAATATGAATAGAATTAGCCGGTAATGAAGTAAATCATGTAAAAGTAGTACCGGATAATGATAAAGAAAATAAGCACAATTTAAAAGCGTCAGGAGTACTAGCCTCTCCACATTGCGCTAGGAATTGGCCTATGTGCTCCCATGTGGTCCTATTATCCTCACCACTGAATTTAGTGAATTCATGAACTCTATAGCCACGAGGATATGGGATATTATTGAAATAATCAGGACACGACTTTTGGTAAACCCTAGCACGATTCCTGGGCTCAATTCCAAATGATTCTCTAATAATGTTCCTAATTTGTTCCTCCACATTTTCAGGCCTTGGCGGATTGGATAAAATCAGCGGCCTAAAAAGCGGTTGTTGCGACGCAATATTGCCATATTGGCCATACCCACTGTCATGCGGGTATCCTCTATTAGGATCATTATACTGATTGGAAACGTGCGGAGGAACTTGTGCATGAACAGTAGCTACAGGGGGGTCGTGCACAGGAACGTGGTATAAAGCCGAGTTACCCGTGATTGGATCTATTTCCTGTACCGGCACCAGAGCGTCGGTCTGACCAGCCAAGGGCCCGATCTGACCGGTTGTGTAGGGTGCGGTCGGCCGCCATGTAGCCACCGGTCGGACCGTTGAAGGAGCGGTCGAGCCGGCTGGGCTGGTCGACCGATGTGTGAAAGGTCGGGCCGGCGTCGCGGTCGACTAATGTAGGGTGAGTCGATCAAACTGACCGTAGGGCCGGTCAGACCGACAAAAGCGGTAGAACTCACCTCCTCGGGGTGTTGCGCGATTACCTCGTTGGTTTTGCTAAAAGTTTGATGAATAGGGGCTTGGCTAGTGCTTGCAACAGAGGTAAACAGCAAATCGGCCTTGGGAGGGCCAGATTTAGCATCCATATGAGCATTAAACATCCTATTAAAGCAAGTCTCCATAGCAGATTCAATCCTATTATTGACGGCGGCGATGACAGACTCATCCACCGGACTTGCTACGAGCCTTTGAATAGGAAGAGCTAGGTCATCAGTACTTACCTCATCACGGATGACCTTGAGCGGGCTCCTGGGCTTGAGGACAACACCTTGACGGGTCTTGGTACACGACTTGTCCAAGACCTCCTACGTGATCGCTTTGATCCGCTCCTCCATTATCTTTCGCGCCTCTCTATCTAGATCATCATCGAGATGTGGACGACGTTAGATGGGCTCACCTCTTGCGCAACTTGCTTCATCATGGTGGCGTCGAAATTGAGATGACGTTGAGCGGACTTCCCTAGCGGAGTCGCTAAAAATCGTGTTGACAACTTTTTTGGCAAGAAGACAATCATGATCGGGACACCTAAACGCATTGCGGTGAAATTGGAGTCGCCAACCACCTTGATCTAACAAGAACTAAAACAAGATGAGTTTTGTAGATTAAACCAGCTAGCGGAGCCGATTTGAGCAAAACAAAGGATAAACACCCGTCTCGTGGACGAACGAAAGGTTTTCGGGACAAACCTACAAAGAGGTGTCGCACTTTCGCAGCGACGGCAGACGATTTACGGCGCAAAGATAAAGATGGACAAACTAATTGAAAATAATATGAAAAAGTAGAAGAACAATATAATTGTCTAGATTAGATTGATTGTGTGTTGCCAATTGAACCGGCCTTTGCCCTTAAATAGGGGTTGGTCTTGCCTTCTACAGGCCTTTCTGCACATCCAATTCGGGGTAGACACCTTTGAAAACTCGAGACATACTATATCGAGCAAAGAAACCTGAGTACCGACGAATTCGACTTTGTTTCGGACTCTACCGGTCAGACCGACCATGTGCCGTCGGCCTGACCGGCCCTAAGGTCCGGTCTGACCGGCCTATACATGACGGTCTGACCGACCTTCCCAAAGGAAACCGACCGACTTTCCAAACATTGGCAATTTTCCTATCTCGATTTTTAGGTGTCAATTTTGGATGTATGGTAGTATTATTTTGTCGCATATCGATCAGAGGCAGATTGTGATTGATACCGTAACAATGAGTAACAATATGATTGACATATAAATCTGAGTTAAGTATACGTTAAGTATACATATCGGTATCAGCTATTATATATACACCAACAGTATTGTAGACAATTCTCATTGATACCGATCCTTGAATTTTGCCGGCAAACGTCTGCATAATTTTCAGTGTCGTTTTTAGTGTGCATGGTGGCGATGCGACGCCGTGTATGGCGACCAGGTGGCATGGCCACCTCGACGGCTGGATCGATCGATCATCACCCGATCGCGACGGCCCGCGGCCGGCCACACATTCACATACATACATACATACATACATACATACATACATACATACATGGTGTATATATATGTATAATCTATAATCTATATCTATAATAATTATTTATAAAGCAAGTAGTGTTTATTAAATTAACCAACATTCCCAATGCTGAAAAGAAAGGAAGGGCTTGGATGGAAAAAAGACCTTCTGCGCTCCTCCCGCCCATCCCACACAGCGTCGCGCTGCGCTCCGCGCCTGCGCCCCTCTCTTCCATCCCTATCCACACCGCGCCCCGACTTCATCCGTTGCAACGCACGGACATAAAATTGTTAGTATATATATATACATACATACATATACATATACATATACATATATACACATATATACATATATATACATATATATAACTATCAAAACAAGTAGTGTTTCTATCCAAAATTTTCGTCCACCTGACTATTTTACAGAAAATCCCTTAAGTGTTTATAAAATTAACCCGTAGTCTCAATGCTGAAAAGAAAGGAAGGGCTTGGATGGAAAAAAGATCTCTTACGCCCCTTCCTCCGTCCCCATCCACGTCGCGCCTGTGCCCCTTCCTCTCGTCGCTGCTCGGAGCTCCCGCGCTGCGTCCTGCGCCGCACCTGCGCCCCTCCCTCCCGTGCCCATCCGCGCCATGCGGCGCCCCGACTTCACCCGTTGCAATGCACAGACACAGTTGCTTACGTGTGTGTCTATATATATATATATATATATGTGTGTGTGTCGCAAAATGGTTGCTACCTAGAGATTACAAGGCCAGCTCTTTTTTTTATTACAGACAAGAGATTACATGCACACATATTAATTTCTCAACTCCGATAAGCTAACTGCGTCAAAAAATCATAGGTCAACGTGCGGTACAGATAATAAAAAATTATTTTTTATTTAATAAGAAAAAACTAAATTGTTGCAACGATTGTCGGAATGTCACTATATATAGGTGGGTAAGCTTCTTTGCTATTGCTTTATCATTGGTTATGAACAATTTTTGTTTGTTTGATAGTAGGACATAGCTAAAAAAATAAGTATTAAATTGATGCTTTGCTTTCTTGATGTGGTTGAAAGGCTCTATAGATCAAGAAAAAAATCAATAGTAACAAAGACCCATCTTAACATATTATAAATAATATATAGCCATGATCATTTTCTGAAAGTAAGGCCTTATTTTATATTTCACGCAAAGACCTTAAATTGTTAAGTATGCTTACATCCCTAATCTATCGCACGTTTTGGTCTGCATCTTTCAACCAGTCGGTTTTTAACCTCTATTTTTAAAACCGGATAAACTACATCCTTCCGCTACCAATACCGTTTACTTTACACCCTTATCCATGTTGGGAGGTGACACAACAGTCAAGTCACTAATTTATTTTTTTAAAAAATATGTAGGTCCTATATATATCACTCCTTAATTTCTCCCTCCTCTCCAATTAATCCCACCTCTCTCATAGCTCTAGCAGCTAACGGTCGCGGTTGTGATAGCCATTTACCAGCCTTCAATGGATGTTGGTATACTAAATGTTGGATATCTCTCAAGTATGTAAATAGGTTTGTATACATAAATTCTATATATACCATACCCCGTATGATGACACAAATATAAAAGGGACACTATCTCAGGAAGAGTCCTAATATGACATGATCATCTAACATGGCAAATCAAAGGCCTACTCAAATAAAATCAAGACATTCCAAGTTTATCTCCACAAGTCCTTCGAGGATACGATGGAATTATGGCATAAATATCGAAGCCCCTAGGCTAGAGGGGAACAACCCAATACAAGCTAAAACATGTCAACTCTAGTCAATCCAAGCCAAACAACTGATCCTTAGGAGGAGTCAAAATGATGCCACAGTTGATCTCCTTTGTGTCGCGGCTGCCATGACCGTCATTGCTGGCCTCCCACTCCCACCTCCTACTGATTCTGGTGGACAAAAGACCGGGTTTACCATATCCGGTATCCTTTGAGTCAAATCTGGATGAAGATGGTACAAATAGATAGATAGATAGATAGATAGATAGATAGATAGAGAGGAAATGGTGGCCAGTGGCAGGCCCAAGGCCCGGTGGCCCTGGGCTACTGCCCAGGCTCCTTCACCCCTAGTAGTTGGGCCAGGCCATTTATGGGCTGCAACATCAGAACATTTGTGGGCTGGACCTGAAATAAAGTGTTGGTCTCAGCCTTAAAGCCGAAGCGTCAGACATGCGTCCACCGCGGAGCACACCACCAAGCGACGCGGGTATCGATGACGCACGTACGCGCCTCGACCTTCGGTGGGCGGGGCGGCGCTCGCGGCCTCCGGCGGTGGCAGCAGGTGGTAGGCGGGCAAGATGCACACATGCACGTGCCTCGGTCGGCGGCCACAGTGAGGACCGAGAGTGACAGAAGGTGGCAGGCGGATGGGGCGGCGCTCGTGGCCTCCGACGGGCGGAACAGCAGTCGCGGCCTTCGGCGGGCAGAGCGGCGCTCGCCGGCTCCAGCGGGCGGGGCGGCGCTTGTGGCCTCCAGTGGCGGCAGCAGGTGGGCGGGACGCACGCACGTGAGTCTTGACCTCCTTGGCTCCTCCGGCAGTTCGGCCCTTGCCCTAGGGCTAGCTGCCTGATACTAGAACCATTCTAGTAGAACGTATGATGCGACAATTGTAACTTCAGGCATACGTTGATACTAGAACGTATGATGTGCCAATTTGATACTAGTATGATGCCCTATCAAGTTGATACTAGTTGATAGATACTAATTGACTCATGGCCTAGCAGGTTCTTGGTACGGGAGTGCAGTGGATTTTTAGCGCGCCACCGAATCTTTGGCCGTCCTAGGAGAGACTTACATCCGGCAGGGGATAGGCTCGACATCACTGGCTTCTTGGAGGCAGAGGCGGTATTCGATATTCTGATTGAAGTCATTGTTATAAGGTCAGCGTAAAAATGGCATATAGACAAAAAAAATCTTAGCCAATCAGGTAAATAATTTTCGATACTTACAAATTTTAGAGTTAATTTGACATATCTTATTAGTCTATCACTATTAGTATTTATTTCTTTAAGTAAAGTTCGATTACTTTATTCGTGGTTCGCTCAAGATATTAGAAATTCCTAGGTCCACCATTGACGGTGGCTGCGGCTCACCCCTCTCATCCGGTTTGAGGTGGCAGTGTGACGATGCATGCGATTGATGAGCACGACGGCTGGTTGAGGAGAGGGAAGCGGTGGTTATGGTTGTCTAGGGACAGCGAGAGACGAAGAGAGTGAGAGGGAAAGACAAAGAGATAGGATAGAGAGAGGAGGATTTACAGACTTACAATATATTTTCTCTCCTCCATTGGCATGGTTGGGTTTAACTTTTGTGCCGATTCATTTAAAAACCACATCGATATTCCACATTTATTGTCTTTTTTACACAAACCATTACTGATAATATCAGTGCCAATCCTTTTTTATAAACCGAAGTTGATATGGTCTTAATAGTGCTAGTTTTTGTTCATCTGAAGGTCGAAGCACACACCAGTTAACAATACATTTTTTTCCTATTTTCTAACCGACACTAATATATTATTGTAATATTTGGTAGGTTACGTGGTAATGACCTCCGCACTCTTCATTTTCTCTACATTGTGAATTATCCTTTATGGATAAAGTCATACATATCGTGTAATTTAGTAATAAAAAATATATAGTAGGATACTTTTCCGTCTCTATACTAGCTAGAATTTACATAATTTATAGAATTTACATAATTTATAGTCATTTAAAGCTAGAGCTACCTTGTTGTCGTTGCTACAAAATTATTGGTCCCAGATAATATACAGGATACCTGTTTGGTTTTGATGTACATTACATGTTGCTATCCATTACTCTTTTTATTTTAAAATGTATGATGCTATTGACTTTTCACATAACATTTAGCTATTCATTTTATTTAAAATATTATATAAATATCATTTACTTTAGTATGACTTGTTTTATCATTAAATAAAATATAATTTTAACTTATATTTTATATATTTATATTAAAATTTTAAATAAAACTAATGATAAAAAATCAATTACATCTTACATTTTTAAAAGAAGGTATTACTATCTGTGAGCTGCGATTAGATTCGGCGCGAACCCGCGATGCTTGCGTGTCAGATCAGATGAGCTAGCTGACCCGCCGCGCGTGCACATGGCGCAAGTTAAATTACATAGGGCCCATAAATACAGTATACACAGTACGTGTACAGCATACAGTCGCCAGTACGCGACCGGCCATCACTACCGGTTTTTGAACTGACGTTGATCGTTTAGTTTGGCAGTGATACTCAAGTATATCAATTTGAGCAAAAGAAATTGCTACAGTTGAGAGTGGTACTTCACAATAATACTACATTTATGCGATACCAGCAAATTGTGACAACAGAAATCGCATGTGTTAATTAAGTCCATTGACGTATCCACTGCGGGTGTAATCCAACTTATATATATATATATATATATATATATATATATATTTTAAAATACTACATATATAACATAATAATATACAATAACAATGTAGAATCTATACCTTCTTTTCTATATAGTTACAACCTACCAAGCAAGTAAGAGGCCAATATAGATGACAAAATGTGGCATAATACACACAATTATGGCAAGTTATGGCAAAAGAAAAGCTTGACAAATGGGATACCTTGCTAAAAAAACTGTGATATAACTCGTTTATGGTATGAACCAAACATTACCTTGGCTGCTCAAACTTGATTGCCACAAGTTTGGCAAAGCTTAGCACTTAACCAAACAAATCCTAAACCTCAGCATGCAAACATAATAATTACTACCTTCATTCCAAAATATAAAAAGTTATATGGTTAAATACGAGTATTAAAAAAGTAGGTGGAATTGAATAGGAGAGGATCGTGATTGGTTGAGAAGAAAAAATAGGTGAAGAATTTGAATGGTGAAAGGTTGTAATTGGTTGAGAAGAGAATATAGGTAGAGAAGTTGTTATATTTGGAATAATTTTGAATACTATAATTTGTTATATTTTAGACAGTTAAAGTATTATTATATCTTTAAACTAACATGCAAGCATGCATCAAACAACTAAACATCTAAGGCTCACCATGCAAGCATGCTAAATTTATTACATTCTAAACCTCAAACATAGAAGCATGCTAAATTATCATTTTTCAAATTATTTTTGCAATATTTCAACTCAAACCAAATTTATTCATAATTTCTACAAGATACAACATATATTTATCTAGCATACATTCATATATCCCGCAACAAAGCATAGGGTGTCATCTAGTTAACTTAAAAGAAGCTTACCTAGGCATCCGGTTGAGGGTTTTTTTGTGTAGGGGGGGAGGAAGAAGGGGAGCGTGGACCACCCAAGAACCTCATAGATCCGCCTATGGTTACGTGGATTAGATTGTAGGTCTTACGAAAACAAATGTTACTCCCTCAGTCTAACAATATAAGAATTTTTAAGTTGTTTAGTAGGGATTAAGTTTAAGAAGAAAATATTTTAATGGTTGTTAAGTAAGAAATGAATAGGGTTGGGAGAATAGTTGGGGGTAAGATGGAAAAAATTGAATGAGGGGTGATTGATTTGACAAGTAGTAGCATAGGAATGCTTATATTCTTGAAAAAAAATCAAATGTTTAACATGCTTATATTATATTGTTGGAAGAGGGAGTACAAAGCTAACATCTAGCATGGAAATACAACATCAACATAATACAAACTGCTTCAATTGCAGGATATCACATCAACTGTAAGTGTAAGGTAACTGATTCAACTGCAAGGTAATAATTAACCAACATATTTTACACAACTTATCAAGAAACAAGCATAGGGATCAACTTAAATTGTAAAGAATTGGATTGAGTTACATAAAAACACAAACACTAGATTTTACACAGAGCTTAGATCATGTCACACTGCTTCGAATCACGTGTCCTTTCCCCTCCGTCACTTTTGCCTCTAGGCGTCGATGGATCCGGCATGCCTTTGAAAGATGGAAAGAGCAACAGTCAGATTCGCTCGCCTCCTTTCCCGTCGATGTGTAGTCTCAGATCTCTTTACCGTCTGATCCAATAGCTCCGCTTGCCTTGTCATTGATGTGTGGTCTCAAATCTCTTCACCACATGATCCATTGGCACCGCTTCTCACTGCTCATTGCCATTGAATCCATTGGCTCATGGCTCCTCAATGTCAGCATGTGTGTTAGGGAAGGAATGGTGGATGAGAAGAGAGGAGGACTAGAGGAGGCTCAACAAAAGGACTAAAGGAGTAGCTCGTGAGCTTAGGGCTTAGGAGGAATACGAGGTGGATTTGGCTCAAGTGTGGCCGATCTAGCTCAGGTGTGTTAGTGTCAGTGTGTGTATCCTAGTTTTTAGCCGTCTCGCTCATTTTTTTTTGCAGTGATAGTATTTCTAATCTAGATTTAAAAAAAGCAGCAATGACAAGAGGGCCAACAATGATGATTTTGTACAAGTGAACATGTCTTAACTACTTTAAAAGCATAGTTGTCCATCTTCCTCTAATAAAAAAATCACTCCCTTCCCTTTCAAAAAAAACCACTCTAGAAAAGCCAAAAGAAGAAATCCAATTCATCCAAAAAAGTTACAAAAAATCAAAACCATCAAAAAAATCAGCATTGAAAGAAACTGAATCATATATCCCATTGCAACGCACGGGGATGTAACTAGTACATACAACATTAGATTGTTTACTCTTGTAGTCTTGGTAAATGTACTTGTCAATGGCTAGGGAACCAGGGTCCCCATTGCCAACAGCCTGCATCGTGAAGCAGCCACACATCCCCCCATTCGACTCGCCATTTTTTTGTCAGGGTTGTATGCGCTTGTGACATATGGACCATTTTGGACCAAGAATGCCTCACGGGGAGGATTGGACTTCGTCCCCTCCTCAATCCTCAGATTTCAAGCATCCCTTCATTTAAGCATGATGGGACGGTTATCTATCTCGGGACAGGAAGCATGGAAAGCAGGGTGACAACTGCTGCTGCTACCGATCACATCCACCATATCGGTTTTGACACGGGCGTGGGAAACCAAGGGCGTGTGATTGACTATTGCGTGCCCCTGGGACCCATACATTTTTTACTGCCTTTCACTAGGCAATGAGAAGGGCCCCACACTCATCTAGGTGTGGTAATCCTTGTTCATTGCGTGGATGAGGCGAGGAGGCGTGGCGGACTACCGTTGCACCCTAGCTTAGTGTGGTCCCCTACTAAGCGGCCTCGAGGCCAATATGGAGCGAATACGACTGCATGGCAAGCAATTGCACCTCCTGGTCCATGTGGACCCTTATATGGTCTACCTCGACCCTTATAAGGTCTGCCCCGAGGACGGCGGAGAGCGCTAGAGGAGACATCTGCTCACAAGACATGCTCAATCTAATGATGATGTGAATAAAATCATTCCTCGAACTTCGATCATCTAGTGTCACCAAAAAGAGTATAAAGGAAGAACAAGACCAAGGAAGAGGGGGGAGGAGGGGGAAGAGCAGGCTAAGTGAGGAATGAGAGACTTCAACACATTTAGCCAAGTTCTTAGAACACCTTAAAAAAAAGAGGAACTACTCTGAGTGGATAAACTTGTAAAATCCTTCAAGGCAAAAAAAATAAATCCACCCTCATAGAAGCAGAGTGTTACACCATCGAGTAACCCAGACCTGTATACTTTTTTGTGTTCATCCTACTCAACAGTAGAGTAAAGCCGAGGCCTCGGTCTTAGGTGCGACTTGCTCTCCTGTTGTACTCACGGAAGGGGGTTCATCCGGATCCTTGCTATCAGGGTGCCTCACCCCGATAGTACTATCTCTGTATTTAAATTCATGAAGTTATTGATTTTTTTATATACTCGTGTGTTGCAACGGAACAAACTAAAATTTCGATACTCATTAGATCCGTACTTTGACCTTTTCCAAAAATTCCTCAAACTCAATTCAGAAATTTAAAAGTGAATTCAATTTTTCCCTTTCAAATTACTTTTTTTAATCAGACTTCTCTTATTTAAAATTCATTCAAATTCTCATATATCAAAATCCACCCAAGATGAAAAAAATCCTTATGATCCCCCATTGGGACTGATGATGGATGAAAAATATTTGGATGATAAATGAAAACACTAAGATGATTTTTCTATAGGTAGGTAGCGAAGATATTCCTTAATTATTTTTAGTAATTTGATGTAACCATTATTAATATTTATTTTTTCAACTAAAATTTTAATTATACAATTAATCCTACTTTGATCCCCTTCCTGATCAGATACATACATACATATATACATATATATATAATTATCTATAAAGCAAGTAGTGTTTTCATCCAAATTTTGTTTTGTCTGGCTATTTTGCAGAAAACCCCTCGAGTTTTTTAAATTAACCCGTAGTCTGTCTGGCTATTATAAAAAACAGTTAAAGAAGAAAAAGGGGTTATTTTGCAGAAAACCCCTTGAGTGCTTATAAAATTAATCTGCAGTCCCAATGCTGAAAAGAAAGGGAGGGCTTGGATGAAAAAAGACCTACTGCGTCCCTCTCTTCCGTCCCCATCCGTGCCGCGGCTGCGCCCCTTCCTTCCATCACTGCTCGGAGCTCCCGCGCCGCCGCCTGGACCTTCGCCCTCCGCCTGCTTCCCTCCCTGCGTCGTCGTCCCGTTGCAACGCACGGGCATTTTGCTAGTATATATAAACACATACATATACATGTAACAAAGCGTAAAACCTTAATACGTATTCATTCGCATCTATGCACATAAGCGGCAGGGGAGAAGCTATAATTTTTATATTGGGGGTGCCGAGATTTCTCCAGACATTCATCGTGTGGGGTGAGTACGTGACACTGCTGTTAGGAAGCTTTCGGTTTACCAAAACTATTTTATAGAAAAAAGTATTACATATGAAAAATTTTTATTACAAGTGATATACACTAAATTGAAAATCCAATGAAGCAAGTGACACTAATATGCAATTAGATCAAGGAGGGATTAGGAAAAAGGAAAAAAGATCCAACCGACCAAAAGAAAAAAGAAATCAAGTATTTGGCTAAAATTAATGCCATCGCCTATACTCTATACTCTACAAGTATACTGTACTAACTAGAGATGGCAATGGGTACCCGAAATCCGAGTACCCGATAGGTTTTACCCGATAAAAAGACGAGTGTGGAATGATTTTTATACCCACGAGTACGTTGTTGGAGGAAAACACATATCCATCGGGTATGTCGGGTACGGGTGTGGATGTGTACTACCCATACCCGTCTACCCGTGGGTAAGAAATACCCGTATAAACAAGTCCAGATGCCCTTCCTCATTTAGCCCATTTAGCCCATATGGTCCATTGTTAACGACCAAATTTGATAAGCAAATTATCGAATTTGGATCTGAAGACGAAGCCAATTTGGACAGAGTTGAGTTCTTTCGAAAACAGAGTGCACACCAAGTAATGATCGTGTCGGTTAAGGAGTTCGTTGGTTGGTAATCGAATCAGCTAAGGTAACTGTTGGCTGCAACCAAATCGGACAAGGATAGCCGATGTAGCCAATTTCGATAAGGACAGTTGGTGGACCAATCTTGAGGAAAAGATGTTGGGATTAGCTTCGGATTCGGTTAAAGTGCTTCAGAGATATTGCCATATATGGATAAAGTCTTGAAAAGACAATTATATCTATTAATTAGAATATTTGTATAGTTCTTTATAGATAATATCGGTTTAGGCATATCTGTAATTTGATTTGTAATAGGGATAGGAATCGTGTCCGTTACGGACTCATCGTGTAATTGGGTATAAATATAGCCCGAGACCATATAATTGGAATCAATCACACAATCAATACAATCTCGGCGCATCGCCGCTTTTTCCTTTAATAGTTTCGACGAGTTCTTGTTTCTAGTTGGGCTGCATCGTTTGATCTCCAGCGAAAAGGTAATTCTTGTCACAACGGTTTGCGTTATCGAGATTAGTGTTTCCATCATCATGATACTCTAATCATGTCTTCGTAATCTACGCAGTTATCATATATGCATAATTTAGATCGATATTGTGGTCTAAACCCTAATCGGCTAGCATCAATTGCTAGATGATAGCCGGTAAGTTTAGATTTCAATGTCAATCTGGCTTATATAGTATATTCACCATCTTGAAAGGTGTTCATAGACTTGTATAGATCATATGCTTTTTTTGTACTTAATGCTGCATCGGTTAGGTTCGATCTATTAAGTCTCCATTAGAATCATAACAGATCTATCTTGTTTTATGATCATTATTAGAGATAGTATTGGAGTTTCAGCCGATCTTATCTGTTTTAACTGTCTTGTATGTTTTATATTTACTTGATATGTTAAAATTGCCCTTTATATTAATATCTCTATATAATTAAATATATGAACCTTGTAATCAATATGTTAAGTCATCTTAGTATATGATCAATCCATGTTTAATATATTTAGCTAGTAGTGATATCTTAGTATAAAACGGTATCGGAGTACTAGCCGATACACATTAAATTTATGACATCGACTATGATTGAAATATATACATAATCTCCATGTTGGAACACTTTTAGATTTAAGTGATTTATCTGTCTCGGTACACTACCGATCTATCCCAATCATTTTGTGTAAACGTGTTTTGATATCTGGATTATGTATTATGAATATCTTCAGCTGATCGATTAGGTTTAATATTTTAGCCAATTTAGTGTACACCACATCGGCTTAACACTAGACGATACGTCATCGGCCACCAGCCGATTGGCTTTCGTTTGCAAGCTAATACTTTCCATTGTTTCTTGTTGATTGCAGGATCAAATCAACTGGCATGCCTACAAACCTTGAATCAATAATTTGGACCTGCACTAAAGTTAAGCAGATCTCCCAGGCCAGTGCGTGGGAAATTTTCTCATCAACACGCTTTTGGCACGCCCAATGGGACCCAAATCACAAGACAGACGTCATGATAGACATCAAGACCTCCGATGTTGATCCAAAAAACATCATTCCGATCACCATGGATAAGTTGACGCCAGAGCAAAAGGCTGAGCTTGAGGAGATATTAAACAAACTGCAGAGTCAGTATCTACACTCTTTTACCCAAACTCGGTCTGGCACGGTCGTCTAGAGGTACAAAGTGAAACTACCAGCCGATGACGAGCCCGAACCTAGCTCTGGCAAGGGCAAAAAGCCTCAAGAAATCAAGCAGGAGGATGGGCCAAAGATGAACAATCTCCAAGACAGGATCGATTATGCGGTTCATCATGCTTTGATCAACCAATTTGGGATACTGGTCAACATCCTCAACTACATGATTAGTACAGTTGTTGACTCTAGGATAGCCGAACACCAAGCCAGGGGACCAGTATTCCTCCCTAAGGGTAAATTTCCTAAGTACAGGGCCTTGGCAACAGATGGGTTGCCAACTACTTCAGGAGTTCCTCCAGAACAGCCGATCGCGCCAGGATCGGTTTGTGCCACTATCGGCATCAAAGCCGACGGACTTCCAACCCAGGGTCCTGATATGGGCACAAGCTCAGCATGCGGGCCATGAGACCCTCAGATGTCCCCAAAACAGATTGCGACCATGTTCAACATAGATCGGCCACCTGTTCTACCCAAGGTGACGATAGGATCCTATCCATCAAGCTTCCCTCAACATCCTATCGGCTCGTAGCCTCTTCGGGATCAACAGCCTCCCATAGTGCACCAATCTCCCTAGCATTATCTAGGAGACAACTTTAATCAGCAGTATCAGCCTCATTCGTCTCGGATGCAGCATCGGCAAGGACCACTCCAGTTTGATCAATACGAGCTGATGCAGAAACAAGCACACGAGATGCCTCAACAAAACAAGCCTTGGGTGGACTTGATAGCCGACGTGATGAGAGAGTAATTCGGCCTCAAACCCAAGGACACAGACAACATGTATCGGTATCCTTATCCTGAGTACTTTGAAAGGGTTCCATTGCATAACCGATACAAGGTGCTAGATTTTTCCAAGTTCTCAGGGCAGGACAATGTTTCTACCTATGAGCACGTTAGCCGATTTTAGCCTAGTGCGAAGAGGCATCGGCTACAGACGCCCTGAGGGTTAGGCTTTTTCCCCTCTCACTCTCTGGATCGGCTTTTACTTGGTTTCTTCGCTCCTATTCAATTATGTACAGAGTTGGACCGATTTGGAGAAGCAATTTCATCGGTACTTCTACACTGGCATCCATGAGATGAAACTGTCTGACCTAACCAGCATCAGGCAAAAGCATGACGAGTCAGTCCAAGACTATATTCAAAGGTTCAGAGACATGAGAAATCGGTGCTACAGTTTGGTGCTATCCGATTCCCATCTAGCCGATCTTGCCTTTCAGGGTTTGCTAACACCCATCAGGGAGTGATTTTTGGCTCAAGATTTTGAAAGCTTGGCACACTTGGCACAGAAGATCACTGCCCATGAGCAACGTTTCCAAGAAGCCAAGAAAGCCTTTAAGAAGGTTAGCCACGTTGCTTACGCTTCTGACTCGGATTCAACCGACAGCGAAACCGAGGTGGCAGCAGCCGAATGGGCCAGAAACAAAAAGATCATGACTTGCCAATGGGTGAAGAATTCGGCTAAAGAGGAGAAGTATGATTTTGACATAACCAAAGCCGATAAAATCTTTGATCTGCTGCTTCGGGAGAAACAGATCCAACTCCCAGCCAATCATGTCATCCCATCGGCTGAGGAATTAAAAAAGAGAAAATATTGCAAGTGGCACAACACCGATTCCCACAGTACAAACAACTGTAAGTTGTTTCGCCAGCAAATCCAATCGGCTATAGAGGCTGGGAAAATCAAATTTGAAGATCCAAAAAGCCGATGAAGGTTGATGGGAATCTTTTTCCCGTTAACATGGTTTATGCCAGCCGCCGATCAGCCGATCATCATCCACGAAAAATGGATACCTTAGTCAAATTCATGAAGGAACATGAAAAGAGGGAGACAGGCAGAGTCTACAAAGTGCATCCAAGAAAACACGATAGGCATGAAGAGGCTTATCATTAGTAACATGATGACTTCGATCCCCATTGGGGTGAATTCTTTAGGTTTTGCTGGAATTAGGGGATGAGACTTCCATCACTTCGAGACTCCCGCGTGCGGTGGTTATGGAGATGAGCATGCCGAGAGCTCCACCAATTGCCACCCAAAAAGAATCGGCCGAGTCGAGGAAACGTCCCGTGCACCAAAGGTTGGGCCCAATCCATGAAGATTTCGTTCAGGAGGACTTTGAGGATGACGAAGAACAGACTGCCAACCCGCAATGGTGCCCCTCCGACACTTTTACGAAGACCCATAAGCGGAAGGTGCACCGATTAAAGAGCGAGGGTCGGCTACAGAGGTTCAAGCCGAAATCGACTATCGGCTAAAAAAAGTAGGAACAAGAGCGCCCAAGGAAACAATGGCACGTGAAGAACAAGACTACACCGGCCGATGAAGACCAAGCCGACCAGACAAAAAGAAAGGCCAAGGGAAAGGTTGTGGCTGTTGCATCGGTTAATATGGTTTTTGTGTTGCCAGCCGAATTTGAAGCAGTCCAAGCCGATGCAGACGGCGTGGAGGAGTCATCGGCTAAACTTTTGTTGTCCCTGGAGCAAGCAATCTTTGAAAAGCCAGAAGGGACAAGACATTGGCATCTCAAGCCTCTTTACGTCAAAGGATTTGTCAATGGGAGGCCGATGTCAAAAATGCTAGTTGACGAGGGAGCTGCCGTCAATCTGATGCCCTATGCTACTTTTAGGAAGCTGGGCAAGGGTGCCGACGATCTCATAAAGAAAAACATGGTCCTCAAGGATTTTGGCGGGAACCCATCGGAAACAAAAGGGGTTCTTAACGTTGAGCTGACTGTCGACAGTAAGATAGTGCCTATCACCTTTTTTGTCATCGACGGGAAGGGGTCATACAACCTGCTGCTGGGGAGGGATTGGATCCACGCCAATTGCTGCATCCCTTTCACCATGCACCAGAGCTTGATCCAATGACAAGGCGACAAGATTGAAATCGTTCCAGCCGACAGGTCAGTAAACGTAGTTGTTGACACTTAAATTTGGTAATTAAATCCCTAAGTCCCAGCAAGGATGAAGCAGAGTCGGATCGACTGGCTTGGCGGAGAAACAGAGGCTGTATCGGCTGAGAAGCGATCGGTTGCGAGGCCAGTCGGCTAAGGTTGGATCGGACAAGGGCGGCCGATAGCCGATTTTGGGTTCGGAAGAGATAAAACCATTTCTGGTACAGCAGTTTGAAGATAAATAGAAGATTCGGTTATTAAGTTGCGCATTAAACGATATTGCCATCTATGGATAGAGTCCTGTAACGGCAATTGTATCTGTAATTTAGGGGTTTGTTTAAACTGTTCATTATAATGCGACGTAGATCCTTCCCGAGATAACGTCGTGTTTTAAATAGTAGTTTAGATAGAGTCCAGGGTTTGTACAGATAATTTTATCTTGGGTATAAATAGGACCCGAGACCCTATGTAAATCATTATTCAATCACAATCAATCAAACCTTCGGCGCATCGCCGACCTTTTTCTTCAGACGAGCAATTTGTTTGGCTACGGGCTGCATCGTTTCGATCCCCAAATCTAGGTAAATGCTTGTCATTAGTGGCATGATTTGCTGTTTCTAGTGCTTCCATCGTAATGACACATTAGATTCAGGTGTTTGTACTGCGCTATTTATCATATAGCGCATATAAATTAGATCAATGTTTAGATCTATCCTGCCATTGGCTAGTTCTATCAAGAACTTACAGCCAATAGGGCTAGATTTAAAGGTTGGCTGGTATATATGCGGTATCCACCGTCTTGAGAGATATAAATCGGCTACAACAGATCAGGTTTTTCTTTTTATACTTAATGCTGCATCAGGTTCGAACTATTAAGTCATTTTTAGAATTACCAATGATCTGTTCGGCTAGATTTATATTGTTTAGAGACGAGTGCTGGGGTTTCAGCCGGCCTTATCTGCCCTGATATGTTTCTTTTAATATATTTATTATTAGATTTATATTAGGATTGCCTCTTATATTAAGATCGCATTCTTGTCGGACGTTATCAGCTGAAATCGGCCCACCATCAACAGCCGTCGGCCGATTTCCCAGGCTACGCACATCTGGTTCAAAAATGATATCTTTTCATAAGATTCGTTGGAGTACTAGCCGATTCATTGTTAGCTTTTCAGTATCGGCTAGGTTATCGATTCATATATTTATTATCCTTTACTGTATTTCGGTTAAGCGGCTGATGCTGTCTCGGTATAGCCGATCCATTCCAGTCGCTTGGTTTAAATATATTTTAGGATGGCATATATATTCTCATGGATTCCCTCAGCCGATCCAGTGGGGATCTAACCTAACACTTAATGTATATTTCCTTGTTTTTCTTGTTGGTTAACAGATCAAACCGACTGGCACGCCCTACACCGCACAGGCAGCCGAGAAGGACCTGTACTGGAGTCAAGCAGATCTCCCAGGCCAGCGCGTGAGAGAAATTTCTTGTCAACAGTAGCCAACGCTGATTTAACACTTTGGGAGATCGACGACATCGATTGCTTGTCCGACAAAGTTTGGGAGGTTGACCTTCTAAGGTGTACGATTCCACTATACAGCCAATTGGAGACGAAGAGCCTCAATTATTACTTTGAGGGCGTCGTGGAGAGCTCAAGCGTCTACACCAAGGACACCGTGGACGATCTCGATCGCAAGCTAGGACAAGGTTTTATGTCGGCCGACGAGCTCGAAGAAGTTGATATAGGGCCGGGAGATAGGCCTAGGCCGACATATATTAGTAAAAACTTGTCTTTTCATTTTAGAACCAAGCGATGATTTATTAAAGGAATATTAAGATTGTTTTGCTTCGGAGTATTTTGAGATGCCAGGTCTTAGCCGATCGATTGTGGAACATCGGCTCCCTATTAAATCAGGATATCGGTAATACAAACAGCCTCCCAGGAGATTTAAAGTCGATATGTATGATGCGATTAAGGCCGAAATTACTCGGATTTATGACGTTGGTTTTATTCGGCCGTGCCGATACGCCAAGTGGGTTTCAAACATAGTCCCAGTGATCAAGAAAAACAGCAAGCTAAGGGTGTGCATCGATTTTTTGACTTGAACAAAGCCACCCCCAAGGACGAGTACCCCATGACGATTGCCGATTTATTGGTCGATGCTGCTTCAGGCCATAAAATCATAAGTTTTATGGATGACAATGCTGGATATAATCAAATTTTTATGGCTGAAGAAGACATTCACAAGACTGCTTTTAGGTGTCCTGGTGCAATCGGCCTATATGAATGGGTTGTCATGACATTCGGCTTAAAAAAATGCTGGGGTTACTTATCAGAGAGCCATGAACTATATTTTTCACGATTTAATTGGCTTCCTAGTGAAAATCTACATTGATGATATGGTTGTCAAATCAAAAGAAGTTGAAGACCACATAGCCAATTTAAGGAAAGTATTGGAAAGAACGAGGAAATATGGCTTGAAGATGAATCCTACCAAATGCATATTCGGTGTATCGGCTGGGTAATTTCTTGGTTTTTTTGTTCATGAGAAGGGTATTGAGGTGACACAAAGAAGTGTTAATGCAATCAAGAGTATTCAACCTCTACAGGACAAGAAGCAGTTACAATCTCTGATCCCAAGGTAAATTTCATCAGGCGTTTCATTGCTAATTTATCTTAGAAGATGGAGCCGTTCACGCCTTTGCTAAGGCTAAAAGCCGATCAAGAGTTTACTTGGGGAACAGAGCAGTAGAAAGCTTTGGACAACATCAAGGATTATTTAAGCTTCCCTCCAATATTGATCCCTCCACAGAAGGGAGTACCTTTTAAGTTGTATTTATCAGCCGATGAAAAATCAATCGGCTCAGTTTTAATCCAGGAGTTTGAAGGCAAGGAGAAAGCAATATTTTATCTCAGCAGACGACTTTTAGATGCAGAAACAAGGTACTCTCCCGTAGAAAAGTTGTGCTTGTGCTTATATTTTTCTTGTATAAAGTTAAAGCATTATTTATTATCCAACGAGTGCACCATTATGGCAAAGCCGACGTAGTCAAATACATGTTATCGGCTCCAGTTCTGAAAGGGCGAGTTGGAAAATGGATTTTTGCTTTGACAGAATTTGACCTGAGATATCAAGCACCCAAGGCAGTCAAGGGACAGGCTATAGCCGATTTCATTGTTGAACACCGGGATGATTCAATCAGCTCAATCGATATGGTGCCTTGGACTTTGTTTTTTGATGGATCAGTCTGCACTCATGGTTGTGGCATCGGCTTGGTTATCATATCACCCAGGGGGGCAAGTTTTGAATTCGCTTATACTATTGTTCCTTACGCTACAAATAATCAGGCTGAATACGAAGCAGTCCTCAAGGGTTTGCAACTTTTGAAAGAGGTTGAAGCCGATGTTGTGGAGATCATGGGCAATTCCTTGTTAGTCATCAGCCGATTAGTAGGAGAATATGAATGCAAGAATGACACATTGATGACCTACAATCAAAAGTGCCGAGAATTGATGGATGGTTTTCGGCTAGTGACCTTCAAACATATCCCTCATGAGCAGAATGTTGAGGCAAACGACTTGGCTCAAGGGGCATCAGGCTACAAGCCGATGACTAAAGATATCAAAGTTGAAATTGCAACGATCACAGCCGATGATTGGAGGTATGATGTTTTCAAGTATTTGCAGAATCCTTCCCAATCGGCTTCGAGAAAGTTATGTTACAAGGCTTTGAGATATGTTTTGCTCGACCACGACCTCTACAATAGGACGATTAATGGAGTGCTACTCAAATGTTTGAGTGCCGATCAAGCAAAAGTTGTAATGGGAGAAGTGCATGAAGGCATTTGTGGTACTCATCAATCGGCTCACAAGATGAAATGGTTACTTCGAAGAGCTGGGTATATTTGGCCGACGATGCTGGAAGATTGTTTCAAATATTACAAAGGATGCCAAGATTGTTAGAAATTTGAAGCGATCCAACGAGCACCAACGTTGGCTATGAACCCTATTATCAAGCATTGGCCGTTCAGAGGATGGGGAATTGATATGATCGACCAGATTAATCCACCATCGAGTAAAGGCCACAAATTCATATTGGTGGCAACCGATTATTTCATAATGTGGGTGGAAGCAATCCCTTGAAAAAAGTTGATTCTGGAGATGCAATCGAGTTTGTCAAAGAACACATCATTTACCGATTTGGCGTCCCTCAGACAATTACCACCGATCAGGGATCTATCTTTCTCTCAGATGAGTTTGTCCAGTTTGCAGAAAGCATGGGGATTAAGTTGTTAAATTCTTCACCATATAATGCACAAGCTAATGGACAGGCAGAAACAACCAACAAAAGTTTGACCAAATTGATAAAGAGGAAGATATCTGAATATCCAAAGCAGTGGCATAGCTGATTGGCCAAATCATTGTGGTCTTATCGGATGGCTTGTCATGGGTCAATCCAAGTGTCTCCTTATAAATTGGTATATGGGCATGAAGCTGTACTACCATGGGAATGTGTCATCGGCTCAAGAAGGATTCAATTGCAAGACGAGTTGATAGCCGATGATTATCACAACCTAATGGTGGATGAATCGGAATACTTAGTTTTATCCAGAATGTGTGCTTTGAAAAAGGTGACCAGGGACAAAGAAAGGATTGATCGTCATTATAACAAAAAAGTTATACCTAAATCATTTTCAGAGGCGAGCTAGTTTGGAAATTGATATTGCCAATTGGTCCTAGAGATAATAAATTCGGCAAGTGGTCACCTAACTGGGAAGGGCCCTTTAAGATCCACAAATGCGTTTCCAAGGGAGCTTACATGCTAGAAGGATTGGAGGAGAGGTGTTTGGAAGGGCTTTAAATGGAAAATATTTAAATAAGTATTATCCCAGTATATGAATCAACTCATGATTCGGTTGTGTTGAGCCGATACACAATAGCCGATGTGTTTACATCGCCTTTAGATGGCCGATATAAGGTATATCGCCCTCAGTTATTTCATTATTATCCTAATCGGTTATGCTCTACCGATCTGTGGTGGCCGATATAAGTTATATCGCCCTTAGACATTTTATTTCTGTATAATCGGTTATGATTTTCTGCTCATAAATGATGGCCGATTTCGCGTGTTCTCCTCGGATTATAATTTTACCAATGATCGGTTGACATTGTAAAATTAGGGGGGAATATATACATGCACAAGTGAAATCAAGTGGACTTCAGAAATTTTTGTGGACTTCGAAAAATCTGCAGAATTGAATCGACAGGAATTATATCATAGGATGTGGAGCCGATTTTACAAAGTTGCTGATATGACAGATTATATTACAAGTGTTTGAGGAGTTCACAAAATGTCTAAGTCTTGAACTATTACAAGCGGCTTAACGAGATAAAAAGTCATTTATGGCCGATATTGCTTTGCGCCGGACTTGATCAACTTCTTCTATGGCCTTAGCATCGGCTGCATTGGTTCTCGGGATCGGCTTCAAAGCTTTTGTGAGATCTGCCAGATTTTTCATGGAGGCCTTCAGCTTCGACTTTTGATCTTCGATGGCTTTGGAGAGATTAGCAATGCGCTGTTCTTCTAACGATATATCAGCATCAAGCTCGGCAAGTTCGGCTGCCACTTCTTCCCTCCGCTTGCGCAGCCGATCGAGGTTGGTGTTGGGCTCAGTCGTCATCTCATCCAGCTTGGCCTTCTCAGCGATGATTGCTTGCCGATTGGCTTCGCAGTTGCCTCTAGGGCTTTCTTTTCTCGCCGATCGGCTAATCTTTGCATTGCCCTTTCAAATTTGTGTCGATGAAGCTCGAGGTAGGCAGCCGGAGAGATAGTGTGAGCCAATTGATCTGGGAGTTGATCTTGGATTTCTTCAAACCTTCCCCTTATTTCTCCGCAGTCAGTGACAAGGAAGGCAAGGGAGCACTCCAGACGCTTGGCTATATCTAATAAAGTCGCCCTCAGGTCATCGGCTATAAGGGCTAAGGTCTTGTTGGTTTCTTCTTCGTCGTCCACAAACTCCTTGATGTCAAATGAAAATAGATCGACTAGAGTCTGCAGAGTAGAAATTGAAATGGTTAAGTGCTAGACGAATTTAAACAACCGATTTAGAGTCAAGAAGGAAGAACATACTGGGATGACAGGAGCCGATGCGACTTTTTCTTCGATGTTGTGGCTGCCTCTAGCCGATGGAGTCCTTTCGCTTGATGCTTGGGGGCAGATTTTGGAATGCGAGGAGGCTGTATACAAAGAATGACAAGTTTGACTGAGCATTAGTTAGTTTAAATCAAGAGAAGTTTGAAGCCAATGTTACCGATGAGGCTAGAACCGGTTTCTTCCTTGAAGCAAACTTCTTTTTCTACAAGATAGAATTTAATGAAGGATTGCATATGAATTTGAAGTGGGAGGATTCTTGATAAATACATACCAGCTGAGATTGAGGTTGGGGCTGATGTCTCGGAGGACTTGGCGATCCCTAGGGTTGATCGTCGGCTAGTGATGTTTGAGCGGTGGCTCTCGGTTTGTCTACTGTGGCAACAGCTTCGTCGACGGCTTCTTCTATTTCCTATTGATTCAGGAAGGCCTCTAGGTCGGGGTCTATACTCGGGAGATCGTCGGTGGTTTTCTTTTGTTTCTTCGAAGGTTTCTTCTCCACAGCCGATGGATCGGCAGCCGATGGTTTAGCCCTTTTCTTCCTTTGAAGTGCTTCATGGGTTTGGCCATGCAACAGGGAGGTCACCTTCGGCGCGTTGTAACCGATTGCCGAAGGGGCAAGGCCACCACTTGGGATGAGTCCCGTAGCATATTGGATGGCAACCCCAAGTGTTGCGATATGAGGAGGAGATAAATCGGTAGTCCGCAAACAAAAGAGTTAGTCAAATTATAAGGAAGGATAGCCAATGATGAATAATGAGTGACAAGGGAGAAGCATTTACCTTTGGGATCAGCTCCGGATATATGGTAGTGAGGTACATGAAAGCCGATTGGTGAAACAAGTGTTTTTTCCATTCACTCCACCATCGGCTGAAGGCTGCAGTCCTTGTTATCACTAATTCGATGTTGTCTATACTGCCGAGAGGGGGTCTTCAATGTTTAGCAGCCTATCCATCATGAGGCCTGAGCCGATTTTGCCTCTGGTTTCGATTTTATCGGTGAAGTACAGACCAATCGGCAATGGTCCCATGCCCAGTTGTCTGCCAGCACTCACAGGATGGTAAAATTCATAAGATACTTGCACATTCTTGCCTTGGTGGATGCCGACTGGGAGGATGCAAGGCGAGATAGCCGATGTAAAGATTTCCCTGGACTTCTCAAATTTTTCAGAGTTTATATCGTTGAATCTAAAGTCGTTGGGGAGTTCAAAGTCTTCGGAGTTCTCTAGGCAAACCAAATTCTCTAGGTTCTTGGGAATCCGTCATAGAAGTTGTCGAACCAATTCTTAAATAGATTGGCTGAAAGCTTGGATCCTGAGTATGATGATGCTGCCTCTCCAAATGACATGCATCGGCGTGTTGTGATTTCATCGCCATCTTCATCTGTGATCGGCTGTGCTAGTGGGAAGCTGGCGTCTTGCAACTCTGGCCTCTTAGCAACTTTGTATGTGTGCAGTTTAACCATATTTGTAGCAGCCACCAGGGACCTCCAGTGTCGATAGCTGAGTTCATGGTTATTTTAGCCGATGCATTGTTCAACATCTGATACAGGTACCCTAGCAGATATTTTCCTAAGGGGATCTACCTCTTTTCTACTAGGTCCTCGGCTATGCGTTGTCAATTGGTTGTAGGACCGCAGCTTGATCCGCAAAACAAGAATTTTTCTAACCACATGAGAAGAAAAGTTGCGTGTTCTTTGGAGTTCACTGGGCCAGTTCCCATGTTCAGGCTTATGAACCCGTTCCAACCTCCAATGGCCCTGGTCTTGAAAGAATATTGGCACTTGGTGTTTAAGCTGATGCGGTTAGCCGATAATGTGATATCAAGGCCCGTAATCATGACTATGTCCAACAGAGTGGGGGTCATCAACCCTTGATTAAACAAGAAAGAATTCAGCGTGTTGGACCAGAAGTAACTTGCAGCCGATAGCAGGGGCTCATCTTTAGGCATGTCGGCTATTGTTAGGGCTAAGCATTGTGATATCCCTAGTTCCTCCCAATGGCTCTGCTTGCTAGCCGACACCCTGTTATACCATGTTGGCCAAGTTTTACCGGTTGAAGGCCATGATTTGAAAGTGTCATTCCAATGTGTTAGATTGGGGTTCGACAACTTAAAAGGGATCCGGCTGGTTTTAGCATTTATGAACTCTGAGGGGTCTAGGTTGCCGATTGGCCCTAAAAGGTACTGATTGGGATGATTGAGGTCGGGAATTGCAATCTGGTGAGCGAGATGCTACAATGAACAGGGAAGGAAAAAGGCGAATCACAAAGGGCGGATGCCAGATTGCAGAAAAAAAGGAGAAGTTGAAGCCGATGGAGCTTACCTCTGGAAATTCCACTGATGGCGCCGCGGACGGGGTGGTTGAAGTCGACATCGCCAAGGACGAGTTCGTCGCCGCGCAGAGGACGCCTGCGAGTTCGCCAAGAACGCTGGGGAGATCGCCGGTGCAGATTAGAATTGTTTGGGGCTAAGGCGGCGGAAGCAAAAGTGACGGCGTGAGAAACTCTCGGACGGTGGTTGTTATTTAAAGAAACGTGGTGACGGCCGAAACGGAAAAGCCCGAAATCTCTCCGAGATAAGATTCGATAAATCCGCAACATTAACAATATAGCGGACTTGGGGGCATGTGTTAACGACCAAATTTGGTAAGCAAATTATCATATTTGGATCTGAAGATGAAGCCGATTTGGAGAGAGTTGAGTTCTTTCGAAGACAGAGTGCGCGCCAAGTAATGACTGAGTCGGTTAAAGAGTTCGTCGGTTGGTAATCGAATTGGCTAAGGTAACTATTGGTGCAACCAAATCGGACAAGGATAGCCGATGTAGCCGATTTCGATAAGGACAGTTGGTGGACCAATCTTGAGGAAAAGATGTGGGGATTAGCTTCGGATTCGGTTAAAGTGCTTCGAGAGATATTGCCATCTATGAATAAAGTCTTGAAAATATAATTATATCTATTAATTAGAATATTTGTATAGTTCTTTACAGATAATGTCGGTTTAGGCATATCTGTAATTCGATCTATAATAGGGATAGGAATCGTGTCTGTTACGCCGCTTTTTCCTTTAATAGTTTCGACAAGTTCTTGCTTCTAGTTGGGCTGCATCATTTGATCTCCAGCGAAAAAGTAATTCTTGTCACGGAGGTTTGCGTTATTGGGATTAGTTCTTCCATCATCATGATACTCTAATTCTGTCTTTGTAATCTGCACAGTTATCATATATGCTATATAATTTAGATCGATATTGTGGTCTAAACCCTAATCGGCTAGCATCAATTGCTAGATGATAGCCGGCAAGTTTAGATTTCAATATTAATCTGGCTTATATAGTATATCCACCATCTTGAAAGGTGTTCATAGACATGTATAGATCCTACGCTTCTTTTGGTACTTAATGATGCATCGGTTAGGTTCGATCTATTAAGCCGTCTTTAGAATCATAACAGATCTATCTTGTTTTATGATCATTACTAGAGATAATATTAGAGTTTCAGCCAATCTTATCTGTTTTAATTGTCTTGTATGTTTTATATTTACTTGATATGTTAAAGCTGCTCTTTATATTAAGATCTTCCTATAATTAAATATATTAACCTTGTAATCGATCTGTTAAGTCATTTTAGTATATGATCGATCCTTGTTTAATATATTTAGCTAGTAGTGATATATTAGTATAAAGCGGTATCGGAGTACTAGCCGATACATATTAAATTTATGACATCGGCTATGATTGAAATATATACATAATCTGCATATTGGAACACTTTTAGATTTAAGTGATTTATACTGTCTCGGTACACTACCGATCTATCCCAATCACTTGGTGTAAACGTGTTTTGATATCTAGATTATGTATTATGAATATCTTCAGCCGATCGATTAGGTTTAATTATTTCAGCCGATTCAGTGTACACCGCATCGGCTTAACACTAGACGATACGTCATCTGCCACCAGCCGATCAGCTATCATTTGTAAGCTAATACTTTCCATTGTTTCTTATTGATTGCATGATCAAATCAACTGGCACGCCTACGAAACTTGAATCAATAATTTGGACCTGCACTAGAGTTAAGCAGATCTCTCAAGCCAGTGCGTGAAAAATTTTCTCATCAACACCCATATAGCCCATATGCCCTCCCTCAAACTGTAACACCCTGAAAATCAGAACTTATAAATCGAAACCTAAAATTTGGAATTCGCAAAAACTTTTACATTATTGCTTTCAATCGGATCTTATTGCTTCTTATTTGTGAGTCTTGTTGCGTGTTATAATCAAATAATAGCTATTTGAACATGAAAAGCCAATAGTGCCGCCGCAGTTTGCTAGCATCGGCCGCGGCACAGGCAGGCATAAAGCAGGCCAGATGAAGCCGCCCCATGGCCGTCACCACACCCGATAGTGCCGCACCCGATAGTGCCGCAGCCGATAGCGTCACCGTACGCGCGCGCGTACCCGCACGTCCCCAGAGTCAACATTGTTGTCACATCAGCACCTATGCACCACGTCAGCCAATCCTGTCACGCACGTCGCACGCCCACGCTGTCGTCCACATGCATGTACCGCGTGCGTGCCGGCATCAACACGCCATATTGCCCCCATGCTATGCCACACCGAGTCGTCGCATCGCTACCACTGTAGCCTCGCCACCCAGAGACAACCGATTTCGCATGCCCGCGTCAGCCGATTCGACGTGCTGCACTGTGCCGACGTCGGCCACGCCGCGCCGTGCACCCGCGTCAACGCTCTCCGTCGCATCCGTGCCCTGTGCTCGCCTCAGCCACGCCGCGCAGCGCCGAGTCGTCTCGTCGCGTGCGCTGTAGCCACGCCGTTCCATCGTCAGCCGATTCCACGCGCTGTAGCCGCCCGTGCCTATAAAAGAGGCCCCAGCCTCCCTCTCGCCACACTGCACCACCCCAAGCCCCCCTCAGCCCCATTAAGCCCATAGCTGACGCCACAGCCGACGCCCCCCCTTTGCGTTGTTGTGTCGCCAGTGAGCCGATTCCCCTTTTTCTCTTAGGTGATTCATCTTGAGTCCAGCTTCCAATGTTCTATTCACGTCCATGCTTTAAGCCACAAGTTTTCTTCAGAGTTTTTGATTTCCAAAGCTATATTAATTTCCACAAGTCCAGGATTTTTGTATGCCTAAGACATAAAAGTATTTTCAATTTGGATATTGTCCTCCTATGTTTATATGTACTTTTGACTCGGTGTTATCCCGGATTTTCAAAACACTATAACTCTTTCTCACTCTCTTTCATTTCCAAATTCGGATTTATCAAACCTAACATTATCTAAAACCGCCGAGAACATTAGGAAGTGCTTTATGATTTTTATTTGGCCTTTGTTGGATTTTATTGAATTCTGACCGAATTCAATCTTTTCTCTCGCACGTACGATTAGCGTCCGAGGAAGGCGTTGAGTACGCGGAAGACCCCAACCAACAAGTGTGCGAGCAAGGCAAGTCATCACACCCCTTTGAACATATTGATCGTATTTTGCGAAATGATGTTGATTTAAACTTCAAACATGCATGCTATACACAAAATACCTATGCCTGATATACCATGCCTTGATATTGCTTACCCTTAAATATAATCTTTGTAACCCTCGATGTGATATAACCAAAAGAAACCTTCGGTAAAATGCTTAGCCATGCTTATACTAGAACTCTTGCATACTCATATTTTTACAAAAGCTATATGCTTGGGCAACTACCTTAGGGAAGGTAGTTGAGATATGGCATGTAGAGACATGAGCGCCACATTGCCTTGAACATGATGAAAATAGTTTTGATGGAAAAATGAAAGTACAAAACATTTATTTTTAGACTGGGGCGGATGGATGGATTTGGGTGAATTTTGGCAAAGGCAAGTACCGTCCTTGGTCAATTAAGTGTTAGTGATATGCCCTAGAGGCAACATAGAGATGTTGGATATCACGTCAATGCTTATGTATTTATGAATAAAGTGTTATTCAGTTTCATGAAATAGACATCTTGTATTGATCAATAAGTACGTGACTTATTTATGAGACTCTATATGTATGAATATATTTCTAAATGATCCCTGATCATATATCATATTATTGGAACTAACATAATTCTAAGATCGACATGTTTATTGATTGATGATCATGTCTCATAGATCATGGGTATGGAGATACCAAGTCAATAAACATGGACATATGTGTTAGAGAACACATTGTTGGATAGACCCACCATGAGACACTACAGGAATTAATGTGCCATTAGTTGGTCTCAGGTAGTGTTGGTACAAAGTCCTTAGACCTGAGATCACCATGGATTCCAACATGTGTAGTAGCCTACTTTGGGACTACCAAACGCTATTCCGTAACTGGGTAGTTATAAAGGTAGTTTTCGGGTTTGCTATGAAACATGGAGTGGGATGTGAGTGATCAAGATGGAATTTGTCCCTCCTTTGGAGAGATATCTCTGGGCCTCTCGAGGTAATGGATTATGGAAATGCATGGTCATGCTAAGTTGATTGAGGAGTCAATCAACAGACAGATAATCCAATGCGTTCGAGTGAATGGTTAAGCTATTGAAGGGATGACACACATCTTGCCTATAGCTTAATTGGTATCGTGAGGCAAAGGGATTTGTGTACACATTACAGGTTCAGAGCCGATATTATATTCTTGTATACTCTGGTGTCAATATGTGCTGCTAGGCGCCACTATTGATAGGTCGGCTGAGTTGGACTCGAGCCGACGATCGGCTAAGTTAGACTATAGCCGAAACCGAGTATACCTGAACCTACAAGGTCGCACGCTTAAGGGGATAAGAACAGGCATTCGAGTTGGACTCGGATACGGCTCGATCGGATAGAGATCCGATCGGATAGAGTCCTATGGGCTTACGACGTATGGGCGGCCAACTCTATGAGATTCGGATGGGATCCAATTCAAAATAGAGTCCTGATCGGCCACTAGTCCCAGTCGGCCATCTCTATATAAAGGGGCGAGGGGTGGAGAGTTGTTGTATCGCATTGAACCGAATCTGCAACAGAAGTCGCCAAGATCAATCTCCACGAAAACCCTCCCACTTTCGAGCCAAACCCTAGCCTTGCATCGCGTGCTAGCACACGGGTGTTCGGCGTTCTGTTCCCGGACGTGTGGATACCGGTAGAGGCGCTGCTACGTTGCGCGCTGTTCATCGGCTGTGGTACTTCGGAGCAAGGCGGCTGCGGCAGATCGACTGCGGTCGAGCGCATCGGAGCGTGGCGCGAGAACGTGGTCAGACAACTCGGCGAATCGGCTACATCCGCGAATCGGCTGATCGGTGAATCGGCTGTCCCCGGGAATCGGCTATCGGCTTGCGGGAATCGGCTACACTGTTCCGGATCGGATAGCCCTGATTGGCTGTTTCCGCTGCTTACTCCAATCTGTAACGATCTATCGGCACTTACTTGGAAGTGTTCCTGGTTTGCGTGGTAGAAAAGTTTTTGTTTTCGGCTATCGTAGCTTCCGCGTAACCCTTCAGTGGTATCAGAGCTAATCTTGCTTAGTTCGGGTTTTAGATTGGATCTGGAACAAGTTTAGCACACGGGTTGATTAGATCAATCAGTTTTATGGGATCTGTTGAGGAGAGTTGATGGTAATTGCGTTCCTTGATAGTGTATCGGAACGGCGTAATGTGATTACGTCGAAGCAATATCCATAGAACTCGGTTTGAGTCGGCTTCGAGATAGCGTTCCTTGATAGTGTATCGAAACGGTATAATGTGATTATGCCGAAGCTATCTCGTAGTCCGATCTTGTTTGCTGCCTCGAGCCTACGCAAACCATCTCCCTTGATAGTGTATCGGGACGGCATAGTGTAGCGGGACCGCCGTGTGCGTACCCCCTATAGGTCGTCTCGAAGTCGTTTCTCTGCGATAGGTAGAAAACGTTTTCTATGCCTAACTTGTTTTTGCAGAGAATGCTTTGAGATGGTATGGCCCTATTGTATGTATGAGATGCATGTGATGCATGTAATATTCTTTCATATGTGCAATCCCTGTAATATTCTTTCATACGTGCAATGCTTGTAATATTCTTTCACGACTGCGAGTCAATGTAATCTTCAATTAGAGCTTCTATAGTAGTAGCTTAGTTTGAAGAAATCAAGCATTATGCACATTGGAAGATGGTGTCGAAGATGGAGATCCTCAGCGCCGACATGGAGATGGAGATCACCATGTGAAGGGGGCCATACTATTTTATTATATGCTATTCTACGTGCTTTCATATATGTGATATGTTTGTTTGATAGGATAGCATCCCTCTCAAAATTAAGTAGTAATGATGCCCTTCCAAATGTTACACCCGTCACCGTTATGCTCGTCAATGGTGGGTGCAAAGCAGAGTGTCATTCTCTATTATAACACGAGGGGTATATGTCGAACATATACAGCAGGAGCATTTGGTTTACTTAACAAGGCTATCAAAATAGTTTTGGGCCTTGGGGCATAGGTTGGGGCCGGGGCATGGAGATGCCACACCAACAACAAGAGTCACATAGAGATGTGATTAGCAAGGAGTTGCTTACCGATGTTATTAATTTTCTAGCGGTGATGCCAAAGCTCACTAGAAAATTAACTAACATGTCGATCTTGACCCAATACGTAACCTAGAGGGAAGGTGTAAAATACGTAATGGGAGTCTAATGTTAAATTGTTTAACAATAGACATAGCATAAACATTGTGCTAAACTTTGCTTTTTCTGTTGTAGTACAAATGGCGGCTAATACTACACCCAGTACCTTTAATTTGCGATCTATTCTCAAAAAGAAAAATTAAATGGAACAAACTTTATGGATTGGTATCGCAACTTGAGAATTGTTCTCAAGCAAGAGCGTACGGAGTACGTTCTTGAAGTACCCTATCCTGAGGATTTGCCAAATAATGCCACTGCAACTGCATGGAGAGCTTACGAGAAGCACACTAATGATGCCCTAGATATAAGATGTCTCATGCTTGCTACAATGTCCCCGAGCTTGAAGCAATATGAGAGCAGCGATGCTCACACTATTATTCAGGGACGCATGGTATGTTTGAGAACCAAACTCGGGCGAGAGGTTCAACACCTCGAAGTCCTTGTTTGCGTGTAGGCTTGTTGAGGGAATCCCGTCGTCCGCATGTGATAAAGATGATTGGCTATATCGAGAGTCCGGAAAAACTAGGTTTTCCCCTTAACCAAGAGTTGGCTACGGACGTGATTCTCCGGTCGCTCCCTCCGAGCTTCGAGGCATTCATATTAAATTATCACATGAACAATATGGATAGAACATTGGCTGAATTGCATGGGATGCTAAAGACAGTGAGGAGAGTATCCAGAAAACGGTCATCATGTGATGATGATGCGAAGGCTAAGCGCAAACCACTGTCAAGAAACTTTGCACCAAGAGGAGGTTAACTCCCGATGAGATCGCGAGTGCCACTAATGCAAAGAAGGGCAAGAAGGGGTCGACGGCATCAGATGTCATTTTGCTTCTATTGCAAGGAGACAGGCCACTAGAAAAGGAACTGCAAGAAGTACATGGAGGATCTCAAAAAGAAGCAAAGTATGACTTACGCTCGGTATTAATGTTATAGACAATTTTGCTACTTCACCTACGACTCTTGGGTATTTGATACCGAATCGGTAGCTCATATTTGCAAGTCGTTGCGGGAATGAGAAGAAGTAGAGGATTGAGAAGGGCGAGGTGAACTGCGCGTCGGCATTGGAGCAAGCATTGCTACGATTCTTGTCGGCACAAGATACCTCTTCATCTACCTTCGGGATTAGTTTTGGAATTAAATAATTGTTATTGTATTCCAACACTATGTCAAAACATTATTTCCGTTTCATGTTTGCAAGCGGAATGATATGATTTTAGATCAATGAACAATGGTTGTTCAATATATCTCGAGATATGTTCTATTTTCATGCTCCATTGGTGAATGGATTATACGTTTTGAATCTTGAAGCGTCTCCTATCTATAACATTAATACGAAAGGCAACTCTCTAATGATATAAACTTCACGTTTATCCGGCATTGTCGCTTAGGCCATATAAATAAGAAATGCATGGAGAAGCTCCATAAAGATGGATTGCTTCACTCTTTTGATTTTGAATCATTTGAGACATGTGAGTCTTGTTTACTTGGTAATATGACAAAGGCACCTTTCACGGGACACAGTGAAAGAGCAAGTGACTTGTTGGCACTCGTACATACCGATGTATGTGGACCAATGAGCTCAACGGCCGAGGTGGTTATCGTACTTCATTACCTTTACCGATGACTTTAGTAGATATGGTTATATCTATTTAATGAGGCATAAGTCCGAATCCTTTAAAAAGTTCAAAGAATTTCAGAATGAAGTACGAGAATCATTTAGGGAAAACAATCAAGTTTCTACGATCGGATCGTGGAGGGAATACTTGAGCCAAGAGTTTGGTAATCATCGAAAGATTATGGAATTATTCCACGTTGACTCCGCCGGAACTCCACAATGGAACGGAGTGTCCGAACGGATAAATCGCACCTTGTTGGACATGGTGCGGTCGATGATGAACCAAAGTGATCTTCCGTTATCCTTCGGGGATATGCTCTTGAAACAACTGCGCTCACACTAAATAGAGTTTCATCTAAGTCGGTTGAAAAGACACCATATGAGATATGGACAGGGCAACCCCCTAGTCTGTCTTTTCTCAAAATTTGGTGATGCGAAGCTTATGTACTAAGGAATATTACTTTTATAATCGAGAACAAGGTAAAGTGTTTGTCGTCCGACACGGTGTCTTCTTGGAGAAAGAGTTTCTTTCAAGAAGGGTTAGTGGGAGCAGGGTGCATCTTGAAGAAGTTCAAGAAACACCGAGAAAATGTTTCAGCAACCACGAACCACAACGGGAGGAGCAAAGTGTTGCGCCACCGGTTCTAGATACACCAGCCCCACGGAGGTCCGAAAGATCACGTCGTGCGCCCGACAGTACACAGTGCGGAACAATGTGATATATTGTTGTTGGACAACGATGAGCCTAAGACCTATGAGGAAGGGATGGTGGGACCCGATTCCAACAAGTGGCTTGGAGCCATGAAATCCGAAATAGAATCCATGTATGACAATCAAGTTTGGAACTTGGTTGATCCACCTGATAGTGTCAAAACCATTGAATGGGTTTTTAAGAAAAGGCCAATATGGATGGAAATGTTCACATCTATAAGGCGTGATTGGTGGCGAAAGGTTTTAAACAGATTCAAGGAGTTGATTATGATGAAACCTTCTCGCCCGTCGCAATGCTTAAATCTATTCGGATTATCCTAGCGATTGCTGCATATTTCGATTATGAGATATGGCGAGATGGATGTCAAAACGGCTTTCCTAAATGGAAACCTAAGCGAGGATTATACATGATACAACCTCGGGGCTTTGTCGATCCACAATCGTCGGAAAGATATGCAAGCTACAAATCCATTTATGGATTGAAGCAAGCATCTCGGAGTTGGAATATTCGTTTTGATGAAGTAATCAAAGGGTTTGGTTTCATCAAAAACGAAAAAGAGACTGTGTTTACAAAAAGGTCAGTGGGAGTGCAATTGTATTTCTAATCTTATATGTGCATGACATATTGTTGATTGAAAATGATATCCTTATGCTAGAATCCGTCAAGTCTTCACTAAAAATAGTTTTTCCATGAAAGATTTAGGGAGGCAAGCATACATATTGGGCATTCGGATCTATAGAGATAGATCCAAGAGGCTAATTGGATTAAGCCAAAGTACATACATTGACAAGGTGTTGAAAAGGTTCAACATGCATGATTCCAAGAAAGGTTTCTTGCCCATGTCACATGGCATTAATCTTAGCAAGAATCGGTGTCCTCGGACACATGATGAGCGGAATAAGATGTGTATGGTTCCATATGCTTCGGCAATTGGATCCATCATGTATGCCATGCTTTGTACACGTCCGGATGTCTCGTACGCTTTGAGTGCTACGAGCGAGATACCGTCGAGATCCAGGTGAAGGTCACTGGACTCGTAAAGAATATCCTTAAGTACTTGAGAAGAACTAAGGATATGTTCCTAGTCTATGGAGGTGAAGAAGAGCTCGTTGTAAGTGGTTACACCGATGCTAGCTTCCAAAGGACAAGGATAATTATAGATCGTAATCGGGTTCGTGTTCGCCTAAACGGAGCGCGAGTCAGTGGAAGAGTTCCAAGCGGGATACCGTTGCGATTCTACAACGGAGGCCGACTACATTTTGCTTCGGAAGTGCAAAGGAGGCTGTTTGGATCAAGAAATTTATTTCTGAGCTTGGTGTGATGACTAGTGCCACTGGTCCAATGTCTCTCTATTGTGATAATAGTGGAGCCATTGCGCAAGCCAAGGAGCCGAGGTCACATCAGAAGTCCAAACACATACTTTGGCGATATCATCTCATCCGCGAGATAGTGGACAGAGGTGATGTCAAGATATGCAAAGTGCACACGGATCTCAACATAGCCGATCCGCTGACAAAACATCTCCCTCAGCCGAAGCATGAGGCGCACACAAGAGCAATGGGTATTAGATACTTACATGATTGACTCTAGTGCAAGTGGGAGATTGTTAGTGATGTATGAATCTATTTATGAGACTTATTTATGAGACTCTATATGTATGAATCTATTTCTAAATGATCCCTGATCATATATCATATTATTGGAACTAATGTAATTCTAAGATCGGCATGTTTATTGATTGATGATCATGTCTCATAGATCATGGGTATGGAGATACCAAGTCAATAAACATGGACATATGTGTTAGAGAACACATTGTTGGATAGACCCACCATGAGACACTACGGGAATTAATGTGCCATTAGTTGGTCTCGGTAGTGTTGGTATAAAGTCCTTAGACCCGAGATCACCATGGATTCCAACATGTGTAGTTGCCTACTTTGGGATTACCAAACGCTATTCCGTAATCGGGTAGTTATATAGGTAGTTTTCGGGTTTGCTATGAAACATGGAGTGGGATGTGAGTGATCAAGATGAAATTTGTCCCTCCTTTGGAGAGATATCTCTCGGGCCTCTCGAGGTAATGGATTATGGAAATGCATGGTCATGCTAAGTTGATTGAGGAGTCAATCAACGGCAGATAATCCAATACGGTTCGAGTAAATGGTTAAGCTATTGAAGGGATGGCACACATCTTGCCTATAGCTTAATTGGTATCGTGAGGCAAAGGGATTTGTGTACACATTACAGGTTCAGAGCCGATATTATATTCTTGTATACCATGATGTCAATATGTGCTGCTAGGCGCCACTATTGACAGGTCGGCTGAGTTGGACTCGAGCCGACGATCGGCTAAGTTAGACTATAGCCGAAACCGAGTATACCTGAACCTACAGGGTCGCACGCTTAAGGGAATAAGAACAGGCATTCGAGTTGGACTCGGATACGGCTCGATCGGATAGAGATCCGATCGGATAGAGTCCTATGGGCTTACGACGTATGGGTGGCCAACTCTATGAGATTCGGATGCGATCCAATTCAAAATAGAGTCCTGATCGGCCACTAGTCCCAGTCAGCCATCTCTATATAAAAAGGGAGAGTTGTTGTATCGCATTGAACCGAATCCGCAACAGAAGTCGCCGAGATCAATCTCTACGAAAACCCTCCCACTTTCGAGCCAAACCCTAGCCTTGCATCGCGTGCTAGCACACAGGTGTTCGGCGTTCTGTTCCCGGACGTGTGGATACCGGTAGAGGCGCTGCTACGTTGCGCGCTGTTCATCGGCTGTGGTACTTCGGAGCAAGGCGGCTGCGGCAGATCGACTGCGGTCGAGCGCATTGGAGCGAGGCGCGAGAACGCGGTCAGACGACTCGGCGAATCGGCTACATCCGCGAATCGGCTGATTGGTGAATCGGCTGTCCCCGGAATCGGCTATCGGCTTGCGGGAATCGGCTACACTGTTCCGGATCGGATAGCCCTGATTGGCTGTTTCCGCTGCTTACTCCAATCGGTAACGATCTATCGACCCTTACTTGCAAGTGTTCCTGGTTTGCGCGGTAGAAAAGTTTTTGTTTTCGGCTAGCGTAGCTTCCGCGTAACCCTTCATTAAGGACCGAGCCATGAGACTTATAACCTAAAACGAGCCAGTACAACCGTACTTCTCGTATGGGTATAGACCTATCGGAGTAGATAGCCGAGCAGAGGCAGTATCCCTGCATAGTGGTTCTTGGGTGGAGATGTGGTTCTGATTGTTGAGATAAGGCTGCGGCCTACGTGTTGAGTAATGAATGAGAATTTGGTGAGTTTTTCCCTTACCTCGGGAGCGCCAGAACTCCTCTCACTGCTAGGAAAGGACGGCTAGAGTGCATGAGGATTTAAGTTTATGGAGCGGGTACTGCCAAAGTGAGGTTATTGAAAGGCTTTGCCATGACCGTCTCATGTGTTGGGACGTAGGCTCATTTGTTGGGCAGTCACGGAGTACCGGTAAAGTGTACATCCACTGCAGTGTGAGTAAACCAATCTATTCGAATAGCCATGCTCACGGATAATGAGCGGCGTGACAAGTTTCTCTTGTGGCTAGACTCATAAATTTCGAAATGATGGGTTGGTATGCATAATGATTTTGTGTGTTGGTGGACTCAACTTCTCGAACTGCGAGAAGGGGTAGACTCCCCAGAAATCCATGACGATCCAGAGGCGGGAAGCCATCTTTGGTATCACGATGGATGGTAGACAGAACCGTCACCGACTTAATGTACTCTGGAACTAAAACTTGACTTGGCTAGATGTTAGACTTGTGAAATGATTTATGAAAATTGGCTTTGCACAAATAAACCTCAGCCATCCTTTGAATGACCCTATCATGTGCATCATTTCGTGTTGGCTTGCTGAGTACGTTGGGTACTCATCCTTGCTATATGCACAAACCTTCAGATGGTGGGAACGAAGAACTGGAGGACCCCTATGCTTACTGCCAGGAGGGCGAAGAAGAAGAAGGCGCCTACTAGGTCTTAGTCCCCGGTCGTTGCCTGTGGCAATCGACATGCCGCTGCCTTCCGTCTGCTATCTTATCTAATCTCTGATTTTGGTTGTATCAGGACCAGTAGGTCCTGCATGTAATGATATTGCCTTCGGGCTTATTATCGTAATAGACCTTTGGGTATAAGACTATTCGTGCACTTTGCACCTGATAATATAGTACTGTATTCGTGGGTACCAAACTACTCGATCCAGGGAAATGGTACTATAAACACGAATGATTCCCGTCCTCAAAAACGGGGGTCGACACAAACAAACCCAGTTTTACTCCCTCCCAGTCCCAGGCAGCGATCGACGGCGCTGCCATCTCTTCCAGGCGCCACGCCGTCCGCCCACACGTCGTCCGTCGTCGGGCCGTCCGACCGCCGCTATGCCGTCCGCCGCCACCACCAGCCTCCCTAGTCGTCTCCACCACCATGTCTGTCGCCACGTCGCCCGTCCCCACGCCGTCCTCCCAATCCCAGGTCGTCTCCGCTGCCACGCCGTCCGCCCCCACGCTGTCTTCTCAGGTCGTCTCCGTCGCCACACCGTCCACTGCCACGACGCCCGCCGCCACCGCTAGCCAGGCGCCGCGGCCATGCCACCGCCACGCCGACCGCCGCCACGCAGCGGCGGCCGCCGCCACGCCGTCCGCCGCCACCGTCGGGTGCGGGTAACCCGTCAGTAGAATTACCCATGCGGGTACGGGTATGGAAGTATTTTCTTACTCGCATGCAGGTATTGATAACCCGACGGGTAAAATTCAACCTAGCGGATACGGGTACGGGTGGCCACTACCTATCGGGTATGTACCCGTTGCCATCTCTAGTACTAACTAACTAATTAATCACATGTCTAATGTAGATTAACCACAAGAGTGGTTGGGTTATCGGATGGGGGGTGCCTGCCCCTCCCCGGCACCCCCTTGCCTTCGCCACTAACAAGCGCCCAATCCAAGTTCACGATGAGCACAACTAACACATGCCTCTGGTTAGCATCGAAGCTTCGCACAGAGCATGTTTTGTTGGACACGATGGACGAAACGGATGTGAATAAAAAACGAGATTTGAAGGAAGAGATGTCCCTCCAAACATTTGTAAGAAGAAGATAAGAAATAGGTGAGATAAGCTGAGCTTAGCCGGATAGAAGAAAGAAGAAAATATTTTTGGTGAGCGTGCTCGAGAGGAATCGAACCCAAACGGATGGGGTGCAAGCTAGCGACCCCTGCCATTGCGCTATGAGCGCATCTCTTAAAACGAGATTTGAAGAGAGTGACATCTCTCCAAACATTTTTTTAAGAAAAATTATGAGCGTATGAAGAATTAAATACGAAACCTCAGGATTGAAACCATACACCTCTTGCCATTGCACTATTAAGTGCAGTGCATCTCTCGCGGATGCACGTGCTTTGGAAACAACGATCGTGGACACACACGAAGTGGAGAGAAAACGAGGGGATCGTAGGATGTCGTGCTGACACGCGTAGACAGGAGTTCGGATACAGATAACTTACCAAAATTCCAGAAAAACATCTATAATTTTTATAATATTTTATATAGTAGTTAATCATTTATATTATTAAAAAAATATATAAATATTATTTATTTTGGTATCATTTGTTTTATTATTAAAAATATTTTATGCATCATTTATACTTTTACATATTTGAATTAAATTTAAATATGACGAATGGTTAAATCGTAGTGTTATATATTTAAAAATGGAGGAAGCATCAAGGTTATCTATGCTGTGAATTTGCGATCCTTTTTTAGCGGTACATTATGCAAAGCGAGGCAGACCTATCCAAAAAATGGACGAGCATTTGATATCGACACATGGGGTAGCCTTTTAGGATTCATTCATGTATATCTCACAGCAATATGGCTTCAGGTTCAGGTCATGGCATGCACTGGCTAGGGCTATTGATTTGCATCTTGATTTGTTCCCATCATATCTGATTTGACTGGAGCCAATCTTAGCAAATCCTGAGCTTGACCGGTTCTCTGAGGCTTGGTCGGCTTAGGACTAGACAACAGGTACCATACACTGACCTTTATTGAACTGGAGCTACTATTAATGAATAATTCACATCTGTTTTATGAGCATCTGTTTTAGTTGTGTGTGAAAAAGATTGCAATTTCTTGCCTTATTCTTGTCATATTCTAGAGAACCAGAAAACTAAAATAATGGTTACAGACTTAGTCTCCGGTGAGCAAAATCAATCTGCTCCAGATCAAGCCGGGAGTAGAGCTGCTTGGCTCACAAGTACGGGTGGAAACGGTTTGATAGTATCCGATGTTCAGAAATTTGGATTTGGAAACAGTCGATCGAATAATTTTTGGATAATGTCAGATACGAAAACGGAAATGGAAACTAATAACTATTTTCGGAAACGAAACGAATACAGTAGAAGAATTATCCGTCGGATTTCAGAATCGATCGGACAATATCCGTAAAAGTTACCGGATATTCGGACATGAGCTAACCAGAAGCCCGCGAAAACTGACGGTAAGGTTTTTAAATTTTTTTCTTTTTTAACAAAAAGGATAGTTGTACTAAACTTTTTTACAAATGTTGTATTTTGAGAAAATATTAAGCTATCTTCATTGTTTTTGTAAAGTTTAATTTGAGAAGTTTTTATATTCCGATCAATTTTCGTTACTGTACTCGTAACTATTCGTATTTGCTCCGCATTTGTTTTCGATAGTATTCGATTTCGTCTTCGTATCAGAGGTTTTCGGTTCTGAATCCGATTAAAAAAAGTATGAAAACAAATATGAGCTTTTCCGACCGTTTTTTCCGACCGTTTCCGATCTGTTTTCACCTCTACTCACAAGCATCGTTTGGCAACACAACAGCTGTACCCACAACTATCCAATTCTCTGAGCTGTACCGTCAGAAAGTGAAGAAAATACAAACATGATATTCAACACGTGTTGTCTTATACATACAATGTATAGACAGGCTTGCATGTGTTGCAAAGAAAATATACGGCCAATCTCGGCCTTGCTGGTGCCATACCTGAGACAGGATCATGTTTTCTTGGACCATGGGTTAAATGCATTGTATAGCCGGTGCTGTGACTATAGTCCAAGGGGAAACACTTGGGCCCAAGCTCCCAATCCTGATCAGATATCTTTGGTACGGCCTGTGGGTGAGCATGGATGATTCAACTCAACCCAAATGCATGATCCTTCGTAAATTTTGTGCTGCAATGTCTCCTTGCCAGTTGCCACAGCGGTCCTGTATGATTGCATCAGCAAGATGAAGTGACTACATTTCTGATGCATGTGCAAGAGTTAACTGACTAGATAATCAGATCGTATTAAAGCCAAGGTGTGTGTAGAAAAAATATTATTTTAATGACTGATGAAAGGAATGGTCTAGATATTTTAGTTTTCTACACCACAGTAAGTTACATCGAGGTGTCGAAGTCTGAATGGTTGTGAATTGGCTATATGTGAATTTTTTTTTGAACGACTCGCATCGCAGAACGGTGCAAAGTTCATATTGATAGAGCAGAACTAGGAAAAATGAAAAAGGAAAAACAAACGCCCACACATCGACAGTTCCAACACATAGGCTCAGGAGAAAGCTAGCACCGGATCGGACGCCGCTAAGCGTGACCGACCGCCGCTAGACCAACAAAGGGACTGCAGGCAGATCACCTAAGACCCACCCTTACAACTGACACGAAGACCCGCTCTATTCATATCTTTGGGGTTGAGGGAGAGAGGATGAGAGAGAAGAATGAAACCGCTCTCCCCCCTAGGCCCTCCGATGTGGCCTACTTGCCGAAACTTACAGATACTGTAGTGTAAGTGCATACCTTTGTAAGCAGATGTACGAATTTCAATGATTGCACATAGTGACTAAACATTTAAAGGGATCTAAACCAATCAGCAATAGTTCTTGAGAGGACCCTAGTTTCATTGAGAGCCAACGATTTCAAACCCTGGGCTAGAGCATCTGCTGGAGTGTATTCTGAACCAACCTGCCAATTCACATCCTGTAGTATTTTTTTTGGTTAGTGCCTGAGACATGGATACAAATAATGCATAGAGAAATGATAATGACTATAAGAACAAATAAGTTGTTTTTGCTACTATGAAGTTATTTTGAGAATGCCAAGTTGCCAGCTGGTCATGAATGACCGTAAAAATTTGCTTGCAATTGGTGGTGAATTTTTCTTGAATACACATGAGAATTGGTGGTGAATTGACTCATAACAATAACACATTTAGTCTTACAAAAATATAGACGAGTTTGTATAACTCTGTGCCTGGACCTGATGCATCATACAATTTGAGGAAAATATAGCACATTTTACCTGTATACATGGAGTTAGATGTGTTCCTGACAATATGACCTTCTTTATTTGTCCACCAATTGACTCAACCCGGGGCTTCAAGACATCTTCAACTATCTCTGTATCATCAATAGCGTCGATGCTGAATTTCACCTACAATGCATGCATCAAGTATTAATATACACTGATTAGAGCAGAGAGAGGTTTACCGAAGTGAAAAGAAGTTTATCAGACCTACCAATAGTGTATTGGGTACATTGTAGGAATTCTTGCAGAATTCACGGTTTTCAGGTGGCGTTGGTTTGAATTCAGATACACCTTCTGTAACCTGTAAATAACATAGGAAACAGATATGTGCAGAACTAAAAAATTATTTATGGATCAAACGCTTTATGAAAGCATTGTTATAAAATGAAAGAACTAAGATTCATATAGTACCTGATTCATTACTGATGGTAACTGGTCAACAAATTTGCTCAGGGATAACATAGCTTCTTGATCATACGCCTGTATCAAACCTCCAGCTAAATCAAATAGGGCCTTCCATGCATCTCCTACAAAACCATGAAATCGCATCTTACTATAAAGGTCCATGGAGCATTTTGATAAATCTTAAGAAAGGACAACCAAAATGAACAGTAACCTGACGCATTTCTGGCCGCAGAGTAAACAGGTGATGCCTCCATCATAGGCATTACTTGACTAAAAAGGGGGCCTATCTGCAAAAAAGATCACTACTAAGGTAGGTAGTAACCACAAAAATCCAGGAAGCAGGAGTATGTAGTAACATTTTAGACTGAAATCAGCTCTAAGCACAAAATGAGTGTTGGAGATGAAGTACATCAACAAAGCATTGCACATATTTTCCTGACACTTCGCTCTTTCTTTTTAAGGAATTGTTTATTATTCATCGTTAACAAATTTTAGACAGGTTATGCAAGAAGTTGCTAGGTTCACATCTGTACTTTTTGGACTTCGAAATGCACTAGCTTATTGTCGCCACACAATACAGTGCAGGACTAAGTAAAATGAAGGGTTTTGAGCTCCATCTCAACTCCTTTTCAAGAGAAAAGCTCTCTCCCAAGCAAAGGCACGAGAGAGTAATCATTGCAGCTTACTATCAAACCAGGTACATTTTCCATACAATGAAAATGGATTATGTTGGCTCGGTGAAGGGAGGTGGTCCACATGTTCAGTACAAAGCAGAGCATGGGTATGTGGGGTACAAAGGAAGGCATGGGGCAAAAAAACATGAGCATGTACTACACAATACACATGCTGTCTTACAAAATCAATCTGCAAGGCTTCGATCATAACCAGGACAATTAGCACCACCATTAGATTATTCTATATTTCACCATCTAAACTGGTTAAATCTATCTTAGTCACGCAACAAACAATAAATGAGGGAGAAGCTACTAAATAGCCTTTAGTCAAAACCGTTTTTCTTTATTATGTAATTACAACTTACAACCAAGAAGGGTTTATTTTCTTTTCCATTCTCAAAATTATATCTTTGCAGCTGTGTCATCGCCAATCACAGGCATTTAATTCTCAGAGCTGATTGTACCTCCCAATTCATAAAGCTTATTCTAAAAAATTAGTCTCCTGTCATCTACTCTTATCAGAAATATATATCCAATGATCAATTTATTTTGTAAAAAGCCAACGATGTTTTACATATTCCATAACTTATGTAAGCCCAACAAAAGAATCTATCACAATGCTCAAGATGAAAGCAATACTGACAAATCAAGACTAGATTTTTGTTTTGCTCTTCAACTAAGTTTGTTTAGTACTTCAATTCACAAAATTAGCATGTCTCTTATTTCAACTAGTTTGAAACTGTAATGTATGGAACAGAACAGCTACTCCTGTTCATAATAAGGTGAGAGCAATGCAACACTTTACAAAGCACATTAAATACCTGCTCAAAGTATGGAACAGCCTCTGAAGCGGGCCTATTGTTGAACGAGACAATGGCATTAGCCTAAAATGATCAGAATCAGACAACTAAGCATCATATGGAATTTTGTGCAGAAGGTTAATAATTCGAATTCTATATCATCGTTCCCTGAATCAATTGAAGAAAACAGGCATTTATGTGAACCTTCGGTATCTTCTCCGAGAAATAGCTCCCCACCAACAGCTGAAGCAGCGCACCGTTGCTGCAAAACCATCACAAAATAATTAAACAAGACAACGTCACATACATCGATCAATTTTCTTTTTCAAAATTTCCTCCTTGGCAAATCATCGAACAAGTGGCGTCCAACACCGCCGTGCTCAGGTCACCTGTGACCGACCGAGTAGAGCGGGAGCTCCGCGATGTCCATCGCGCTTAGCCCGGCCTCCGGGAGCCCCGACGAGAGCAGCGCGCCGTAGCACCCGTGGAACCGCTCGAAGACCTCCCGCGCCGCCGCCTCGTGGTCGAAGGTGACGTTGTACGGCACGGACACCACCAGGAAGCCCTCCTGCGCCAGGAGCTCCAGGAAATGGCTGCACCAGCAACGCGAATCAGATACTCCCATTTTTTTCCTCTCTCTCCATCCACGCGCGACCCAAATTTACCTGTAGGTGACCTCGGGGACGGCGCCGATGAAGGCGCCGCCGAGGAACTTGACGACGGCGAGCGGGCGGCGGCCGCGCGCCGACGGCGGGAATATGAGGCAGGAGTGCTCCCGCAGGTACGGCCTCCCCCGAGGCTCCACCCTCACCCTGGGGGCAGCAGCAGCGAGCGCGGCCAGGGAGCCGTCGGGGCCAAGCGAAGCGCGGCAGGAGAGGGTTGCGAAAGCCTTGTTCCGGTGGGTGCAGAGGCGGCGGCCATGGGGATGAAGGGGACAGGGGTGTACTGGAGAGGCGGAGGGCGGGGTGGATAGGAGGTGCGCCGCCGCCGCCGCCGCCGCCATGGGAAGGAAGGAAGCGGAGCGGTCGGAGCGACTCGAGGACGGAGACGAACACAAGCTGACGGTTTCGCCACGAGGCCAAAGGCGGGGCCAGGTGTTTCAGATGGGAGGAATCATGGCCACGTGGCATGGTCTGCGCCGTCCGATCCGTAAAAAGCTTCACGCGAAACGTTTTTCCGCTACTCTCCTGGCTCTCTTTTTTTAAAAAAGAAACATTTTCGTTGTTTTATCAAGGGACTGGCTGGCTATACGTGGCGTTACATTTTTTCTTTTAAGAACTACTTTTTACACGGTAAATTACATATATATTTACACGGTAAATTTTAAACTTACACATTAAATTTCAAAACATACGCAGATCTATAGCAATCACATAGAAGTTATATTTTTAGCAAAAACTGTTCATCAATGAAAGCCTGGAATAGGATTGACATGAATTGCTCTCTCAATTCGTCCTCTGATTGAATTGATTTGCTTAGTACACACTACAAGTATACAGCTCTGAGATAAATCATAAGTACTATGAACGGAAAATAAAGGAGTACAGGACTTCTCTGCACCATCCAAAAACATAATAGGATTATAATGCATTAGCGCATGCTTATTTTTCTTGTAATCACAGTAACTTTCGTCTATACATGGTGTTTACACTAGGTTTAGCTCTGAACAGAAAGTGGGGAAAGGATGCACAATTCTAGGTAACATCAGCTAACTCTCTCCTGGAGCAAACTTCTTTTCTAGATACAGTATGTGTTGGCCAAAATTTGATACCTCAAAACTTGGGTATGATTCTCTGTTCCAAGATTTAAAACAAAATTGGCAGAATATACTATATACGATGTACAGACACGACCTACAAGTCAGCTAGTCATATCTACTCATCAGTATTAGGTAATTGCACAACCAAGTCGGATGACAGGATCAGGTTTGCAGGGCTACTTGGCAAGATGGAAAATGTACCAGCTTCTATATTTTCTCTACTAGGGCAATATCCAACAACTTGGTTAGTTGTTCTTTCAACCTGCATGCAAAACAACAGTGATGAGTTAGCAATTTAGCACTGTGAAAATGAGGTCCAGGTGAAGTTAAGGTACATACCTTGTAATGAATGGACGAAACTATACCCGATTGGGAAGATTACAACTTGATTCATATACAGTATAGTCCAGAAAAATCAAAACAGTACACTGTAGCGTACAAGTTTAAGAATATGAACATTGCAGATGCCCCAAGGACAAGCACAAAGTTGATGCATCAGCAGAACCTCTGAGACTCTTGAGGTAACCGGGTGCTTCCCTCTGAACATGGAGCCGCAGTGTACCTCAGCGATCCTCCTTTGCTTAGCAAATTTTGTACAGAGATGATCACATCTTTTTTTGAAGCTATTCGTTGAGATACTTGTTTCCTTGTCACGATACAAAAGAATCCTTCTGAACAGGTTCTTGGGGGAAGAAAAGGATAGCAAGTAATGCACAAACACTTAAGCCAATTACACCATCAAAAGGATGAAGATGGTACGTGCTGATCATCCAAAATGGTGTACCGGGTTTGGATTGAATAATACCACTGGTTTGTATCAGATAACTAGCTGTCATAATTCCAGAACGAAGGCCAATAGGTGCAGCAAGCTTCCCCCGCGTCCTCTGTTTAAGTCCAAAAAGAACTAGTGAAAGTAGCAAGAAGCCTGGTACTGAAGGTAGGGACCTGCCATGAGTTTTCAGGGACGTCAATTCGTCACATTCGCACAATTGCTCATGCTTGTATAGAAAGCACATCCACCGACTCAAATACTAGGGTCTACATTATAGTTGCATTATCTTTCAAGTCTGCTAAAGCTATCAAGTTTTGCTTGTTAATGGGGTGAAATCATACTACGTTTTTCTTGCATTGAAAGGATTAAATCGTTCAATATCCCACCAGTCACCCATTCTCTTTCCTGACTCCTGTCAATCTCCTACCCTCATTGAGCTCCCCCACCCGCCAGGTGACACCTGTAGGTATCAAACTACCAATCACTGTGCCTCCTGTTTCTAATCAGTCACTGATGTACTTTTTACATTCCAAACCTAGAGATGAATGTCTTCAGAATTTACCAGCAGTAATACCAACCATGTTTCTCTCTCTAAAAGAACATGTTCTAACTGCTAGCTAATAAAGAAGTGAAATAACAGAAGGGAAAGTGGCCAGACATACCGGTGAATAAGAGAAAACGCAACCCCAGATATCAGAATGGCACTGTAGTAGCCAAGGTCAACAGCAACTTCTTCTGGAAGCCATGATCTGAAAACTACTTCTTCCACCACAGAAATACTAGTTGCTGTGACAAATCCTCTGAGAGCTAGCGATAGTACATTACTAGAAGACTTGAGAAGATCAAGTGGCCTAGTCACGAGTGAATATGACCCTGCGCGAAGAGTTGCAAAGCCAAGTAAAATGCTTACTGAATGCACCAATCCTACAACAGTTATACCTCCAGCAAGACCTTGAAAAAATTCTTGTACCTGCAACCAAATGAAATATGCAAGTTATTATATATATGTGACAGGAACATTACACAAATCTTTATTATACAAGACCTGGTGTTACACAGGAAAGACAGTTCATACCCTTGATGCAGATGCAAGATTCATCCCATATTGCTCAACTGGATTTTCATAGCCACGTATTCTTTTACCCCATAATATGACAAGTATCATTATAGACACATACAGTCCAACAATGCAAGCATATCCAACAATTCCTGTTGAAGAACTTATTGTCCAACTTTGTACAAGTGTTGGCAGTAGAGGAATAACAACAGGAGACCATAGTACAAGTACCATGAAGGAAAATCCCATGATCCTAAAAATTTGAACAGGCATATGTTAATGATAACCTGATAACATAAAATCGCCATGAATATATTTAACGTAAATTTACTGATCTGTAAAGGTTGTAAGGGACAAGAAAATTTTCACATACAACTACAGTATGAGAACTATTTCAATCAACCACTTCATTTATAATGGAAATTATGATTTCAGGGAACAACTGTTTCCTTTAACAACCAGAAGATGAGGAAAGGGGCGGTCCATTCTGCGATAACATTCTTGCACTGTACTACTCACTCCACTTCAAGATTGAGATCCACGATTTGCTGTGTTAAAGGGACGACGGTCTTATATGTTCTATCATCGACAGCGATAAGATTCATTCCACCTCCCTTCAAATATCCTGTCAGCTATTCTCCGGCACCCGCAGCAGTCACAGGCAGACTTTATTAAACCTGAGACACTCACGGGCTGTGGGATTCCCTGCCTGTTGTTCAAACCACCTTTGGTTCTGTCATCAAGTAGTGAGTCCGTTGTCCCCAAGGGGGCACAGCTGTGCTACAATCTCTACCTCTACGTTCCACTCTGAGTATAGATCTACCTCCATTCCTTTTCAGAAGGATTCACTCTCCATTCAGGGAAAGAAGGACGAGTGATTAAGAACTAGCTGTTTCTGCTCAATAAATTTACTGCGTGTGCGTTTTGCAAATACACAAATATTTTTATCTTTTCTCCAATTGTGGTACCACTGACAAGAACCAGAAGTATCACACCATTCTATACCACAGAAAAACTTGTAGAGCTTGGAACTATCAAATGGTAGAAAAGAATAAAAATCAATGTTGTCCCTTTACTCAATATGACATTATGACTACATTATAGCAGCTTCATACTTCCTCTGTCCCAGAAAGCCAGTCGTTTTAAGGTTGATCAAACAAATTAACAGCAAGTAAAAATGACCATATTACCCCCATTTAATGGTTGCATTTGTCACTTCAGATTGTAAGAAAAGTTTACTGCAGGTAATTAATTAATCACTGCTAGTACTGGTATCTATCGCATGGTACTAGTAGTGGCACTGTTGTATAGGAAAAGAGTAATTATTAGCTAGATTCACGTGGATTAGAATGACTCGATGGCATAGACTACATGCTCAGTTCGCTGGTCAAGATGCTAGAACGACAAATGTTATGGGACATTTCTTAGAACAACCAGCTTTCTGGGACGGAGTGAGTACCTACTAACCACCTGGATCAGATTTACCGATAAAGCATGCCGCTTGCAAGCAAAAACAATTCCAATTCCAGTCTTCTTTAAATTCTCATACTCTACTAACCTAATCCATTTGATGAAGACCTCATCTGAATTATGTCCCTTTTTCTCTACTAAATTCATTTTAATGGTGCTAATTAGGACAACTCACCTCTGAAACAAGGGGCGTTCGCTGATACGTAAGAATGAGATGAGCCTATCAGTCAAGCTCATAGCACCACGAATACCTCCCCAGAGTAGAGCGATTTTTCCAACAAACTTCAATGCACCACCTTTTTGTCCTAGTTCAGCAAGAATTGCAACGAGCCTGCTTGCAGAAGTCAGATATGGTAAGAATATTCAAGAGAGAATTGAGATCAAAAGCCATCATAATATTAAACTAACCTTTCTTGATCAACCTCGCCATCACCCTTTGTGGGTACTACAGGAGATGCAACAGACATGGCTTTCTCAGCAAGACTGGTCACTAAATTGTTCTGGCTCTTCTCCTGTGCAGTTTCGTCAGGCCTGGTACTATCCATATTATCATGCTTTTCAACCTTCTTTTGCTGATAATATAAAAACACCGTGTAATTGCTCGAAAAGAAATAAAAAAAACTATTCTAAAAGTACAAATTAGGAACCACAAATTATTCAAATAATGTGTAGATGTGCTGACTATATGGTTTACCCAAAATGCCAGTACAACTAAAAGACCCATGCGACTTATGCAAGGGAAATTAAATACTAACCCAGGACCGGAACACCGATTTGTGTCCAAAAGAAATCAGAGATATAAATAAGAATGTCAAAATATGATCTATTTGTCTTGTCTTATCTGGATAATTTTAAACATGACTAGAATGATGTGAACACCAAAACAGGCAGCACAGCTAAAGCATTAAGAGGATACGACTAAACTTAGAAATAAGAAGGAACTTCAGGGCATTAATTACTCACTTGATGATGTGCTACAAAAGCAGAAGCACCAAGGGCAGCTGTGACAGCCCCAACCATCATACCTTGACCATCTGATCTTCTGATTTCCTGCACTTTCTGTGCAACAGTTTTCTCGATAGAGTTATCTGCTTTTTCTGCTTTTTTTGAGGAAGCATCATTTTCTTTTTCTTCTTTTTGTAAGGAAGCATTATTTTCATTTTCTTCTTTTTTTGAGGAAGTATCACCCTTACTTTCTTCTTTTTTCAAGTAAGAATTCTTAAAATCAGGATCCTCATTTAAAATTCCTAACTTGACAGTGGTTTTCGTATGTTTATCATGCTTAGAAATACCAACATGGAAATAATTTCTCAATGATGCTAAAGTAACACCAACTATGACACCCACTGGAAGAATGTTTCTCAGATCGTGAGATTGCTGAATTGCATTTGATACAGCTTCAATAACATCTTCTCCATGAGTAGTACCAAATTTGACAGTTGTTGGGTTTCTTTGCACACATGCTGCTGAGTACAACTCACAATCAAGCACAACAGCTCTCGAAACTTGAGCGGCGAGACGTTCCACATCATGTGCAAGATTTCTTTCAAGTTGCTCAGTGTTTGTTATCCCTACTTTGCGACCAACTTCAATTTTGAGGGCATTTTCTAATTCATCTCTGATGAAACTTGTGAGCGTCTCCCTCAAAGCAATATCAGGTAACTTGGTTGCTACTGTCTGCTTTGATTCATTTGACGACTTGTCCCTGGAAACTGGGAAGTGTGACAGAACCAAGTAGGGAGTATCAATAACATTGTCTTTTCTAAATGGCTCTTGCGAGGAACCAGAAATGTCAATATTTTCTGTAATGTTGCCATCTTTGTCAGATTTAGAATTGTAGTCATGCTCACTGTCCATTTGATCTGCTATTTTCCATTTACCCTCATGTGGATCAAGGAAAAGATCAGTTGCTGAATTTGAATCTGGTGGTTTGAGTTGCAATTGTGTAGAAAGAAATTCATGAAGGTACATAGCATACTGTGCCTTCAAGTAAGAGTTAACAGCTATATCCAATAAATAGTCAAGCAAGCCACTGCCCTGCTTTGCTACATCTGCATCCACATAGTTCTCAATTATATTTCTTTCATAATTTCCTATTTTTTCTTTAGCAGACGATATGATACTTAAATTTGAATTTGTCTCACCAATCATGCGATCCTCAGACATGATTGAATGGCCTTTTCCAGAAATGCTATTTTCTGGTTGATAAGATGATGGATTTATGGATTTCCCACTTGACTTCTTGTTCATATCACCTGTCACTTGAGACTCTGTCTTATTTACAGAAGCTTCATCTGTACTTCCATCAGACTTGTCCCCATTCTCAGACTCATGTTGTTTCTCAAACTGGTCAATCATATTTTCGATAACTCCGAATACACTGTTGACAGCCATTTGAGTTGAGTCATCAAATCCAGTTAAGGCATCTAGTGCCTGCGTCACATTAACTGGGGTAGGTTTAGGTTCTTCTGTTTTAGATACTTGCATGCTTTGATCAGTAACATTATGTGTAGCCTTATCTTCAGTGGCACGGACTGCATCACCATCTTTTTCTACAACATGAACCTGGGGACTCTCTGTTGTAGCATCAGCAGATTGCACTCGTTCTCTAGGAGTGCCATTCAAGTTGGCTGTTGATTGGTCATCAGACACTTTTTTCTCGCCAGACGATTGGTCATCAGAATTTTTTTTCTCGCTGGGTGATAGGTCATCAGAACCTTGCTTTGGAGCTGTTTCTGTCCCCTGGTCGGTCTTGTGCTGATCTTCACTGCTTTCATTTATTCCAGGGGTTGTTTTTTCTGATCTATTGGGTTGAATTTGTTCAGTTCCCATTTCTGTTACAGCTCCAACAGGTCCAGAAGTTTGGGAAGGCTTTCCTTGTGATACCTCGATGCCTTCCCCAGAACTATTATCATTAGTAGTCAAATTACCATCTTTTTGGTCAACGTCACCAATGGCTGAGACACTTCTATTCTGATCATGCATTTTGGCATCCTTAAGGCCACTTTCGTGATCTGAGTCTTTGATCTTTTCTTGGACAGCTGTCTTGGTGTTTGGTCTTCCATTCGTCCAGCCAAGTCGCTTCAATGCATCTAAACTGAAATTTCCTTGTTTTGATTGTAAAATTTCAGTCACAGAAGTTGTAAACTTTCCACGCACATCTTCGGGTACAGCTTCTTCTAGAGCTTTCACAAGAGTCTCACCTTGTTCGACTGCTACCAGAACCTTATGGCCAAAAAATAATATATTAGCACATTGACTTATGCCTCACAAGGCCATAGCGAGCAGATTATGCTACATGACTATTCCAAGGGGGAAAAAACATACCTTTAGCTTCAAAACAAAAAAAATATATGTTGTCTTATTTAGGATGGTTTTTTTTGCACATATGCAAATAATTTTGACATGTGACGAAGTAGAAAAGTTGCAGTAGTCAACCCAAATTTATCACAGGAGAGATCTCCAGATGTTAGAAACATCTATACACTCTGCAGATTCATTTTAAATGAAAAGAGACGTATCTCAAGTTAATTATCAGATGTACAAATATTTAGTTTGGTCATAATGAGCTCAAGTGCTTAAAAGTTATTCAATAATTAGGAGTGTAAATCATCAAGCAGCAGAATATGCTTCTAGGATTCTTGAGTGTGCAACATTCCTGGATATGAGATGCCATAATCTAGGGGATATGGATTTATTAACCAAATATAGATGTAGCTACAACCATGTTTTGTATTTTGCACTTGTGCAATTAAGAATGCTCTTACAAAAGACAGGTAAAGCAATAATATGCACACACATTTGAGGAAAATATGATTATGTGAGTACCACACAAAATGGACAAGGTAGTCTGCTTCTGACAAAAGAATTTGTTTACACATATCATTATTATGTTACACATATTTTTGTTTGCCAACATATTTTAACACGCTCTACATGTCTGGAGTTTTTTGTAATTTTTCAAAAATTGTTAAAATGAAAATTCCGAAGTGGTGCAACTTTCCATGTTTAGTTGAAACTTTGCTTAATGTGCTAAGGTTTTTTTTAACTTCTCCATTTGGATTTGCAATAATACAATTTTGCAGCACATGCATTAATAAAAAATTTTCCAACTAAGTGTACATAATCAAGTGCCTTTCTTGTAGATAGCAAATATTTATTCCATTTACATCACATAAATCACAAATAAGACAAAAGAGTGATGAGCCACATTTGATCAAGAGGCAAGAGAAAAGTAATTTGTGAAAAGAGTGCAAAAAGTAAAAGGAAAAAGAAGAAGCAAATTTATCCAAACCCAACTCTTTAGGACCAATGGATGAGTAAAGATTTGATCTGATCTTTTGGGAGAAAATGAATTGTGCAGAAGAGAGAAATTTTGCTTAGACTACTATACCTTCTTCTTCTGATCATCATCCAGATTACCAGGCATTGTAGCATCTAACATATTCATCACGAGACTTGCTGATTGTAGTACATGACCTTTTTCATCATCTTCAGGAGTCTCTTCCGACTCTTCCTCATATACATCTTTCCTTGCCCTATCCATGTCACTATTATCTTTTACCTGGCTATTTTCCTTTTTGTTAGAAACAGAATGTTCTTTTGCGGAATCAAGGAGCAGCCCATTTATTCCATGTGGCATCCTATTGTACAAAATAAACTGAGACTGCTGACGGAAATTATTGTTGTTTGGAGTCTTCCTATCATTTGCTTGAGGTTCAACAAATGCTAGACCTTTGGATGCATTAATAGTGATGTCCACATCTTTGATAAGTGGATGGCGACCCTTCAGAAGAGCAAACTCCACTGCTGACAACCACTGCATAAATACAAACAACAATTTGATGTGAAAACAGAAAATTTCTAACAAAGTAAAAGTGATTTAAAGAGTGATCATGAGAATGTAGAGTTCTACAAAATACTACAAGCAACAATGTTTATTACAGTTTCTTACGATGTACCTTAAAATGCATCTGACAATTAGATAAGCTCTACTAGAGCAGAAAAAAATATATCATTATTGAATAAGAGATCACACAGAACCATAGATCAATCTTCTCTATGAAATACTGATACCATTATCCAACAGCTAATTTGGAATGTTTCCAAATGTCCTTTTTGTACAAAGTTCTTGTCAAGGATTGTAAAAGATGAATATTTGTGAATGCTTTCAATGGTGGAAGAGTGCATCCACTAAGAAAGATAATAATGTTTACCTCTAAAGCAAGATTCTGGCACCATAATACAGCATATCTCTCAAATGTGAATACAGTTGAATGCACACAAGAACAAAGGAGAAGGCTTGTAAAAGGATTTTCTGATATTGAACTGCGTGGTACTGAAAGAAGTGGCACAGTCCCATCATCGCTCTGCAAAATATGGTTCAAGATTAGATAACCCGAAAGGTGTTCACAGTGCATGTGACCAAGATGGGAGATAACTCTTTGGACTTTGGATATCCTGGCATTGAGATTAATATAATATGCAAATGAAAAAATAATGTTATTATAGTTCAGAACTATACCTGTATAAATAGTACGGGTATTTTCACATGGGAAATTGACAACCTTGTGCTACTTTCCGAATAGAAGTCATCAACAGTAGAAAACCCATGCGAAACCATTGATATTGCTCCATCAAAGTCTCGCAAACAATTAGATGACAGAGCTTTTTGAACATTGAAATCTTTATCTTTTCCTTGAAAGAGTTCCTGAAATAACAAGGCATTAGTCATGTTGTGCAAATGGGCTTCTTGGAATGAAAGTCCACTTGCTAAATGCTAATATAGTGAATTGTTGAAACCACTTTAGAGGCAGTTGTTTGGTGGAGTTTTCAGCTCATGTAACTTACATACTTGTCTTATACAGGAAGTGCTAAAAGGAGATACAGCACAATCATTACTACAAAAGATTTCTTATTTGTTTTGTAAAATGATGCGAGTGCAAATGCACCAGATATGCAGGTAGTAAGAAAAGGGGGAAATTATTGAGACAGAGCAGTGAAGTCACAACCTTATTCGTGCGCAGGATATCAACCAAGCCTGTCGTGAGCTTTCGATCAAGAGCGATGTGATGAGGAAATGATCTTGTTGCTTCTTGTAGGTCAAATGGATTGTCAACACAAACAGCAGCAGTAAGAGGAGTAGACTCTCCAACTTCCACTAGGTACTTTGTCAGCATATTGGCACCATATCCCCAACCAACACCCATTAGTGTTGTCCAAGGTCTTTTATTATTTATAAATCGTATCGCCGTGCAGATATCGTCACTGTCAGCCGCTGTAAATAACCTACATAAGCAGGTAGTTTATAAGCCCTATAATTTTAGAAAACTATCCATCACTGCCTAGCTACAAGCATCGTATACCAATGTAGAAAAGTTAACTGAAAGAGGCACATTAGTCAACAGGAATAGAGTGCATGAATGATCAGAACAGAGGTCCCTGATGTTACTGTTACAAGAATTTCTGTCATAACAAATCTAAACTATGGCACATCCAGTTCCATGTTTCCAGTCATTGAAGAATTCTGTAGGCTGGATGAAAATTTCTGTTGCTTGAGATATTTGTGAATATTTTAGATGAGTTACCCCTATATTTAATTACTGCTGCGGTGGTTTCCAACCTGAGAGAAATACCGAGTTCAAAGGTGTTTAATATGGGCAGAATAGGAAACAGACACCCTAATTAAGTTTTGAGTAAATTTCACTTTGGGCCACCTTTTATTACCGGTGTTTCGCTTTGGACCACCCTTCAACCAATATTTTCACTTTGGACCGGGTAATTTTACCTTTGTGGCACTTTGGACCACCCTCAACTCTTTTATCCATCTACATCTAATTTGTCATATGTGAAAGAAACAGTCTACATGCAGCTGAGGGAGTTTATTGACGAATAGGAGCCGGTGTACTCGACGCCGTTCATATGCTTGAGAAGAGAGTCGGGGTGGTCCAAAGTGAAACAAAGGCAAGATCACCCGGCCCAAAGTGAAAACATTGGTTAAATGATGGTCCATGAAACATCGGTAATAAAAGATGGCCCAAACTGAATTTTTTTTCTCGAACACGCAAGAGACACCGAGATAGGAAATATGAAACTAGAGGGAGCAAAGCAAGAGGATAACAGTTCTTCTCGACTGCAGTTTCTAAACTCCCCATTGAAAACCTTGATTTTCCGAACAATTTCGACCATTTTCAGTAAGATCAACTTTTGTCCAGACAACTATCCTACCCCTATCAAACTTCTAAGCCAACTTTATGATTGATTTTGCAAAGATGTACTTTTTTCTTAAAATGATCACTAAAACTATGGTCCAATACACTAACTAAAATTATGTTAATTTCCAGTACAATCCCCACTTACCAACCACTGCTTCTGCAATTCTTAAGTAAATTTGTTTTATTATCCAATAATAACGCTAGTTACTCTAAACTTTTTTAGTGATGTTGCACATCAGTACTAGCAACCACCAAATTCCTGTGATCTTCTAGCCTGACTTCAGCATGGATAACAAATTTATGTGTATGGGACCGACTGGAATTCCCATTTGCCAAAAATCAGCAAAACTACATAGGTTTAGCAAACATGGGAAACGCTATGAAGTTTAAAGTGAATTATGAAATATCAATGAACTCATAGGAGAAGCTTCTAATTTTGCTCACAGAAAGCTGTTTCTGACAGATAAAAGCTAATCGTCACTAACTAAGTATTATTGCACTAAAGATATTGTGCAAACTCTTGAGTGGTAAATAAATAAGGGGCATAAATATCACCTAGGTGTTGTGAGAGGTGACCCGCCGCACCCTCTGGGATTCATCACAATGGGGAAGTAACCATTCTTCAATGCATCCAACACAAACACCTTGATTCCCCTCTCCATGCTGCCCTCAGGCGTGCCGGGCACTATAAACACCGTGGAATCAAGCCCATGCTCCTTGCCCAAATCCAAATTGTCCGGCCAATCAAGCGCGATCACCCCGCCGTCCTCCGTGGGAATGCAAACCCTCTGGTAGAATAAATCGCAGGCGCCGCCATCCCCATCCCCACCGCCGCGCCCCGCCGGGATGCGTCCGCGGCTCAGGTTGACGTAGTGCCGCTCCTCGGTGAGGAGGCGCTCGTTGACGCCGTCGAGCAGCACGCCCCCGTCCTCGAACGACACGGAGGGGCACCTCAGCAGCACGCACCGGTTGAAGGGCGTCGGGCTGGTGAAGAGGATCCAGTCGCCCGCGGCATCCCCGCACGAGCCGTACTCGGATTCCGAGCCGGGGGACTGCGGCGGAGGAGGAGGAGGGAGGCCGTTGCGGACGTAGGAGGAGCCGGAGAAGGAGGAGGCGACCGCGGCCACGGCGGCCACCGCGGCGGGGCCGACGAGCGCGAGCGAGGACGGGATGCTGGCGAGGAGGTCGGAGAGGGAGGCGCGGAGGGTCGGGTACGGGCGGGGGCAGTGGCGGTGGCGCCGTCGCTGGCGGCGCCGGAGGATAAGGGGAACGTGGTGGCGGGGGCAGCGGTGCTCGGGCGAGCGGCGGCGGCGGGGAGGAGCCGGGGAGGAGGAGGAGGAGGGGCGCATACGGGGCGGGGAAGCATCAGCGGAGCCTACGGCGATGGGTTCGTGGAAGCCGCGGCGGCGGCGGCAAGGGAAGCGGTGGTGGAGAGAGGCGGACAGCCGGATTGGGAAAAGGAGAAAGGGGACGTCGACGGCACAGGAAGGGAGGCTTTTCCGTCGAAAAGCTCTTGCCGTTACACCAGATGGGGCCCACAGGGCTCCTCGCTGAGCCGGTGGGTCCCACCCTCCCGGGAGGTTGCGTGGCGGGGGCTTCCGCGCGAGAGCAACGTGTACGGCGCTAGGTGAGAGGCGGTGGGCCACAGGGGGAGGGAGGGCCCACGGAACAGGCAGAGACCACCGGTTTTATGTGGCGGGTGTGGGTCTCCCGGGAGGAGGAGGTGAAGAGCCCACCGCCTCGTCAGCGCGACGGGGAACGGCCGCGTCGCGGCGTTCGTTGCGGGGGACCACCTACTGCCGGCGGCTGGAGTGCTGGTCTGCTGGATATAGATGGCCAAATGAACCATCGGACGCGGCTTGGTCCGCACACGTTCATGGCACAGCTCGATATGGCATGGTTTTATAGGGCCGTGTCGTGCTAGTCCATGTGTGGAGTCCTCGGTCCAGGCATGATCTACGGGGTGGCTGAGCCGTGTCATGTCGGTATGGGCTCGTTAAAGGTCTATGGGCTAAGGTCGACTTGTGACATTGTTTTGTACTGTTTTACACTGTTTGGAACATTTTTTCACATTAAAGACCCACGGGGCTGTATTAACCTGCTACAGTGTCTGCTATAGTATACGTAGGGAATTTTAGATGAGCATGGTGGGTGAGTTATCGTACTTTTGGGATTACAAATAAGCAAACACCTCGGGATATGTTTGTGCATCAAACGAAGTATACCAAGGATCTTTTGAGATGTTTTAAGATGGAGAATAGCAAGTCAATTTCTACACCTATTAGTTCTACTGTTGTTTTGGATCCTGATGAAAATAGTGAAGCTGTGAATTAAAAAGAGTATAGAAGTATGATTGGATTATTGTTGTATCTAACTGCTTCTATGCCAACATATAATTTGTTGTGTGTTTGAGTGTACGCTTTCAAGCTTCTCCTCGTGCTTCACATAATCAAGCAGTCAAGCGAATAATGAGGTATTTGAATTCTACACTTGAGTTTGGAATTTGGTATTCTACTTCATCTTCTTTATGCTTAAGTGGTTATTCCGATGCTGATTTTGTGGGTTGCAGAATTGATAGGAAAATTACTAGTGAAACATGTCATTTTTTTGGTACATCATTGATTGCATGGTCTTCTAGGAAACAATCTAGTATAGCTCAATCAACTGATGAATCAGAATATGTTGTTACTGCTAGTTGTTGTTCTCAGATTCTTTGGCTTATTTCAACTTTGAAAGATTATGGACTTACTTTTGAGAAAGTTCCTCTTTATTGTGACAATACAAGTGTTATTAACATTGCTAAGAATCCTGTACAACACTCATGCACAAAGCACATTGACATTCACTTTCATTTTTTGAGGGATCATGTTGATAAGGGAGATGTTGAATTGAAATTTTTGGATACTAAGTTGTAACTTATGAATATTTTCACTAAACCATTGGATTCATCTCGCTTTGTTTTTCTTCGTGGAGAGTTGGGAATTATAAACACTTAAGGATTTTTTACGTAAAATAGCCGGACGGATGAAAATTTTGAGTAAAAATATTACTTTGATTTATAGATAGTTATAGATTATAGATATAGATATGTAGATTACGTACTTGAGTTATAACATTATTTCTAAGAAATGATGTATAAGAGTAAAAGATTGTAATTTGCATAATACACTTAGAAATTAAGAATATGCATGTAATCTCAACTTGCATTATTAATTATTGACAGAGATCAATAACTACTCCAGAACTCTAGTATTATACAGTACACTACTGTGATGTACTGTACTTTCGAAAAAAGTTACAAACATAGTACTACTCTTCTAATATAAAAAATTAATCTAATTGATTAATTAATTAATTAATTAAAAGTAGTTAATTAAGCGTAGAAAATTAAAGTTGAAGGACATGCTAGCTTGGCTCTGCCATGAATTATGATAAATGTACGACAAGGGCTCGTCGCCGACGTCGAGACGACGGCCTTCTCGGCGTCGACGACGGCGAGGAGGAGTCGGCGACGAAGGTGACGACGAAGTCCTTCCCGACGGTGAGGTAGTGACGACGACGACGATGTAGACGAGCATGAGCGGAAAGACGGCGGTGTCGATGAGCACGTTGGCGTACTTGGGGAGGTCGTTGTGGATGAGCCAACCGACGAAGCTCGTGCTTAGGAAATACATGTTGATGCCGATGATGAGCAGCCCCAAAAACCATGAGAACACTAACATATTATGGTTGAGCGGTGCGGTGCGTTGGGCTCGGTCGGTCCGACCCGGTGAGGTGGGTTTTTGACGTGCTAGATAGATAGACACACGAGACTTAGAGTTAATTTCACAAAACCTCAAAAGGTTTTCTATAAAATAGACAAATAGACGAAAATTTTAGGTGAAAATGTTACTTGTTTTATAGATACTAGCAAATGCTCGTGCGTTGCAACGGGACGACGACGCAGGGAGGAAAACAGGCGGAGGGCGAAGGTCCAGGCGGCGGGGCGGGAGCTCGGAGCGGCGACGGGAGGGAGGGGCGTAGGCGTGGCGCGGATGGGGACGGAAGAGAGAGACGCAGAAGGTCTTTTTTCATCCAACCCTCCCTTTCTTTTCAGCATTGGAACTACGGGTTAATTTTATAAACATTCAAGAGGTTCTTTGCAAAATAACCCTTTTTCTTACTTAACTGGTTTTTTTAAATAGCCAGACGGAATGCGGGTTAATTTCGGAAAAACTTAAGGAATTTTCTGTAAAGTAGCCAGACAAAACAAAATTTGAGTGGAAATACTACTTGATTTATAGATAGTTATAGATTATAGATATATATTATAGATTATATATTATAGATTTATATTGAACCGCGGTTTCAATGAACGAGAGGTTAACCGGGTCATGTCTGGTGGTCGATTTATGAAAACCAATTGATTTCAGCTGGTTTAAGTATTTATTGTTTTTTACTGGTTTCCGTTTGGTTATAAGCTAGTGAGAAGCAATTTCAATTCCAAACGAAAAGGTAATCCCTGAGGGATACTGTACATGACCACGTGTAACTCCGAACATCAACATTTATGGCATTCTTCCTATTTCGATAAATCTCACATAACATTTTCTACTAATTAAAATTTAGGATGTTTCAACACTAATTTTAGTGTAAAAACGTCATATATTAACCAGAAGGAGTAATAAATAAACTGGTGTACTAAAATATAGTATATGGATTTTTAGTTAGCACCAAAAAGACATTAAACTATTTAGCATATATCTGTCCCCCACAACAACATATCTTATAATGTGATCCTTCATTTTGTAACATAACAAGTCCAGGAAACACAAGACCCAACATTTTCCGTTTGTTAGAGACAACTGAGCACACTCCTCCTTAGAGCAGCTGCGGAAGGGAAACAGTTGTGGGCCTTATTGGGCAGCCCAATGTGGCCCATTCCTGATCCGGCCTGTTGAACTTTCGGTGCAGTTTCGGCCGTGCAACTTGGCCCACCGGAAACTCCCCGGCTCAGCGTCGCACTTGACGTCGTCTTTTCCGTGCCTGTGCCATGCAACGTACACCAGCGACGACGCCGCTGCTTCGTCATCAGCAAGCTGGTCGGTGTGGTTGTATTTCCCTTGGCGATGAACTCGGCGACGTGATCCATGAGCGCCATGGCGTTGGGGTTAGGCTTCGGTGAGAGGTGGAAGCAGTGGTTCTCGCCGTCGGACTCCACCAGCGTCACCTCGCCACCCCACGCGCCGCCGCGCAGACGCGCCGCGTACCGCCGCTCGCGGTCACGCAGGACGTCCTCCGTGCCACGGAAACCAGCACCCGACGGCACGGCAGCGACGATATCACCTCGGCGGGAGGGTCAATCCGGGCATCGTCATTGCCGGCAGCGCGTCGAGCCTCTCCGGCAGAAACATCGGCGTGGTGCGCCAAGCGGCCGGTTTCTCGCATGGTAGTTGCTCGGTGCCCCAGAAGCATGGCTACAAGAGCACCATGCCCTCGATGTCGATGCCGTCGTCCTCGGCGCCGGCCCGTAACGCCACGTTGTGGACAATGTTGGCGACGGCGAGGAACATGCACGTGGTGTCGATGTAGTTGGACACCCACTCTGGAGAAACGATTTTTGCATGCGGGCCGAAAGGCATCTTCCCGTACGGAAGGCCCGCCCGCATACGCAAAAAGGTACGAAAAATACCATTTTCGTATGCGGGCGGCCCAATCGCACGGAAAGATCTATTATCCCGTGCGGTCGGCCTAAGTGGCCCGCACGGGAAGATCGATTATCCCGTGCGGGCCACTTTACAGATCGCACGGGATAATGGATCTTCCCGTGCGGTCCGCTAAGTCGACCGCACGGGAAGATGGTGTACATTATTTTATATACATTAGCTATTGTCCTCTCTCTCTCCTCTCTCGATCCTCTCCTCTCCTCTATGTCCTCTCTCTCCGCTCCTCTCTCTCATTAATATTAAATGCATGGGTCGATCGATAAGATGCATGTATATAATATATATTCGCACGAGAAAAAAAGACATTTAATTATATTATTTCGTCATAAAAGATATTAAAGTACGTACACAGATCATGAATGCATGTTTATATATACATCAAGTTTCGTCTCGCGCAAATTACAGAAGTCTAGCAACAAATTACAATCATTCATTAATGACGGTGCTCTTTTTCCCACTCTCTAAGTTGTTTGAATTTATCGTCCGTCGCCAGCTCGCTCTCCGGATCGTAGAAATCTCCCAAATGGTTGCAGACATCGTGACGGATGAAGCGGTAAAGATCTGCAACCAAGTTAAGAATGGTTCGACTGTCGAACCGGTTCGCTACAACTGGAACTTCCGTGATCTGTTTAAGAAAGAATAGTACAAATACATACGATTAGGAAAATTACACAAGATCGATAACGTGTAGAAAAATATATTTTCTCTGAACTTACATGTTCTAACTTAGTAGAGTATCTCCCGTAGATTCTGAGCATCTCGCATACGTAGTAGCCGCAAAGGTTAGTGTCCGGTGGTTACTTATAACACTGTGTTGAATAAAATTTATTATGCGCGTCAGTAATTTGAAATTAAACATAGTATAAAATCTTGGCATATAGCGAGCATATAATTACCGGAAAATTTGTCCTCACAAGAAGCTTCTTCTTTTGTGGATCATTCACCGGTCCCACCGTTTCTTACATAATGATGGTGTGCTCTATAGACAAAATAATTGCATCTTTCACCGATCAATTGTATATTCGATAGTAAAAACAGATAAAACGTATTAAAAGGTGCATGATAGTACTTACAAATTTAAAATGACGAGGAACTCTTTGAATGTTTCCTGGCTGTAGTGTGCCGGATCAAGCACTACGGCCACGTGGTCCCGTGGATATACCAGAAATAGTATGTAGTGACAGCTGCAAAAGAAGAGATATGTTAATTGTAGGTGATATCGTAGTAAAATATCGGTTTTACGGACGAATATTACGTACTGCAACGCATAAGGGACCATGAGGACATTTTTGTCTCTGTGCTCCAACATAGCCTTGCTCGAGTAGAATGATACCGCGATCATCTTGTCCTTGTGCATTTGTTTGATGATCACGGCTTTTTGTTTCTTTGTTTTGTCTTTGAGCTCATCGGAATCTTCACGAACATGAACCTCGTGTTCCGTCCAGCATATCCTTGTTAGGTTAATGTATGCAGCTGGATAATTGGTCTTTTTCGCGTCTGCGTATTGCATCCTAAGTAATGCAGCGAGTAATTAATTATTCACAAGTTAGTTTGCAAATGAATTTATTAATGACATTAAGTTAGTCTGATACTTACAGGCAAAACACAACAACGAGATTTATATCCATTTTCTCCATCTTGAATAATGCGTGAAGGTCGTTGAAATCGATGACCAATATCCCATTTGGGTCACTGGTGAAAGCATTATCTAGGACCTTCACGGTAATCATGCTGAGCCCCAATCTGGACGCCTTTAGGTACCAGTCGTGCATTAGCCTGATTTCCCAGAGCATGTCTTCCATGACGTGCCAGGGCAGGAACGGCTTGCCGTACTCGTACTTTGTTGGCACTTCGTCCGATGTCCAATTTTGCAGGTCCTCCGCTTGGTTCTTCACCGATTGTTCTGACTCCGACAAGTTTGACGGTTGATCCTGCAGCTTGTCAGTCGGCCCCCTCCCCCTGAAAGCCAAGAACACTAAGTTTCTCTCGTCTTTTGCCATTAATTCCTTGTCATAGCTTGATAGAATCATCTTTGGGATAATCAGACGAGATGGAAGCTTGCTCGGACTTGGAAGGCTTATTGTTTTCAGTAGGGGCCTTTGAGGTACCACCAATGCTGACTGTGGTGTCTGAGGAGATTGGTGAATATATTCTGTGACGACTTCAGGGGCTGACAGCATTGGCGAATCAGGACCTTTATCCTTAGGAGGGAAGCTTGGTGGGGAAGCAAGCCGAGGTGGGGAAGCAGGCCGAGGTGGGGAGCGAGGTGGGAAAGCAGGCCCTGGTGGAGAAGGCGGTGCAGGCGCAGCGGCAATCTGAGGAACCGGCTATACTGGGGATGCTGACGATGTACCGACCAGCAGGATATCTCGTCGATGTCATAGAATGAACTGATTCATCGCATCTCCAAGCAATTCTATCCCTTCAGGTGCTGGAATGTCTAGCTCTAAGCTGTTATGCTCTGCATGCACCTTGGCCACCTGCACCCTTGCATAATCCTCAGGGATTGGAGTGTTGTGAAATTGTCGCCCTGGTATAGCAAGTCCTGTACCCACCTCCTTTCTCTTCCCGGCCCTTCCTATCGGCACGAGGAGGCTGCACGACGTCGGGCCAGTTATGGTATCTACTGGATGGGGTGCGGTGTCAACTGACCCGATGCTGCTGGGCATTTGTACTGTGGGTTCTTCGGATTGCTGAAAGAAGTTAGGGAAGGCTTGGCGATTCTGTGCAACAAGAGAGTAGAAATGTTCTTGAACTTGCTTTGCTATCTTTTCTTCAAGTTTATGTTTGTACTGTCCCTTTTCTTGTAACTTGCGGCTTTCTCAGAAACTCTTCTTTCCAACTTGTCTTTGATGATACATCCCTTACTCGTCCAGAATGTTCGGGGTTGCCTAATGCAGCTGTCAACTGATTGTGTTTCCTTTTAGCAACAAATTTCTCAGTCTTCTCCTTTTCGGCAATGTCTTTTAGACTTGTGGTCACACACTCTATATCCGGATCCTCGAACAGGATCTCTCCCTCGTCGGTGACTGTCCCGTGCTGCGTGCCCACACCCGCTTTTGCTTCTTTCTTTTAGTGCATCCACAAGCGGGGCTTTCCTTGGGCGGCAAACTGTTCTTCGGTTGCTCGTCACTTCCCTACGTGGCCATCGTAGCCGCTAGAGCCCAACCGGTGCGGGTACTTGTTCCTTTTCGCGAGGTCAGACATCTTCTTCCTCCGTGCTAAGGCTTCAGGGCTTCTCATCTTCGCCACGAACCTATCCCATTCGGCGACGTAATCGCACCGTAGTCTTCGAATGGGGACTTGTTCTTTTGCACGTAGTTAGTGTTCAAGTCCGATTTCCACCGCCTCCACCTCCCCTAATCGTTTTTAAAGCAAACTCTTTTCCCAGAGCCTCTGAACCAGGCGGATATACAAGCCACTTCTGCAGCTTGTTCCATATGAAGTTCTTCAAGTTGTCATCCACCTGCTCCCAAGAATCTACATTTAAAGGGCCGTGGGTTCTGGCCAGTACTCCGTAAGCGCTGCTGAACTTTGTCATTGCTACCTTGGGCTCTAATAGCTTCCCATCCTGGTTCAGAGAGGTGATATAATATGTCTCCTTGGGGGGTTGGTTCTTACTTCTCTGACCACGTCTTCTTTTTTGACGTCCTCAAGCGCTCGCGGACGTGTCGGTTTCTACCGGACGGGACGTTGCTGTGTCCGTCTCGACTTCGACAGACCGGACGACAGACTTGGCGGCCTTTTTTTTTGAGCGACGCCTTGCTTCCATCTGTACGTACTACAGATAACGTTAAACAAGATCCTACGATAGGGATCATAACAATATCGCTGGACTTACTGCTTGCTCGATAGGGATGTAGTCGGGGTCTTCTTCAACCGGTGGTGCTGGTGCTTGCATAACTTTGATGAACGGATCGCTTGGTTCATGCCATGTGCCTTCGCTCGAAGACTTCTCCGTTGATTCGACGTTGCGTGCCTCAGAGGGAGCTTTCTCGTTCGACATTTGATCTACGGTTGTTCATAACACACAACATGTGAAATTTGTGAACGCACAACTTGTTATATTATCTAATATTAAGGACATGCATAACAAACATAGCGAGAAAAACTAAAGAGAAGAAGATTGAAAAAAATATTTATTTCCTTCTTCTTCTCTTTATTAGAGATGAGAGATGAAAATACATATGTTTGCCTATTTTGTCCGTGAGAAGAGGTGAAATTGGGGGAGGGAAAGAGATGAGAGACCGAGGAGAGGGAGAGGAGAGAGGGAGATTAGAATATACCGAGGAGACGGTGGGTATATGTGTTTGAATATTTAAAATCTAACCTAAAATCTAAAATTCATCAAAAAAAACAAACGACCGAACGAACGACCGAACGAATGACCGACCGAACGAACGAACGACCGACTGAACACTCGTTCGTTCGTCCGTCCGTTCATTCGTTCGTTCGGTCGTTCGTCCGTTCGTGCGTTCGTCCGTACGTCCGTCCATGTCCGTCCGTTCGTCCACGTTCGTCCGTGCGAACGAACGAACACTTGTTCGTTCGTTTGTCCGTCCCGTACACGTCCGTCCATTCGTCCACGTCTGTTCGTTCGTCCACTCACAATTTCAAACAAGCCAAAATTTGTAAAACCCTACTCACAATTAATTGGATAGCGATGTCATTTGGTGATCTTGGATTAGCAGTTTAGCACTGGACATGCATGTGAATCAAAGACCCATGCGGGCAATCAGAGGCACTGGTAAGCAACAGGTATTCAAGTTCAGTATATTGGTACGTTCCTTCAGAAGACGTGCATAAACACATATAAGAAACCTGAATTAGATATAGCACAAACACTGAACTCTGAATCCTTACTTGTAATGTATACATCACAGAAATGAGCACATCTATCTGTCCTCCATAGGCAAGCAGAAACCAAAATTATTAATAAAGGGACCGATGCTTGACATGCGGTTTAACATAATGGCTTGTCCAGATTGGTACAGAGAACCATGACAATTGACAGGATTATCAAAGAAGACAAATAATGGCAACAAAATGGAGTTATGTATACAGAGTGATATATATGTACAATATACATTCTGTACGACGGTTCATATTAATCACCTGCTCCTGTCAACAGGTAGCAGGAAAGCAGTTTGATTTTCAAAAATTCTCATGACACACATGATATATGATGAACTGTAAAGTACTTATAAGTTTTCCCAGGACATTAAGCTGATCAGTTCATCTAATTAATACTTCCAGTAGAATGCCATCAAAATAACAAAACCCAGAAAACAAAATAATATTATTTACATACACAAACTACTTCACATTTACAGGCTACAGCCTACAAGTTAGCTATATATATATATATATATATATATATATATATATATATATATATATATTACAACTTCCCAGTGAAGAGCAACATGCAAGTCAAAAGGTCAAAAGACACCGACAGAAAAAAATACAAATGCGACCACAAAAAATGTAGAACTCACTGACAAATAAATGCTTTAATTATGCATAGCCTAACAGCAAATACATCAGCAACCGCATCTGCAAATGCACCTGCAACTGGCAAGCAACAATTATCCACGAAAAAGAATATATCCATTCTATTTATGTGTTCGCTGTGCTATTTCCTCTACAGCTATATGTCTTGGTGTCTCAGATCATCTAATCTCTTTTGGTTAATGCAATATCTACACATCTGAGCATGCAAAATTTGCTGTACATATGCAGTACTCATAAGCGGCAACAGCAGCAGCAGAGTATAGAAATATCTGCACTGATGCAGGAATCAGAAAAAATGGCTTAAGGAATTGAAGAATCTAGCAACCATCAACATAATCGGAAGAATGTGCAACTCTGCAAGGGTCACGCTGGCGAATATTATTGAGAGATCAGTCCGCTGATAGTGCTTGGAGCTCACGCAGATAGTCTGGTATAAGTGTCCCCAGGTGAGGGTTCTGTGGGTTCTCTGCATATGCAACATGATATGTTGCAACACAAGCCTGCGGCCACGCAATTATCACAGCACATCTCACAGCACATCTCACATCAACACATATCTCACAACACATTTCACATCGCAACACATATCACAAAATTTACAAGAATCAACAGAAGTTAAAATTTGAATGACTAACCGGTGGCGGTGAGGAGGTTGACGGTCGGTGGCGCAGTACGGCAGGCGGCGGTCTGTGGCACGGTGGAGGCGGCTGGCGGCGGTTGGCGTCCAGCGGGGAGCTCGAGGCGTCGGGCGGCGGTTGGCGGCCGGCGAGGAGGAGTTGGTTGAGGCCGGCGGATGCTGACGGCGTCGGTGGCACGCGCGGTCGAGGTCGGTGAGGCCGGCGTCGGCGTCGATGAAGCCGACAGTCGGTGGCGCACGGTCAGCCGTCGGAGAGAGCGGCGGACAAAGAGAGAGAGAGAGAGAGAGAGAGAGGCTGGCGGCGCAGCGAGGTCGGGCGACGTCACGGGGGATGGGCGGCGAGGGCAAGGCGGCGAGGGCGATCAACGGCGAGGGCAAGGCGGTGAGGGCGCGGTGAGGTCTGTGAAGGGGCGGATGCGGTCGGTGGGGAGGAGTTAGGCGGCGGATCTCTCGGTGAGGGCGGCGGTTGCTCGGCGCGGCGAGGGTGCGAAATTTCGGTAGCCTGGCAACGCTAGATCTATTTTCACCGGAGACTTGGAATTTTTGGGAGCCCGCGTAGCCGTTATATAGGCGGCGATTATCGCGTGCGGGCGGGTTTAACGGCCCGCACGGAAAACGATCTTCCCGTGCGAGCGGTTTAAGCGGCCCGCATGTAAGCGGCCCGCACGGGAAGATATTTTCCCGTGCGGACGGTTTAAGCGGCCCGCACACGATAATCGACCCTCTCTTTTTTTATCAAATTGGATATTAATAAAAAAATTATCAAACTGATTCAAAAAATTACCAAATTTTTCCATACATCAATATATGCTAATTATTTCCTATGGAAAAATTTTGAAATCAAACGACAATTCGGCCGTCACTTTCTCTCCAAATCTAACTAATCCTTCTCAACACTTCTAATCTTCTCTGGAGAATCTTCGGTTTTGTGAACGTCGTATGTGATAAAATATTCGAAACCTTCTCAATTTTTTACCACAGCCTCTACGTATAATATCATGACATCCAGACAATTTTCATGATTTTTCGACTTCGTTTGTTATTTATACAATTTTAAAATTATTTGGTCAATAGGTTTCTAATCATGTTTCATGAAGAAAAATTCAAAATGTATTCTCATTTACAGGATAATGACTCAAGCAGGTCTAAATAACATGAATATAATTTTTCCACTAATTTTATTATATTTTTTAATCACTTGCAGTTCAAATGTGAGACTTGGCAAAAAAATTCATGAAAATAAAATAAATCAAAGAAATATAGCAAAACCAATAAAAAAATTATCAAATTTTATAATTAGGAGTTACATGTTGTATTTACATAGTAGAGAAAGTTTGGAGGGTGGAGAAGAAACATAATATACACGAAAAACAAACTAACATTTTACAATTTTTGGATTAACATCCTTCCGCACGGATGCAAACTTTGATTCGTCGAGGACAATTTCAATGCGTTTCATCCGCATAGGAAGATCTGTGAATAACGAAATGGCGTCATATTGATTATAGTCGGACGCATCTTCAATGTTGTCAATACTAATGATGTGTTGTTTGCCCGATACAATAATGTCCATCTTTTCATCAGAAGGATCCTTCACATAGAAAACTTGTGCAACACGCTCGGCAAGGACCCATGGATCATCCTTGTGTCCAATTTTACTCCGTTCAGCACACGTAAATCCAAATTTATCTACCATGCTGTATTTCACCCATTGGCATCTGAGAACAGGGATCTGAATGTTTAAACCGTAGTCAAGTTCTCATATTTCTTGTATGATCCCATAGTATGATTTCCTCTGCCCTGTTGCGTCCAACGCTTCGACACGAACCCCACTGTTCTGCGCTGAGCTTTTCTTGTCTTTGTTGTTGGTGTAAAAAGAGTATCCGCCGATGTCATACCCTTGCCATGAGGTCACAAGGCTTGTTGGGCCAACTGTAAGTCTTTCTACCGTTTTTTCCTCGAGTGATTCACCAGACGGTAGATTTTGATCCTTAAGACATTGGGGGAAAGTGCGCTTCTGTTCTTTCGAAACCCAATCATCGGATCGCGCAGGATTGCATGCTCTGATCTCGGAAGTGTGTTGCTCAATGTAGCGTGCAACGATGGCGAGTTGTTGAAGAACACTGCTGTGTGCATATGATATTGTTTTGTAATCGTTGTCGTAGAAGCATTTTCTTTCTACCTTACCCTTCCCAGATAATCTTCCATCATGTCGAGACATCGGTATCCCAATGGGGTTGGCACCTTTCATATAATCTAGGCAACACTCGACAACCTCCTCAGTTGTGTAACCCTCTATCATCGAGCCCTTCGGATGAGCACGATTACGGACATACCCTTTCAGAACAGCCATGTATCGCTCATACGCCCACATTTGATGTAGGTAAAGAGGACCAAGTTCAATAATTTGAGGGACAATGTGAACAATGAGATGTTCCATCATGTCGAAGTACAATGGAGGAAAAAACATCTCTAGCCGGCAAGCTGTCTCAACTGCGAATTTCTGAAGGGGTCCTAATTCTTCTGGATCAAAAACTTTCTGTGATACACGATTAAAAAAATAGCACAACTTTGTTATTACTACCTTGGTGTGCACTGGTTTCACCGCCCTTATAGCGATAGGGAGAAACACCATAAGCATCTTATGACAGTCGTGAGCGTTGTATCCAGAAATCGACAAATCTTTCATTGATACTAGTTTTCGGATATTCGATGAGAATCCAGTCGACACTTTCAATCCACGAAGACATTTACAAAAAAGTTTTTTTCTCTTCTAGTGTCATTGAGTAGAATGCTGGAGGAATCTCAATCTTACCATTTGTTAGCTCTATTGGGTAGAGATCTTTCCTTATGCCCAAATTGATCAGGTCGTTATGTGACTTCAACCCATCCTTTGTTTTACTAGGGATGTCAAGTAAAGTCCCGATGGTGCTGTCGAATACATTTTTCTCGAGGTGCATGACATCGATGGCATGACGAATCTCCAGGTCTTTTCAGTACGTCAGGTACTTGAAAAAAATTGAATGTTTCTTGAAGGGCAGCGTGTTTTCTACCACTTCTTTCTTCCTCTTGCCTGAAGCTCTTTCCCTTGCCGAACACGACCTTTATGTTCCTTGTCAGCTTGAACACCGTGGAACCATCCTTTGCTTCGGGGGCAGTACCTACCTCGACAGTTTTGTCAAAAAAGGTAGCCATCGCACGATACCTATGGTTCTGTGGTAAGAATCGACAATGACGCATGTAAACTAACTCTTTTGACGAGGTCAGGTATATGTACGATGTGTTGTCCAGACATATCAGATATCCGGTCTTTCCTTTAATCTGTCCGGATAGGGAAAAATTGGCTGGTATATCGTTTATAGTAACGAATATGAAGCACGCAGAGTAAAATACTCCTGGCGGTATGCATCAAATAATCATAGACCCTCTTCCCACATTTCTTGCATATCCTCTATCAAAGGTTCAAGAAACACATCTAGGTCAATGCCAGACTGTTTTGGCCCTTGTATAAGAAGAGTCAACAAAATGTACTTTCGCTTCTGACATAACCATGTCAGAAGGTTATACATGGTGAGCAGAACTGGCCAAGTGCTGTGCGAGCTGCTTAGGTCACCAAACGGATTCATTCCATCCGTGCTCAACACAAACTCTGACATTTCTCGGATCATTTGCAAATTCTGGGTGCTTCGAATCAAAGTTTTTTCACTGTCGAGCATCGGCAGGATGTCGAATCATACCATCCGTCTTTCGACCCTCTTGATGCCATCTCATCAACTCGGCGTCGGTGGGGTTTGATAACAATCGCTTCATTCGATCTTTGACTAGCAAGTACCACATCACCATGGTCGAAATCTTTTTCCCTGGCTCGACCAATGAATTTGGTTCGGCAATGTCACTATCGGCGGCACTGTTATCCTTTTTGTACCTACTCGCCCCATAAGTTGGACACTTCTCCAAGTCAGCGTATTCCTTGCGATAAAGTACACAGTGATTAATATATGCATGGATCTTTTTCACACCAAGTGATAATGGACATATCAGTTTCTTGGCTTGATAGGTGTTAGCTGGCAACAAGTTAGGCTTAGGAAGCATAGCTCTCAAGAGACCCATCAAGTCGTTGAAACTAGTATCAGACCATCTGTGCCTGGCCTTCAATCTAAGAAGTTCTAGCACCAACCGCAACACTGTGTAATCCATATCACATCCCTTTGCTTGATCGTATAAAAGATCTTTTGCTGCTTTCTGCAACGCCTCCCAATTGTTTAAATCTCTTGCTTTCTCTGTTAGGACCTCTGGTTCAGCGTGCCGCAACAAATCCTCAAGATCAAGATCAATATCAACCTCTGCCTCGTCAAAACCAGAGCCGCCAAAATCTCTCGTCATTTCACGAGACATGTCCTCAATTATAAAATTCTCTGCCTCATCGAACCAAATATCAGGATTCTCTTCCGGAGGGGCGACTTCCTCGTGATAAGTCCAAACTGCGTATTTCTCCACAAATCCACGCTGAATTATGTGTTCGAGAATTACATTCGGATCTTTCAACATCTTCTGATTCTTGCAATCCATGCAAAGACAAAAAATATCCCTCCTATTCTCCCTCAAAGCGTGTGCCTTAGCCTTATCAATAAACGTTGATGCTTCTCTCATGAACACCGGATGAGTTCTTCGTTTCTCATACATCCATATCCGATCCATCTAAAAACATTGACAGCATAAATTAATATTATATTGCCGGTGTTTTCTAAATAAACAAATTAAACTTAAATCCTACTTTATAACTAAAACCTCATGCACAACAAATAATAATAATGAGACAAAAGTGGTTACCAAAAAATGGTTCAATAAAAAAACAAGATATTTGACCTACAAATTACAAAAATAGCTCAACATATATAACAATTCAAATAAGTTTAAATATATTCGCATTTAACCGATGAAATTTTACAAAAACGAAAGCAAATGAAGGAGATGATCAAGCACGTTACCTTCTATATTGATTTCAATTGAAGATTTAAAGTCTAAAACCTTCCAAAAAATAAAATGCCTATTATTTGAGAGAGAAAAACCGAGTTAAAAAGTTCAAATCTCTTTGCATTCAACCAATAAAAATTTTTAAAAATGGAAGCAAATGGAAGAGGAGATCAAGTATGATACCTTTTGTATTGACTCCAATTGAAAAATTCAAGTTCAAAACCTTCCCCTATAATTGTCTTTTTTGAGAGAGAAAAACACCATTGTAAATGCACAACTGTCGGGTTAAGCGGGAAATTTATTGTGCAACAGTTGGCATCATCGCATGCAGTCCACTTAACGGCCCGCACGGGAAAATGCATTATCCCGTGTGGGTCCTTAAGTGGACCGCACGGGATAATGCGCTATTATCCCGTGCGGTCGCTTAAGTGGACCGCACAGGATAATGTGATTATCTCGTGCGGGCCAATAGCCAGCCTCCCGGGACCGGTTTTTCCAGGCACGGCCTCTTATGGCCCGCCTGGAACCTATTTGGGGCCTCGTCCAGAAAAATCGTTTCTCCAGTAGTGACCCAAGGGTCGGAGTGGCGGGACGCCGGCCACCACAGCGCAGCCCACACTCGTCGTAACCCGCAGGCATGGGATGCTCCGACGCGAGGCTGTCAGGAAACCCCAACGAATCAGCGAGCGGGTGAGAATGAACACCGAATGAACACAACGCATGTGACACTGTAGACAATCTGAAAATGAGCAGAGACACGAGAGTTGGCGCTGCGTAAAACTGCTTGCAGCTTTTCTGTTTTCTTCTCCTTATTTATAGCAAAACGAAGATGCAAGAAAGGAAAAAACCAGCTTTGGAACCGGCCCACGCCGCGGATCGCTCGCGTCCATCCCTATGAGTTCGCGACGTGCGCATGCCCCGCTGATCTCGGCCACGCGCGGCTATTCCAGCGCCATGACCCCTACTCGCGCGGCGTCCACAAACCGGAGCTCACGCGCATGCAAAGCAACTAAAAAAGGGAAAATTACAATGCAAACATGCAAGGTTTACTAACAAATCTCCCCCTAAACCTTGCATGGAGTTTTGATTTCGACGAGGCCAATCCGAGAACAAAGTTCGAAGAATCTGTCGCGCCCGAGTGCCTTCGCCAGAATGTCCGCCAGCTGCCCGTCAGTGCCGATGAACTCGACCTTCACCCTGCCCTCCTCGATGCATTCCCTGATGTAGTGATATCTCATGTCTATATGTTTACTGCAATCATGGAAGACAGGGTTCTTACTGAGCATGATTGCGGATTGGTTGTCAATCTTCAACGTGATGGCGTTAGCCTCCTTTCCCCGGAGTTCAACAAGGAGACGCGCTAGCCACACGCCCTGGCAGGCTGCCGTTGTCGTCGCTATGTATTCGGCCTCGCAGGACGACAAGGCCACAACCTTCTGCTTCTGCGACTGCCAGGTGATCAAGTTGTCGCCGAGGAAGAAGAAGATGCCGGAGGTGCTCTTGCGAGTGTCGAGGTCGCTGGCGAGATCACTATCACTGTAGCCAACGAGACTTGCATCTTTCTTCCTCTTGTAGTGGCAGCTATAGCCGATGGTGCCAGCGACGTAGCGCAGCACTCGTTTCACGGCCGCCAGGTGTTCGGTGGTGGGTTTTTCCATAAACCTACTCACATAGCCCACCGAATACGCCAAATCCGGTCTCGAGTTCACTAGATAGCGTAGGGAGCCCACTGTTGACGAGAAATCTCTCTCACGCGCTGGCCTGGGAGATCCTTCTCGGCTGCCTACAACGTGCAGGGCGTGCCAGTTGATTTGATCTGTCAATCAACAAGAAAAACGAGAGAATATGCGTTAAAGGTTAAGTTAGATCCCCACAGGATCGGCTAAGGAAATCCATGAACATATATGTGCTATTTTAAACTATATTTAAACCAAGTGACTGGAATGGATCGGCTATACCGAGACAACATCAGCCGCTTGATCCAAATACAATAAAGAATAATAAATATACGGATCAACAACCTAGCCGATACTGGAAAGCTAACAATGAATCGGCTAGTACTCCGATGAATCTTATAGAAAGATAACATTCCTGAACCAGACGCACAACACAGAAACCGGCTATCGACTGTCAGTGATTGGCCGATTTCGGCTGGCTGCATCCGATAGGAACACGATCTTAACATAAGAGGCAGTCCCAGTACAAATCTAATAACGAATATATCAAAAGAAATATACCAGGGCAGATAAGGCCGGATGAAACCCCGGCACTGTCTTTAAACAACATAAATCTATCCGAACAGATCACCAGCAGCTCTAAGAACGACTTAATAGTTCAAACATGATGCGGCACTAAGTATAAAAAGAACAACCTGATCCGTGGCAGCCGATTTACATCTCTCAAGACGGTAGATATCGCATATAAACCAGCCAACCTTCAGATCTAGCTTTATTGGCTGTAAGTTCTTGCTAGAATCAAACAACGGCGGGATAGATCTAAACATTAATCTAATCTACATGCGTTATATGATAAATAACGCAGTATAAACCCCTGATTCTAATGTATCATTGCGATGGAAGCACTAGAAACAGCAAATCATACCACTAATGACAAGCATTTACCTGGATTTGGGGATCGAAATGATGCAGCCCTTAGCCAAACAAAGTGCTCGTCTAAAGAAAAGGTTGGCGATGCGCCGAAGGTTTGATTGATTGAATGTCTCCGTTTACAAGGGGTCTCGGGTCCTATTTATTCCTAAGATACAAATATTTGTAAGGACCCTGGACTCTATCTAACTACTATTTAAAACACCACATTATCCCTTAGCGGGACCCATACCGTGTTACAACTAACAGTCTAACAAATCTCTAGATTACAGATACAATTGCCGTTATAGGACTCTATCCATAAGTGGCAATATCATTTATCATGCAATTAGCAACCGAATCTTCTATTTATCTTCAAGTTTCTGCACTAGAAACGGTTTCATCTCTTTCGGACCAAGAATCAGCTATCGGTTGTCCCCGTTCGATCCATCCTCAGCCGATTGGCCTAGCAGCCGATCACTCCTTTAGCCGATGCGATTCCTGTCTTCAGCCGATCCGATTCCGCTTCGCCTTTGCGGACTTAGGAACTCAATTACCAAATTTCAGTGTTAACACATGCCCCCAAGTCCGTAATACGAAGTGTTGAGGATTTGCTTGCCTATCCAAACTCTTGCTTCCTTCTCGACCTTAACCGCCTCACCTTCTCCCCAAGCGCTCTTTAAATATCCACTTCCCTCGGCCGAACCGCCTACGCCTTCAAAGCGTACTCAGCCTCCTTCACAAACAAGCCTCTTGCCTTCTCTCTGTCCTCCGGCGATTTCACCGGTGCCCGTCGAACTCCCTCACGTTCTTCAGACCCATCTTCATCTCCGAGCATCCCGATGGCCTCCACCGCTGCTGCATCGAGCACCTCCGTTTCGTCGGCCATCGCCGCCACACCAGCCGCAGCCGCCGCGCCGTCCGCCGCCGTTTCAGCCGCCGCCGCAACTGAGTTCCCTGAGGTACTCTCTTCCGATCTATAATTTTACTTTGAAACCTGCCTCTTCAAACATTTTGCATCAACATTACATTCGGTCATCTTTCAAATAGCATTTTACTTCACATTCTTATCAATTAGTACTTTTCCTTTTCCCGAACCGTAATACGCAACCGTTCTTGATTAGCACCTCTCTTCTCTTTTCTAAACTGTAGCACCTATCACATCAAGTACTTGTCCCAAATTTGACACAAGCAGAGAGGTACTTCCTCGGACCTATCGGCGATACAGATCCAGCCGATACCATCATAGCCGAAACTAACCGCATCCCTTTCAACACCGCCAAGCCATCCCTCTCCCACTGAAACAAAACTTTCAAAGCATGGCCGTCCATCGATACAGCCTGGATTGAATGGTATAAAAGGGTACGATCGGCTAAGTATGCTCGGTGGGAAGGAAAAGGGCTTGCCCAATGCCTAGAACTGTTCATCGTTGGCATGGAGAAGGACGAGCCACTCTTATCGGCTGCAACCTACTTTTGGAATGACAGTTTCAATGCCTTCATCTTCCGGCAAGGGCCGATGACTATCACCTTGGCCGACATATTCATGACAACTGGACTGGATATCGAATCGTCGGCCGATCCCAGCATCTTGAACCGAAAAGGCCAACATCAGTTCAAAACCAAGGCCATCGGCGGGTGGAGCGGCTTCATCGCCCAAAACATGAAGGAAGGAACAGTCGGCCATAGGGAGCACACCGTCTTCCTGATGATGTGGCTTGAGAAGTTTGTATTCTGCGGATCAAGCTGCGGGCCGACTGCCAATTGGCAAAACGTGGCCGAAGTTCTGGCCGATGGGATGACACTTGCGCTGGGGAAATACCCCCTCGGCCACTTGTATCAAATGCTGCATCAAGCCACCGTGAAGATAGCCGCCAACGCTCCAGTCAACACCGGTGGCCCCTGGTGGTTCCTCCAAATCTGGCTGGTGCTGGCGACCCAGAAGATAGCCGGTCGGCCCTGTCTGACAGAAGCCAAATTCCCAAGGCTGGAGCCGATTGAAGATGATGAAGGCAACGAGATTACCACCAGGAGATGTATGAGCTACGGAGAGGCAGCCGCCGCCCTCGAAGGCTCAAAGCAATCGGCCGAGCTGATGGCCGAATGGTTCATAGCCCTTTACGACGGGCTGTCCCGCGATAACCGCACTTGGTACTTTTACCAGGATCGGGGAATGTTTGAGTTGCCGATTAATTTCAATTGGGACGACCTCAACTCAGCCGACAACCCAAGGTGCAGGGAGCTGTTCATCGCCACCTTGTCCCCCTGCATCCTGCCGACTGGGGTTCACCAAGGCCGATCAGTGGCCCGGAGCTACGAATTCTACTACCCAGTGTCGGCGGCGAGGCAGCTTGGTCTCGGGCAGCTGCCCATCGGCTTTTTCTACGCCGATAAGATTGAAACGAGGGGGGCGGTCGGCCAGGACTTAATAATGAATCGGCTGCTGAACATAGCCGGCCCTCCCCTCGACGACGTCGGTGTGATAACATTGTCGATGAGGAGAAGCGCCGCTTACGACCGATGGTGGTCCGAAATTAAGCGCCATATCTTCCACCAACGGTCGTCTTGCTACATCGACCTGCTTCTGCCCAACGAGATCCCCTCGGTAAATTTCTGCTTCAGACTCGAACAATTTTCTTCTTCCAATCATCGGCTCACACAGCCGATTAATGTTCGTCTTTTGATTTTGCAGGAGACGGAGACGGAGCGGCCGACGGTGAGCAACTCCGGGCGCCCTGTCGAATACAACTCAGGTGTCCTGGATGAGGGTGGCCTTGCTCCGTCGGCCATCGGCTGGGGGGTGCCAAAATTGGCGTCGCTGCTGCGAGGGCAGGTGCGTCAGCCAATCGCACAGAAGAGAAAGGCTGCACCACTACCACGGTCGTCGACCGCGCCTGCCCCCAAGAGGCTAAAGAAGACGAAGTCAGCAGCGCCAGCCGATAGCCTCCCTCCCTTGGATCCGGCCGTCGCGCATTTCCTCGACACCGTCGCCAGCGAGGAAGCGCCGGCGACCGTCGGAACGGTGGCCGAACCCAGGATTTCGAGTCCTGAGTCGGTCAATGCTCCAGCCGACGTTCCGCCAGTCCCAAGTCCCCCAGCGAAACGTCAGTCAGTAAGCCTTTACTCCACCGGATTTGGCTTCATGATGACCACTCGCATCTGATCGGACCATTGCCTGCAGGTCAAGAAATTGGCCAGTCGCACTCCTCGCCCCACGCCATCGGTAATCATCCTCTGCCACCTCACTTGTAGTAATCGATTGGCCTGCCTGTTAACTCTTTCTTCTGCAGCCCCCACAGTCTCCATCGGCTGCCCCCCAGGCGTCCGGCGAGCACACTGCGCCTGTTGGGGACAGTGGCGACAACGCCGGTGAAGAGGCCCCGACGGCCGCGGGCAACGATCCGGCCGAACCGATAGCTCTGACCCCGGTGCTGACGGTAAGCCAACTTTCTTTGATGATCGGCTTCGTCCGCTTAATATGCCCTTGATCATCTTCTTCTTTGCTGCAGAACATAGCCGACCTCCTCAACTTTGATTTGTCAGAGTTCGAGGAGCCCGGCGACATCGGCGAGGAGGCGCTTGCGATGCCGGCTGAGGACCTGAGGGCCACCTTAGCCGACATCGGCAATCGGCTGGAAGCCTCGCTGGACGCGCTGGTGGTCGATAGCGGCTCGATATGCGCGCGATTCAGAGATATCCAAGACCAGCTGTCGAAAGCCGTAGCCGAAGCCATCGTGCCGGCGACCTTCATGGAATCCCATCAGTTCAAGTACGAGCAGGCACGACAGCGAATAATCGACCGCCGCGAGAGTCAAGCGCGATCGGCCACCATCCAGTCGACCAAGGGCGCCATTGAGAGCCGGAAGGCCGCCTTCGATCGCCTGAAGACCGAGCCGGCGGCCAAGCTTGAGCAACTCCGCACTCGTCGAGACCAGCTGATAGCTGATCTTGTTCAAGTTACGAACGAGATCGATGTTCACGAGGAGTATATGGCTGGCTTGCCGGCCAAAATTGAGACTGAACGTCAGGGCATCAAGGCGGCCGTGGCTCATCTGCGCAACTTGGTGAGGAGTGCTCGACCGGTGGCGGGGTCCGAGGCCGACGACGTTAGGGCCATCAAAGAAATCGACCAAATTAGGCGGACGGCGTTGTCGGTCATAGCCGATTTTCTGAAACAATGAGATTGTAATGTCCTAGCCTTTTGAAATCGGCTAACGCTTCTGTATCATATTCGCTATGTTTCTGTGATGTGATTGGACGAATATTTTACTCGTGCTTGTATTTGGCTTCGAATCGTGTGTCATAATTTATCGATCTTCTGCCACTGTGTTCATAGATAAAACCGGCCATATTCGTAGATAAGATTGGCCTTCGGTCGTGCGTGATGTCCTGACTTGCTTACGTCGAAATCGGCTTCAGCCGCTCGCATCGTTCCGTGTTGCCGACTCCGAGACCACACCACAACCATTAATGTTATCGTTCGAACATCGGTCTTATTGGCTATCGGCCGATGTTTCCAGGTGCACCGCCGATTTGGTTTCGTGGTCCGATTCGTCCGAATCTGTATTTCAAGAACCCGTGAATTCTGGACGATAGGTATCCAGTCCTGAGCAGTCGCCACCCATTCAACGATTCCCAATGCCTTTAATGATGGCCTCTTCGACCTTCGCATCGGCAGTGACCTTTCACATCTGAAACCACATCTTTCTTTCTATAAATGGACTCCTTCGGGCCTTCCCGAATAACTCACAGCCGAAGAAGAATCCACTCCCTAGGCGTACAACATCCGGATCTCCAAGCTTTCGGCAGGGTCTCTCATGGCTTCCTCAAGCTCGTCTGTGAACCAGGTGATTTCCCAATTTATCCATTCTCACCATTTCTTCTCTCTAAGTACTCAGGAGTGAACCTTCTTGCAGCCGCTCCATCCCCTTGGGTGATCTTGGCGATCATGGACACGCCGTACGAGCTGACGCCTAGCCAGGAACGACAAGTGAGGACCAACTTGAGGCACTTCAGGGAGTTGGAGGCTCGTCACCCGGCGGCCAGGCCTCCCATCAACCTCGGCAGCATCCCGGCCGCTGCCCCTATGGCGTCTTCGACCCTCACGCGCCTTGACCGGCTGGAGGCAAGGCAAACTCGACTCGCCAACGAACTGCTGACCACGACCACCGACGTCAGGGTCACTCGGCTAGAGTACCTGATCTTGAATGCCTTAGAGATAGAATCTCTAGAGACCACCGACCGGGCTCTGGCGGCCATCAGGGATTACCTGGGAGACATGCAATCAAAAGCGGCTGTGCCGATCATGAATAAAAATCAGCGAATGTTGTGGCCTGATTTTGCGTTGCAATTGTAGTCTGATTTTGTGTTGCAATCGGCCTGATTTTGCGATCGGCTTGTGTATGTATATGCCCCCCAAGTTTTGTTGATAGCTTCAGTGTCGACAAAATTATGAGTTCGAGCCGTTCGAGCATCTTGGCTGTCCTTATCGGCTAATCATGTGCCGATCGTAGGGCGCTTGGCAAGAAATGTTGTAGAAAAATGCCTAAAGGCGATGCCTCGTAGATGTGAGACATCGGCTGTTGTAAATCGGCTGACGTGAGTATAGCCGAGTTAGGAATTGATCCACACACTTGGGTAGTATTTCTTCAAATACTTTCCATTGAGCGCCCTTCCGAATACCTCTCCGTCCAATCCTTTTAGCATGTAAGCTCCCTTAGAGACGCATTTGTGAATCTTGAAAGGTCCTTCCCAATTTGGTGACCACTTGCCGAACTTATTGTCTCTAGATCCGATCGGCGTATGTTTCCAAACGAGCTCGCCTTCTTCAAAAGATTTGGGCACCACTTTTTTATTATAATACCTGGCTACTCATTCTTTATCTTTTGTGACTTTTTTAAGGCCCTCATCCTGGATAAAACCAGATCTTCCGACTCGTCCACCATCAGATGATAATAATCGTCGGCCGTGAGTTGATCTTGTAGCTGAATGCACCTTGAGCCGACGACACTTTCCCATGGCAGTACGGCCTCATGTCCATAGACCAGTTTGTACAGAGGGACTTGGATTGACCCGTGGCATGCCATCCGATACACCCACAGTGACTCGGCTAATCGGCTGTGCCATTGCCTGGGATACTCAGAGATCTTTCTTTTAATCAGCTTTATTAAACTTTTGTTTGAGGCCTCGGCTTGCCCGTTGGCTTGCGCATAATACGACAAAGAATTAAGTAGTTTAATCCCCATGCCATCGGCAAACTGGACAAATTCGTCCGATATGAAGATAGATCCCTGGTCTATTGTTATTGTTTGTGGGACGCCAAATCGGTAGATGATGTGCTCTTTGACAAACTCGATCACGTCCATAGAATATGCTTTTCTGAGGGAAATCGCCTCCACCCATTTGGTGAAATAATCCATTGCCACCAGGATATATTTGTGTCCTTTGATCAAGGGTGGATTGATCTGGCCGATCATATTAATGCCCCATCCTCTAAACGGCCACGTCTTGATGATTGGGTTCATAGCCGATGCCGGTGCTCGTTGTATAGCGCCGAACTTCTGACAGTCCTGGCACCCCTTGTAGTACTTGAAGCAGTCCTCCAGCATTGTCGGCCAGAAATACCCCACTCAGCGGAGTAGCCACTTCATTTTGTGGGCCGATTGGTGTGTGCCACAGATTCCTTCATGTACTTCCCCGATGGCCAAGCAATACGTATCATAACGCCTTGTATCGTAATTTCCTTGTGGCCGATTGAGAGGGGTTTTGGAGATAGTTGTAAACGTCAAACCTCCAATCATCGGTCGTAATGGCGGCTACGTCTATATCTACCTCTTTCAGCATCGGCCGATAGCCTGACGCCCCTTGGGCCAAGTCATTGGCCTCTGTGTTCTGCTCTCTGGGGATATGCTTCAAAGTGACTAGCCGAAAACTGTCCATTAACTTCCGGCATTGCCGATAATAGACCATCAGCGCATCGTTTTTACATTCATATTCTCCTGATAATTGGCTGATGACCAATAATGAATCCCCCATTATTTCGATGGCGTTGGCTTCAACTTCCTTGAGTAGGTGTAACCCTTTACGGACGGCTTCGTATTCGGCTTGGTTGTTTGTAGCGTGGGGGTTGATGGCAAAAGCAAACTCGATGCTTGGCCCCCTGGGCGAAATGATGACCAAACCGATGCCACAGCCGTTGGTGCAGACCGAGCTATCGAACGTCAGAGTCCAAGGCATAATTTCCACTGAGCCGATTGAGTCGTTTCTGTGCTCCACAATGAAGTCGACTATGGCTTGCCCTTTGACTGCCCTTGGTGCCTGGTACCTCAGGTCGAACTTTGTTAGTGCAAAGATCCATTTCCCGATTCTTCCTTTGAGCACCGGAGCCGATAGCATATACTTAACCACATCGGCAGATAGTTGGACAGCAGATAGTGCCTCAACTTCGTACATGAAAAACAGAGGCATAGGCATAACTTCTCCATAGGTGAATACCTTGTCTCTGCGTCTAGCAGCCGTCGACTGAGATAGAAAATGACTTTTTCTTTGCCGTCGACTTCTTGGATTAGGACGGAGCCGATTGATCTGTCATCGGCCGATAGGTATAGTTTGAACGGTATTTCCTTTTGTGGAGGCATTAAAACCGGAGGGGAGCTTAGATAATCCTTTATGTTGTCTAACGCCTTCTGCTGCTCTACCCCCCATGCGAAGGTCTGATCGGCTTTCAGCCGAAGTAGTGGTGTGAACGGCTCCATCTTTTCTGAGAGATTAGTTATGAACCGTCTGATGAAGTTTATCTTTCCGATCAATGACTGGAGCTGCTTTTTATATTTTAGAGGTTGAATTGTTTTGATAGCATTTATGCTCCTTGGTGTGACTTCAATCCCTCTTTCATGGACGAGAAATCCCAAGAATTGCCCGGCCGACACGCCGAACGCGCACTTAAGCAGATTCATCTTTAAACCGTACTTCCTCGTCCGTTCTAACACTTGTCTCAGATCGGCTACGTGGCCTTCTATCTCCCTGGATTTGACCACCACGTCGTCAATGTATATCTCCACCAGCGAGCCGATCATGTCGTGAAAGATGTAATTCATGGCCCGCTGATATGTTGCCCCAGCATTCTTCAAGCCGAACGTCATTACCACCCATTCGTATAGGCCGATTGCGCCGGGACACCGAAAAGCAGTCTTGTGAATGTCCTCGTTGGCCATGAATATTTGGTTGTATCCTGCATTGCCATCCATGAAACTGATGATTTTGTGGCCTGAGGCAGCATCGACAAGCAGATCAGCTATTGGCATTGGGTATTCGTCTTTAGGGTTGCCTTGTTTGGATCCCTGAAATCGATGCACACCCTAAGTTTACCATTTTTCTTTAACACTGGGACGATGTTTGAGACTCACTCGGTGTACCGGCAGGGCCGAATAAATCCCGCGTCGTACAGCCGAGTGATTTTGGCTTTAATTGCGTCGTACATATCGGCCTTAAACCTCCTGGGAGGTTGTTTGAACGGCCGATAGTCTGCCTTAATCGGCAGTTGATGGACCACTATTGATCGACTGAGATCGGGCATCTCGAAGTACTCCCAAGCAAAACAATCTTTATATTCTTTTAATAATTCAATAAGCTGGGATCTACAATGGGGAGACAGATTTCTGCTAATATACGTCGGCCTCGGCTTATCACCAGAGCCGATGTCGATTTCCTCCAATTCGTCGGTCGACGTGAAGCCCTGTCCTAACTTGCCATCGTCTTCGTCCATGGTGGCTACGCCGAGAACGCTTGAGCCCTCCACCATGTCTTGCTCAAAGCAGCAGCTGCGGCTCGTCGTTTCCGATGGGCTGTATCATGGAATTGGAAACATTCAGAAAATCGGCTTGCCAGACTTTCCCAGATAAACAATCGATGCCTTCGATTTCCCAAAGCGACAAATCGGCATTGACGATACTAACTGACCTGTCGGCTGGCACGATCTCGATCTTGTCGCCGTCCCATTGGATCAGGCTTTGGTGCATTGTGGAAGGGATGCATCAGTTGGCGTGTATCCAGTCCCTTCCGAGTAGCAGGCTGTAAGACCCCTTCCCGTCGATGACAAAAAATGTTGTGGGCACAGTCTTGTTGCCGACGGTCAGCTCAACATTGAGGACGCCCTTTGTCTCCGATGGGTTGCCGCCGAAGTCCTTGAGTACCATGTTGGTTTTAATTAGATCTTCGGCTCCCTTGCCCAACTTTCTGAACGTCGCGTAAGGCATGAGATTGACCGCGGCTCCCCCATCAACCAACATTTCTGAAATCGGCTTACCATTGACGAATCCCTTAATGTACAACGTCTTTAAATGCCGATTTTCGGTTCCTTCTGGTTTGTCGAAGACAGCCTGATCTGGTAAGATTGCTAGCTTCGTCAGGTCATCTTCGACGGTGTCTGCATTGGCTTCGAGAGCGCCGAACTTGGCTGGCAATACAAAGACCATGTTAACCGATGCAGAATTTTGCCTTTCCCTTTGGCTGCCCTCCTGGCTTGGTCGGCTAGGCTTTCCTCGGCTTGTTCCTCGTTGGCTATGGTGTCTTTCTTTTTAGGTACCCATTGCCTTTTGATTTTGCCCACCGACGATGTTGTTTGTGGATCATTTGCTGTACTTCGTCTTCTTTCCCTTCACGCTTAAGCCATTGAACCCTTCTTTTCTGTGTCTTCTGAAGAGATCGGACGGGCACCATTGGGGGTCGGCCGATTCCTCATCATCGGCCTCTTCATCCTCGCGGCTGTTCTCATCGTGGTTCTCATCGACGAAGAAGTCCTGATGGATCGGACCGAGCCGATCATGGACTGACCCCCACCTTTGGTTCAGCCGAACGGCTCTGGGGACGAACCGAGTTGGACTTGTAGATGGTGGCCTCCTGTGTCCGTCGTCGCGATGGTCGTTACATGCCGGGCAGTCATCCAGCGTTGGCAATCTCATGCCGGATTCCCAGCAGTACCTGAAAAAATCACAATGCCAATGCGGATCGGTATTTTCGTGGTTTACCTCGTATCGTCGGCTTCGGGTGTTCGAGTCACGCCGACGAGGTGTTTCGTCGTAAGCCTCTTCGTGCTGAGACCGGTGATGATGACGGTGTCGGCTTCGTTCATGGATTGGGTGTCGGTCGGCCGATCTGATGACTGGGCGCACCATGTTAATCGGCGCGGTGTGACATCCAATTTGGTCGCCTTCTGCCTTGACCCCAATCGATGGATTGACTAAGCCGTGCACCATTCTATTCTGTCGATCAGCTTGCCTGGGGCCGGCCTGGACCATGTTAACCGGAAACAGATTGCCATCTACCTTCATCGGCCGACTTGAATCGGCGAACTTCAATTTCCCGGCCTCGATCACCGACTGAATTTGCTGCCTGAAGACCTTGCAGTCATTGGTGGCGTGAGATGTGGAATTGTGCCACTTGCAATACTTCTTCTTCTTCAATTCCTCGGTCGACGGGATCACATGATTTTCGGGTAGTTGAATCTGTTTCTCCTTGAGCAGTAAATCGAAAATCTTGTCAGCCTTGGTGATATCGAAGTAGTATCTTTCTTCCTTAGCCGTCTTCAGTAACCATTGGCAAACGATGGCTTTCTTGTTCTTAGCCCACTCGGCTGCCGCCACTTCTGTGTCATCGTCGTCGGACCCGTAGTCTGACTCGACGACGACCTGGGTTATATTTTTGACGGCCTTTCTAGTGTCTTGGAATCGCTGTTCGTGGGCCGTCACCTTCTGCGCCAAGTGGGCTAGGCTGTCAAAGTCCTGCGCCGAGAATCGTTCTCTGACCGGCGCGATCAGACCATGAAAGGCCAGATCGGCCAGCTGGGCGTTCGATAGCACCAGGCTGTAACATCGGTTCCTCATCTCCTTGAAACGTTGGATGTATTCTTGGACCGACTCATTGTGTTTCTGCCTGATGCTGGTTAGGTCCGACAACTTCATCTCATGGTTGCCGGAGTAGAAATAGTTGTGAAACTGTTTTTCAAGATCGGTCCAACTCTGAATCGAGTTGTATGGTAATGAGGAGAACCAGGTAAAGGCCGATCCTGAAAGAGAGAGAGGGAACAGTCGAACTCTCAAGGGGTCCGTAGCTGATGCTTCAGCGCATTGCGCCAAAATCGGCTAACATGTTCGTATGTTGAAATATTGTCTTGCCCCGAAAATTTTGAAAAGTCTGGGATCTTGTATCGGTTGGGTAGCGGGATCCGTTCAAAGTGCTCCGGATAGAGATACCGATACATATTCCCTGAGTCTTTTGGCTTGAGGCCGAATTGATCACGCATGACATCTGCGATCAGATCGGCCCATGTCCGGTTGTCTTGCTATATCGGCTCGTATGGTTCATACGACACGGGTGCTTGCCGATACAACGGTGGTGGCGTCTGAGGCCTATAATGGTGATCTTGACGGCCTCCTTGGTACTGGTAGAGATGGTCAGCGGGAGGTGGCCTAGGCATCGGTTGTGGCGTTGGTGGTTCTGGAAACAAGCGTCGGCCACCGGCGTTGTGCCGTCTGTCTAGATCAATCGGCTCATGCCGATTGTCATTGAACATGCTTTGTCGAGTTGGCCGGAGGCAACGGTTGTTGTCGGTTTAGTATAGTAATCGCTGGTCTTATAGCCATTTCACCTGGATTCTGCTAACCGACTCCTCCTGGCGGGCTTGGTTGTGCTATCAGTGGAAGCGACCGATTCTACGTGACCAGCGTCCTGTAACCAGGAAATTGGCCATCTGCGAAATACGTGGGCCCCCGTTGCAGCTGTTCGGCTACCTTGGCGTCGACCACAGTAGCGATCATATTATTGAGAGTATTGACCAAGATGCTACTTTGGTTGACCGGTGCGTGGTTAACGGCCGAGTCAATCCGATCTTGTAAAGAGTATACGGTCGAATCATCTTGCACCTGAGTCGGCTCTTCCACTTTCTGTTTGCCTTTTGTGTCACATGAGGAAGATGCCTTGGTATCGTTCAGGCTGAACTTGTACTTTTGGTGCACGACTCCAGATCTTGTTTGGGTGAAAGATTGCAAATAATTAGCCCAGAGCTCTTCCACCATCTTCTTATATTCGGCTTGCTGTTCAGCCGATAATTGTTCCATCTTCACGGGGACGATGTTGTCCTGCGTGATGCCAGGGCTCTTGGAGTCGACCATCTTGCCAGCTGAGTCTATGCGTCCGAGCCGAGCCGACAAAGAAAGTCCCACTGGGCATGCCAAGAAGCGTGTTGACGAGAAATCTCTCTCACGCGCTGGCTTGGGAGATCTGCTTGACTCTGGTGCAGGTCCTTCTCGGCTGCCTACAACGTGCAGGGCGTGCCAATTGATTTGATCTGTCAATCAACAAGAAAAACGAGAGAATATGCGTTAAGGGTTAGGTTAGATCCCCACGGGATTGGCTAAGGAAATCCATGAACATATATGTGCTATTCTAAACTATATTTAAACCAAGTGACTAGAATGGATCGGCTATACCGAGACAGCATCAGCCGCTTGATCCAAATACAGTAAAGAATAATAAATATACGGATCGACAACCTAGCCGATACTGGAAAGCTAACAATGAATCGACTATTACTCCGATGAATCTTATAGAAAGATAACATTCCTGAACCAGACGCACAACACAGAAACCGGCCATCGACTGTCAGTGATTGGCCGATTTCGGCTGGCTGCATCCGATAGGAACACGATCTTAACATAAGAGGCAGTCCCAGTACAAATCTAATAACGAATATATCAAAAGAAATATACCAGGGCAGATAAGGCCGGATGAAACCCCGGCACTGTCTTTAAACAACATAAATCTATCCGAACAGATCACCAGCAGCTCTAAGAACGACTTATTAGTTCAAACATGATGCAGCATTAAGTCTAAAAAGAACAACCCGATCCGTGGCAGCCAATTTACATCTCTCAAGACGGTAGATATCGCATATAAACCAGCCAATCTTCAGATCTAGCCTTATTGGCTGTAAGTTCTTGCTAGAATCAGACAACGGCGGGATAGATCTGAACATTGATCTAATCTACATGCGTTATATGATAAATAACGCAGTATAAACCCCTGATTCTAATGTATCATTGCGATGGAAGCACTAGAAACAGCAAATCATACCACTAATGACAAGCATTTACCTGGATCTGAGGATCGAAACGATGTAGCCCTTAGCCAAACAAAGTGCTCATCTAAAGAAAAGGTTGGCGATGCGCCGAAGGTTTGATTGATTGAATGTCTCCGTTTACAAGGGGTCTCGGGTCCTATTTATACCCAAGATACAAATATTTGTAAAGACCCTGGACTCTATCTAACTACTATTTAAAACACCACATTATCCCTTAGCGGGACCCATACCGTGTTACAACTAACAGCCTAACAAATCTCTAGATTACAGATACAATTGCCGTTATAGGACTCTATCCATAAGTGGCAATATCATTTATCGCGCAATTAGCAACCAAATCTTCTATTTATCTTCAAGTTTCTGCACTAGAAACGGTTTCATCTCTTCCGGACCTAGAATCGGCTATCGGCTGTCCCCGTTCGATCCATCCTCAGCCGATTGGCCTAGCAGCCGATCACTCCTTTAGCCGATCTGATTCCGCTTCGCCTTTGCGGACTTAGGAACTCAATTACCAAATTTCAGTGTTAACACCCACGACCCACCAGTAATCTGTGGCGTCGACGGCGGGGGCGTTGCTCATCTTGCTGAGCTTGAGGTGCGTCTCCATGGGGGTGAGGCTGGGATTGCTTGCCATCATACCAGTCGTCTGCAAAATCTTCTCCGCGTAGGCGCGCTGGTTCACCGTGATGCCGTACTCCGTCTGGTTCACCTCCAGGCCGAGGTAGTACTGTAGCGGGCGAGGTCGCTCATTTGGAACGCTCCTTTCATCTCCTTCTTGAACTATTTCAGCTCGCCGGGGTTGCCGCCAGTGATGATGAGATCGTCGACATACACGCCGACCACCAGCCGTTGCTCCCCCGTGCCGCGCATGTACACGACATGCTCAGAATCACTTCGGTGAAAACCAAGCGATAGCAGCGATGCATCCAGCTTGGAGTACCAAGCGCGCGGTGCTTGACGAAGCCCATAGAGTGCCTTGTCGAGGCGCAACACCTTGTGTTCTTGCCCATCGACAACGAATCCCGACGGTTGCATGACGTAGACTTCCTCCAAGAGCTCGCCATTCAAGAACGCTGACTTGACGTCCATGTGGTGCACGTCCCAGCCCTCGCCCGCCGCATGCGCCAGCAGTAAGCGCACGGACTCGAGCCGCGCCACCGGTGCGAACACCTCGTTGAAGTCGATCCCCTTCCGCTGCACATAGCCTTTCGCGATGAGATGGGCCTTGTACTTGGTGATGTTGCCGGTGGCGTCTTTCTTGGCCTTATAGACCCACTTGAGCCCGATCGGGCATTGGTGCGCCGACGGATCCACGAGCCACCACGTCTTGTTTGCTTCAATGGAGCGCATCTCATCGATCATCGCCTGTCGCCAGCAGCTATGCTACTCTGCTTTGGCGAATGACGCCAGCTCCTCCGCAGTCACCACGAATAGCTCCTCGCTAACCTCACACACGGCTTGACTCGGTGGCGCTGTCGGGCCGAGTACGTTGTCGATGCGACGGTAGCGTAGCGGCACGTCGTCATGATCGGCGTCAAGATCATCCTCCTCGACAGGCGGGTGCGAGACAAAATCCATCGGCGGCTCTTCGGCCACAGGCCGGCTTGGAGGTGGTGCCAAGTTTGGTGCAGGCATGCGCGGCGAGGCTGGAGCTCCCCCTTGCTCCGCACCGGTTGACACTGAGGGCGTCGTTGCTCGGTGGTACACCGTGGTGTACTCCATGGTGAAATCGGAGTCAACATAGGCGGCCACCTCACCATCCCAATTCCACTGCGCCTCCTCGTCGAACACCACGTCCCGCGAGACGTGGACGCGCTGTGTCGCTGAGTCGTAGACACGGTATGCCTTTGAGCCAGGCTCATAGCCAACGAAAATCATCGGCCGACTCCTGTCATCGAGCTTCTTTGTCGAGGCGGTCACCTTCACGTCGAGGGCGGCCTTCTCCGACATCGACACCAACATCACCGGCAACGTCCGACTCAGGGATGGCTCGCTAGTCTGCATTGGTGGCCGCGGGACCATTCTGTTCGCCTGCAAGAACGGTGAGCACCGTATGCTGCACAACACATACTACCTCCCGCGCCTCGCCGCCAACATCATAAGCGTGGGGCAGCTGGATGAAACGTGGTTCAAGGTGGTGGTCGAGGACGGCGTGATGCGCGTGTGGGATGAGCGACGCTGTCTGCTCGCCCGCATTGCACGCAGCCCAGGCTGGCTCTACGTGCTCGTCGTCGACCTCGCACGGCCGGTCTGCCTCATGGCGTGCGCTAGTGATGATGCATGGCGTTGGCACGCCCGGCTCGGCCACATAAACTTCACCGCATTGCGTAAGATGGGCCGAGAGTCCCTGGTGCGTGGTTTACCCGTTTTGTCGCAGGTCGAACAGTTGTGTGACGCCTCCCTTCCCGGCAAGCACAAACGTGTCCCCTTCCCGCAGAAGGCGCTCCAACGCGCCACTGAGCCACTTGGCTTGATCCATGGCGATCTCTGTGGGTCAATCATGCTGGCGACCCCAAGTGGCAACCGCTACTTCCTCCTGCTCGTCGATGACTACAGCCGCTCTATGTGGCTCACGCTCCTCGCCACCAAGGACGCCGCGCCAGCTGCCATCAAGCGTGTTCGGGCGGCGCGGGAGCGGCCGCAAGCTCCACCACGCGCTGGAGCTCGGAGCAACGCACGTTGACGCTCGGTGCAGCGCAAGTTGACGACTTGCTGCAGCAGTCGTCAAGCGATGATGCACGGTGAAGCATGCTGAAAGCTAAGGGGCTCCCAGGTATGTTTTGGGGGAGGCAGTGAACACCGCTATTTATATGCTCAACAGGTGTTCGTCCAAGAGCGTTGTCGGCAAGACGCCGTACGAGCTCTGGAATGGAGTCACACCGACCATGCATCACCTGTGCACGTTTGGGTGTGTGGCGCACGTGAAGGTGACCGCCCCGATGAAAATCATCGGCCGACTCCTATCATCGAGCTTCTTCGTCGGGCGGTCACCTTCACGTGCGCCATACCCCCAAACGTGCGCAGGTGATGCACGGCCGGCGTGACTCCATTCCAGAGCTCGTACAACATCTTGCCGTCAACGCTCTTGGACGAACACCTGTTGAGCAGATAAACAACGGTGTTCACTGCCTCCCCCCAAAACATACCTGGGAGCCCCTTATCTTTCAGCATGCTTCGCGCGTGCCCACCACCGTTTGATTTCGGCGCTCGACGACGCCATTTTACTGCGGCGAGTACGGAGCCGTCAACTCGCGTCGCAGTCCGAGCTCGGCACAGTACTCGAAAAAATGGGCAACTGTGAATTCGCATCCACGGTCAGTGCAAAGTGCCCGGAGCTTGCGGCCGCTCTTGCGTTCCGCCACCGCCTGAACACGCTTGATGGCAGCTGGCGCGGCGTCCTTGGTGGCGAGGAGCGTGAGCCACATATAGCGGCTGTAGTCATCGACGAGTAGGAGGAAGTAGCGGTTGCCACTTGGGGTCGTCGGCGTGATCGGCCCGCAGAGATCACCATGGATCAAGCCAAGCGGCTCAGTGGCGTGCTGGAGCACCTTTTGTGGGAAGGGGGCATGTTTGTGCTTGCCGGCAAGGCAGGCGTCACACACCTATTCGACCTGCGACAAAACGGGTAAACCACGCACCAGGGACTCTCGGCCCATCTTACGCAATGCGGTGAAGTTGATGTGGCCGAGCTGGGCATGCCAACGCCATGCATCATCACTTTGCGCGCGCCATGAGGCAGACCGGCCGTGCGAGGTCGACGTCGAGACGTAGAGCCGGCTTGGGCTGCGTGCAATGCGGGCGAGCAGACGGTGCCGCTCATCCCACACGCGCATCACGCCATCCTCGACCACCACCTTGAACCCCGTTTCATCCAGCTGCCCCACGCTTATGATGTTTGCGGCGAGGCGCGGGAGGTAGTATGTGTTGTGCAGCATATGGTGCTTGCCGTTCTTGCAGGCGAACAGAATGGTCCCGCGGCCGCCAATGCGGACTAGCGAGCCGTCCCCGAGTCGAACGTTGCCGCTAACATTGGTGTCGATGTCAGAGAAGGCCGCCCTCGAGCCGGTCATGTGGTTCGATGCACCGGAGTCGAGGATCCATCGCTTGTGGTCGTGGTCGGCGACGTCGTCCAACGCGGCGTACACCTTCTTCTCCACCAGTTCGACAGCATCCTGGCGGGACAGCACGGGCGGTGTCGACGACGCGCACGATGCGCCCTTTTGCGACGTGGGCAGCGCCGGCAGTGTGGTCACATGATCCACCTCATCGACGCACCCGCCCATGAAGAACATGAGCGTGGGCTCATCCTCCTCCTGCTTGGGCTTGCTCCTGCAATCTTTGGCCCAATGGCCAAGTTTCCCGCAATTACGACACTTGTCCGTCTTGCGTGCCGGGCTCGCGTTGTCGCCACCACCGCCGCCATTGCACCCTTGCCCGCCATGGCGCTTGCCACAACCATTGACTCCGCCATTGCCCTTCTTCGCCTCCTGTTCCTTCTTCTTGTGACGTTCAAGCCACTCCTCCTCAGTGAGATAGAGCTTGCCGCTACCACCTGGTGAAGACGAGGACAACGACTGGCCGTAGTCCTCGGTCGCCTTGAGGCGTCCGGTGACCTCCTCCAGGGACAATGTGGACATGTCGAGCAATGTATCAATGGAAAGAACGAGTTGAGAGAACCTGGGCCGTGCTACGCGAAGGTACTTCTCGACCACCTTGTCGTCCGGCTCGGGGTCGCCCAACGTGGACAGCTGCGTGACGATGGTGTTGAGCCGCATGGCGAAGTCCTCAACCGACTCCCCGTCGCGGAACGCGAGAGCCTCGTACTCGGAGAGCAGCTTTTGTGCACTCGCCTTGCGAATGTGGTCGTTGCCGACACGCATGGTCTTGATGCAATCTCACGCCGCCTTCGCCGTCTCCTTGGTCACCAACGTCGAGATCATCTCGGTGGGGACCGCACTGCAAATGGCGTCCAACGCCATCCGATCTTCATGGAGCTCCACCGCGGCCCCTCTCGGATCGATGGCGCCCCACAAGCATCGAGCTTGCAGCTTGATCTTCATCAGTAAAGACCACTCGTTGTAGTTTGTCTTCGTGAGCACGGGGTAGTTCGTCGCTCCTCCCGCCTCCTTGACCACGCGGTGAATCACCAGCCCACGGTCGTTCCTGCCGCTGCCCATGGCACGGCCGCCAGAACCAACTGGAGTGTGCTCCTCGGGGACGACGAGCGACAGCGAGGCATGAGTGCAACTTCGAGAGCACGATCACGTGTCCAAGCCCTAAAGCTTGCTCTAATACCAATTGTCAGGAACCCTAACGAATCAGCGAGCGGGCGAGAACGAACACCGGATGAACACAACGCACGTGACACTGTAGACAATCTGAAAACGAGCAGAGACACGAGAGTTGGCGCTGCGTAAAACTGCCTGCAGCTTTTCGGTTTTCTTCTCCTTATTTATAGCAAAACGAAGATGAAAGAAAGGAAAAAAACCAGCTTTGGAACCGGCCCACGCCGCGGATCGCTCGCGTCCATCCCCACGAGTTCGTGACGTGCGCATGCCCCGCTGATCTCGGCCACGTGCGGCTATTCCAGCGCCATGACCCCTACTCGCGCGGCGTCCACAAACCGAAGCTCACGCGCATGCAAAGCAACTGAAAAACGGAAAATTACACTGCAAACATCCAAGGTTTACTAACAGAGGCGGTAATCCACGGAGACGACGAGCGCCGCGGCGCGCGCGGCGAGGGACTCCGCGTAGCGGTGAACGACAGGGCGGAGGCGCTCCCCGAGCAGAAGGCGCCACCATGGATGTAGAGAACCAAAGGGAGCCTCCTGCCGGCGACGACCGCGGCCGCGGCTGCGTCGACGGGGAGGAACAGGCGAACGGACACGCCGGTCTCGTCGTCGATGACGATGTCCTTCGTGACGATCCCATTTGAGCTTTTCTCTCGACGGACGACGCTGGCACGGAGGCGTGGCGCACGAACTTTTTGATGCGGCCGTCCTTGTACACGCGTAGGAACGGGAAGAGGTCGACGGCGATGTCGCCGTCGGCATCGCCGCTCTCATTTCGAGCCGGTGAACACTTTGTTTGTACTGCTCATGCTGCGCTGAGATGAATGCTTGCAAGCTAACTCAGCTAAATTATTGATTTTGCCCGATGATATGCTTTGCATGTGTGGTTGATGGTTCTTATATATCGGAGGAGTTCTTGAGCTATCGACTCTTGACGAAACGCTATAAATTAAGGAAAAAAACGAATGATACACGCTACATGCATCATATAGTCCATCCATTATCTTTTTAATTAATATATGATAGATGTTTCATTCTGAAAGACACATTGTTTCCGTTTTGTTTTCACATTTTGAACATCCATATAGTCTCCGAGGCACATGTTAATTGTTCTCTTCTTAAACAAGAAGGTAGATGACATTAAATATACAGTATAGTACAAACATATTGTTGCAACAAATAGACACGAAACATTTGCTAACAAAGAACGAAGATGCTCCACACATATTCAAACATCGCAACAGATAAAATGCAGGTAGACGTGTGCATACCCCACTGATCAACCTGACACGCACAAAAGTATATACATGAACAAGTAATGGCCACTAATTTTTATATATTATTAGCTCCAGATTTTGAAATTTGTTGGACATCACCTATTTAAAAATGGACAGAGCACTGATATGTACTATTTGATACCTTTCACATTGTTCGGGAGTGCTCTGATGGAATGGACGGTTTGCAAATAAATAAATAAAATAAAATAAGATTGCTGTACGCATAAGGGAATGATTAGCTGGAAGGAACAACCTTATCATGAATTAACACGTGCAATATAAAATCGTTTTTTTAAAATAACTCGGAACTCCCGTGTGAAAAGGAGATAACCTGGCGGGAATTGAATACGCGATTACGCGTGATGAAGCAACATACGCAAACTTTTGCACGTGAAAAAGAAAATATTATACAAGAGAGTTCAGGGTGGAAATCAGTCGACAAGAGTACGCCACGTAGAATGACATCACTCACACATGTCTTCTGATACTTATACACTGAAGTTTCAAAATGAGCCTAACTAAATCTAAAGCCGCTCTCTTTAGAGCAAATTTAATATTAGACTATAAGCCAATAAATTTATGTGAAAGAAAGATAATAAAAAAAGAGGTGCTAGCTCTCATTTAAGAGTGCTCTCATTTAAGAGTTAGCTCTTCATATGATCCAAGATAAATGCATTAATTATATAGGTGAAAGAAAAAGATAGAATAAGAAAATAAAAGACAATCTTATCTATTATATAATTTAGTTATAATCTGAGACTTACAAGTTAGTTGGCTCTACAACTTGTTCTTATAGCCATGTAGCCCGCAAGGCAAGTAGCCACACAGCCCACCACCCAACCTTTAATTTTCTCTCATACCCTTTATTCCTCCCCTCTTAAAGTGTGAATCACCATCAAGCTCAAGTAAACTTAATCAACATCTTAATCAGACAAGGGGAGCAACCATAAAAATGAAGTCTTGATGCAGAACTAGATGAGCCTATAATCAAATCAAGAAGCTGTAGACATGCAGCTCATGATCTTTGAACAACTTAAACATAAATAAACACACAAAAAAGCACAACAAAAGAAACATTTGAAACGACATATTGCTTAGATACTGCTGATGAAAGGAGGTTCATGACAATATTGTTCCAAAGTATCCCCAGGATAGCCAGTCGTCAACTGAACGGGTTCCAGACCAAGAACCGTGCAAGTCCTAGACTACACGTACTCAGGGTCCCACAGGTGCATCTTAGATGCCACCTCAGCAACTCCACGTTTAAAGACTTCTACACATATCCTGAATCTAATTACTTGGCTAGGGGCATCCCATACCATCCATGTGGTCGCACTACAAGATGCTTGGATGGAATTCCCCAGTAAATGGTCCTTATACGCGAATACAAAGCATCACCACCAACGCGGCTCCTTTGGATCATGGATTTTTGCAAACAACTTTTACTTTCCAAACTCGCAGACAACACGTGTCAGGTTTTTCAAAGGTTTAGAAACCTGTTTTTCCCATATCATTAGTGTATTGTGAGTGGGACCATCGATGCCTATGCCTGAGGGGTATGGGTGCGAGGTACCACGATCAACAATCTGCAGGATGCAACTATTGGGTAGGTCCCTCAGTTCATCGCACGAACCGAGGCCGGCCAAGTTAACGTGCATGCTAGCAATGCATTTTTGCAAACAAAATATTTTACAAACTAGGAGCATGTTGACGAAAAATTCGCGACCGGTCGATGGTGCTAAGTCTGTGTTGACACGAACTATGTCGATACACACAATGGCCTAGTGCAGGTCTTGAAATGTTGATGAGATGCGGGCGTATCAGTCAGTTTGATCCTGCAACTGACAAGATGTAAGGCTGATTGGCCAACAGGTTGATGTCGATGAAGCCTGGGTCCTGCTGAGAGATCCAAAAGACATATGTCAACCAATAGTCGATAGCCTGATGTAGAATCGGCTGATAGCGTGAGAGTCGATATCCAATAGTTGTTGACGCTAGCCGATAGCCGATATAGCAATACTAGCCGATGTTGATAGGGGTTTGAGCAATCGGCTGTAGATTCCGACAATTGAATACATGATGATACAAATACAATCAGCTAAGCAGTGAGAACTTATAATAATACAATAATATAATCCAATACAAAACAATCGATCAATAATGATATGATAAAATAAATGTTGAACTGATAGTTAAAGCATACTGGCCTTGCCGGTGTCAATGGTGAGAAGGTCAGGAACACATTATAGTGAGGACTTAGGAGGAGAGAATGATAAGAGAGGAATAAAAATGGTGGATTATTATAATAATGATAGCATGTATCTTAGAGAAATCTTGGCCATTGGCCATTCAAAAGTGATTGTTTGTTTCTTTTTTTTAAAAAAATACCCAACTGAGAAATAGCAAGCCCATGGAATTTTATGTATCCTCATACTACGAAAGTTTTCCTATCTGCTTCATATTGTCCCACTGAGGCAATGACATTTAGGGCATATATGTCAGTGTAACAGCAACAAATTAAGGGATAACATAAAACTTTTAGTGGCTAATAAGATAATGCTCCCTCCTCCCAATAATCCATCAATCGCCCTATCGCCCGTTTGAAACAGATTATTCCCGGATTATTGTATTGGATTTTCTACACGATTATATAGATATAAATCAAATATTTTGAATAAATAGCTTAGAGCAAGGGATTCAAGTAATATAGTAGGGGAAAGTTTTTTTAGAAAAACATAATTTAAGAAACATGGAGCAAATAATCTAATAAAATAGTTTAGAAGAACAGGATTGTGGAGATTATGGCAATCGGGTATCTACATGGCAAGCTTATCCGACTGGAGGTAGGGATAGATTGCGCCTGCCATATCTGTAAGCCGAACTTGACTTGGGTGTTACGATTGCCGATAGAGATAAGGCAATCGGCCTATAGTCACGGTTTGGTAAGATTGAGGAAACCAACTTAGAATAAGATAGGGTTTTCGATTTGTAAGCCCTCCTCCCAAGACTATATAAGGGGAGTAAGGGGCGTCCCTTGAGGGATATGCGATCTCAGATTCTAGATCAGAGATTCCGATAGGAGATCAACTTCCAGCTTTCAGCTTTAGATCACAAGATCAATAAAAGCACTCGGCGGATCGAATCCACCGAAACAGGAGTAGGGTATTACCTCACGAGAGGGCCTGAACCTGTCTAAATCTTCATCTTCTTTTAACCCATTGTGCTTGGCGATCTCGACTGCGACCCCAGAAATTATATTGCCGAAACCAAGTTTCGACAGTTGGCGCGCCAGGTAGGGGCACGCGTCGAGACTTCTTCAACAATCTCGCCGACAAGCGTGATGGGATCCTCCTCAGGATTCGGCGACTTCGCCGCCAACTGCTTCAACGACTCTTCCTTCGACTCGGACTCAAGCCAGCCGGAAGGAAACACCCACTCGGTGCCGTTCGGGCTCCCCAATAGCGCCGAGATCTTCGACAACATCTTGAAGACCAAGATGCGATCTGCCTTCTCCGACGACGGACTTCACTCGGCACCATTCGGATTACCGAATACCGCCGAGATCTGCGCCAATTTTCTCACCTCCCCGACGGAGGCGATCTATTCGGACAAAGACCTCTCGGTGCCGATTGGGTTACCAAACGCTGTCGAGATCTACAACAATCTTCTCTCCCCCGAGTCGGCGGCGATCCACTCGGAGGAGCCTACACCCCCAAGCCCTGACTCGGACTGGAACGATCCAGATCTGGGTTACCCAGGATCAAGGGAGGTCGCTGTCATCCTCCCATCTTTCGGCTCCCGCTCATCTTCGAGCTCAATGGATACCTCGGCTCCGCCGGCCGACAACCTCTACGGCATCCCTTCGACGAAGCCGACAACTCCGACCGCCGCATGGACTGTGAGCCGAAGTGCTTGACGTCCTCATGGCCGAGCCAGACGAGTCCGACTCAGCCATGGCCAGAAGGCTTGCCGAAGAAGAGCGAGCCAGGGTGGAGCTAGAGCGCAAGACAGCCGAGGAGGAGAAACAACGCAAGGACGAGGCTGACAAAAGGAAGCAGGATCTACGTGCAGCCGGACGATCTGCCCAGAAGGCCATCCTCCAAACACGGGTTCACAACACCAACATCTTCCAGACGCCACAGCAGAATGCTGTTGCCGCACTCACGCTCCTGGACACCGTCATGGAGACGGCTCTGGCCAACGTGACTCCTATACTTGACAAGATCAAGACCATCGTCGCTGCCACGGCTAACGGCCATCCCACTACTTCGGCACGAAGGCCGACTGAATCTGTGGCCGAAACGCCAGACAAGAGCCGGCTTCCACCTCTAAAGTCAGGAGACTATAGGAGACCCGAGCCGGCTCGGTTGACAACTAGGCCAAGAGGCCCACCTCGCGAGTCCACACTGAAGTACCAGGAGCAGACGGCCGACTCCCGCGACAAGCGACACGGACGTCCACCCGTCCACCACCGAGTCCGCCGCAACAGTTCCAGCTACCCAACCAGCCAACCGAAGACCCCGCCGAGTGATCTGCGGGAAGTCCTCGATCGCCGCTACCAGGAGCGCGACCGACGCACTCGGGAAGATCGGAGAGGATCACCCGATAGCGGCGACGACGGAGTACCAGCCTTCACTCGGGAGCTCCGCCGAGTGCACTGGCCGAGTGGCTTTAAGCCTACGGGGATCGAAAGGTATGATGGCAAGACCGACCCTGAATCTTGGCTAACCGTATATACCCTTGCCATCCGAGCTGCAGGTGGCGACAACAAAGCCATGGCCAATTACCTGCCCGTGGCCCTCGCAAACTCAGCCAGAAATTGGCTCACGAGCCTGCCAAGAGGCTCAATCGGCTCGTGGAGCGAGCTGAGGGATCATTTCATCGCCAACTTTCAAGGTACCTTCGAGAGGCCCGGCACACACTTCGACCTTTACAATGTCATCCAGAAGCCGGACGAGCCCCTGAAGGATTATATTCGTCGTTTCTCCGAGAAGCGCAACAAGATCCCGAACATCACCGATGACATCATCATCGCCGCCTTCCAGAAGGGAGTCCGTGATGAGCTGCTGATCGGCAAGTTCGGGCGCAAACCACCGAAGACGGTGAAGCAAATGTTCGAGACGGCGAACTCATACGCCAAATCCAATGACGCCATTAAGGCCGCCCGTCAAGACCGGCCCGACAGAAGGGAGGACAAGCAAGCAGGAGGAAGCCGAAATCCTAAGAAGGATGGCGGTAACAACGGCAACCAAGGCCAGAAAGATCGCAAGCACCGATCTGAAGACCTAGTGGCCGCAACCTCCAACACTCAACGCCGTCCCCGAGTCGCAGCCTACGACGCCATCATGAACGCCCAGTGCACCCACCATCCGAATCATAAGCACGCGGCGAAGGACTGCTTTATCTACAAGCAGTTCGCCGAACAATACGCGGCGCAGCTCAACAAGAAGCCGGCTGACGAGGCTGGCCCGTCAGGCGCCAAGAAGAACAATGCGGCTGAAAACGCCGAACCTTTTCAAGACCCAGTGGGGGAGCTCAACCACATCTTCGGAGGGCCGCTAGCCTATGAGTCCAAGAGGAAACAGAAGCTAACTGACCGAGAGGTCAACGCGGCTCAACCCGAAGTCCCTCAATATCTGCGATGGTCGGAGGTGGCCATCACGTTTGACCGCTCGGATCATCCCGACCGAGTGGTTCACCCGGGCGCTATCCACTCGCCCCGGACCCCGTGGTCCGCAACATCGAGCTTAAGCGCGTCCTCATCGATGGGGCGCGCCCTCAACATCCTATTCGCCAAGACCATGGATGAGATGCATCCCGAGGGCCGAACGAAAGCAAGCTCAGCCCCTTCCACGGAGTTATCCTGTGGCTGTCTTCAACACCACTCGGGCATATCTCCCTTCCAGTCACCTTCGGAGCCCGAGAAAACTTCCGAACGGAGAACGTCACCTTCGAGGTGGCCGACTTTGAAACAGCATATCATGCCATCATCGGAAGGCCTGCGCTTGCCAAGTTCATGGCAATCCCTCACTATACCTACCTTTGCATGAAGATGCCGGGTCCCAACGGCGTCATCACTCTTCGCAGCGACGTGAAGCAAGCCTTCACCTGCGACAAGGAGAGCTGCGACATGGCCCAATCTCGCGAGAGATTACGTGGCCAACAAGAAGTCCGATTGGCTGCATCGACTTCGACAGAGGGCGAAGTCCCCGCAAGAAGATAGCCAAATCGGGATCCGGCGACGCCAAGACCAAGAAGATCTCCCTTGATCTGTCCGATCCCTCGAAAACCGCGTAATCGGCGCCGACCTAGATCCCAAATAGGAAAGCGCGCTCGTCACCTTCCTTCAAAATAATAAAGATGTTTTTGCTTGGAAACCATCCGATATGCCCGGAATTCCTAGGGAGGTGATCGAGCATTCTTTGAACGTCAAAGATGACGCCAAACCGATAAAACAACGATTACGCAGATTTGCACGGGATCAAAAAACGCGATCAAAGAAGAACTTGCAAAGCTCTTGGCTGCCGGCTTCATTAAAGAAGTCCTTCATCCCGACCGGTTAGCCAACCCGGCCCCGGTCCGCAAGAAGACGGGGCAATGGCGCATGTGCGTCGACTACACCGACCTCAACAAAGCCTCGCCCCAAAGATCCATTCGGGCTACCTCGTATCGACCAAGTCGTCGACTCAACACCGGCCGCCAACTCCCGAGTTTCCTAGACGTTACTCGGGCTACCACCGAGATCGGCTTAAAAGAATCCACGCTGAAGACATCGTTCATCACGCCGTTCGGGCCTATTGCTACATCACCATGCCTTTTGGCCCGAAGAACGCCGGAGCCACATACCAACGCATGATCCAAAGATGTTTCCGACGCAGATCGGCAAGAACGTGGAAGCTTATGTCGACGATGTTGTCATCAAGACCAAGCGAAAGAAGACCGATCGCCGACTTAGAAGAAACCTTTGCAAACATCCGGGCCTTCGAATGAAGTTAAACCCGGAGAAGTGCACCTTCGGCGTCCCATCGTGCAAGCTACTCGGCTTTATGGTGTCACATCGCGGCATTGAAGCAAATCCAGAGAAGATCAACGCCATCTTAAACATGAAGCCCCGAGTAACCGAAAGACGTCCGTAAGCCGCGGCGCATGGCGGCACTAAGCCGTTTCATATCCCGACTCGGCGAACGAGGCATGCCCTTCTTCGATCGCTAAAGAAGGCGGACGACTTCCAGTGGACCACGGAAGCCAACAAGGCCTTTGAAGATTTCAAAGAATTCCTTACCACGCCGCCCGTCCCCGGCCTCGCCTCGCCCCAGAACCTCTCGCTGCAGACGTTTCAGCCACTCACCAAGTGGTTAGTACGGTCCTTGTGGTCGAACGCGAAGAAGAAGGACGGGCCCAGAAGATTCAAAGGCCAATCTACTTTGTTAGCGAAGTATTGGCAGGAGCCAAAATCCGCTACCCTCAGGTACAAAAATTACTCTATGGTGTTCTAATAACCGCGAGGAAATTGGCACACTATTTTCAGGGTCACTCGGTCACCGTCGTCACCTCTTTCCCACTCGGTGATGTCATCCACAACCGCGAGGCAACCGGGCGCATCGCCAAGTGGGCCCTAGAACTGATGTCGCTGGACTTGACTTTAAGGCAAGGACGTCCATAAAGTCACAAGCCTTAGCGGACTTCCTGGCCGAGTGGACTGAACAGCAAGAAAACGTGCCTCGAGAAGACCTCCAACACTGGACCATGCACTTCGACGGATCCAAGAGGATCACCGGCTTGGGAGCAGGAGTTGTGCTGATCTCCCCGACTGGAGAAAGGCTGAGATATGTCCTTCACCTCCACTTCTCCGCCTCACACAACGTTGCCGAGTACGAAGCCCTTCTACATGGACTGCGCCTCGCAGTCTCACTCGGGATACGTCGGCTTATTGTGAAAGGCGACTCCCAGCTGGTCGTCAATCAAGTGATGAAAGACTGGTCCTGCTTAAACGACACAATGGAGGCCTACCGGCAAGAGGTCCGCAAGCTTGAAGACAAGTTTGACGGGCTCGAACTCTCACATGTCCTGAGACATAATAACGAAGCCGCCGATGAGCTGGCACAGTTCGGATCTAAGCGCGAAGCCGCCCCAATAGACGTCTTTGTCGAACATCTCTACGAACCAACCATCACGGCAAAGACAACCCTCACCAAGCAAACCACGAACGAAGTCGCCATGACCAATGCTGACTGGAGGACGCCCCTCATCAAATTCTTAACCCAGCAAGAGCTGCCGGATGACCGGGATGAAGCAGAACGCGTCCGGCGTCGTTGCCAAGCATACGTCATGGTCGACTCCGATCTATACAAGAGAAGCCCCTCCGGAATTTTAATGAGGTGCATCACACCCGAAGAAGGGAAACAGCTGCTTCAAGACATCCACTCGGGCATATGCGGAAGCCACGCGGTAGCACGCACTTTAGTCGGCAAAGCTTACGTGCAAGGTTTCTTCGGCTTACCGCGGTCTCCGACGCGGATAAAGTCGTACGAACCCGCGAAGGCCGCCGTTTTCGCCCGACAAAGCCATGTCCCGCCCAAGAGCTTCAAACAATCCCACTCTCCTGGTCGTTCGCGGTATGGGGGCTCGACATGGTTGGCCCTTTCAAAAAGGCTCCAGGAGGATTCACACACCTCTTCGTCGCAATCGACAAGTTTCCAAGTGGATTGAAGCCAAGCCGGTCGCCACAATTACGGCTGACAAAGCACGAGACTTTTTCTCAACATCGTGCACCGCTTCGGCGTCCCAAACAGAATCATAACCGACAATGGGACTCAATTCACGGGAGGCATCTTCAAGGAATTCTCGCGAAGACTTCGGGATCAAGATCGCTACGCATCGCAGCCCACCCCAAAAGCAACGGACAAGTCGAGCGGGCCAACAAGCATGGTCCTCCAAGGCATCAAGGCCCGCGTTTTCGACCGCCTAAATCCTTATGCCGGCAAGTGGGTCCAAGAACTTCCCTCGGTTTACGGCCGCTGCGAACCACACCCGGTCGGGCTACGGTCAAACTCCTTTCTTTTTGGTCTATGGCGCAAAAGCCATGTTGCCAAACGAGATGGAGTATGAGTCCCTCCGGGTCCGCAGCTTCAACGATGAATGCTACGACCCTGACCGAGTGGATGACCTCACCCGATTGGAAGAGGCCCGCGAGGCGGCCCTCATCCAGTCGGCCAAATACCTTCAAGGGCTTAGAAGATACCACAGTCGCAACGTGCGAGCACGAGCTTTCATTGTTGGCGACCTGATCCTACGCAAGATCCAGACCACCAAAGACCAACACAAGTTATCTCCCTTATGGGAAGGACCACACATAATCGCTGAAGTGACTCGACCCGGTGCATACCGGCTAAAGCGCGAAGACGGGTCTATGGTGGAAAACTCCTGGAACATCGAACATCTTCGACGATTTTATGCCTAATTTGGCTAAGGCTTTACATTTTCCTTGACTGCCAACCTCAAGCAAGATGACTTCTTGAGTTAGCAGTCGGGGGCTATACACATGTCAATAAAGCCCAAGTTTTCCTCATTAACTTTTGTGCATAATTTGGTTTATCATTGTTTAATGTCCTTCGACTCGAGCTCAGTGTCTAAGGACTGAGAGTTCTCCGATGACCTAATCGAGCCTAGGCTCGATGACAGCCAGACGAAAACTACTTAAGAAATTTCACGCAAAAGCTCGAATCAAGGCATTGACATAAAATAAACCAAAAGCGTCACAAGTTCTACATCAAAGTGTTACGGTTACACGACATTTACAAAACAAAGTTAGAAAGACGATTAAATCTTGAAGTTGTTCACTACATCAAGAGATATTTTCTTCGCCGCTTCCGCGCCTCACTTAGCATGTCCAAGGCCCGCTCGTCCGTCGTCCCGTCCAAAGCCTTCCCGACCGAATGAATATCCACTCGGGGTAAAGGGACTTGGTCCGAGCAAGAGCGGACCAGCCCCATACTGGCTGCTTCGGTGATATTGGCCAGGTATCGGTCGGGAGCCAGCCGCAGCTTGTCGAAGATCTCGATCGGCTCCAGCAAGCTGGTCCCAACTCCTTGATCGAACAAGGACAGCAAGATCGGCATGGCGGCGTTGGCGACCTCTTCTCGCATCTCGTCGCTGGATTTGATCCGCCCAAGCAAGACGTCGTATTGGGCACGGGTCTTTATCTTGTAAGCTGCCAAAAGTCCCAGATCATTCAAAGTACTCGGGAATCAAGCAGTACAGGAAATTTGGCTTCAAAGAAGATTACCTTCAAACTCGGCCTCCATCTCGGCCTTGTCAAGGCTGACCGCTTCTAGCTGGACTTGAAGCGAGTGGACCTCCGAAGAATTTTCTACAACGAAAGAAGATCGTCAACAGCCAAGATCAACATGAGAATCATGATGAAGCTGGGAGAGGCAGGCTTACTCCCGATTGATCCGCGGAGGTCGAGGTTCGCTTCTCGAAGCTCCGCAATCTCCCTCCTTAAAGCCGCCTCCCTTGACGCGGCCTCCTCCCGAGTGGCCTTCAGCTGTCGCTGAACGTCCTCCAAGGAGTTTAAGTGGGGGACCAGCTTCTCCAGCACTTCAGATTTTGCCATTGAGCGGCAATACTCCTTCTGCGCGCGAAAGCAGAAGAGTGATCGATTGAAAGACAACGACGACATAATTAAAGAGAAAGACAAAGGCTTACGTTGAGCAGCCGGGTCGCCTCGTTCAGGCTCTCGACAAAGGCATCCCTTTCATCTTTTTCGGCTTGCCGGTCTAGGATGATGCCCTGCCTCTCGCCTTCCGAGTCCCGCCACTCGATTCTGATTGGGGGAACCCAGGTTTCAGAGGACTGCAACCTGGGGATCTCTTCTACCGTGGCTGGCAAACGAGGAGGGCAAATGAGGAATTGAAAGATTCAGACTAAAAGAGCGAAAGAGTGCTTCGAAGCAAATCTCACCGGTCTCGGCGACCGCTCGCTTAGGTGGAGCGGCTCGGCTGGCCTCTTTCTCCTGGCTCCGCGCCGAGTGGCCCCCGGTCGGGGGCGCTTGAGCCGCGGCCTCGGGTTTCCGCCGCCGATCGGTTTCCGTCGGGATGTTCCGCCGGCGGCCGGGGCTCCCTCCCGGGCATCCTTCTTCGGAGGCGAAGGTTGTCTCCCGGAGCGCTCGCGCTCGGTTGCGGGCTCCGGGCTTTGGCTCGCGGCCTTGGCACCTCGGGAGCGGCGGCCGGAGTCGGTCCTTCACCCTCCCGGCAGATCTATGTCCTGGGGCCTCCTGCAAAAGTGAACACAGCAAGAGTAAAGATAAAGAAAAGTTTTCAACAAAAGAGTTCAGACTTCGGTTTCAGGGCATACCTGGATGACCGGCGGATCTTCGGCGCCGTCCGCGGCGATCGTCTTAAAGGTGGAGTCTCGGTGGGAGGAGCCGGGACGTCGTCATCCGAGTCCTCAATGATCAACCTCCTTTTGCTGGCACGCTTGTTCGAGTCTTCACTCGGCGCCGCTCGCTTCCCGACTGGGTCGCTTTGGATTTTGATCCCGCCAGTCGGTTTCTTGGCAGGGCGATGCGGCGCGTCGTCATGAGACACCTTGTATGGCTTGGAGGAGATAGAGGCGTTTTCCTGCAGAAGAAAGAAAGTGCAATGTTAAGAGACAAGATGTCAAGATTGAAAGACACTACGAAGCAATCAGTCGACTTACCGGAGGAGGAGGTCGATGGATGCTGAAGGGAAGGACTGGCAGAATGAGGGCCCGCTCGACTGCAATCCCAGACGAGAAGAGTTTGTACATCCGAATCTTCAGGATCTCGTACTTGAGCGGATCGGGTCTTCCCGATTGGGTCCGTCCCGCCTTCGTACTCGAAGGCCGGCTTTGACCGTTCCTTGATCGGAGCGCCGGCACTGATGAAGTGCCGAGTGATTTGTTCCCCGCGAAGACCCCTTTGCTTCATCGCCAGGATCTTCACAAGCAGCTCGTTGGCTTCGTCCCAATCTTGGGCTACCGGGACGGTGCTCCAAGATGGCCTGGGGACAGGGGGAAGACCGACGAGGCGGCGAGTGGGTTCAAGATTGTTAATGTAGAACCGCCCGCGTGCCATCCCTTGTTGGAGGACTTCAAAGGAAGAGAAAAGTAATCTTTGCGGAGAGATCCGCGAAGCTGAAAACCTGCCCCGCCAACGACGCAAGGGTGGTCCTTGTTCGGATGCGGCTTGAGATAGAACATGCGCCGGAAGAGTTGGAAGTGGGGGAGAATGCCAAGGAAGGCTTCACATACATGAATGAAGAGAGCTATGTGGAGCATTGAGTTGGGGTTCAGATGGTAGAGATGAAGCCCATAATAATCCAGAAGCCCCCGGAAGAACTCGGAGGTGGGAAGGCTGAACCCGCAATAGAAAAAGGAAGTGAAAACGACGAGCTCACCGGTGTTTGGGGTCGGGAAGTCCTCCCCCGCCGCCGGGCGCCATCCCACGAGTTCCTTTGGCGGAAGCACGCCGTGCTTCACCATCTCCTTGAGGGTAGATTCCCTCACATCCGGCGGCCCATTGGTCGAAGGGAATCCGTTTTCCTCCGCCATGAGAATGGGTTGTTGGGAAGTGGATCTGGCTGAGAAAGGTCGGATTTTTGGCAAGGGACCGTGGGAGATTTGGCTGTGGAGGCTGGTTGTTGCAGAGAGCGAGCTCCTAGATGGATGGATTGGGGAGCGCGCGAGTCTAGGGTTCTCCGCAATGAACTGGTGAACAGTATTGCGAAAAGGGGAATCTTTTGGAAGACGAAGAGGCGGGGATGACCTCGCATCTTTATAGAAAGATTTGAGGGTTGCGCTAGGTTTTTCGGTGATTGGGCCGAGCCCATAAGAAAATCTACGGCCCAGCTAAGGTGTGGTCCGATGCGTGTCCTTAGGGACTTAAGCGGATGAGCTTAAGCAGATTTGCTCGGCAATATGCGCGTGTCCGAGTGCCCTATACCTTTAAAGATCCTTCCATACTGCGGTTTGCTTGACTTCATGAGAAGCTAGCACGATGCAACTTGGAAGGTGACCAACAACTAAGTTCTATAGCTGCCTTGATGACAAGGGCTGTTTGGTTTTTTGGCATTCGATTAAGTAATCTTATCAATGCTGTTTATTTTTTCCACCTTGGTGAAGATCTTTATAGATTGAGACCAGTATTATGGCATAAGCTATTTAATAACTTGGTTATATTTTTCATACGAATGAACGAACTTGTTTTCCCATGAGGGTTGATTAAAATATTTGTTCCGGGATGACTCGAACAGATCCACTCGGATAAGCATGAGCTTACCGAGTGCTTTTCACCCATGTGGGTTGATTGAATTATTTGTTCTGGGATGACTCGGTCAAATTCACTCGGATGAGCATGAACTTGCCGAGTAATGAGATTTCTATGATTGCTTTAGCATGAGCTAGGCATCTACATGAGAATTATTTTTATAGTTCTTGACTATATGCTTAGCCTATTTTTGACTAACCACATAGTCGAGGGCTACACCTAATTAGGTGCATCAGGAGATGCACCTAGATATTTATTTTTGAGAAATTTTTATATATTTTTCCAGCCCTTCACAGTCTTTGGAGCCACTCAGGAAGATTCAGGCAGAGATGATGGAACCACTCGGCGCCAAAAGCACTCGGTCAAAGAAGTTTTTTTTGGTTGAGTGCTGCTTTGGTTTGAAGCTGAGTTGTCTCGTCGACTGAAAAGGACTCGGGGGCTACTATGGAGATTATGGCAATTGGGTATCTACATGGCAAGCTTATCCGACTGGAGGTAGGGATAGATTGCGCCTGCCATATCTGTAAGCCGAACTTGACTTGGGTGTTACGATTGCCGATAGAGATAAGGCAATCGGCCTATAGTCACGGTTTGGTAAGATTGAGGAAACCAACTTAGAATAAGATAGGGTTTCCGATTTGTAAGCCCTCCTCCCAAGACTATATAAGGGGAGTAAGGGGCGTCCCTTGAGGGATATGCGATCTCAGATTCTAGATCAGAGATTCCGATAGGAGATCAACTTCCAGCTTTCAGCTTTAGATCACAAGATCAATAAAAGCACTCGGCGGATCGAATCCACCGAAACAGGAGTAGGGTATTACCTCACGAGAGGGCCTGAACCTATCTAAATCTTCATCTTCTTCTAACCCATTGTGCTTGGCGATCTCGACTGCGACCCTAGAAATTATATTGCCGAAACCAAGTTTCGACAAGGATTATCAAGTGCATTTTAAAACGCTAAAGGGCCTATTCGCAGATGCATGCGTGATGATGGTTTTTGTTAATCTTCCATGTAATCGAAAAGGAGTGAATTTATATCTCAAGTGCATTTCTCACATTTTCAGCAACAAATGCAAAAATGTTAAGAGTTATAAGACATCGTGTCAAATTACAATCAATCAATCTTTTATCTCACTACGAAAAAAGCCCTTGTTTACCGACTGTATTATTGTTTGCCGAGTGCTTTCCTTCGGCACTCGACGAACTACATGTTTGCCGAGAGCGCTCTCGGTAAACAAAAACACTCGACAAAATTTACAGTTTGCCGAGCGTAAACACTCAGCAAAAAAAACACTCGGTATATATATATTTTGCCGAGAGCCCTCCTCAGCACTCGGCAAAGGTTAATTTTGCCGAGTGCCACTTTGGGACACTCGGCAAAAATGTAATGACCGTCACCCAACGACGGAAACGAAGTTTCCTCAAGGTCTTTTGCCGAGGCCAAGGCTAGGCACTCGACAAAATTGAAACTTTGCCGAGTGTCTATCCAAGGCACTTGGCAAAAAGGCAATTTTGTCTAGTGCCTTCCCCGGCACTCGGCAAAAAACTTTAAATTTTTTCTCCCCAACCCTCCAAACTTCCTCTAATATGTAAGTACAACATGTCAATCATAATTATAAAATTTGGTAATTTTTTAATTTGTTTTGCTATATATATTTGATTTATTTTATTTTCATAAATTTTTTGCCAAGTCTTAAATTTGAACTGCGAGTGATAAAAAATAAAATAAAATAAGTGAAAAAAAATTATATTTGATGTTATTTAGACCCGTTTGAGTCATTATCCTCAAAATGAGATTAAATTTAAAAATTTTCTTCACAGAACATGACTAGGAACCTATTCACCGAATGATTTTAAAAATATAAAAATAGCAAACGAAGTCAAAAAATCATGAAAATTGTCTCGAATGTCATGATATTATATGTTGAGGCTCTGTAAAAAATTGAGAAGGTTTCAAATATTTTATCGTGTACAACGTTCACAAAACCGATGATTCTTCGAAGAAGATTATAAGTGTTGAGAAGGATTAGTTAGATTTGGAGAGAAAGTGACAACTGAATTATCGTTTGATTTCAAAAAATTTTCCATAGGGAATAATTAGCGTAGATTAGTTTTTGGAAAAATTTGGTAATTTTTTGAATCAGTTTGATAATTTTTAAATTATTAGAAGCGTAAAATGTAATGTTTTTTTTGCCGAGCGTAGCACTCGACAAAGAAAATACACACGGGAAATTTTTTTAAAAAAGCCCAGAGGAACACTTTGCCGAGTGCCGGTGTAGGGCACTCGGAAAGTCCTGTTTTACCGAGTGCCCCGATCGCGGTCGGCAAAGCAAGTTTTTGCCGAGTGCCGAGATCGGGACACTCGGCATATACGGCACTCGGTGAATGTTGTTATATACGGCGCTCCTCCCCGCCCAAGCTTTTCGCACTTAGACATTTTTCCCCAAACCACCGCGCGTGGCCGGCTCACCGCAACAAGCCGTCGCCGCGCCGCACTACCGGGCGCCCGGCGCCTGCCGTCCCGGATGGGCACGGCCGACCGCCTCCCCACGGCGACGTCGCCCGCCGACTCCCTCCCCCGGCGCCTCCCCCTCCTCTCTCCACCGACGCCCTCCCCCTCTCCCTCCACGGCCGACGCCCCTCTCTCCTCCCTCCCGCCGCCCCTCGGCTAACGCCGCCGACGCCGGCCCCCTACTCCTTCGCCCCTCCCTTGGCCGACTCCCCCTCCCTCCGCACCTTTCCAGTGTCGTCACAAGGTAAACGTCTCTCTCTTTTTTTTTTCATACATACAAAACAATGGCAAAATATGTAGGAAATGTTGATTTGTGTAGGAAATGTTGATTAGGAAATAACAAAATCTATTGTGTAGGAAATATTGATTTGATTAGGAAATGGCAAAATATATTGTGTAAGAAAACAATGGCAAAATATATTGTGTAGGAAACGTCTATCTTCTTTTCTTTGAGTAGGAAATATTGTGAATATTCGAAGCCTTTTTTTGAGATGATGAATGGAGTCGCATCGCGCAGCCATGCCATTGCTTGTGTGCAGGCCATCGAGCCGTGCTTCCCTATTTTGCAGGTATCGCTGCCTGAACATGGAAGGATAGTTGTGTATAACGTAACCTTAGGCGTCTCCTGGTTCGAAAGAAATACGGATGAAAATATGTGTCTTCTTGCATATCTTTAACTGTATCTGTTTCGAATTGTCCACGTTTTTTGGACAGCTCGAGGATGTGTAGATGAGTTTAGTTTCCATGATCTAGTATTCTGATCCGACTCAAAATTTCGACAGTATCTCCCAGTTTTTCTCCGGATACACAATCTCCCTGTCGGGACATGTATTTGGAGAACAGCGGGGAGGTGCTGCCGAAATTCTGTCTCGGAGCGGTGTACTAGAGCATGGGAACTAAACTCATCTACACATCCTCGGGTGGGATTAGGACCTATCTTTACCTATTAGACAGTATAGGCACTCGGTAGATGCAAATAATATTTATATGATTCTTTGATATGATAGAGGATGGATGATCGTGAGTGGATGTATACGGGCCGCTCAAGTCACGGTTCGTTGACCGATGAATGGATCGAGAAGACAGATGCTTTCTTGGAACTTGCATTTGCCAAGGTTAAAGGAGCGCGTACCACTTGGTGTCCCTGTAGCAATTGTGGTAACATGAAGCAACAAACAAAAGAGATCATAGGCAAACACCTTTGTAGAATGGTTTTATAGCTGATTATACCCGGTGGACATTCCATGGTGAAGCCTACCGTGGGAGAGACGAGGTCGTCCGACAACGCATCGAGGAGTTTGATTCTGATGCCGGGGTATGAGACATGTTAAATGACTATGATGAAGCACACTTAGATAAAGGATGTAGGGAGGAGGAGCCGGAGCCTACCTCAAAGGCGTATTACGACATGTTGTCTGCGGCACAGCAACCCCTTCTTGGGCATACAAAGGTTTCTCAACTGGATCCCATTGCACGGCTAATGGCCGTAAAGTCCCAGTTTAGCTAGAGTAGAGAGGCCTTTGATGTTATGCTGACAATTGTTGGTAGCCTGCTTCCGAATGGTCACCTTCTGCCAAAGAGCATGTATGAGGCACAAAAACTCCTTCGTGCACTTAAGATACCATATGAGCAGATACATGCTTGTCCGAACGGATGTATCCTATTTAGGAAAGAGCATGCGGAAGCAAAGTACTGTGCAAAGTGTGGATCCTCTAGGTTCGTAGAGGTAGACTCTGGTGATGGGCATAAGAGGCAGCTCACTATCCCCATGAAGATCTTACGGTACCTTCCGTTCATACCGAGGATCCAACGGCTTTACATGACCGAGAAATCTGCGAAATAGATGACATGGCACAAGCATGGACATTGATACAATCCTGAGAAGCTTGTACATCCATCCAATGGTGAAGCTTGGAGAAGGTTTGATGTGATTCATCCTGGGAAAGCTCTAGAGGCTCGTAATGTACGGGTTGCGTTTGCAACGAATGGGTTCAATCCTTATGAAATGGTGGCTGCCCCATACACATGTTGGCCCATGTTCGTTATCCCCCTCAATCCCTCCCCCGGCGTCATCTTCAACGATCGAATATATTCTTGTCGTTGATAATTCCTGGACATCCGGGAAAGAATATGAGTGTTTACATGGAGCCTTTGATTGATGATTTGGTCCGTACTTGGGAGGAAGGGGTATGGACATATGACCGAGCTACAAAGACAAACTTCAAAATGCATATTTAGTACCATAACTCCCTGCATGACTTGCCGGCGTATGGGATATTCTGTAGATGGTGTGTTCACGGGAAGTTTCCATGTTTGGTATGCAAGACAGCTCTGAAGTTCATCTGGTTGGTGAAGTGGTAAATATTCTTCTTTTGACAAACATCAACAATTCCTCCCTCTTGACCATCCATTCAGGCGGGACATCAAGAACTTTACAAAAGATGTAATAGTTGCCAAGGCTGCACCACAGATGATGACAGGTGCCGAGGTTCGTGTTCAGTTAGAAGCTTTTGAGATCAATGAAGAAGACGTTGGTTTTTTGGATATGGTGAGCAACATGCCTGGACTCAGAAATCTGCCTTGTGGAAGCTCCCCTGTTTTTAAGATCTCCTTCTTCCACATAACATTGATGTGATGCACACCGAAAAGAATGTCGCCGAGGCACTTTTTTATACAATCATGGACATTTTTGATAAGACAAAAGACAATGTAAAAACTCGAGTGGATCAAACTATGTTATGCAATAGACCAAAGCTAGATGGTGCCTCCCAGAGGCGACAAGTCATGGAGAAAGCCTAATGTCACGCCCAGAAATTCAGACCAGAATTTCCGAATCTATATGTGTATTAAAATCCATGTATAGGACCAGCCAGGGTACACATACGATAATTGTTGATATTACAGTTCCACGTCTTAGAAACATTACAAAAAGATTACAAAAGAGCAGCAGGAAAAAGAAAAAGAGCCTAAGTCTAAGCTTGACGTTGGCCACGTGGCTTCAACCATTCCACAGGCATCTTCCAGAGTGCAGGACAAAGCCTACTCAACCTCATCTTCTTCTTCGACTTCTTGCTCGGCTTCTGGTGAAGAGGCAAGGATGAGTACTTCCACGTACTCAGCAAGTCATACCAGAAGAGAGAGGGTATGAATGCAAGGGGGAAAGACAAGGATTTGGCTCGGGTTTGCTTTTAGCACAAACAGCTAGGGTTTTTGCAAAACAAAGGAGTTTTGAACATGACAAAACAGTAGTAGTTCAAGTATTTAATTCATATTGAAAGCCAACACTATCTAACGTTATCCCCACGTTGCGACAAGCCCAAACCACCCAATCATACTAGTCATGTTTCATTAATCAGGTTTTAATCAGTGTGGGACTAATCACGGTGAAGTCGGTTGATCGCCCATAACCGTGGGCACGGCTATTCGAATAGCTTTACTCTGATCAGAGGTGTACAACTGTATCCACAAGACACAGCCCCATAACACGGCTTCCCGTGCGCCGGAATACCGCCACGGTACCCCGGAAAGGGGCTGTGATAGGACCTTTCGTATAACCCCCCACCAACCAAGCGAACCACACCAAGGTTTCACCCCCACTCCCATCCCTGGGACGTTGGCAGCCCCCTGAGTGCCTCGGTGAATCCGACAGCCCAGCAACCCTTATACCGGGGCCGACTGGAACTCCATCCCGCTCACCCTTGCCAGGGTTCGTCGGCTAGGAAGAGCTACACTACAGGACCCACCGTTTCCCATTCTGGCTTGTGGTTTGTATGGTCATTCTTCTGAGGGTTTCCTGTGAACCGGTCCTTAAATGCCATGGGCACCACTATCAAAATCACAGCACCCACAGCCAACCATTTGTCATGTTTTAGTTATTAGTCCGGTCCACAAAGTCCTTGGATTACATCTTTCATTTCATGTGTCCAACATAATGTAGTCTAGATAAAATTACCCATTTAGTGTGCTAGTAAGTCAAAGCAGGTCTAAGCATAACCTAGGCCTATAAACTAGTCATGTTGTTATTCCAAGTTTATCAAAGGGGTTAGGGTGGCAAGCCTAAGGCTTAGATCTAACCATACGGTGTAATATTTCCCATGAGATGACATTCAACAATAAATGCAAATTAATAGAATAAAACAGGTGTTTTAGCAAAAATAGGAGCAATATGATCAATAATAAAGCATGACTTGCCTTGCTCTTCTGGATGGGAAACTCCGCGGCAACTTCAAAGTACACCGGGTCGGAGGAACTACCGGGTCTACACGACAAACAAAGCACTTAAAAAAGGCTAAAAAGCTACAAACAGGGAACAAAACCATTTTTATTGTATTCTTGGCATTTCTATGAATTTAATGAAATATTAATGGGCTAAAACGGAGCTCGGATTGAAAATATATGATTTGTAGAAGTTTTCTATGTTTTTACTAAAGCAGAAAAGTCCTTAATAATTTATTACGGAATAAGTCCCGGGAGTGACGTCAGCGGCTAGGGCTGACGTCAGCGGCCAAGTGCTGATGTCATCGGCCGCGGGAGCACCGGTCCACGGTGGACCGGGTCCACGACCGAGGAGGGGGTGGCGCACCACGTGGCGCACACATGGCGCCGAGGTGGTGGCCACGTGGCGTGCCACGCGGGCGAACGGGAGCGGACGGCCCGACCGCCGACGCAGACGGACGACCGGGAGGCGCAGCGTGCACGGACGGCCGGCGATGGCGATGCGACGGCGGCCGGAGACCAGCCGGCGCCATTCGGGCGGCCGCGCGTGGCGGAGGAGTGCCGCGACTCACGCGCGGCGGAGCCGCGCGCACCCGCAAGCGGCGACGTGGGCTCGGACCGAGAGGGCGGGAGGGATGGCTCACCGCGGGATGCCGGAGATGGGGAAGACGACGGCGCGGACAGTGAGGAAGGCGACGGGAAGCGGCGGGGAGGCGGCCGGGTCGCCGGCGCCTGGGAAGGAGGAAGGAGACAATGCGGCGAGGTCCTGGACGCTGCCTGGGGCGACGGAAACACGGCGAAAGCCGGCGACGGGCTCGGTAGCTTGGACGCACGGTGCTGGAGCGAGGGAGAGAGAGAAGAGCTTGGGTGAGGGTGTGGGGAGGACGGGGAGCTCGAGGGGCGGCTTTTAAAGGGGACGGGGGGTCGGTGGTGGCCGGGAGGGGGAGTAATTCCTCACCGGAGTTAAAAGGGGGAGGGATTTGGGGGTTTAATGGCCGGCTATTAAATCCGGCCATTAGGAGGCGCGGGAGCAGCGGTCGGGGAGATTAAGGTCGGCGGGAGGGGCGGGGGATAAAGGCGGCGGCGTCCCGAGGCGCGAGGGAGGTGGGCGCGCGAGATCCGTGCGGGACGGGGCAGCGAAAATGGCGCCGGGGCAGCTGGAGGTCGGGGACGGATCTGACAGGTGGGCCCCACCTGTCAGCGTCCCGGAGAAGAGGGGGAAACAGACTCGTTGTCGGGCGCAAAGGTTAAGCGGGCTGTGGCCTTCGGCCAGCCCGCGAGGGAGAGAGGGGAGGCGCGGGCGCGCAGGAAGGTGTTAACACTGAAATTTGGTGATTTAGTCCCCAAGTCTGTAAAGGCGAAGCAGAGTTGGATCGGCTAGAGATAGGAGTCGCATCGGCCGAAGAGTGATCGGCTGCGAGGCCAATCGGCTAAGGTTGGATCGGACAGGGGCAACCGATAGCCGATTCCAGGTCCGGAAGAGATGAAACCGTTTCTGATGCAGCGGTTTGAAGATAAATAGAAGATTCGGTTGTTAATTACGCGTTAAACAATATTGCCACTTATGGATAGAGTCCTATAACGATAATTGTATCTGTAATTTAGCGGTTTGTTTAAATTGTTAGTCGTAACACGGCGTGAGTCCCGCTCGGGATAATGTTGTGTTTTAAATAGTAGTTTAGATAGAGTCCGGGGTTTGTACAGATAATTGTATCTTGGGTAATAAATAGGACCCGAGACCCCTTGTAATTAGATCATTGTTCAATCAATCACAATCAATCAACCTTTCGGCGCATCGCCAACCTTTTTCTTCAGACGAGCACTTTGTTTGGCTACGGGCTGCATTGTTTCGATCCCCAAATCTAAGTAAATGCTTGTCATTAGTGGTATGATCTACTGTTTCTAGTGCTTCCATCATAATGACACATTAAATTCAGGAGTTTGTATTGCGTTGTTTATCATATAGCGCGTATAAATTAGATTAATGTTTAGATCTATCCTGTCATTGGCTAGTTCTATCAAGAACTTGCAGCCAATAGGGCTAGATCTAAAGGTTGGCTGGTTTATATGCGGTATCCACCGTCTCGAGAGATATAAATCGGCTATAACAGATCTGGTTTTTTCTTTTTGTACTTAATGCTGCATCGGATTCGAACTATTAAGTCATTTTTAGAACTATCAATGATCTGTTCGGCTTAGATTTATATTGTTTAGAGACAGTGCTAGGGTTTCAGCCAGCCTTATCTGCCCTGATATGTTTCTTTTAATATATTTATTATTAGATTTATATTAGGACTGCCTCTTATGTTAAGATCACATTCTTGTTGGACGTCGCCAGCCGAAATCGGCCTACCATCAACAGCCGATGGCTGATTTCCAGGCTATGCATCTGTTTCAAGAATGATATCTTCCTATAAGATTCATCGGAGTACTAGTCGATTCATTGTTAGCTTTCCAGTATCGGCTAGGTTATCGATTCATATATTTATTATTCTTTACTGTATTTGGGTTAAGAGGCTGATGCTGTCTCGGTATAGCCGATCCATTCCAGTCACTTGGCTTAAATATAGTTTAGAATAGCATATATATGTTTATGGGTTCCCTTAGCCGATCCAGTGGGGATCTAACCTAACACTTAACGCATATTCCTTTGTTTTTATTGTTGATTAACAGATCAAATCAACTGGCACGCCCTGCACAGCACAGGCAGCCGAGAAGGACCTGCACTGGAGTTAAGCAGATCTCCCAGGCTAGCGCGTGAGAGAAATTTCTCATCAACAGAAGGTTGGGCCGTCGGCTCGGGCCGGCGGCCCACAGGCCGGTTTGGGCGGGAAAAGGACGGGAGGAGAGAGAAAAAGGATTTCCCGAGATTTATTAATTCCGATTTCGATTTTAATTGGTTAAAAATTATTTTTAGTGCTCTAAAAATTTCACTAAAAATCTGTTAGTGTATTTTGACATGTAGAATTTAGAAAAATCCTACCATGCCATTTCCATTTAGATTATTGTTTTTAAAATTATTTGTTTGCTCCAGGTTAAATTCCAACTATTTTTTTGCGATTTTTCTTTCGATTCTTAAAAGGGAAAACACCTCAGCGTGTGACACCTAAGGCCGATTTTGTTCTGACGAGGGCCCAAAGGAGGGAAGTACTCGAATGGTTCCAAACGTTGATGTTCTCTGATGGGTATGCAACCAATTTGAAGAGGGGAGTGAACTTATCTACCATGCGAATCAACGGGCTCAAGAGTCATGACTACCACATATGGATTGAGTGGCTTCTCCCGGTGATGGTTCGTGACTATGTCCCTGAGCATGTCTGGCTAGTCCTTGTACAGTTGAGCAATTTCTTCCGCCAGCTGTGTGCTAAGGAGTTATCTCTGACTGTGATTGACGAAATGGAAAGAATGGCGCCTGTGTTGCTATGTAAGTTAGAGAAGATCTTTCTTCCCAGTTTCTTCAATCCGATGCAGCATTTGATTCTGCACCTCCCGCACGAGTGTCGAATGAGGGGCCTGTGCAGTGTCGTTGGTGCTATGTAATTGAGAGATGTCTGAAGGTTATTAGAACGAAATGTAAAAATAAATGCAAGATTGAAGCTTCCATTGTAGAGGCATACATTCTGGAGGAGGTTTCAAATTTCACATCAAAATACTATGCTGACAACCTTCCAAGCGTGCATAATCCATCCCCTCGTTACAATGCTGGCGAAGATGAATTGAACCTCAGTCTTTTTCGAGGGCAACTTGAAAGTGCGAGTGAAGCGACCAAAAAGACATTGAATCATCATGAGTGGCGCAACATCATGCTATACGTGTTGACCAACCTCGATGAAGTGGAGCCGTACATGCGGTAAGTTCTCAACAAATTTATTACCAATTAGTCACTATTCTCATTGTTCAACCCCATTGTTCTCGTTCGTACAAGGAATTTCATCATCAATTCTGGCGTCAACCAAGGGAACCTACCCCGCAAAAAGCCAAAAACCTTCTAAGGCAGGGTGCGAAAAATAAAATGCCCGATTTTATTTCTTGGTTCAAAAATAAGGTACTATCGAAACTTTTGCTTAATCTTTTTGCTTGAAATTTAGAAGTTTGACTTTACAACCTGCTTTAACTTGCAGGGCCAAAACGATGCGTCTATGAGTGCCGAGTTGAGATAAGTTTCTGGTGGTTGTTCCTATAGGGTTAAGTCATTTTCTGGTTATGATGTGAATGGATATCGCTTTCACACAACAAGCCATGAGCAGAGTCGACCCAATCGAAGAACCACAAATACTGGAGTTTTTACTCCAGGGCTTGATGGGGTTGATTACTATGAAAGAATAGAAGAAATATATGAACTCGAGTTTCATGGTTGTAGACCTCTTAATCCTGTCATATTCAAATGTCATTGGTTCGATCCTGCTCAAGTGAGACAGACTCCTAATCTTGGGCTAGTCGAAATTCGACAGTCAACCGTCCTAGAAGGAGATGATGTGTATATCGTTGCTCCACAGGCGACACAAGTTTATTATTTGTCATATTCGTGCCAAACAGACGACCGTCTTCAGGGTTGGGATGTTGTGTACAAGGTATCGCCACACGGTAAACTACCTGTACCAAACAATGAAGACTACAACATGGACCCAAACACATACGACGGAGAATTCTTTCAAGAAGATGGGCTACAAGAAAGTTTTGAGACAGACTTAACCGAAGCGATGGGGATGGATGTAGGCAATGAAACAGTTGTTGATGAGGACGCTGGAGATGAGGTTCATAATGTGAAGGACTTAGAATTACTTCGGCGGTTACATTTAGGAAATGAGAGGGACAACAACATTCCTCCTTTTGAGGAGGAACCTAATGATTATATCGACATGGTTGATAGTGATGATGAACAATTATGAATCCAACTAATCCCGACCATGATGACTATTTCTAATACATGTATGCATCGTACTAACTATGTTCTATTTATTTTGCATCTATGTTATGTTTATTTTGCATCTCTCTCTTCGTATTTTTCTATATCTGTGCTAATTGGTTTACTCTTTCTAAGTGCAGGTGGTTTGAGGAAGTGTGCGTCGGTGTTCAGGAGAGCGACCGATGCCATTCGAGGGTCCAATGCAGCTGAGGGGTCTAGTAGGAGTCGCGGCAGGGGTCGACGCAAGGTTTGTGCTGGCAGGGGTCGAGGGAGGATACCCTCCCCTGTAGCATCCTCTAGTGACAAGGAGCAGGAGGAGCGGGTGGAGGAGGAGCAGGTGGAGAAGGAGGCTGGGGGTTCTACTGCCTCTAGTGAGGAGCAGGAGGAGTAGGAGGCTGGGGGGTCTGCCTCGACTGGGGGTTCTGCTTCCGCTGAGGGGTCTGGCTCCGCTGGGGGTTTGCCGACTGTTTGGTTGCGAGGTCCCTCGACCCTCCCACGGCGACCGATACCTTTCGAGAGACGCCCGCTGATTTAGCTTGAAGGGACTCGGTAAGTAACCTTGGATTTTGTCAATACTTTTCCATTTGATTTGTTAAAAATCACAATTAAAACTAATAATTCATTTTATTTTCACTTGGCAGGTGTTGGACTGTGATCAGAGGAGGTGATCGCAAACGCCATGTCAACGGTATCCTGGTCTTCTGTGCAGAGTACACTTTCCTAGCCTTGTTCAGTATGTCGGAAAGTCGGAGCTTGTCTACACGTTTGACCACTATGTCGTCGTCCCCGATTTTCCTGGTCGAGATGGAAGGATATTCAACAATAGGGCGGAGCGGGTGAAGGCCGAGTTGTGGGTAAGTCTTTTGTCAAACCACGTCCCTCAATACATCACATTCATTGCACATTATTGAAACAATGGCTCAATACATCATGTGTTTATGTAGGATTTTTTTAGATGCCAGACAGGATACGAGGCCAGAGCGGCTACGGTGGCTGACAAATCCTGTCGCAAACTCGTGACTGACATGCATTACGAGGCGCGCATCCAGGCCATCATTGCATACAACGCTGCATACAACAACCTGAAGGTCACCAAAACTGAAGCAAGAACCATGACTCTAACAAAGGAACAATACATGCTGGTAAATATAACATCGGATTTTTGAACGATTAAGTACATTTGATTTGATCTAGGTATATATCTTATACTTGATGACGTGTAGGTGCCTGTTTGGTGGTGCGGCCAGCTTCTCGATTGCTGGGAGAGCATGGTGGACAGGTGGTGCGCTGCCGAGTGGCAGGAGACGTACTCCGCTTGCCGGGAGCGGCGTTTGATGATGCCAGGTGCACCACACTACCAAGGCAGCCTTAGCCTCAACCAGTATGCAGCTAGATGGGTATGTGAATTCTATTTTTCATTTCAACGACCAAGGCTCAATAATTCTTAATCATAGTATTGTTTTATTCGCAATCAGCGTCGCATGATGGGCAGCCTATCTCCCAGTTCAAGGCATGGGCTTTGGCCCACAAGGGCAAGGCAACGTCTGACGTCGACTACAACCCAGAGGACGGGCCCTCGGCGTACACCAATGCGATTGTCCACAACCGCCTCAGTCAGTACACCACGATGGCAAGGGAGCTCCATGGGGAGGATTTTGATCCTACCACCCAGGATATTGATGGAGAAGTCGTCATGAGGGTGGGAGGAGGCAAGAAGCATGGGCGGTACTGGATTGGCGAAAACCTCCTCGACACAGCCAGTACACCCACTCTGTCCCAGCTTCGAGCAAGGAGCACAAGCAAAAGCCCGGCCATACGCACATGGCCGACCGCTTCACAGACCGAAGTGCAGCAACTCCAGGTGAGAAATTTTCGGTTTTATGCTCAATTCATTGATATTTACTAATTGTTTGCTTCGCTTTGTAACATTGGAATGGAATATTGTATGACGAGTTGGAAGAGGAGAGAAGGAAACAACGGGTTAGAAATTTCTTTTTTTGCTCAATTCATTAATATTTACTGATTGTTTGCTTCGCTTTGTAACATTGGGATGTAATATTGTAGGACGAGTTGGAAGAGGAGAGAAGGAAACGACGGGAAATCGAGATAAGGATGACTAAGATGTACAGCTACGTGCAAACAATTAGTCAGAACATGGGTATTCCTGTCGTACCGCCACAGCCATATCCTGTTGTAGGCACTCCGGTGAGTCACTTGACAACCTCGTATTTATTTTTCTTATTTGCGAATGTTACTATCTTGACAACCTATACTATTCTCTTTTTCTTTTGTGCAGCATCAGTCGGCGGCATCGAATAACCCCAGTAATGACCACGGAGGTTGGCCGCTGTTTTCACCTCGGTAATTTTCTTCGAACGATTGTAATTGTGGTTCAAACTACCATGTGAATTTCGATTGCGAATTGTGGACTACCTACTGTGAACTACTATGTTTATGTTTTGTGGATTGTGACTGTGACTACGATTGTGGATTATATTTATGTCTTGTGGATTGTGAATTGTGGCTAAGGTTGTTGTGATTATGGTTGTCGATGTGGTTGTGCTGATTGAGGTTGTGATTGGGGATGTGGAATGATGCTTATGGGGTTTTGGAATGATTGGGGTTGTGAATGTGATGTATATTTTGAAAATTTATGAAATATATCACTGAACAAATGAAATAGGGTTAAAATTGTCACTTTGTCGAGTGCAATGGCCAAAACACTTGGCAAAGAGAGCAAACAGGGGTTCTAGGAACCTTTTTGCCGAGTGCCTAAACTTCGCCGAGGACATTGAGAAAAGCACTCGGCGAAGTTTATAATTTCGCTGAGTGTTTTCCTTTTTGCACTCGGCAAAGATGGTAATTTCGTTGAGTTTTTTTGTTGGAACTCGGCAAAAGTAAAACGTTCGTCGAGAGTTTTTTTGCACTCGGCGAAATTTTCCGTCACCGTCCACCCAACCGAACGTGTATATTTTTTTTGCCGAGTGTCGAAGGGACGCTCGGCGAAGTTTCGCCAAGTGCCCGATGAAAAACACTCGGCAAAGAGCTCTTTGCCAACCCAAAATTTATCGTGTGAGCTATGCCGAGTGCAGCACTCGGCGAAGTCTTTGCCTAGCGTTTTAAAGCCTTCGTCGAGTATCCCAGGCACTCGACAAACAGAGGATCTCCCGTAGTGTCTATCTATCTATCTCTAGTGCAATAAATCATTTCCCATAAATATATACAAATCAACAATTGCGACTGAAGAAACCTAGTATATTTACATTTCACAAGTCGAGTTTCGAATAAAAATTCCCCAAGGAAAAATAGCTGTATGTACGTGCTACAAAGGTAAATAATCTCCGGCTTAGATCAGCATCCTAACTCGTCAAGACTTGCCCTTTTTCCTCTTGATCTCAGGTCAATCTTGATGGAGCACTTCTGTGATACGTGAGGCAGTTCAGATACGAGGAGAGCCTGAAAAAGAACCAGTGGTCAATGGCCCGACAGACTGAAGGTCTGAAGCACACACATGTAATAATGTAAACAATACTATCATAATATAGGTTTCAGTGAATACCTTGCGTGTAATTACAGACTCGATCCCTTCCCGGAGCACTATGTCGGTGTAGTTAGTTCCTATCCTGCAATCAATCGAAAACTGCACCCAAGAACATGTTGAGAGTTTTCAAGTTTAGTGATCCTACTACTGAAATTACAGCAAACAAGTAAATGAGATTTAGAGCAAGTCTGAATTCTGAAGAATTCTTTTTAGCCACCAGTAGAAAAATAAACGTAGTAATAAAAATAATTTATAGATTATATATAATATACATAATATATATATTATATAATATATATAATATATATAATATTATATATATTAATTATATATATTATATATAAACCAAAAAATTAAATCTAACATTAAAATTTAAAATTTAAGTTTAAACTTTAGCTGATAAGCTAATAAGCAGACGACGAAATGTTTGAACCTGAATTTTGGGCAGAGGGAAGTTCATGATGTGCGTGCGCGCATCGATGCTCCCGGCGATCCGTATCTCCATGTACTTGCGCTGCGCCGATAGCTCGCCGACGACGAGTCGGCTCACGTCGGACTGCGAGAACACGGCGTGCACGGGCACCGTCACGTTGGAGCTCCGCGGCGGCTGGTAGAACTCCGGCACGCCCACGGCGCCGACCGACTCGTTCGCGTACGCGACGCCGAGCGCCGCCGCGCCGTACCTGATCCCGATGCCGTTGGCGTTCTGCGCCGCGAACACCAGCGACGCCACCGAGCACGCCGTCCCATTAACGCTCTCGCCACCGCCTGTGCCGTTTGCCGCCGCCGCCAACGACGACGACCGGAGGCTGAACGACCTGTCCATCTGCACGGACTGCAGCAAGAACGTCGGCTTCTTGAGCCTCGTGACGAACACGACGAGCAGCACGGCGGCGACGAGCACGAAGAAGACGACAGAGAGGACGAGGTAGAGGCAGAGGCATTTCGCGGACTGAGGAGGAGGCCAGCGGGCGCCATGGCAGCTCTGACCTCTCCTGCTGGTGGTGGTCGAATCCATGGCTAAGCTAGCTAGTAAGAGAGATCAGCTAGAGAAGCCATGGAATCAGCAGAGTGAGATGAATATATATGTTGTCGTTTGCACCAAAGAGAAGGGAAACCGCGGGAAAGTGGTGGGCTTCTCCTTCTCCATGGTCGCAAGACTCGTGCAAATACTTCGAGTTGCCTTTATTCCTTCCTTGAAAAGTCTGTATGAATTTGAGCTCTCCTTCATGTAGAAGATGGAGGATCACTTGGAAGAGCAGGCAGGTGTGACTGCTTACTTAATCCGGCTAGGATGCTTAGTTTTACAAGTAGATTTCACAAATAATGCGGTTTAATATATACTTTCTATGTCCCCATTGTCAAATTGGGAAACTGACAATGTTGCAAGGAAAAAATATTCTAAAACAGATCATGTGTGCAAGTAAAACAAAAGATGGAGCCTACTACCATATTTCACCTGCGGTATAATCTAAATCTAAATGAGTTGAAATGACAATTTCTCAAGTTATTTTTCACATCCATTTTAATTTTCAATGATTTTTTTTAATATTTGTATGTAGATTACAATGGATTGGAATTGGATGTGCGGGGATTGGACATGGATGTGCCAAAAGTATCTAACAACTATAATTCTAGCATTATTTCCACATGAATCATGCATTTTTAGTTTTTACAATGTTTCAACATTAGAAAAACTACTTTTCCGAATATGCAATGACCATGAATAGCATATGGGCCCTAGCTAGACATCAGTGTTACATAGTTCATACATCGTCATACGAGGTGACTTCCTTTCGATAGACAATTTGGATGTGGTTCCTACAATATACATGTAGGCTGCGTTCTTTACAAAAGCAAAGAACATCTTGGGTAAAACTTGGTTTAGAAAAGCTTTAAAAAAACCCGACGCCTGGGTTGGTGCCTTGTGAAATAAAAAGAGTTTAAAAATAAAACTCACGACACAAGGCCATTCCTAGATGGGATGCTTGTGCGGTCGCTTTTAAGGACCAATTTCTTTGGAATTACATCCGAGCATATAACAAGTGTGACCATATGGGTGAAGTGGGACACTCCTCGCTGAGTAACTAGCTAGGCCAGGGAAACCTTAATGCCAAGGGACAAGTGGATTCGCTGGGGTGGTGTCGGGAAAGACCCTTGGGCTTTCCTGGCAAAGCATGGTCTGGGACCTAACCTATTGTTGGTCTGTGGGATCCCTCTCGTTAGAATAAGGTGACCCTGTGTAGACTTTGGGAATGCCTTGTTACAAAAGCCTCAAGGTCACCAGATGTGGTTGTTCTGCATGGGCTGGGTGACCCGATTAGTAGCATCGTGTGGGTAAAGTATACCCCCTCTGCAGAGGTTAACTAATTATTCGAACAGTCGTGCCCATGGTTATGGGTGGATGTGAGGTGATTCCTTAGCGTAGTTTTTGTTTTACCTTGCTTTGCAAAAAGGTGTTGTGGTTTAGGAAACTGTTGTTGGGAAATCAAGTGGTTGTTAGGGAGACAGCAGGACAGGGAGTCCCTGAAAGTAATTGGCTATTCGGGACAGCAAAATTCTAGGAGTTCAAAAAATTGATTTGGTTTGGAAAACCTTCTTTAAGACCAACTTTGGGAGTTGTGCAAACTTGAAAAATGAAATTTGTTCAGTTCTCACCCCCGACTGAGCTAAGACATGTCTCACTCTGATTGTGGAAAGCACACACTTAGAGTGTTCAAAACTTGAAAACAAAACCGTGTGCAAAATACCTAACCTCCCCTTGCATCTTGCATTAACCACCTAAGTTCACCTGGCTTACAAAGTACGTAAGTGCTCACCCTTGCTATTGCCGCTCCGAAGGTGAAGTTGAAGTGAAGTGAAGATTAAGGTTTCATACTGGTTTCGAGCTATTGCCTATGGCATTGGGAGTTAGTTCGTTGGTTTCCGTTGCCTTTGCTTATGCTGCTGTTGCTGCTTCCGTGTCGTCGGTTGCATTCTTGGGCTTCTCCCAAGGGCTGCAACTTAAGTCAAGGTAATAAGTTCTCTATTTAATATAAGGATTGCATTGATTCATAATTATCACCGTGGATTCCAGCGCTAAGTCCTGGGACTGGTACCGAAATCACAACCTCGTAGGAAGCGGTTCACGTCATCTTTCCTATGACACGCTCCAACCAGGTGCTGTTGTACGGCAGTGATGGATTGGGATGTGGCACTAAACAAGTATGTTAGAAAGAAATTAAAATGCGAGGTGGAAAGGGAAAAATTGTTGGTGTTAATGGATGTCTGCTGAAGTGTAGAGACATGTTGCCAAAACCAACTAAAGTTATGTCCGTCAGATCCCAATTTATTGGATCTTTTCCCTTTACAAGATAATATAAATTTCCTCCTCCCCAAACCATAAGTGATTCCTCAATCTCCACCACCTTCCCACCCCAATTCACTAAGGGATCAACTCACTAGCATCACCTCTAACTCTTGTCGAGGCCCCTAACCTCCTACATGGTGTCGGCAAGGCACGCTAGCCACTACAAAGTGCATGCTAGTTTCTCCCTTTGGCAACTTGTGATCTTCGTCTTCCCACTGCTATTCATTGTCTCTAAATCTTTCCTTCACTACCTCTTAGACAATGATCGTAGATGTTCAAACAATTTTTCTATCTATTGAATCAACATGGAAAGGTTTTCCAAGTTCATGAAAAAACAAACATGTAGCTTAATAGAGTTGTTGATAGATTTTTTAGTAGTTTTTTTAAATACAAAAAATAGAAGTTGAAGAGGAGTGAAGGAGTAGGAGGATAAGTTAAATAAGTAGATGGATGAGAAATTAAAATAGGTGGTTGGAAGAGAAAATTTATGATGCATTAATGGATAGATATAGCCTCAAACCAAAGAAATTATGGTCGTCGAATCTCAATCAATCGGATCTCCTCCCATCCGAGATCAATATAAATTCCACCTTCTCCCTAAACCCTAACATCTCCCTAATCCCAACCCGCTGCCCTCTCCCCACATCGGTCGCGTTGCCTCGACATCGCCACCAACTTCGGTGAGCCCTACCGGCCTTTCCACAACAGCCGACGAGGCCTGCCTGCCCCTTCGCAACCATCAACGAGACCTGCAAGTCTCTCGAAAGCCTCCGGCATGAGGCCTATCCGCCTCACCCTAAGCAACCGTCTTCCTCCTACCACCGTTCAACATAATCACGCGTAAGTTCCCCTCATGTCACCTCGGTTTTTCTCACCATTGTAGATCTGGCTAGATCCATCACCACTCCCTACACCTTTGCTTCCATGCCACTTCTAACTTCCACTACTCCATCGCTCTCTACCGTATTTTTGACCTACACAATATTCATTCCCATGGGCGACCAACCCTTTCGATTCAATATGTGTTTGTTATGTTCTTACATTCGCCATATTTATGCTTTGCACACAACAACTATTTACATATTTGCAACACTATATGTATATATGTAGGAACCACATCTAAATTCACATTCCTAGCTATTCCACATTTGTTGGTATATCATTTTTATGACATTATTTATGTGTACACCATTTGTATAAGATCTTATCTATTATCCTATTTACAGGGACAATTTTGCTTAATATATATAAGAAATATTTAAATAATAAAAGAAGAGTAGTATATTCATAAATCATACATGTGTTTTTAGAAATAGAAGCAATTCTACTCCGAAATAAACTTTGATCTACCTCCTGTTATGCAATATATATAGTCGGTTATAATTTATGAGTAAAACACGTATATACCAATTCAGCTAGTAGAGTAAGATTCAGATCTGTATGTCTAACATTTGTCTTAGAGTAAAATACCCTGCATGTACCACAATTTATACAACTTGTAAGGTAGGTGTAATTTAGTTATCCATCTTGTAAATTACTCAAATAAGTTACTCAATTTGTTTTGGAGGTGTAAATTTAATCCAAACCATGCCACGTATATGACTTATGTCAACATGGACGACATGTGATACACATGACAATCAATCAGTTGGTCAAAACAATACCATTATGAAGAAAAAACCCTTTTACTTTTTCATTCTTCTCTAATAACTAGTTCACTAGATTTGTCAGTATGCCTGTGTGATACAATACAAGCTTGTCGGATTAGGTGAAACTAGATCTTCGAGTCACGACGATAGTCTATGGATCAATCCATCGCCGACGAAATTAATGGCAGCGCTCTATTTGATGACACCGTGCCTACGTCCTCCTGTTTGTTGTTTATTGTCACGCTTAATTAATCCATGTGCATCTTGATTTTTTCATGTTTATTGTTTAATTCATCACCATCAGTACCTGATGTATTTGTACTTTTGTGTGTAATATATGATTATGAGCATGATCACAATTTACAAAATTGTCATTGTGCATTGATAATATAGAGGGCATTGAAGATTGTATACATGGTTTTAGAATGAGGGAAAATTCACTTTAGTTCTTAGTTTAAATAACAAGTAATAAACATCCTTCCACGAATAGAGCTGTACAACTTTGAAAAATAAAAAAACACATAAGCTAATCTATAAATATGTATTTATTATCTTGTTCTGTCGGATATGAACAACACATGTGATGTGTTTTAGACTAAATTTGTATCTCTAAACAAATTGTTGACTCATTCAAGTAATTTACAAGATGAGTACCTAAATTACATCTACCTTATAAGTTGTGATACCAACCACACATTTCACTCAACTTCTTGTTTCAGAGGGGGAATCGATCAAGATCAACCATTAACAAGTAATCATAATGTGGGAGGTTTGGGTCAGGGGATGTAGAAATAGTGCTTCAAAATACATTACGCGTTCAAGACCTTTTGTTCTTTGCATATGTTATTTTGGAACAAGTCTTTTTTCTAAAAAGAAACAGTTTGAAAAGGTTCAATCGTACAAAATGAATTTCTAGGTTCCCGGATTTCTTACTGTTAGCAACAAGAAATCCTCCTAATACGCATTTCTTCCCTCTCATGCAGGTAATGGAGAACGTGATCTCTGGAGAATTAATCGAAGCCGGCCGGTTGATCGCGATGGAAGGTGGAAAACCCCACCCTGCTGCGACTGGAGGAGCAACGCCGAGCAGCCACCACGACGCCGCCGCCGCCGCCGCCGCCGCGGCCGAGGTCGCCGCCGACGAGTCGTACGCGCAAGACCTGTACGTGTCGCAGCTGATGGAGCTGGCCCACGACGACGACTGGAGCCGTTTCGCGGCTGGCCCAGAGAGACCCGGTCTCGGCGGCCTCGCCGGCCGCACCCGCCATCTCTTCGGCTTCGTGGATCCCGTACCGGCGGGATCGTCGTCCCTCGGCGCCGCCGGGACCAGTGCCCAGCCCATCGTCATCGATGATGACGCGCCCCCGCCGCCCCCTCGGCGGCGGCGGCAACGCTGCCCGTCCAACTGTACGTCCCGCCGCCGTTAAGATCTGGTCAGCGCCGCTCCGTCACGACAAGACAGCAGCCGGCACCGGCACCGGCACCGGCAAGATCTGCGATGGCCTTCCTCCCGCGACCGCCGCCAAGCCTGTCCGCATCCAACTGGGACGTCGGCACGAGCGCTACCTCCATCTTAGCACAGGCCCTACCTTCCATGGCGCCTGCTACCATACTCTCACTCCGCGCCGGCAGCCTCCTCGCTGACGCCGCCGCAACCCCGACCACCCAAGACGCCGCTCCCCGTGCCGAAGGAAGACGTCCTGCCGCCCGTATGGCGGATCGTGCCGCGCCCGGCACCGGCTATGCCCGTGGCGCCGGCAATGGCCGTTGGGCGAGGGCAACAAACCTCATGGCAGCATTGCACGCAAACCCTCGCCCACACGTCGCACAATTCGGCCGGATATGGACTCGTAATGCAGCCGACCGCCAGTTCGCCGCCGCCGCAACCCCGCCGGCCGTCTCCACCGGTACGGGAGAAGAGGGCAGTCAAACCGCCCCGGCCGTCTCTGCCGGCAAAGGAGAAGCGCAACACAGCACCCCGGCCATCTCCGCCGGCAAAGGAGGAGGTGATCACAGCACCCCGGCAAAGGCCGGCATGGAAGAAGAAGTGCACCACAACGTCGATAACGACCCTGTTTCGTCGAAGAGACAGGTCCTGCTCGCCGACAGGGACACGCCGGCCGTCTTCGCCGGCATGGAAGATGGGTACGACAACGACTGGTACGACTCCGTCATCCGCGAGGCCGTGATCACCGAGCAGCAAGAGGATCCAGAGCTCCATGGACCCCTCCCAATGCAATACCTCACTCCGAGATCCAAGACACACGTCGCTATGCAACCGCCCCGCGCCACCGCCGCCGCCGCCGCCGGAGAAGAAGAAGAAGAAGAAGGCGAGTTCTCCATGCCCAACTTCTTCAAGAAGTGGGGGCTCCGCCCGTCCGACCTCGACCCCGACGAGGCCGGCCCGTCGACGAGGCGTCCAAGGGTGCTCCCCCTCGCCGACGACGACCTCCCAACGTTCGACTGCGGCATCTGCTTCGACACCCTCCCGCTCCTCGACCTCTTCCACGGCTTGCTCTGCGACCACAAGTACTGCCTCGAGTGCATGACCACCTACATCAACGGCAAGGTGAAAGAGGGGGACGTGCCCATGGCGTGCCCGGACCCGGAGTGCAACAGCGAGGACGCCGGCGTCCTCCACCCGGAGGGGTGCAAGAAGGCCATCGACTTCGGCGCGTTCAGCGACTGGGGCCTCCGGCTCGCCGAGGGCGCGGTGCCGCACAACCGGCGGGCCTACTGTCCCAACCGCCGGTGCGGGATCCTGCTCGAGACCAGCGGCGAGGAGAAGCCAGCCAAGGCGGCGTGTCCGGCGTGCCAGCTCCTGCTGTGCGCCACGTGCGGCGGGGAGTGGAGCACCGCGGACGACGCCGAGCACAGGGACTGCTCCAAGGGCATCGAGGCCGCCATGGTGAAGAAGCTCGCCGACGAGCGCCGGTGGAAGACGTGCCCCAAATGCAGGATGCTGGTTGAGAGGACCTCCGGCTGCAGGGTCATGAGTTGCAGGTACTACTGTGCTCACCTCCGTGTCTAGTACTTCATTTAACTTCTTGTTGCATTTGCTTCATTATTCTATTTATATCATGAGCTTTTGATAGGTAGTACTCTTGCAATTGCTTCATTATTCTATTTAATCCATCACCAGCATTTCAACTGTAGTACATAATGTGGGGAAAATGCATTCATCCCTCCTTTTCTCTCGAGGGATAAAAATCCATCTCCCATATACAGTTTGAGATGCGTTCAATACTATAGGGAGTTAAAATATGTGGTTAAGTACTATGTGCTCGATAGCATAAGGAAAAATATATGGTTAGTACTATGTGCTAGATAGCATAAGGAGTACGAATATGTGGTTTTAATTATTTGACATTAAGTCTTTCTTTGATTGTCAAGCTTTGATTGTTAAAATATGTGGTTAGTACTATGTGCTCCATTTTTCTCATATTTTAAAGTGTCTGTATATTTGTGATCCAACATTTTCGTAGGGAGAAAATGTTAACAACATTAGATTACATTGCAAGGTAGGGGTGGGGATATGTGGGTAAGGAGAAAGGGGAGAGAAGAATTCTATATGCTTAGAGGGATATGTGGTGCAGGTGGTGAGACAACCGTGGGGGAAGAAGGATGGTGATAACGGGGAGAAGCAAAAGGGAAGGAGGTGTCAGGTGTGCAAGGTGGCGCAACAATGACAGTGGAAGTGAGTGTATATATGATGGTGAAAGGAGGGAGATGAGAGATTACACGTATGGTCCGAAAAGGACGGAGATAGTTTATGGGGGCTGTTTGGATGGAATTTTATGATATAGACTATTTACAAAATTTATTCACAGGACTAATTCACGAGATAAATCTAACGAGTCTAATTACGTCATGATTTGATGATGTGATGCTACAGTAAACATTTGCTAATCGTGGATTAATTATACTTAATAATTTTGTCTCGCGAATTAGTCACTTATTTTGTAATTTTATAATTAATTTACATTTAATCCTTCAGATTAATGTCTAAACATTCGATGGGATACGGACTAAAGTTTAGTCCTTTGATCCAAACACTACCTATATATATATATACTAGCAACTGTGCTCGTGCGTTGCAACGGGTAAAGTCGGGACGTAGCGCGGATGGGGACGGGAGGGAGAGGCGCAAGCGCGGCGCGGGGCGCGATGCAAATAGGGACGGGAGGGAGGGCTGCAGGAAATCGTTTTTTTCTATCCAAGCCCTCCCTTTCTTTAAGTATTAGGACTACGGGTTAATTTTGTAAACACTCAAAGGATTTTCTGCAAAATAGCAGGACGGACGAAAATTTTGGGTAGAAACACTACTTGCTTTATAGATAGTTACAGATATGATGTTAGGATAAATCCTGTAGGTTGCGGTGTGGATATTTATTTTATATCCAACAAAAAGGAAATATTTTTTCTTTCCTAGTAGAAGTTAGCTTTAGGTTGTGTCTAATCCATATTTGGTTCCTTTGTTTTCCCATTTGTACCATTAAGTGCTTGAAAAACATTTTTACCATGGTATAAGTTTGGTATAGCTCGTGTTTACTTCATTACCTAGTCGCTTCATTTTTTTTCTTTTATGCTTGTGAGGATAAGTTTTTTTGGAAGACTTCTCCTCGTAGAAGTTTAGTTAGCTTTTGCTTATTTCATTTGTTTTTTATGCTTGTCACATTAAGAACTTGAATAAAAAACATTTTACCACGGTAGAAGTTTGGTAAGGCTCGTTTACTACTACACACTCTGTGAAAGCTCTCTCATTTGCAGTGCAAACTTATCTTACTAGCTAGCTAGTGTACACAGAAGGATGTTTTTCCTGGTTGAATGAACTTTTTGAGGGGTAATTGTAGGAAGTATTAGCTAGTGTTTAATGGCTTTACTGGCGTAGATTTGAATATGAACCAACATATAAAAGCACTGAATTCAGGTTTACTGTGAAGATTTGTACAGTGGTCTATACATATTTACTCCCTCCAACCCCGTTTCATTATACTTGATAGTTTTTATTTGATATGATAGCGTACACAAAAGGATGTTTCTCCAGGTTAAATGAACTTTTGAGGGGTAATTGTAGTAAGTAAACTGGTGTTCAACGGCTTTAGTGGGGGTTTAATGGCGTTGATTTGAATATGAACCAAGATATGAAAGCATTGAAATTCAGACTTGCTGTGAAGGTTTTTACATAGGTATATGTTTGTATATTTAATGGGAATACGATTTTGCCAGATTACATGGAGCAATAGACTTTTATGTATTTTTTTTGTGTGTGTATGAGTGGCTAGCACACATATCATACATTTTATTTTAATTAACAAGCGTTTCTCCAGATTGAATGAATTTTTGAGGGGTAATTGTAATAAGTATTAACTGGTGTTCAACGGCTTTAGTGGGGGTTTAATGGCGTAGATATGAAAGCATTGAATTCAGACTTGGTGTGAAGATTTCTACATAGGTGTATGTTTGCATATTTAATGGGAATACGATTTTGCCAGATTACATGGAGCAATAGACTTTTATGTATATGCATTGTTTTATAATTCAGATTGTTTTAGTGTGTATTAGTGGCTAGCACCCATATCATACATTTTTATTTAATTAACGAGCGTTTGTTTTGAAGGTGCCGCATGGTCTTCTGCTACATTTGTGGGCTCCAGATAGGGGCGGTGCTGGAGGGCATGGAGAAATGCAAGTGCCTCAACAATGTCGGCGGCGTCGTTCTGCTGCCCTGATCACCTGCAGAATCGACCTCGCCGGCGCTGAGGAAGGAGGAGGATCGCATGGGCAGCCTGATGTGATGGGTACAATCTTGTTGAACTGCCTGGCCCTGGTCGCTCGCTTGAATGGCTAAATCATTATTTTCTTTTAAGTTGATTATTGTTGTGTTTGTCCACTAGACTAATGGAATCGAGATCTGGTGCTTGAATTTCTTGGCGGTTTAGTGTTCATCGTTGTTTTAATGATGTGTAGATCTGTGCATTTTCGTCCTTTCGCTTCCAGCGGGATCGATCCATGATGGATGGTTCGGATTTGGATTTGCAAGGATCGATCCATGAGACAGCGTTTGGTTTCTATGACAATGTTATCTTAGCTGTGGATGATTAAGAATTAAGACATTTATTATTACATGCGTTGGATTCTGGTATTTGTGTGCGTTTTATCTATATTAGCTGCTGATATATGTTCTCAACATTTTAGGAGTCCCTTGGAAAAAATATTTATTTATGTTTGTATGTAGAGATAGCATTCATAGATTCTTTTTTAAAAAAATTGTGTTCTCCATTTTTGAGCAGTAAAGTTAGGATGAGGTAAGTAGGAAAGGAGAAACCAACAACCACTACGGGAAAGCCAAGAGTTACCCAGCGTAATAATATTTACCGAGTGCTTTTTTCGGGCACTCGGCGAATAACATATTTTTTCAAGTACCTTCACATGGCTCTCGGCAAAAGTACATTTTTGCCAAGTGCCAATAAGGAGCACTCGGCAAAATTGCAACGGTCGTCGCCGAGTCATCGCAACAGCCATTTATCAACATCTTTGCCGAGTGTCAAGACACTCGACAAAATTTCTCCTTTGCCGAGAGCAAGGCAAGGCACTCGGCAAAATTTCTCCTTTGCCGAGTGTCTCACAAAGGCTCTCGGCAGAGTTTAATTTTGCCGAGTGTTCTTAGCTGGCACTCGGTAAACTTGTGAAAATTTTTCCTCATCTACCCTCCAAACTTTCTCTATTATGTAAGTACAACATGTAATCCCTAATTGTAAAATTTGGTAATTTTTTGATTGGTTTTGCTATATTTTTTTGATTTATTATATTTTCGTGAATTTTTTGGCAAGTCTCAAATTAAAACTGCAAGTGGTTAAAAAAGAAATAAAATTAGTGAAAAACTATATACATGTTATTTAAACCCTTTTGAGTCATTATGCGGTTAATGAACAAAAATTTTAAAATTTTTCTTCACGAAACATGGTTAGGAACCTATTGAGCAAATGATTTTAAAATTATAAAAATAGCAAACGAAGTTGAAAAATCATAAAAATTATCGGGATGTCATGATATCATACATTGAGACCATGGTAAAAACTCTCGGCAAAGAGGGCAAACTGGGGGTTCTCGGAACTCTCTTTGCCGAGTGCCCAAACTTCGCCGAGTGCGTTGTGAAAAGCTCTCGGCGAAGTTCCCCTCTTCACCGAGAGTTTTTGCGAAAACAATCGACGAACTTTATAATTTCGCCGAGTGTTTTTCTTTTTGCTCTCGGCAAAGATGGTAATTTCGCCGAGCGTTTTTTTGTTGGCACTCAGCAAAAGTGAAAAGTTCGCCGAGTGTTTGTTAGGCTCTCGGCGAAATTTTTCGTCACCATCCACCCAACCTAACGTGTACTTTTTTTACCGAGTGTCAGAGGGACACTCGGCGAAGATTTCACCGAGTGTCCGATGGAAAACTCTCGACAAAGAGCTCTTTGCCAACCCAAAGTTCACCGTGTGAATTATGCCGAGTGTAACACTCGGCGAAGTGTTCGTCGAGTGTTTTATAGCCTTCGCCGAGTGTCTCAGGCACTCGGCAAACAGAGGATCTCTCTTAGTGAATTGTTACATGTCATTAGTAGCTGACATTGCTGGTTCAATAGAAAATTCTGGATGTGTGACAATGAAACAGATAGGATAATTTTGTTTAGTTCCCTTCGGTTCAACCATTGATTAACAATTGGAAATTTCTTTTTCTTTTCTGTATTGTTCTCCTCCCGTTCCAAAACAAAAGTTCTCATTTAGGATACAAAATTTGTTTAAAGGAGTGCTATTCTACCGTACCGTATTATTTGTCCCATCAATACTCATTATTTAAATTTCTCTTCATCATATTCTCAACCACCCTTTCACTCTATTTAACATAAGAGACGTTATATTTTTTTCTCGCACCTTAATCTCTCTTCTAATCATCTGGAGCATTTAGTTTAAAACGGATAGAATAGTACTGGTACTCCACTAATTTGTGCCGATCAAGTGATTAATGGATGGTGACCCATGGAGCACCAAACTCAAGGATCTACATGAGGACACTTGCCTTCTGCTGCACAAAGGGCCATGTCTAAAAGCGTTGTGCGGACTTTGTAAAAAGAGAACTGTGTCTAATCCTCCAAGCGTGAACACCGGTGGTAATATTACCCCTCTACACGGTTACACCTGCTCAAATGCAATGCAAATAGTAATGAAATATTCAAAATTTTAGTTCATTTTTATTAAAATAAAACAACCCACGCTACTCGTCCAGGTGCGTTTCTATGTATAACTTCTCTCGATGCACGAACCTTCATCTAGACCTTTGGATAAAAGGGAAAGAAAGCAAGAGAAAAAAATGAATCCGCTCTCCATGTAAGGCCCATAGACGAACGAGTCGTTCCTCTATAATAGAGCGAGACAGGGGCTGTAACTATTACTGTAGCTTATAGCTTAGAGCAACTTCAAAAGATTATTAATCTTACCCCTCAATATCTTCTTTAGAGAAAAAACAGGAAAATTAGACTCTAACAGTTCTCCCAAAATTCTTCTAAAAGATTAGCGACACCAAAAAAATCTCTCACTGTGCATATATTGGCGACGCCAAACCTTCTCCAATCCTCTGTCGAACCCCTTCCCGCGGTGTCTTCCCATGATTTTCCCCGCTCCGAGCACCTCGGCACCGCTCTTCAATCGTCGCCCCATGTCACGCTTCGCTTGGGCAGCGCCCCCGCACCTATCGCCCTGGACACCGTCACCGCCGCCCTGCACCCTCGCACCATCCAGATCCATCATCGCCACGTGCTCCCACACCGGCCGACCAACGCGCCTCCGTCCGCTGCCACATGCCCTCGCACCGACCGCCCCAACGCGTCCCCGTCCCCGTCCCCGTCACCGCTGACCCGCGCCCCCGCACCGTCCAGATCTGACGCCGCCACGCGCTCCCGCCCAGGGCCGAGTCGACGCGCCTCCTTCACCGCCGCCACGCGGTCCCGCACCGGCCACCACGACGCGCCCCACACCGACCCGCGCCCCGCACCGGCCGCCGCCGTCGATGCCGTCACCGTCGCACCGTCCACTCTCCGCCACCACGCGGCCCCGCACCGGAGCAAGGGAGGTGTGCGGGGAAACAGTGGCACGCGGGGAAGAGCTCTCGCGCAGAGTAGGAGGCGTGTGGGAACGGCGTCTGTGACAGGCAGGAGGCACGCGCGCTAGGGCTCTCACGCCATCAAGGCAGATGGCGTCAGGAGATGGGCTGGGCCTAATTTTGATGACGTGGTTTGTTTTGAATTATTGAGAAGTAATTTTTAGCGTTCTGTTGTGGGCTGACATGTTTTTTAGGGAAATTTTTTTAGCATAGTTTCCAATACCTTATTTTGTGAAAGAAATTTTTTTAAAGTTGCTTTACTCAGAAAACATTAGCAATGTAGCATTTGTCACTCCAAGAAAATTCAAGACTTTCATGACGGTCACAGCTAGATTTGTTGAAGTTCAGCACCATGGTGGATGCAAATTGTATTGAATTTGTCAAGATATGGAGAGGTTTAAAAAAAGTCTCCATTGTGCCTATAAGCATAATGTTGTCGTGTATCTTCGAGCAAATCCGGGTCTAGATCGCTAGTTCATCTCTAACCGTTCCAATCAACTTCTTCTGGCTCGTAAAGCGCCAAGTTAAAAAGCGTGCACGCGTAAAGGGATCGCGACCAACGACGACGACCCGCACAAGCCCAAGTCCATACACTTACTTCTCGCCGAAGAATCAGCGCCACGCGTCGTCCCACTCCCATGGCGAGCTCGGCGGCGTCGGCGGCGCAGGAGCTCGACCGGGAGGAGTACCTGCAGGAGCTGATCCGGGGCTCCATGCTGGACCCGCCGTCGTCGTCCCGCGCGGGCCGCGTGCGGCCGCTCACCGACGACGAGATCGGGCGGTTCTACTGCGAGGTCTGCATGGAGTGGAAGCTGGTGTTCGACCGGTTCCGCGTTTCCGAGGGTTGCCCCCACGCGTTCTGCGTCGCCTGCGTCGTCGGCCACATCGAGGCCCGCGTCGCGGAGGGGAAGGTGCCCGTGCCCTGCCTTCTGGCGGGCGGCTGCTCCGTCGGCGGGGTCATGCACCCGGAGCGCTGCAAGAAGCTGCTCGACATCGACGTGTTCGACCGGTGGTGCGTCGCGCTCTGCGAGCGCGCCGTCGGCCCCGCGCGCGCGCGGTGCCCCTACCGTGACTGCGGCGAGATGGCGGTGCTCGAGGGCGAGGCTGCGGCCCTGCGCGCCGCGGTGTCCAAGGCGTCCTGCCCGACTTGCTCCCGCGCGTTCTGCCTGCAGTGCGAGGAGCCGTGGGACGATCGCCACGGCAGCGGCAGCAGCGACGGCGACGGCAGCGCACGGTGCGCGCTGACCCAGCTCGCCAAGGGGCGCGACTGGCGGCGCTGCCCCAGCTGCCGCGCCATGATCGACAAGATCGATGGGTGCAAGCGCATGACATGCAGGTAACTCATCGATTCACCACTACTCTGATCCTCCTCTTCGATTTGTCTTTCGAAATTTCGATTGCTAGATTCAAATATCTACAAAATCTCTAAACTTGCTTCCAAAATTTGAAAATGGGGCGATATTTTCGCCACTAATCTGTTAGTTTTGACTGACCCTTGTTGACCGACGACTGAACTGCCTTGCGAAGTGGACAGTGAAAAGAGGAAAAGAATCTTAGGTAACTGACCATTATGGAGAAAATAAAACCTGAAAAAGAAAATGTTTTATGCAAAAGTTTTCTTTGTAATTTTTTCTTGAACACTTTCAAAAGCTACGTTCACGTTTGCAGTAGTTAATTTGTGTCCTCAAACAACGTAAAAATATCAAATGATCCATCAAATCAATTTTAGCTATCGGTTATGTGGTGGTAGGGTTGTGGATACATGATCTTAGCCATCAAAATTTAAATCCTAATACCCACAAATATTTCACAGACACAATGACCTTTTCAATTGGATTTGTGATTTTTGTTGGTTTTTATCTTTTTGAATGTGTGTGACGTATTTGTGATTGTCTGAATATGGTGTAGCATGTGGAGTGATATGTACGTATACGTTAGCCATGTAATAAAAAAAATCAATTTCACCTATCGCAAACTGGGCGTAGTTGTGGTAATTACGCATCTTACTTCGAGATGATGGATAAGCTGGCATGAAATCCCTTACGTTCATGTGATCAAATTTTGTTTGCAGATGTGGCACTGTGTTCTGCTACGAGTGCGGTTCATCCTTTAACCCGAGGAAATATTCATGCAATTGTACTTCTCGCAAATCTTCACAACAGCCGGAGGAGGAGGACGGATTCATCGACCTTACTTGCTCAGGCCGTCAGCTTCATCTGGGGAATGATTGCTAACAATGTTCTCTCTGCCTAGTCGGCGAACATTCGCCACAAACTGTTTCCATTAATCCATTGTACATGCGGAGTTCTTGACGGAAACGATAATGATATGTCCATTTCATCAGCCAATATTCGTAACTGTTTTTTAAATATGTATGCTTTTTTTAGTAGTACTAGTAGTGGTTGTTGTCAGGGTTTTGAAAACCGCGAAAACCGTCGTAGTTTTGATGGTTTTCACCCAAACTGCCGGGGTGTGGTACGGTACGATGCGATATCATTTGAAAAAACAAGCATGCTAAAAAATCATAAATCTAAAAAAATTGTTTTAAAATTTAATTTTGATGCATGGTAACTTAAGTGCAGGGCCGGTCCTAAATTTAGGGACGCAGAGCGAGTAACAAAACAAATGCCCTACAATCTTAGTGTGTTTTTCTTTTAATTATATGAAAGACGCACACACATATATACTATCAAACACGTACACCATACTCATGTAGCCACGAGTTTGTTTTTTAACATATGCCTAAAGAACATAGATCAAAGACGTATTTATAACCTCAAATCTTGATATATATATTTTTAATGAAAACAGGAGCGTAATATTTATGGTTTCTGATTTGTAACGCAGTGAACAAGTTTTTAGTTTAAATAGAAAAATGTTTAACCTTACACATCATTAAATCAGGTGATAAATGAAAGAAAACCACAATACTATAAAAAAATTCATGAAAACCAAACTTGTTAAGTATATAATGGCTGCTAAATACTAATACACGTCATCTGTCAAAAATTTGTGTAAGGCCTGAGAGAAATAAATCAACTGTGAAGATTATGTTATAGATACACTAAGGCTTAATTACCGTCAACATCTCATAAGAGTGCTTTATCTGGTTTTTGTGTTTAGATTTTTGTGTTTAGAGTGATATTTAAACATATGCCATAGTAGATAGCAAAGATAAGATTAATTAATAGTGTGGTTTGATAAGAGCTTGATAAATATAACACAAAGTCCGGTAAAAATATATAAGTATATAACCAAACTAATGTAACAATATATGGTCAAACTACGTATAAACACATAACAGTATATGGTCGGGGCCCTTGACGTCTGGGGGCCGGGCGGTGACACTGCCTGCCCTGCCCTAGGGCCAGCCCTAACTTAGTGTAAGTGCTATATAACTGAGTGTAAGTAGACTGTAACGAAAACATATCCTATTTACAAAGTCTTCTCGTGTACATATCGTGCATACCAACTAAAAATATCACCAAAAATTTTTTTAAAAAATTTACATGTTTATAATAGTATGTTTATAATAGTATTACATTTATGTGTAAAGTCTCATCTTCAAATTCATTATATATAGGAGCAATAAAAAGCCAAAAATCTGACGGATTTATACTTTAGAATTTTTATCTTTTTTGTTACGGTTAAAATATAATAAATTTAAGGTTAAAGTTTTACACATAAATGTAATACTATTGGAAGTACTTATACAAATTTTTCTAGATTTTTTGGTGAAATTTGTTAGTTGATATGCACGGTTTGTACACGATAAGACTTATATGTACTGAATATGATTCACTGAGTGTAATTGCAAGTTAGATATATATAAGGGCATCTCCATTACTTGAGGCTCATAATAAACATAAGATGGGACCCACAATCATGAGACTTTTTATTCATATCAATGCTCACAATGTTTAAGGTCTCTTATTGACCTTAAGAAGGGACCCACAAAGAAAAATAATCTTCTCTGATCCCTGTAGTACGAAGAATTCAAAGGAGCCATGCATGTTGAAAAGACATCAAATGTTTTTCTATTTTTTAAGGTTAGTTCTAAGCTTAAGACTAGCCATAGCAAAAAGTTTTCTTCCTAATGCAAAAAGTTATACTATAAATATTAAACTATACCTTAAAGCTACATTTATCCTACATTGTGGATGTCCTAAGAACATGAATCTTGATGCAAGATCCTATATATGAAAAAGTGAAAGATAGAAACCCAAAAAATTGTCGCAACTGAACTAGCAAAACCGCTTACAAATTACCCACTTTGATTTTTTTAAAAAAAACTCAAAATTATGAAATTTTATAGCTGGCTTCCTAGTGCAGGCTGCAAATATAATGTATTTTTTGGGCATCCTAATTTTATTACATGAAAAATACGCACGTTGACATACACGCTATTATTAATTATTAGCGCAGACACCTGCATTCCTTAACATACACCTGTAAATTTGTTTTTATCATATTAAAAGGTACATTTCTTACCTTGTTAAATTTCTAATATTGTTATTGGCTACTTCCTCCGTTTTATATTATAAGTTGTTTTGATTTTGTAAGTTAAATTTATTTAGGTTTGATCAAGTTTATAGAAAAATTAATAACATCTATAACACTAAAATAGTTTTCTTATAATATTAAATATATTTTGATAATATGTCTATTTTGTATTAGAAAATGTTACTATATTTTTTATAAACTTAATTTAATTTAAAAATATTTTACTTAAAATGTTTTATAATATGAAATAAAAGGACTAGCAATGAAAAGTAGCATTGAAGATGTACATGTACCTGCATGTGTATTACTGGCAAAATGACCAAACTAGGCTATACATTTCTTTAGTGATGTCACGGAACCTTCTCACGTCCTAGCTTGATCTGCCATGTGGGGCCGTACATACAATTTCTCAGCTGAGAGCAGCAAACGGTTATATAGTCATCTCCAATTCTCCATGAACACAGCAACCAAAACGTGTTCTTTCTTCGCCGGAAGCATCCCACTGACATGGCGACCGAGGCGACCGGTAGGCGGCCCGCGTGCCGCCCCGCCGCTCACCGACTACGAGATCGGGTGGTTTCTACTGCGAAATCTGCAAGGAATCGAAGCTGCTGCTCGATCTGTTTCCAGCTGCGTCGTCGGCGACGTCGAGAAGGGAGATGTTCCCGTACGTGCCGTGCGCTGCCCTTTCCTGGGACGCCGTCATGCACCCGGAGCACGGCAAGAGGCTGCTCTACACGGACGACTTCGACGTACGCGTGGTGCGTCGCGCTCTGCGAGAAGCTCGCCGTCGGCGGCCCCGGCCAGCGCCTTCGCGCGCTGCCCCAACCCGGACTGCGGCGAGCGCGAGCCCCCGCGCGCGGTGTCCGAGGCAACCTTCCCACGCTGCTCGCGCGCATTCTGCCTGCGGTGCGAGCAGCCGTGGGACGAACGCCACCGTGACGGCGAAGGCTGCGTGCCTCCGGCGCGATGATCACAACTCACAATAGATATATATATGGAAGTTCCTACGACTCACCAATCACCATTACTCCGATTTGGTTTTCACTGCTCAAATCTATCAAATCTTCAAACTTGATTACGCAATTTGGAACAGAAAATTGCACTTGCGTACATGGTTTCCCTTATCCTTTGGGTAGGGGTTATCGTCTCTCGAGGTTTGGCGATTACCACGGTAACCATAAAAAACATACGAATTTTACTCTTAAATTTTTTAATTCGAATAGTACGTTTCTACGTGGTAACCTTGATATGATGTGCGGTTACCGCAGTTTGAGATATTTTTTTGGCTTTAATGGATCGGATAAACAGTGTATATAAGACCCATTTGTGAACCGATCTCATTTTTATCCTCAAAAGTGAATTTATCTTTTTTTCTTTTTAAGTGAATTTATCTTGTTTTTGTTTCGTTTTAAAGAAAATTTCACCATCTGCCAATAAAAATCAAGAATTACATCCATGATTTTTTTTAATTTTTTATTTTTAAAAAAAATGAATTCGGACGAAATTCAACGAACATTACATGGTTATCACAATAGTAAGGGAAACTTGGCTAGCATGTAACACATCTAAAGCCCAAATACAACTTATTTTTAGAAGGATAACTACAAAACAGTATACCGTTGTAACATAATATCTCATAGGTATTAAATTTGGTGTCTAGATATTCTCAGTATGATATAGTAGGTATCAGATCTGATAACTTCAATACGAGACATAATATCTCGTCATATCTAGTATCTAGGTACTCTATCACCAAACATGATATCTTATACGTATTAAATTTGGTATCGTGGTACTATATTAACATCAACATAATATTGGATCTGATGTTTAGTATCTGATATATACATCATAAAATTCTAGATTTAATATAATGTATTATACGATGTCATCTATACCGTTCGATAGTATTTTTGTTAAATTTATTGTAGATTTCTTGAGTATGACCACTTGCAATCCAGGCTGACACAGCTGAGACTTACTGAACCGCGCCTGCAAAATTGTAGGTAAACAAGTTTTGTAAAAGCGGTGAGCACGATGCGGCGCTGACCATTTCCAGACAGAACAATTGCACACCGTACTTACTGGACTGCCAAGTGCCTTGAAATAATGCTGATCTTATCAACTATAGTTGACGACCATTGTTCTTTTTTTTTTACATCAGAAAGGCTAAGTTACTTCAAGAAACATGATTACAATCTTTTGCTGCTAACTCAAGAAGCCAAACAGAAAAGGAATCAAAACAGAAGAACGAGCGATTATACTTGGAGACGCTCGCAGCGCAAGCATGCGCCACTTTATTTGCCTCTCGCCCGACCCAAGCAATCCGAAACTCCTCAAAGCTATTCCCATTTGCAAGATGTCATGGCATAGACCACCAATCGCCGATTTATCCCCCTTCCCGTCCATCAGCAGCATACATAGGGATTTACAATCAAGTTCAAGCACTGCTCGGTTGCAGCCCAACTCAATGGCCAGTTCAACTCCTTTTGCAGCCTTTGCTTCTGCTGTCAACACATCAGCAGTATGATCAAACCACCGTGCCGCACAAGCCAGAACAGTTCCTTCTTCGTTTCGAATGATAGCACCTGCACTGCTTGATCTGGTAGAAATATCAATCCTGCATCCGCATTAATCTTCAACCCGCATCCGGACATTTCCACCGGAAGTTCCGGCCTGCTACGTTATTCTCCTTCGGCAGACTCAGCAAGGCCATTTCCTCCATCAGTCCTGCGATGTACCGAGCAGAGGCTCCTGGCTCCCAAACTTGTCGCCCATGGCAGCAGTTATTTCGCCCAGTCCACAACGTCCACACACCAGAAACAATCAGTGCCGCCATCTCCAAAGAACATAGCTTCACGTTCAAAACATCAGTAGCCCAAGTTGAGGGATGCAAAGGAGGGACCTTCTTCCCAGTTGCCACACTGATTTCGTGCCAAAAACGCTGCGCCATCGGGCATAGGAAAGCAATATGGTACAAAGTTTCACTCGGATCACCACACTGGGAGCAAGAACTGTTTTGTTCTATGTGACGTCTCTTTAATTCAGCTTTCGAAGGATGGATATTGTGAATGATTCTCCACCAAAACACCCGCACCTTCGGCGGCACCCCTAACTTCCATACTTGTCTCCAAACTCCATCTGCGTTGGATGAAGCTGCCTCATTCTTTTTGGCCATGGCCTGCGCCCAATGCTTCTCCTTCAACAGATGGTATGCCGAGCGAACTGAAAAAAATCCAGTTTTCTCCGGGTCCCAAGCTAGAACATCTCTCGTTTGAGACACCCCTGGTTTGATACTCAAAATTTCTTCCGCATCCAAAGAGATAAAGGATCGGCGGATCACCTCCTCATCCCATTCTCTAGTGCCCGGCACAAAGAGATCATTTACCAGCTCAACGTTGGTCGTCGACAATCTCACCATTGGCCTATAAGATTTGTTACCTGGGATCCAATTTTCTGCCCAAATATTAGTATTCCCTGGGCCTATTCTTTTAATCAACCCTAAGAGCAGAACCTCCCTGCCGTATAAGATGGATTTCCAAGTTTCAGAACTTCTCCTCCTTCTTCCCACTGTGAGAAAATCGCAGTGCTGAAAATACTTGCCCTTTAGAACCCGAGCACAGAACGAATCAGGTCTCATGAGCAACCTCCACCCTTGTTTGGCCAGCATCGCTTGATTAAACAAGGCAAAATCTCTAAAGCCAATACCCCACATCTCTTGGATCTTGTGAGCTTCTCCCATCGGATCCAATGGAGTTTGTGCTTGTCCAAGGACCCCCCCCCCCCCAACCACCAATAATTCGACACCACAGAGGTTAATTTACGGCACATGAATGGAGGCAATTTAAAACACGACATAGCATAAGTAGGCACCGCCTGGGCATTAGATTTTAGGAGCACTTCTCTAGCTGCAAAACTCAGGTTTCTCTCTGCCCACCCTCCAACAAAGTTCCTCACCCTATCAGTAACATAATCAAACACACCCATAGTACCTCTTCCTGCCTTTGTCGGGAGACCCAAATTTTTCTCTCCCAATGCTTCTGTTGGAATTTGCAAACAACTATGCACTACACTCTTGCTTTGTTGCTGGCAATTCGAGCTGAAAAAAATCGTAGATTTATGCTTGTTAACCAGCTGACTCGAGCCCAAATTGTAATCTGACAGAATTTTGGCCACCCGCTCAGCTCCTCTTTGGGATGCTTGTGTGAAGATCAAACAGTCATCCGCAAACAACAAGTGTGACACCCAAGGGGCATGCCGGCTAACTCGAACACCTCGGGAGATATGAACCGGACCTATCTGTTTCAACATACATGATAAACCCTCTGATAATAACAAGAATAAGTAAGGCGAGATTGGATCCCCCTGCCGAATACCCCGAGTGGGTTTAAAAGCTTCAGCAAAAACACCATTCACTCTGACAGAAAACGAAACCGTCAACACACATTTCAACACCAGAGAGCACCACATCTCAGGGAAACCCAGGGCACGCATGATTTCAATTAAATAAGGCCATTCAACTCTGTCATAAGCTTTAGCCATATCCAATTTAATAGCACAATCACCTGTAGGCCCTTTTTTGTTTCTCAAATGGTGGATACATTCGTAAGCAATCAAGACATTATCTGTAATCAACCGACCGGGAACAAAAGCACTTTGTTCTTCCGAGATTACCTCATCAAGGATTTGACGCATTCTATTGGCCAGAGTCTTCGAACACAGCTTATAGAGCACATTGCATAACGAGATTGGCCTGTATTGAGTGAGATCTTGAGGGTTATTCACTTTCGGTATAAGAACCAAGAGTGTTTTGTTAATCTCCTCCGGGATTTCTCCACCATGCAGAAAGCCCAGCACCCCACTCACCACGCTAGGTTTTAGCAGTTGCCAATGAGTTTGAAAAAAAACCCGCATTGAAACCATCCACACCCGGTGCTTTATGTGGGGCCATCTGGAACAGTGCTGTTTCCACTTCCTCTTCAGTGAACTCCTTCTCCAGGAACACTTGCATCTCGTCAGTCAGCTTGCGTGGCACAAACTTGCAGACCAGGTCGGGCTGTAGATTATCTTGTGCCGAAAACAAATTTTGGTAATACCGGATAGCATGCTTCTCCAAATATTCTTGTTCAGTGATCATAGTGCCCACTTCATCCCGCAAAACATTTAATCCGGTTTGCACGTTGGCGAGATCGAGCTTTTGCCTGAAAGAAAGCAGTATTTCGGTCGCCCTCTCTAAGCCAAAGAGATCCTGGACCATTGCCGTTCCATCGTTTCTTCCCGAGCCAAAACTTCCTTCAGCTCACTTACCACTTTTTGCTCTGCCCTTGAAGGTCCTCTATACAGTGAGGAGCTGCGCTTGGCCTCCAGCACAGACCTCAACTCCCGCACTTGTTTCTTTACTGAACCAAATATTTCTCTATCCCATCCCTTCAGAGCCGACTGCATCGACATCAGAGATCTTGCGACCGAACATAAGCTGGCTGCATCAGGACCTGGGTCCCAACTCTGATTTACAAACTCCATATAATCCCCATGCCGCTTCAACATGTCTTCATATCGAAAAGGCTTCGGCTTTCTCCGGTTACCCCTATTGCCTCGCTGTGAGTTCTCCCGGACCTCCACAAGAACACCACAGTGATCAGACGAGGCCATCGGCAAATGGAGAACTTCCAAATCATGCATAAGATCCATGAATTTCTCATCACCCAGCGCTCGATCCAATCTGCATTTCACATTTCTAATTCCTTGCTGTCGATTATCCCAAGTAAATGGAGTTCCATGGTATCCCAAGTCAGTTAGACGGCAATCAGAAACAGCATCCTGAAAGGCCGAAATTTGCCAATGTTCCCGGCCGGCTCCTCCATATTGTTCCGCGTCCGACAAAGTCTCATTGAAATCCCCCAGGCACAGCCACAGCAATCTCGATTGGGCACGCAAGAACCTCAACAGATACCAGCTATCCTTCCTTCTTTCCCTTCGTGGTTCGCCGTAAAAACCCGTCAGCCGCCACTGCACTATGCGCATCCGATCGCAAGACAACAGAACATCGATGTGCGACGACGAGCGGCTCAGCTCCGCCACTACTATCCCATGGCGCCACAACAACATCAAGCCACCACTATGGCCCTTCGCCTTGACCTCAATAGAATTTTGGAAGCCAAGACTCCTTTTCAAAAGCACCCCCTTTTCTTCATTCAGCTTTGTTTCTGACAAAAAGAGCACTGACACCTTCTTTTCTTCCACCAGGAGACGGATTTCTTGAACTGCCTCGGGCCTCCCACAACCCCGGCAGTTCACGCTCAGGAGATTCAATGCTCCCGGCGGGGGCTGTCCGCTGCAGCCGCCGCCGATCTCAAAGTGATGGTATTGATGCACTTCTGTTTCTTTACCTTTTCTGCAAAGGACTGAAAACGCCTTCTACGATCCTCCGGGGCACGCAAGTCTACATCTTAGGGTAGTTTACCAAGTGCATTCCTTTCCACCGGCGTAGGACACTCCACCTCCGAATGCCCGATTTTACCACAAGCAAAACAAAAGTAGGGCAATCTCTCATACTGCACATTGAACCAACGTGGTTCTTCCACCCTATTCATGCGCAGCATTACCCCGCGTTTAAGCGGCTTGTCCAGTTCCACTTCCACTCGGCCTCGGAGAAAAGCCCCACTTGCTTTCCCGTCAGAATCCACATCCAATTTCACCACCCGACCAAGCAGATTAAAAGCTCTTGATCCCTTTTGACGATTCATCCATCCCAATGGTAGGTTTGGTATACGCACCCACATCTCCAGGTGGTCGAATGTAATCTCTGATGCACTGAGGCGTTCATCGTACTCTTTCAGGATTATAGCATGTCGGCCAACCATCCATGGTGACCGCTCTAAAACTCTTTGGTGATCCCCATCACTTCCGAACTCAGCCACGAACAAGTTCGAGCCTTTTTTCTCCGATCGATCTGAATTTCAGGCCAATGGGGTTTCCCCAAGCGTTTTTCATCACCGAACCGTATGCACACTCACCGGCGCTGGCGACAGGACCTTGCCAACCAGAGCCCACTCAACTTGTGAGACCTCTGAGTCATCTTCATCATCAGTGAACTCCGCAATGGCCCCCTCTTCCTCTGTGAGATTAAGCCGTCGCATCAACTCCTATACGTTTGGACTGGGAATCTCAGACCCCATAGCCCTCTCGCCTCTTCCCGGACACGCCATGAGACAATCGCAGCGAAAGGCACGAGCAAAAAGTGAACAACTGCACGACAAAACCGTGCAACCCACACAGACCAGGTTTCGATCTAGGGCCCCTAAGCTGCAAAACCCCTAGCGGGAAATATGTGGTCGGCTGCGCCAGGGAACGGCTAACCGCCGATATAAGAGGTGGCCGCTACCGCCGAAGGACAGCAGCGGGGCGTGGACGCCGTCACCGCAGTGGGCAGACGGCGAAACTGGTCGCGTTCGCCGGCGATGCCCTAGACCACCGTCAGGCCCGTGGTCACTTTCCCGATCGCCAGGGATGTCGCTCCGTAATTTCCGTTACCTTCCATTATGGCTGCAGTTGTGATTCCTACGAGTTCTGCGCATCACCAGACTTGACGACCATTGTTCTGATCATCTAGCCTCTCTCTTTAAAAAAAATTGCAGCACGTTCTCTGTTATTTTCGGAGGAAGAGAAAGAAAAATGTGTTTGTTGTTACAATTATTGATTGATCATGGTCAGTTCGACCGACCGGACGGGTATTGTCAAGGGCGACCACAAGATTAGTTACAATTTGCGAATAAACGTATCTCAAATGGTTAAATTTATATAGTGAAACCAATCTATCCTCATGAATACTCGCATTTACGACTATTTATTTTTTTAATAATAAGCGATATACTTTTCGACTGCGAGACGTTCAAATGATTTTATCAATGTCAAAATATGTCAGTCAAGTCTCTTGGAGATGGTTGTATATGTATGATATGTATGTGTGTAGTTACAGGGATGAGTTTGTACGTGTTATGCTGCGAGTGTACTGTGTTAAAAAAGATTAGTTACAATTCGGTTCAACTGCAATTTCTGATAAGAGTGACAACACAGGTTACCGATACCGCGAAAACCGCCGTGGTTTTTACGGTTTCGCGCGTATCGTGGGGGTGTGAAACAGCATCCCCGTGGTTTCGTTTGAATAATTTTATGCGAATTCAAAAAATATAAAAAAATTATTTTATCACAAAAATATATTTATTATTTTATCAAAAAAATAAATTTTGCTCTGTCCGCCGTGAAAACCACGGTATATGACGCGGTTTGAGCGAAAACCATGACACGACACCGATTTGAATTTGGTTCAAATCTAAATTGCATCACTGTTTATTTGACGCGAGGTTTTCGCGGTTTTTGTCGCGATTTTCGTGGTTTTTAGTGCGGTTTTCGCATGGTTCAGACGAAAACCGTGACACGACAAAACGTTTTGAAATCGGTTCAAATTTAAAATCCTACTGTTTATTTCATTACGGTTTTTTAAAGAGGGGGCGGCGCGCGTGGCTACACCAAATGGGAAACCCTGGACAGCACTGTTGTTGTAGGTAGGAATTGTAGCTAGTAGGCAAAACACACGGGTTTGGTTTTCTTGTTTTGCTGTGTTGTTGGCCGTGGATGCCATGACAAAGTGTTGGGCTGTCCGGCTAAGACAGTTTTGCTAAGCCCACCAAAAAGTTATCTTAATCCAGCCCAAACAGCAGTCCACCTTAGTCATGGTTAGGGTATAATGGCATATAAAAAGTTTTTTTTTGAAAGGAGGAAAACCGTGGAATGCTAAGGAGGAGTTTAGCATCCATTTTGATTGATAATGATGAGCTTAAAAAATATGTCTGTGCTAATGCTACGGTGTCACGATATTTGCTTAATAAACTATTAAAATTTTATTTTATATAATTAGAAATAATTTTTGTGGAATCTGTCCATTTGAGCTTTAATTTAATTCAGCGTGAGGCTCACCTAACCAAGCACTAATTTTAAGCGAAGTGGGTGGAAAGGTTGCAAATTGCTAATTGCGGGATGATGTGATGAAACCGATATATTTTATATTAGTATAGATAGTAATATGCCCGTGCTAACGCTACGGTGCCACGATATTTGCTTAATAAACTATTAAAACTTTATTTCATATAATTAGAAATAACTTTTGTAGAATTTGTCCATTTGAGCTTTAATTCAATCCAGTGTGGGTGTTGATGAGAAATTTGATTCCCACGCACTGGCCTGAGAGATTTGTTTTACTCTAGTGCAGGTCCAAGATGGTCGCCTTTGGTGAATTTAGGACGTGTCAGTTGGTTTGATCCTGTAACCAACAAGAAAACAAGAAATAAGCATTAAGTTAAAATTAGACCCTACCGGATCGGCTGAAGACATCAATAAACATATAATTGCTATCCCAAAGCACATTTATACTAAGTGATTAGGATAGATCGGTAGTATACCAAGACAGTATAAATCATTTAGGCTAAAGGCACATTAGGATAATAATTATCTGCATTGATAACCTAGCCGATGCTGCAGGTCTAATGTGAATCGGCTAGTACTCCGATACATTTTATAAAAAGATATTAATCTAACCTAAATGCAATAAACCTAGATCAATCGGCTGTCAACATAACTTGACAGATTGATACCGGCTTAGGGCATTTAAATAGATTGAGATCTTAATATAAAAGGTGACTTTAATATATCTAATAGAAATTAATACTAGAAGATAACTAAAACAGGTAAGACCGGCTGAAACCCCGGCACTGTCTCTAATGATAAACATTAAACCGAACAGATTTTTATACTTCTAAAAGCGACTTAACAGGTCGATTAGATACAACATTAAGTAAAAAAAGAAATACTAGATCTGTATAAGCTAATGAGAACCCCTCGAGACAATAGACACGACATATAATCTAATTAAACCTCTGGATCTAACTCTATCGGCGGTTGTCTTCAGAGAGAAATCAACCGATTGCGAGATATATCTAGACATTGCTCTAGATTATATGCCACATATGATAGATTAAGCAATTTATAACATCGAAACTAGAGTATCATGATTATGAAAGCACTAACCCCGACGACACAAACCACTTGTAACAAGGAATTACCTTGTTTGGAGATCGAAGCCGATGCAGCCCGAGCAAGAGCAAGATTGTCGAAAGGAATAAATAAAAGGGTGGCGATGCGCCGAAGTTGATTGATTGTGTGTTGTTGTTTACAAAGAACCCTCGGGTCTTATTTATACCCAGGTATAACGACATCCGTGTAGGACACGATTTTTACCTTATCTATCTACTATTTACAGTACGACAATATCTCGGGACGCAGTCCCACGCCACATTACAAAAGGAATATCTATACAACTTTCTATTTTACAGATACAATTGTCGTTACATAACTTTATCCATAAGATGACAATATCTTTAACTCATAATTTAGAGACCGAATCCAACACCTTATCTTCATGTTTTCCTTTCGGGACTGGCTCCACTTCTATTTCAACTCGGAATCGGCTATCGGCTATCCTGGTCCGATTAGGGCTTAGCCGACGGGCTCCGCAGCCGATTCGGACTCAGCCGACGCGGCCTCTGTTTTTCCGCAGATCGCGCATTTTCTCTGATTCCGCTTCAATCTCTGCTTTAAACCCGAGGATTTTGGTTACCAAATTTGGTCGTTAACACATGTCCCACAAGTCCGCGATATGAAAATATTACGAATTTTGTGCAATCCGAATTCCAGGCGCAACCCTAGGTCGATTCTGTTTTGGTCGTTATGAAAACTCTTTAAATAACGCCTGCCGCCCGCCAAACAACTCATGCCGTCAACACAAGTCCACAACATCAAACGTCCTCGAGCTCTCTGGCGACCTCTCCGGTTCCCCCGGGCTCGCGGCAACGACTTCTTCCTCCGACGACCCCAGGTGTCCCAATGGCGACCTCCGCCGCTCCATCGGCTTCGTCCCTCGTCGAGTTCCCTGAGGTATGCCCTAATCGGCTAAAACCCTTCTTTTTGCTTATTTCCCTTTGTAGATCTGAATTCTAGGGTTTATAATTCTGAAATTTACATTTTTTCCTGATTGTAGCATCTTGCTCACCAAGTAGTAATCCCTAGCCTGCTACAAAATGAGAGATACTTCCTAGGGCCAATCGGCAATAAGGACCCCACTGAGTTTATAGTAGCCGAAACCAATATGATGCCCTATAGGATGAGAAATCCAAGCTTAAGTCATTGGGCAGGCACTTTCAAGTCGTGGCCATCAACAGACGAGTCTTGGCCGGCATAGTATAAGAGGATGCAGTCGGCCAAGAAAAGCCGCTGGGAAGAAATTGGGATAGCTCAATGCCTTGCTCTGTCTGTAGCCGATATGGCAAAAGACGAACCCCTGATGTCGGTTGCCACCTACTTTTGGAACAACACCTGGAATGCCTTCGTGTTTCAACAGGGCCCAATGACCATTACCCTAGCCGATGTAGTTATGATAACCGGATTAGATGTCCTGTCATCGGCTAACCCCAACAGATTGGCAGGCAAAGGCCAATTTTCATTCAAAACTAAGGCCATAGGGGGTTGGAACGGTTTCGTGGCCATAAACATGAAGGAAGGGCCGATCAGTGCCAGAGAGACTACCGTGTTCTTGATGATGTGGCTGGAAAAGTTCTTCTTTTGCGGATCTAGCTGTGGGCCGACGGCAAATTGGCAAGTGATAGCCAAAGCCTTAATGGACAAGAAGAAGATCCCATTAGGCAAGTTTTTGCTCGGCTACTTGTATCAAACCCTGAACCATGCGGTCTCAAAAATTGCCTCCAACACCAACATCAACACTGGGGGTCCCTGGTGGTTTCTCCAACTGTGGCTGGTGCTGATGACACAGAAGATAGCCGGTCGACCACAATTGACTGAGGCACGCTTCCCCCTGCTGGAGCCGATCGAAGATGAGGAAGGGGGTGAAGCGACCATCAGAAGATGCTTGTGCTACGGTGAAGCAGCGGCCATGCATATCGGATTTAAGCAATCAGCCGAGCTGCTAGCCGAATGGTTTCTGTCCTTGTATGATGGATTCGCCAAGGACAACCGATGCTGGTACTTCTACAGGGACCGATGCTGGTACTAGATCTGTATAAGCTAATGAGAACCCCTCGAGACGGTAGACACGACATATAATCTAATTCAATCTCAGGATCTAACTCTATCGACTGTTGTCTTCAGAGAGAAATCATCCGATTGCGAGATAGATCTAGACATTGCTCTAGATTATATGCCGCATATGATAGATTAAGCAATTTATAACATCGAAACTAGAGTATCATGATGATGGAAGCAGTAACCCTGACGATACAAACCACTTGTAACAAGGAATTACCTTGTTCGGAGATCGAAGCCGATGCAGCCCAAGCAAGAGCAAGAACGTCGAAAGGAATAAAATAAAAGGGTGGCGATGCGCCGAAGTTGATTGATTCTGTGTTGTTGTTTACAAAGAACCCTCGGGTCTTATTTATACCTAGGTACAACGACATCCGTGTAGGACACGATTTCTACCTTATCTACTATTTACAATACGACAATATCTCGGGACGTAGTCCCACGCCACGTTACAAAAGGAATATCTATACAACTTTCTATTTTACAGATACAATTGCCGTTACGGGACTTTATCCATAAATGGTAATATCTTTAACACATAATTTGGAGACCGAATCCAACACCTTATCTTCATGTTTTCCTTTTGGGACTGGCTCCACTTCTATTTCAATTCGGAATCGGCTATTGGCTATCCTGGTCCGATTCGGGCTTAGCCGACGGGCTCCGCAGCCGATTCGGACTCAGCCGACGTAGTCTCTGTTTCTCCGCAGATCGCACATTTTCTCCGATTCTGCTTCAATCTATGCTTCAAACCCGAGGATTTTGGTTACTAAATTTGGTCGTTAACAGTGGTGCCCACCTAACCAGCACTAATTTTAAGCGAAGTGGGGTGGAAAGATTGTAAATTGCTAACTATAGGATGATGCGATGAAACTGATATATTTTATATTAATATAGATGATAGAGTAGAAAATAATGAGAAAATCTAAGTCAAAGAGAAATCGAACTTAAGGCCAACAGCATACTCCTGTTAGTTTTTCACTAGCGGAGCTACATGTTGTTATCGGCATATACAAAAGTTGATTTACATATAGCTTGCTTATGTAGGAGTATTTGTGTCCATGTCACCTTAGAGGAGGAGATAATTAGAAAAAAAAGTGACCGGTGGTTAGTCAACCAGCATCTACGAATTCCACATAATAACATTTTTTAACTTTATATTGAGGTAATCGTACGAGGAGAATGAGATCGAATAGTTTATCACTATACTTCAACCAACTAGCATCTACAGATTCCACATAATAACATTTTTTTTACTTTATATTGAGGTAATCCTACGAGGAAATCGAATAGTTTATCACTATATTTCAACCATAAGACAGTGCATTATCTTCGAGAGCTTTTTCTCCGATTGGAAGAGATATATACATCCCTATCATTTTAGGATGTAAAAAATTTAAATTGGTTGGATTGGTTATATATAATAGTGAACGGTTGATAATGTTAAAGACTTTTATCCTTATAAGGTATAAAGATGAAGGTGTATATATGTTTTCGGAAATACGGAAAAGGCTCTAGCTCCTTGGTTTTTTCATTTAATCTTATTTTTCTGTAAAGAATTATATATCTATATGTAGTATGTTTGTACCTCCTGGCCAACACTTTTTCTTATAAAAACTCCTAGCTAACACAGAATACTAGTATTTTTTTTCGATGACAGAAGAAAACTAAAGAGCAGATACAATGCTGAATCGCTAATATTTCTATCCTATTTGTGAAATTATTTTGGTGCCAAATTATCTTCCAAATGATGTGGTGAGGAGGGTATATATACATTGAATTCTTCAAAGATATTTACTTCGTTTTAAAATAAAAATAAGTATAGTCACCAGTGAAGTAAAAGAGGGCTCGTAGATTGATGATTGATTGATTGATTGGTGCTGTATTAAAAATGCCGGCTCCAAAGCCGGCCTCCAAGTGCAGATGTGCTAGAGCACAGATGGCAAGGCTCCATGGATTGCTTGCGTCGTCTCCGTTCAAATTGTAGGTCCGTTCGGTTGGTTTTCACACAGTATTTTTGTCTCACACCAAATCAATATCAGTAATCAACCAATTTAAAATAATAATATTTTTCTTTCATATTAAATTAGCATCAGCACCAGTAAGCGAGCGAGCGAGCGACACTGCATGTCGACTGCTCATGTCGAGATCTCTCAGACGATCAGATCGGAACCGGATATTCAGATGGAACATATCGCTGCAACAAGTAGGGACTATAGCTAGTAGTACTACGACAAGCACGCGTCAGCTACTGGACTGGCCGTCCCCGCAGTGGTTTTGCGGTTTCGTACGAGCATTTGGAATAAATCCGTTTCGTCCCTGTTACAACTTTTGGTCTCGTCGTTTCATTTATACGTATGTTTATAAATTAATATTTAAATTTTAAAACTTAATTTTATAGTTGATTTTATGATTTTTCATCACATTTTATTTTAATATTTGTTTTTAAGTCGTTAAATATATATATATATATAAGTTTTACTCATAAATTAATTTTTAACTGCTAATAAACATATCCATAAGTAAAATTATTTATCTGATTGATGTGCGTCATATATATCCATCCTAACTAGTAAGCTATAAGAAAAAAATAAAATTAAATCTGTTTTTTATTGATTTTATAGAAATATACACGTTTAGAATGAATTGTCAGAAATGTTTTGTTGTCGTAGAGGATGGTGTGAATTCGCAGCGAGTTCACGTGGTTTCTTGAACTTGTGACATGTTCGTGAATCGTGATGTCGATCACGAGTTCGTGCGTAGAAAGTGCGTGGGTGCGAATTTAAGACGACTTCGTATTCCTGCGAAACAAACGCACGCGATTGATTAATTAATTAATCAACGGAACTAACAATTAATTAATTGTCCATTATTTTTATTAATTGTTTTTAAACGTTTATATCCATGTAAAATTAACATAAAAATATATTTATTTTATCTTAAAAATATAAGTATTTTTAAATAGTGCCAAGACAAACTTTTTAATTTTGACTATTAATAACAAATAAAAAAAAAGATTGATATTACTATATTTATCATTAAACCAACTATCATAATATACTACTCTATTTATTTAAAATAACTTATTTTATAAATAGTATTGGTCAAGGCAGCATCCTGTAGACCGTATCGAAGTTAAAAAAAATGTTTATATTTCAGAATGAATGACAGTGTATTTTTGAAGAAAAAATCGTAAACTATACTCCTGTTGAATATGTCTCAAATACGATTGATCGATCCATCGGTCAAATTCGATTGATCGATCCATTGGTCAAATTTAGGTCCAGTTTGGTTTACCTTTTTAAAAGCTAAAACTGACTTTTGATTTTTAAATTTTAAAAAAAACTCTAAAAAGCCAAAAGCAAGTGGGGGTTTGTTTGGAGTTAGTTTTGAGTTAATTTATTTGGGTGAATGAAATATAAAATACTTGCTATTTTTAAAATGATAAATATTTATTGTTAATAGGAATAACACTATAAAGTAGCATTATATAATATTTGTTATAACAAAATAGATTTTAATTTTCTATATTTCGATGACAGACGGGTAGAAGAAAAAAGCTCTCCAAAGTAAACTTGGGTTTTTCTAATATAAATGTAACTTTTTAGCTTTTAAAAAATCAGATAAAAAGACAGCTATTTCAGCTTCGACTAAGAAGTCATCTATCTAAAAGCTAAAAGCTGAATCAAACCAAACCTTAGTTTCGTCGTTTCATCAATCACTCGCGCCTGTATGTGAGTATGCGATGATGACGCAGTAACAAGGAGTACCTTTCTATCTGATATAAAGGGCACCGAAAAGCACAGCCCCGGAAAAGTGCTCTGGAGGCTGGGTTCCGCGCGGGAGAGAGATAATTAATTTGGTCAGAGCGGCTTGGAATATCTTCGGGTGGGCACCTGAGAGCAAAGTGAGTCTCTAAGCACTTGTTTCTAAATAGGATGTAAGTTCATATATAATAAGGTGAATAAGAGAAATAAGGAACCATCTCCTTTACATAAATTTTAAGAGAAAGATAAACAAAAAATCAATAAATTAATAAAAACAAATAAAGTAAAATTACAATGATGTATTAGAACAAACATGATAGAGATAATTTGTTATATATATTGTCTTTTAATTAATAAGTCGATGATGTGATATCACATCTTTATAAAACTTGCTCTGAGAGATCCATCCCCACTGCATTGCCCCTGCTAAGCTTAGACATGTGAGTGGCTTTCGTTTTCAAAGCAAGGACAATAATAATGCAAAGGATGTAGTAGAATCTACCTGTTGGGGGATTGGGGGAAGATCACACTTCATCCAAAGGCTGACAATTAATCTCGTTTGGCCGGTGAAATTCAGGCACCAGCGAGATGTTGATTTTTCTGGTTTTTTCTTTTAATTTTCTAAAAAATAATTTAAAATGCACCACAAGAGAGAGGAAGATAAGGTAGAGACATGTTGGTAAAAAGGGATATTAGTTATAATATATTTCATGTACTGTCTGTAGCCTTAATTTCAAGAGATAGATCAAGTGCATATGAACCGAAACTTACAAAATGTAATAAGGAGTTAGACCATGTTAAAATTGTTTTGGATTTAACTGAATCATAAAACTAGAGGCTTTTTAACTGAATTATAAATATTAGGAGGCATGCATATGTTATTTCCTATACTGTCTGTAGCCTTCACTATTAGAAAAATGGTCTTTGATCTAACTGACAAAATCTATAATACTCTCAGTTTTGATAGAAACCGAGACTGAAAATATTTTTAGTCCCGATTAGAAAGTGCAACGGGACTTTATGATCTTTAGTCCCGGTTGATGTTACCAATTAGGACTAAAGATCATTTTTAGTCCCGGTTCAAAAAAATCTGCAGATCCTATTATTTTTAGTCACGGTTGGTGTTACTAACTGGGACTAAAGATCAACATTTGTCCTGGTTGTATATATATCAATCGGGACCAAAGAAAAACGCTTGTCCTTATCTCTTCGTCAAATGCATGAGGCCTTTATCTCTCTCCCTCTCCCTCTCAGCGCGTCGTGCCCAACCTCTCTCTCGGTGCTCCCTCTCTCTCCCTCTCTTAGCTCTCTCTACCTCTCTCCCTCCGCTCACTTGCGACGGCATGGAGATGCCGGCGACGGTGCGGGCAGGGGCGGGCGACGACGGGTGACGGCTGATCCGTGCTCCCCTCTGCCAGATCCGTGCTCCCCTCCACGGTGATGGTGGTCTCGGTGCTCCCCTTCGCTGGTTCCGTGCTCCCTTTCACAGTGGCAACAGTCTTGGCTGTCCCCTCCGCCAAATCCGTGCTCCTTTCCACTGTGGCAGCGGTCTCGGTGCTCCCCTCCGCCGGATCCGTGCTCCCTTCCGCGGTGGCGGCGGTCTCGGTGCTCCCCTCCATCGAATCCATGCTCCCCTTCGCGGTGGCGGCGGTCTCGGTGCTCCCCTCCACTGGATCCGACGTTGTGAAATTTTTTTAAATTTTTTTTGATGTTCTTTGTGATATATGTGATGTTTTGTGAATTTTGTGATGTTTTGTTATGTAAATTTGTGATGTGGAGGAGATTTGGGAACATTTGTTAAATGAATTTGGTTTCAACAGAAATAAAACAATGAAAAAAACATTTGGGATGTTGGGAGGGTGTCTATATCTTTAGTCCCGATTGATAACACTGACCGAGACTAAAGATACACATCTTTAGTCCTGCCTTTGTTGTTCCGGTTTGTATCCCGAGACTAAAAAGGGTTGCAAACTAGGACTAAAAATCGTTTTCATAGCAGTGCTTAACTTCAAGAGATGGAGCCATTGAATATGAAGCAAAACTTACAAAATGGAATAAGGAGTTAGAAGATGTTAAAATTGTTTTGGATTTAATTGAATCATAAAACTAGAGACTTTCTTTAACTGAATTATAAATATTAAGAGACATGCATATGTTATGGAATAGAGGGGATTTGGCACTAAAAGGCTATAGCTTTAACTGAAACATATGCATGCCTCTTCGGAGAGGTGCATGAAGCAATCTGCGACACGCATCAATCGGTTCACAAGATGAAATGGCTACTTCGAAGAGCAGGATATTTTTGGCCGACGATGCTGGAGGATTGTTTCAGGTACTACAAGGGTTGCTAGAATTTTCAGAAGTTTGGAGCTATAAAAAGGGCACCAGCATCGGCTATGAACCCAATTATCAAGCCTTGGTCGTTCAGAGGTTGGGGAATCGACATGACCGGCCAGATCAATCCACCCTCGAGCAAGGGCCATAAATTCATATTGGTGGCAACAAATTATTTCACAAAATGGGTGGAAGCAATTCCTTTAAGGAAGGTTGATTCAAAGGACGCAATCGAGTTTGTTAAGGAGCACATTATATACCGATTCGGTGTCTCTTAGACAATAATAACAGATCAGGGATCTATCTTCATATCGGACAACTTTGTTCAGTTTGTCGACGTCATGGGCATCAAGTTGCTCAATTCTTCGCCGTATTATGCTCAGGCTAACAGACAGGCAGAGACCTCTAACAAGAGTTTAATCAAGCTGATAAAGAGAAAGATCGCCGAATATCCTAAGCAATGGCACAGCCGATTAGCCGAATCATTTTGGGCCTATCGGATGGCTTGCCACGGATCAATCCAAGTGCCTTCATATAAACTGGTCTATGGACATGAAACAGTCCTGCCATGGGAAAACATCATCGGCTCAAGAAGAATTCAGTTACAAGATCAGCTTACAGCCGATGATTACTACAACCTGATAGTAAATAAATCAGAAGATCTGGTGTTGTCACGGATGAGAGCCTTGGAAAAGGTAACAAGAGATAAGGAACGAGTAGCCCGCCATTATAACAAGAAGGTTGTGCCTAAGTCTTTTGAAGAGGACGAACTCGTTTGGAAATTGATATTGCCGATTGGATCAAGGGATAGTAAATTCGGCAAGTGGTCACCAAATTAGGAGGGGCCTTTCAAGATCCACAAATGCGTCTCCAAAGGAGCCTATATGCTAGAAGGATTGGATGGAGAGGTATTTGAAAGGGCTCTGAATGGCAAATATTTAAAGAAATATTACCCAAGTGTATGGATCAACTCATGATTCGGCTATGGTTGTGCCGATTCATGTTAGCTGATGCATTGTGATGCACACATCGCCTTTAGGACGATATTATGCCAAATTTCCCCTAATTTTTCTACATCGGCTCAGCCTAGTCGACAGCGACAAGATATTTGATTTGATAATTTTGTTAATGCTGAGAACACCATCAACAAAATTAGGGGGCAAATACAATATGATATCAAGAAGGCAGAGCAAATTTTTCAAAATTTTTTAAGCCTTCAAGCAAGTTTAATGTGACCGGCAAGCATGCATTAAGTGGAGAACAAGTAAGGCAAACCGATTACAAAAGATAGTTCGAATCAGTTACAAGAGTTGGTGAAAGCCGATTGCATAAATAGTTAGATTACAAGATTTACGAGTTTTGCCTCGGCCAATTATTACAACCGACTCAGCGCCCGTTTTTATCAACCTACGTTTTTGGCTTCGGTTGATAAAAACTGTTGCTTTTTCAACCCCCTCGGGACTCCCCCAATCTTTGGGGAAGCTAAACCCTTCCTTTGGTTGGGATAAGGAATCTTCCTCCCCACCCGGGATGGGATGGAAAAACGGTAATGAAATCTTTAACAATTCCATACCAGCCCGGGTGGTGAAGCAGAGCTAGAGGGAAGCCCTCGCTACCACGTTAGGTTTGGAGAGAGATGGGACCTGTTATAGTTTAAGGGGAGCAAATGCAAGCTTTTTCTTTCCATAGCTGGCCAAATGACTACCGGATCATCGGTCTACTCTACCTCAATTCACCATTTCGAACTTTATAGCGGGGAATGTCCCGTCCACCAATAGTATACAGAATTTGGATACGTCACTAACTATAGTGAAAAGGATCTTCGGAGTTTTTACGATGTTCCAATCAATGGGTAATTGTTGTTTGTTCCTGAAGGGAAAACCGTTCGAGCTGTTCCTGAATAGCTTCCTTCAAAGGTCCTCGGTGAATGTCTTGCTAGAAGATAGAATTTCTTGGAATTGGGGGGACACGATTTCCGGTGAAGAATAGCGGGGAAAGTACGATTAACTCTGTTTTTGCTTCTTTAATTTCTCCCGGCTCACCCATCAGCCTGGGCAATGGCCATTCGCCTCAAGTACTCATGCGCCAGGATATGTCGCTTCTTAAACGAAGTATAAAGATTGAAAGACTTTGGGCAATGTACACTAGGGCCTCTTACCCTCTCGAGCTAACCTGCTCGTGGGTCAAGATCGTTCATATCCCATACCCGCTTCAATAGGCTACTCACTAGTACGTAAAGTTGATATTGAAAAATAGCAATTAGTGCTTTAATAATTTAGGATTCTATGCTATGATAAGCCTATCGCCTGACTTCATACCTTTCGCTTAGCTCAAGTGACTACGTGCCTATCGCTTCGCTCGACTGCAAGAGATTTCCAATTGGGTAGATTAAGCCTAACCTGTTAAAATCCGCGAGCCCCTTCTCATATTCGGAACTGGTACAGTAAAAACTCTTGTGGGCTCGCTCCTGCTGCTTGACTCGACCGGACGGGAGAGGTTGTTTAAGAATCGAGATAGGCACTCAGAAATCAAGAGTAAGATAGACGTCTAGGGGAGCAAAGCCTGTTTTTTGCTTCCTCAATTGATAGATCAGGGCCCCTCCTGCCAGCCCGAATGAAAGGCTCTTTCAGGAAGTAGTCCCATCACTCTCGGGCCTGAGCTTTCTCTTTGTTTAGAATTGAAAGAGAAGTTTTTGGTAGTGGGGTGCGTGGTGTATTAAAAGTGGATATAGACCCCGGACAAGAAAGCCTTTTCTTAAGCACAAATGCGGTACTATTTTGAGCAAGCAATCTCTTCTACAAGTCTGATCAATCCAAAATATTGAGGCTGGATTTAGAGAATCAAAAAGCAATCAACCATCCCCAAACAAAGTGCTCCCGGCTGGGAGAAAGCGATTCATTCCAACCAGTGAGACTAGCTTTTTGATTTATAGGGCTCTTCTTCTATAGCTCTGGTACCCACCGAGTTGCTTACAACGGTACCCTAACGTGTTGTATTGTCTTTTTTTGGGGTTCATTTATCCAGTTATTTCCCATGGCCTCAATAAGAAAAACGGACATTGAAGACAACATCGCACCGATTTCAGAGACTGTTCTGTTGGCTGCCTATCGTCGTAGAAGCGGTGACTTTGAAAGATTATGCGGATTGGGTATCCAATCAATTAATCCTCCAAACCAACTAAACCGGGGAAGCTGAAGCGGAAATGCAATTGTCGGGTGAGGGAAGGGGGAAGCTCCAGGAAGGCTTCACTTGCTCACTCTAAAAGCTCTAACGCTCGTTTACGGGCGGAGTGCATAAGAAGCCCTTATTGAAGTAGGGCGAGGCCCGAGAATTTTCATGTCTTTCAATTCTCGTACTCGTAATTGGAAAGTTACGGAAGGAGATCCATCATTTTGCAATGAAAACTACATAAAAATGGGAGCAATTCATAATCACTACTAGAAGCGACCCACGGTTAAAAAAGTTCTATACATAAGAAATTTAGACTTTCTTCCGCGGAGCTATTCCCAACATATCGCACATTTTCCATTTGTTTTATACTCTTTGTAATTCAATGCTTGAGATAATTTAATATTTCTCAAATCGAGTATATTTATTGTATTCTTTCTTTTTAAAAGTGCTTTCTTCAAAAAGAGCATACCCCTAAAAATGCCAAGTGGTGTTATAGCTCCTAATTTATTATTTCATAATCATTCATAATTTATTTATATAAATATATAATCCAGATGTTGATACAATTTATTTTTTAGTACTTGATTGATTTTGCTTTGTTTATCCCAGTTTTTATTTGGATTTTGTGTGAAAATGAAACAAAAAGAAAAAAAGGAAGGAGTCTTTATGTCTCGTTACCGAGGACCTCGTTTAAAAAATACGCCGTCCGGGAGCTTTACGGGACTAACTAGTAAAAGAACTAGATCCTGAAGTATCTTTAAAAACCAATTGCGCCCGTCCCCTAACTAACGATTATGCTGCTCTCGCCTTTTTGTAATCTTTCTTTTTTTAAAATTCACTACTAATTTGTATGGCCTCCTTAGTCACCCTATCCACTCTCGTCCTGTTTTCGGGTTCCGGGATGAGGATATTTCGATGATTTCTCCCTCCGTAGGTGGAAAACGCGTGGGTGGGTGAGTAGAGTCTGTGCTGCTTTGGGGTCCTGATCGAGCAAGACTACGTCCTATCTATCTACACCTCTCCAAACACAATATCTTGAGTACCCGGAACCATGTCGGATCTTCCCCTAACTCAACCCGGGAATGGACCGGAGGGAATCGCAGCATAAGGAATGTCCACGTCTCGTCGCAAGGCTCATTTTTAGTTTTGGGACGGCGGGAGTCATTGGTTCAAATCCAATAGTAGGTAGGTAGGTAGAAAAATTACTAGATAGCATTGGACCTACTTCGCTTCGCTATCTAATAACTTTTTCTACCCCTCTTCCCTTTTTCAAAATACAAACCAATGGGATGTGGAGAAGGTGCAGCGGATTTCTTTCCGTTGGATGCGGCTGTAGTATTAGTAAGAGGAGGAAGGGTTAAGGATTTACCCGGTGTGAGATATCGCATTATTCGAGGAGCCCTAGATGCTGTCGCAGGCTTCCCGCGTGGGCGGATTAGCAATCCCTAGTCTTCCATAACACGTATTGGACTTATGTTTCCTCCTCCTCGAAGATGATGGATCTATCTGGTCCGGTTACGACCATTCTTTATGGCTCTGTACCAATAGTACAGATTCGATTTAGGCTCTTTAAAGAATCACACAACTGGTTGGATTTCTTTTTAGCTGTCGGCCCCTTGCCAATTGATTCTGACTTGTTTTATCGAGAGCAGAGGCGAATTGTGCAAAGGCTTGTAACTCTGCAAATTGAGCTAATTCCAAGGAATTCAGCAATAGCCGAGATTGCTTTACGACGGATATCGTCGATGTCTTCGATCGCCTTAACGTCGGCTGCATCGGTCCCGGTCACTGGCTTCATCGCCTTCGTCAGATCCGTCAGATAGGACACGGACACCTTGATGCTTGATCGTTCATCTTCTATCTCCTTCGGCAGGTCGACCACGTATTCTTCTTGGACCGCAATCTCGGTCTCAATCTGGACGAATTCGGCTACCAATTTGACCCGAGACGCATGAAGCCGATCGAGTGTGGCAATCGACTCTGTCTTCAACGCATCAAACTTGGCCTTCTGTGCCTTGATCTCTTCTTGGTTAGATTTGATGGCCGCCACTAGTGATTTGTTCTCTCGGCGATCGGCTATGTGCTGCTTTGCTCGTTTTATGCCAATGCGCTTCAAGGAAGGTTGCTGGCGCGATTGTATCGGCCAACTCGTCTAGAAGCCTGGCTTGGATCTCTTTGAATCGATTACGGATGAAACCGCAATCGGCTACCAGCGTGTCCAAGTAGCCCTCCAGCCGATTAGCCATGTCGGCCAGCGTGTTCCTTAGGTCTTCATCAAGCGGCACTAGGGCCCTGTCAGCGACCTCATCCGGATCGATGAACTCCGACAAGTCGAAGCCCAGGAGTTCAGCTACGCTCTGCCAGGCAAAGAATAGTTATAGCATGGACAGAGATCATGGAGCCGATTGCGGAGAAGACAGTTATAATACTTACTTGAACTGTTGGAACTGATGTAGCTTCGTCATCGGCATTCCTATCACCTGCAGCCGACAGAGTGTGTTCACTTGATACCTGGGGGGCAGGTGTCGGGGCGCGAGGAGGCTGAAAAGGGCACAAGGTTAAAGATCGGCTAATAAGAGCAAGTATGCAGAATCAAGATAACTTACTGAACGGAGAGGAGCCGTTTTCTTCTTGGTGGCTAGCTTCTTCCTCTACCGATGTAAAAAATATAGTAAGACGAGTATGAATAGAGAAGTCAGGAGACCAAAAGTATTGAAAGTCGCTTACCGGCGTCGGATGGACGAGGCGTTTTGGTGGACTTGGCGTTTTCTGCACAGAGGCCTCGTCGGGTGACGGAGTTCGATCGTACTTGTCGGAGGAGCTTGATTCGGCTGCCGCGTCGTCAAGGGCTTTTTCCATCTCCTCGTCCTAAACCTCTTCATCGAGCATGGTGTTGACATCCGGGTCGACGGGAGGTAGATCATCGGCCGAGCTTGGTTTCTATTTCTTCGCAGGCTTCTTCTTCGCCGCAATCGGTGCAGCGGTAGCCAATGGCTTGTCCCATTTTTGCCAACGGAGAGGTTCGTGGGTTTGGCCGTGGAGGAGGGTTGACACCTTCGGCACGTTGAAGTCGATTATGGATGGCACCAACCCACAGCCGCTTGGCAGCACGCCAGGGCCATAACTGATGGGCACTCCTGATCGGCTCGCCTGGGGAGGAGAAACATCGTTCATCTGCAGGAACAAAGGCATGAGTGATGAGACATGCACACTATAGCCGATAAAGGAGAAAGGACTAGAAAAGAATTGCTTACCAATGGAATCATGTCAGGGTCGATGGTGGTGAGATACATGGAAACCAATTGGTGAAATATGTGTGATTTCCATTCTGCCCACAATCGGCTAAAGACATTTGTCCTTGTGACCGCTAGCTCGATGACCCCGAAGCTGCCAAGAGGAGGGCTTGGGAGGCTTAACAGCCGAAGCATCATGATTCTGCCATCGATAGTGCCTCTAGTTTGGATTTTGAGTAATACAGTCCAATCGGCAATTGACCTAACCCAAGTTGCCTTGCAGCTGCCATCGGATGGTAGAATTCGTAGCTCTTCTGAATGTTTCTTCCTTGGTGGATGCCGACTGGCAGGATGCAAGGAGAGATGGCAGTGGTGAAGATCTCTCTCAGCTTATCAAACTTTGGAGAATTGATTTCATCTAGCTGAAGGTCGTCCGGTCGCTTAAACTTGGTAAACTTATCGTAAGCGAACCAGATGGTAGAGCCGGTTGGGAACCCGTTGTAGAAATTGCTGAACCAGTTTTTGAAATATTCGGCTGACAGCTTTGAGCCCGAGTAAGAAGAAGCAGCTTCTCCATACGACATATAGCGCCGAGTGGTTATCTCCTCGTCATCACAGTGTTTTGGCTCGGCTAGGGGGTAATTGGCCTCAAGCAGGCTTGGCTGATTGGCAACTTTATAAGTGTATACGTTGAGCCATAGCTGAAGCAGCCACCAGGGCCCTTCGGTGTTGATAGATTGTTTCAAAGCCAGCTTCATCAGCACACTGCTCAGAATTTGGTACAAGTAGCCGAGCAAATATTTCCCCGGGGGGATTTTCCTTTTCTCCACTAATGCTTCGGCTACATGTTGCCAGTTGCTGGTCGGCCCACAACTTGATCCGCAGAAAACGAATTTCTCCAACCACATCATCAAGAAAGCCGCATGTTCTCTGTCGGAAACCGGGCCATCCTTCATGTTCATTGATATGAATCCGCTCCAGCCGCCGATGCTCTTGGTCTTGAAATTATGGTGGCACTTGATATTCAGATCAGAGGGGGCAACAGCCGATGTTATGTCCAGACCGGTTAGCATGACTATGTCCATAAGAGTTGGCGTCATCGGCCCTTGCCTAAAGAGGAACGCGTTCAGCGTGTCCGACCAAAAGTAACTAGCAGCCGATAGCAATGGTTCATCCTTCGACATGTCGGCTAAAGTCAGAGCTAAGCATTGGTCGATCCCTATTTCGTCCCAAGTGGCTTGCTTGCTAGCCGATATTCTAGCATACCGGGATGGCCAAGATTTGTCTGTTGAGGGCCATGATTTAAAGGTCCTTGTCCAGTAGGATAAGTCTGGGGTAGAAAACCTAAAGGGGATCCGATTGGTTTCAGCGTTGATGAACTCAGTAGGGTCTAGGTTACTAATCGGTCCTAACAGCAGCTGGTCGGGATGAAGAAGGCTAGGGATCATAATTTGGTGGGATAGGTGCTACAAATCGCAAGAAGGAATAATGGAATCAAAAAAGAGGGAAAAAACCAGATTGCGCAAAGTGAAGAGTTTGAGCCGACAAGAAACTTACCTCGGGGTACTCCGCGGGGATCGCGTCGGAAGGGGCGCTTGAGGATGCCATTGGCGCAGGAAGATCGTCGCTTCGGGGGTGCTCGTCGGTGAGATCTGGAGGCGATTCCGATGAGGCAGTTGAGGGAGAGGGAGAGTTTTTTTGGGATAGGTCTTGAGGAGTAAAAGTGACAGCGTGGCTTGTTTCGGCGCCGGGCAAGCAATATTTAAAGAGTTTTTTTAGCCGAAACGGAATAGGACGGAAGTTACGCGGGAATTTGAAAAAGCAGCAAATCCGCGATATTATCTTATCACGGACTTGGGGGGCATGTGTTAACGACCAAATTTGGTGACCAAATCCCTAAGTTCAAGGTTGAAATTGAAGTGGAATCGGATCGAGAAAGTGATCTGCGGAGAAACAGAGCCTGCATTGGCCATGATTAAATCAGCTGGAAGACCAGTCGGCTGAGGCCGAATCGGATAGGGACAACCGATATCCAATTTCGATTCAGAGAAGATAGAACCGTTTCCGATAAAGAAGCTTGAAGATAAAAGGAAGATTTGGTTCCCAAATATTTGTTAAGATATTGCTATCTATGGATAGAGTCCTGTAACGTCAATTGTATCTGTAAAATAGGGATTTGTATAGATTTTTTCTTTTCTAACGCGGTATGGGATTACTTCCCGGAATATTGTCGTACCGTGTATAGTAGATAGATAGAAACCGTGTTCTACACAGACTTTGTTGTACTTGGGTATAAATAGGACCCGAGACCCCTTGTAAAATACACACATACATCAATACAAACTCGGCGCATCGCCAAAACTTTTTCTTTTAGACGAGTTCTTGATCCCGCTTCGGTCTGCATCGATTTCGACCCTCGAATAAGGTAAACACTTATCATTAGTAGTTTATATCGTTGAATCTAGTGCTTACATCGTCATGATACTCTAGATCTGATGTTATAGACTCCACAATTTATCATATACGGCATATAATCTAGGGTAATGTCTAGATTTATCTTGTCATCGGCTCGTTTCTCTCAAGAGACAGTAGCTGATAAAGCTAGATCTAGATGTTGAACTAATTTATATGTTGTATCCACCATCTCGAGGGGTTTACATCGGTTCATATAGATCTAGTACTTCTTTTTGTACTTAATGCTGCATCATTATGACCTATTAAGTCGCTTTTAGAATCATTAAGATCTATTCGGCTAGATGTTTATCATTAGAGACAGTGTCGGGGTTCCAGCCGGCCTTATCTGTTTTAATTATCTTTTAGCATCACTTACTATTAGATATATTAAAGTTGCATCTTATATTAAGATCTCAATCTGGTTAAATGCCTTAAGCCAGTATCAATCTATTGGCATCAGCCGATAGCCGATTGATCTAGGTTTAACGTATTTAGGTTAGACTAATATCTTTTCATAAGATGTATCGGAGTACTAGCCGATTCACATTAGATCTGCAGCATCGGCTAGGTTATAAATGCATATATTTGTTATCCTGATGTATATTTAGATTAAGTGGTTTATACTGTCTCGACATAGCCGATCTATCCTAATCACTTAGTTGAAATGTGTTTTGGGATAACAAATATATGTAAATTGATTCCCTAAGCCGATCCGGTACGATCTAACCTTAACCTTAACGCATGTATCTGTTTATTTCTTGTTGGTTAGCAGATCAAACAAGCTGGCACGCCTAATTCATCAAAGGTAGCCAAGGACGGACCTACATTGGAGTTAAGCAGATCTCCCAGTCCAGCGCGTGGGAAATATTTCTCATCAACAAAGAGCAGGAGTACCAAATATTGTACTCAAGTGTAGACTTGATGTGGTGGAAGATGTGCTTGATAGCTTGGTGATGTGAAGTTCTTAGAGAAAATTGAAACCTGGTGCACAGGCATACGAAGAAGTGGATCATGCTCTGGTACTCGTGCTGGTCAACTTCTTCAACATCCTCATTAGGTCTCAGCGATGAAGTAGTTGCCATGGGAGTGGCAATGGGCTTGTAGTCATCCATCTCGAATTTATTCAGCCAATCCTTGGAGTACTTGGTGGGTTTGCTTGATTTGAAGACCAAGGAAGAAGGTCAACTCTCCCATCATGCTCATTTCAAATTCCCTGCTCATCACATTTGAAAACCGGGCAACAAGAGCATGAGAAGAGCCAAAAAAATGATGTCATCAACATATATCTGAACAAGAAGAAAGTCAATGTCACTACAAACAGTAAACAGAGTTACGTCAATAGCTCACATTTCAAAACCATTTTGAACCAAAAATGTTTTCAATCTTTTGTACGAGCTCGGGAGCTTATTTTAAACCATAGAGAGCTTTATCAAGTTTAAAAACATGATTTGGAAATTTTGGATTTTTGAAACCATGAGGTTTTTTGACAGACTTTTTCCTCAATGACACCATTCAGAAAAGCATTTTTTACATCCATTTGAAAAAGTTTAAAACCTTTAGAAGTAGCAAAAGCCATAAAGGATTCGGATAGCTTCTAATCTAGGAACTGGCGCAAAGGTTTCTTCAAAATCCAAGCCATCACCTTAGGTGAATCCTTGTGCAACCAGTCTGGTTTTGTTTTGAACAATAGAACCATCTTTGTCGTGTTTGTTTTTGAAAACTCATTTAGTTTCAATCACATTAAGACCTAAGGGAGGCTCTACTAAGGTCCAAACGTTGTTTCTTTCAGAATTTTCTAACTCTTCGTGCATGGCATTAACCCAATTCTCATGAGATAAAGCATGACTAACATTTTTGGGCTCAAAGGAGACAACAAAAGCAGAATTAACAAGATAGTAAGACCACTTTCTACTGGCCCTCTCTACTAGGCCTCCAATCATCGATTGAGGAGGATATCGTTTTTGGATGTGTTGGGGAGCTGTAGGTCCTGATGTGCCACCATCGATCTCCTCAGGTACAATCGATGAAGATGAAGTGGATGGAGCTTCTCTTGTAGATGATGCAGTGGAAGGAGAACCAGTTTCTTGCTCAAGAGGTGAAGTGGCTAGAGGTGGAAGAACGAGATCATCATCGTCCTCACCTGAGTCCTTTTCCACAAAGATGCTTTCATCTGGAAAACCTAAAATGTTTGGTCTAGCACATGGGCTAGCCTCATCAAAATTAGCTTCACAAGTTAGTTGCAAGAAGATAAACTCGATAGGCATGAGAGTGAGTTGTGTAACCAAGAAAGATGCCATCAGAATATTGAGACTCAAACTTGTCCAAGTTTCTAGATTTGAGAACAAAGCACTTGCAACCAAACACTCTGAAGTGTGAAACACTTGGTCGATGACCAAATCTAAGCTCATAGGGTGTCTTTGTGCAGGATGATTCTCAAGAAGACACAGTTTGTGATAAAGCAAGTAGCAGAAATAGACTCAGTCCAAAACTTTTTTGAAGTAGCATACTCATTAAGCATAGTTCTTGTCATCTCCACAAGTGTGTGGTTCTTCTTTTCAACCACACCATTTTGTTTTGGAACATATGGCGAGAAAAACTGATGTTCAATTCCAAAGGAAGCACAAAAAGGTTTTTGAATTCAGTACCATTATCAATACGAATTGCTCGAAGAGATCCAGAAAACTCCAAGGCCAAAACGACGAGCAAGATCTCGAAATAAGCCAAAAGTCTCTTCCTTTGATTCAAGAAAATAAACCCAAGAGTAATGAGAGAAATCATCAACAACAACAACGACGTATCATTTCCCCAACCGATTGGACCCTAGCGAACCAATTATATCCATGTGAAGCGCTTATCTCAACCCATCCGTCATACCAAAGTTACAGGCTTGTGGGAGGAAGCTGTCATCTTGCCATGACGACAAGGAGCACAAACAAGAATCTTTTGAAGTTTCTAACTTGGGCAAACCTCGAATTAAATTCATACCATTGATTCGAGACAAGTGATCAAAACCAATGTGACCGAGAAGTTGATGCCAAAAGAACAAATCTATGTTGTCAGAAGAAATAAGATATTGAGAAGATCCAAGAGGAGAAGCATCAAAGTTTGCAAAGAAGATTTGACAATTTCGAGAAATGTCAAAAACTAGAGATTCAGAAGCATCAAGAACTAGAGACGTGTTTTTCTTGAATCGTGCCTGTCACCGCCACCACCTTCTCACGCGCGCACCGTCCCAGGTGGGCCCGCCTACTAGTGAGAGAGATATCAAGCTCATGCGCGTGCTCCTTCAGCCATCGGCTTCACGATCCTGGTCGACGCCTACTCATCCAATCAGAGTGTGTTGTTGCCCTTCATCGATCTGTGTCGCCGCTTGCATGCGGATATGGAGACGCCACGCGTCCTACACCCGTGCCTCGCTTTCGTCTCGGCTCACTTCCGTGACACGTGGGTCCCACGTGAGACCGTTCCTCCCTCATCCGACAAACCAACACGTGTCGTGTATGCCAGCATGGGACTCGCGTTGTACGGCTCCCACCCAAGCTAGGCGCGCGTTGTGCTGATTTCGTCCGTGCCAAACCGAAAGGCGATGCATGTCCCGCGCCCGCGCTGTAGCCGCGCGTGGCTAGAATCCTCGCTTCATCTCGCAAACGAACCAGAAGCCGCCACATGTCCTGCTACTCCATGTCGCATCGATCTCCCACGTGGACCCCATGCATTCGGTTCCTGCTCATGCCCGCCTTTGCTTCGCATGCGTGCACCATCATGGGCCGTTGTCTTGGACTTTGTCGGGCCAAGTGGATGAAGGAAGAGGGAGGCCGGCTCGAGCTTCTTTGCTTGGGCCGCCTCCTTCTCTCTCTCTTTTCCCTTTCTTTTTCTTCTGATTTTCTTCGCTAATTCTGGTGCATGTACTTGACCTTAAAAAGCCCGTTGTGAGTATGTTCATCTACCATGCACCATTTTGATTTCTACCTTGTTATCCGACATCCTTGACCGTTTCTGAACCTCAACTTCTCCCTGAGTTTAGTTTCGATCCTGCCGTTGACCCTATTTGACCTCAAGGATCCTTATGTCAATCTCACCTTTTCATATGGCATCCTGACCGCGCCGGACCTCTGCTCCTTCTTGCATAGTCTCGGTCTTTATCGTTGATCAAGGTTTCAGCTGCACACGTGTAACCAAACAACAATTATTCACATATTTTCTGTATTTCTAACCCTCGTCAATTTTCCATCACAGATAAATCAAAATCAACCTTTGTTTCACAATAAGCCAAAATGACGACTTGATTGCAGCAAGTCCGTCTCTGCGCGCCGTACATATGGGCTCGTCCAGCGAAGGCGACGGCTTAGATGCATGCGTGCCCCGTCGATTACCTGTACTACTAGTATCTCCTTGCAAATTGCAGGCAAGCGACAGTTACCGGTTTGCCTCATGTCGGACCTTTTTCTCTCGCCGAGCAGTAACAACGAACGGAGATGGAGATATGCAATCACACTGATCGAAAAGTTTACTGTTGTCTCCTAGAAGTGGCTGCCATTCACTGGATCCGGCTCAGCTAATCGCTAGAGAGTAATAGTAGATATATAAGTGTATAGCTGACTCAAGTTGGTAGCCGAACAAGTAGTAGCAAAATTGCAATACAAATTTAAGGCATGCCATTTCGTGAAAGTTGATACTACTACTAGCTTTGTACTTGTAGTTGTAGCTTGCAACTTGCCTTGATTTGTCCCATCCATCCTAACTCGGTCACTACTGCTATAATGCACGTACTGTTGGATCGACGTGGTCGACATGGCGGGAGGAATTCGTTGTAAAGTTGATTGGGTGATCGATCGTTATTTCGTTAGGTGTCTGGCACCCTGGCTAGAAAACGTTGGTACGCACTCGAAAATATCTGAAGATACGTAATTTATTCTGACTGTTTGTGATTAAATTTTTTAAGTTTAATTAAATTTATTTTTAAAAAATACATAGATAGGATTGGAACATATATGACACTGAAGCTTTGGCTCGCGGCGCGACGCAAGTCCGTTGCAAACACAGCGGAAGAGGAGACGGCGCAAACGCGCATGGCGCAGTCGCACGTCATTGCGCGGCGCGGCGCTAACGAAACCATCTCCTTTGATACTAATGTTTTTTAAACCGTATGATAACCGTACGATTATTATGATTTTAAACCATAATATACATTATAATAACTGTTTTATCATAATAAGATGATAATCTTTCTAAAAATAATTTGAAAAACCCGTGACTAAGTGATCGCGTGTGTGATAACCCTTCCATCTCCAAGAAACAAGAAATGAGGAAAAAAAAACCCGCGCGGCGGACGCAACGAACTTGGCTTGTGCACGCACTACGCACGAGTGCACGGCCCACACGGGCTGTCAGATACGAGGAAACAAGGGCCAAAGCAGCTCAAGCTGACGATACCGGTGATGGGGGCTAGGCTAGGCTAGCAGAGGCCACGGCGAATGATCGATCGATGTGTGCAAGTAGACATATTTTCTCTGTCTAAAAAATCTAATTTAGCTATGAACCTTAACACGTACGTATCCAATTCATAATTTGAATTGGATTTTTTATGAGACAAGGGTGTACGACGCAACGGCCAGGAGGCCATTTGCAGGTAAACAAACCGGCGGCCAAAGTACGTGTCGTGTCCATACTCCACGCACTGAAAAAAAGAAAAGAAAAGAAAAGGTGACGTGTCGTGTCGCCTGTGCGCTTAGCAGTGGCGAATCTATAGCTCCAATTTGCTACCACTTCCTACGTCCTCTCCTAGTGCATACAGATGATCGACCATGCATGAGAGCCATGGCAGATTGCACCACATTGCAGAACACGGAACATCATAACCTTTTTTTTTCTTCCTCTTATTCTCTCTTTCTCCTCTCCTTTTCCTTTAAGAAAGAGCTGAGCATTAGCAGTACTACAGTAGCACATGACAAGCCAGCTCTTGCTGATTAACAACAATCACTAACAGATTAGTAAGTAAGGGTCTGACCAGTAGTCAACCCAAATCTACACAGAACAATTGATTTGTAGAGCAGCATCAATAAGGGTGTGTTACTTGCTGGCTGCTGCTGCATGCACTGCGGCAGTCAACACAACACGATCAAGGCCTAAGCTCATTCAATCCCCTCAAGTTGTTTTCAGGTCACTAATCCAGCTGAATTAATCGCATCACCACACCAGCAGTACGCATCAAGTGTGAGTAGGGGTCCAATACTCCAATAGTCCATAAGGAATCGTCTAATTGTTGCTTTTGTATGCATGATTGTGCCATGGAACGGAGAAAAGAAAAGAAGGAAGAGGGAGCTAGAGATCTACCCAACAAATTGCTGGTCACTAGCGAGAGGTGAGGGCGATGTGCCGGGGGGAGAAGGCTCAGTTCAGTGAACCTAGGGAGGGAGTGGGATCCATGGCACCGCAAGCGGACGCCGGAGGTAGGCATCAAACGCTGGCAAGTAGCAGCCAACCGAAGCACTCATCGATGATTATTTGCACCTGTCAATGCGGTCCCTTTCTGTCCCAGCCCAAGTGCTTTGTGTCCTCATCGCTCTGTTCACCTCTCTCCTGTAAGACCGTGACTTCTTGTGTATTTGGAGAGCCCAAGATTTTGAGAAACATATAGATGGTTTTTGAAATGAATGAATATGAAGATTAAAGAAAAACTTAAATAAGAAAGCTATTAGCATATAGTTAATTAAATTTTAATTATTAAAAACGATTTTTAGTTTGAAAAACGTGCAAACAATAATTGAGATAAAATCTGAATTTTAATCAGAAAAGAACGGGAAAGTGAGAAAAGAGTTGGATGAGATTTTGAAACAAATAGTTTTTTTCTAGGTTTTAAGTTTATTTTCTAGATTTTATAACTATATATATTTAAAATCTAGACAAAAATTGGTTTACTCCCTCCATCTTAAAATAAATAAACCTACGATTGGATATGTGGCAATATAGTATGATAAATTTGAACAAGAAAATAATCTAGGTTGAGTTATTTTAAGACAGAGAGAATATTTGACGAAGTTAATGATCTAAAAGAAACTGCAGGTCCTATAAGCTCCTGCAAACATGACTTTTATCACGTATTTAGCGGCCGTTTGCAACACGGGAAAAATAAACAATGGGTACAAAACAATCGTAGAGGATGAATGCGAAGATAATTGAAAGCAGAGGAATTTCTATTCAAGACTCCTTTCGACGAAGGAATTTGAGGAAATGAACTAATTCATACGAGAATCTTGTAAAATTCATGCGTTTTAGCCTGTCTCGACGAACGCCCACAGCCCCCACACCCTCTCTTGTCATGCGGTTCGCAGGTGCAATCTAGTTCTGATTTCTGAACACGTAATCTGGCCTCAACATTCGTCATGCACTAGAAGTCCAAGTGCTTACGAATGATTTTTTCATCACTGATCCAGATTCTGAATTTTTGTTCAAAGAATCCGTGTAAACTCTGGTGCCGCCGATTACTGCCCTGGTAAATAATTTAAAGCCGGAGCTAGAGACTTTCTGCGAGAACCACTTGGCAGAAAATGGTGATCAGTGAAAAGGTTAGAATCCTTAAACCACAATGCAACTGAACCCAAGGCCGTCTCTGTCACTGACTCTCATGGCAATAATTCGGAGAGGACCACACCCAATGGCAAGAGCCAGAGGAGAAATTCCCAACTTGGCCAATTTGCTCCCTAGTTTTCGATTTGTTGTCAGAAGCAAAATCTCGAGATATAATCCCCCATGAAGCAGACTCGCCCTGGAGCCTGTGAATTCTCTGCATTAGCCATAAACATTTGTGCTACTTGCCGAAAAGTACATCACTAAGCATCGCAAAGACGAAAAAGATACGCTAACAGCTACGAGTAAATGAAAGACTTTGTGGTTGCAGATCCGAATGCCAATATGATAAAGCAAAACCAGGAACCAAATCCAGTGTGCAAATGATCTTATTTAAGCTTTAATTTTTTTTCAGGTCACAGTCCTGTAGCCAATCAACTACCCCAGTATTAAATCTTCAGCATCAAAGTATAAATATAGCACGAAAGAAAAGCCAAAATTCAGCTTATGCCTTAACCACCGACTCCTCAGAAAATACATTTGCTGGAATGAGACACAAATCATTCCCAACAAGTAGCTGGGCAAGACAAATAACCTCATACATCGTTAACATGTAAGCTTGATTTTGTCTAGATTTCTCTAGATTTCTGATGTCACACGCTAGCTGTTGACATTCCAGAAAAGCAGAACTGCACAGGAAAGCGAAAGCGAGCACTTGCAAAGTTGCAGATTGTAGATACGCAATATGAGCACAACCATATAACTTAATAAGCACATTACAGCACACACATGGCCAAGGTAGTTATTTGAATCAGTCTCCAACATACTTCAAATCATAGACCACACCATACAGCAAACATAGTATAAACATTGTCACAGAGAGTACAGCTGATAGCAGCATGTAATATTCTAGCATTACTTTGGTAGCATCCCTCTACAAAACATAGCAGACATCACCAGCTCTTCATCTTGGCCATACACATTCAACCTGACAAGAAAACCATATCCCATTTTACAACATATGTAATCTGTACATGAAAATGTATCTACAAGAATCAAAGTAGTAGGTATGTGGAGTGCCTTACATGGTTTGCTAGTGACAGACCACACTGACCAGAACCTTTGGCCTCCTCAGTAGGAACTGGCTGCCATGAGCAGCTCATCAAGGCTCCAGATGCCCTCATTGCTTGCCCCATCTTGTGTAGCATCATTTTGCAGAAGGTTGTCCATTGATTCATCTGAGCTGCTCTCAACATAAGGTAATGGCAGATACTTCATCTCGGGATCAAAGGAGGGCATGTTTTGTGTGAGATTAGGCATGCCATTTCCCTGGGGCACAGCGACACCATAATTGTTCCTCATTCTCTTTGGCGCTCCACCCGTCAGGTAAGCAGGTTCACCATACGCAGGCATGGCAGCATTAGGAACAAAGACTGAAGTGTAGTCCGGGGTCAGGGTATCATCATCCCAACCGAAGTCCGAAGAGCCAAATGAATTGCTGCTTGTATCAGAGAGCATGTTCATCTCGAATGTCTCAGTGGGCACGAGAGGTTTGACTGGAGGTAGGAAACCAACAGGCCCTGCCGGCTTTGCAGGAACCTTCTTCTCACTGAAGGCAAACATTGCAAACAAATCATTGTCTGCATTGTTTAGATGAATGAAAGCATCATCGCCACAGGTCTTCAGAGGTGAAGTTAGTTTTTCTTGCTTGGCAGCATTTTGCTTCAGGGAGAGCTTCTGAGCAACAGCTGGTTCATCAGGGAAGTTGACCTTGGCTTTCTTGCCACGGATCTTGCGGGCTTCAGCATCATATGCCCTAGCTGCCTCCTCAGCAGTGTTGTATGTTCCAAGCCAAACACGGACACCCTTGCTAGGGTCTCGGATTTCAGCTGCCCATTTTCCCCAGGGACGCTGGCGGATCCCCCTGTACTGATTCTTCCTCTTGCGCTTTGCCGATCTAGCAGTAGGTCCATCATGTTGGACAAGCTTTGTAGTTAACATGCCATCTACATGGAAAGCTTATTTGTTAGTATACATCTCAACAAGAAGATTTGGAAGAAGAATATAAAAGAAATATCATAGCTATAAACTGTAAGTTACACAATACACTCTCAAGTGACATGAAGATGAAGTTATACTGGAGGTTCACAGAGAGGTTGAGACATGAATCATTTCAATTGATCACTCCTAAAATAAATCATGACATATATAAGAAATCTTAAGTCCATGGATATAGCAAGCATATTGTGTAAGCACCGTCAGTGTAGAACTACTTAGTTGCCCTAACGATTATCAATAGTTATATCATAATAATCTACATATACTGTCTGTGAGTAGTCGTCTACTCACCTTCAACGTTCTATCCAGGAATGAGATCTCAGATGTATAAAACTAACGAGCAGTTCCAAGGGTATATTTTGATGTAGCTCAAAATCAACTGTATAAATTACTAAATTAGAGTTCCTTATATTCCTTAGTTAAAAAAATTAAAACAATTCTTTAAATTCGTATCCCTTGAATGAGAGTATGAGACCACCAATAAAGTTCAAATTAACAACCTAAAGTTCCTTCTGTTTAGAATTAACAAAAAAGAAGAAGAAGAAGAAGAAGAAGAAGAAGAAGAAGGGAGCTTTGACATGCATCTAACAATCTATAAAGAGTGGAACAACTACAGAACCCATCATACTCTGAAAACTAACAACTAAATATGATAAATCAAGAGTACAAGAAAAAAGACGATATATGCCTCAACGGGTACTCCAAATCTCAAGATAGATGATACTCCAACGAGATGGTGGCACCGATGAAACTTTGCCAAGGAAAAAAAATCAAGCTATTAAGTTTTGCGTAATTGCACTACTAGATCACTTATTAGAAACAAAGTAAGTAAATCCCGTGACAGAAGAGCATCGAGAAACATAGGTTAATCCTAGAACATACAATGACTCTACAAGGCCAAATTGTCTCTAATCCAACACTAATATTAGTGCTTAGAACACATACTTACACCGCGAAATCACAAGAATAAATATTTAAAACTCATCACTCTCTCTTTGCTAGTCCAAATGAGGAAAAAGAAAGGAGTAGGATCTATTGCAAAGTTGAATTCCTATTTCGTATTGTAGATTCGTAACCACCAAACCTACAGATGCCATCCATAAAAAAAGAACCAGATTTGCTAGCAAGTTTACGTACAAAGGTATACTTTAGTCTAGAACTAGCAAGCTAGATTGAAGAAAGAAAAAAATATACTACACAGTGCCGTCGCATGGTTCGCATCAAGATCAAATCCATGGCTTGCAACGTGAAGCCCCATTTGGCAGCTACCCATGAAACCCCAATTCTCTCCCCAAATCCCACAAAAAACGCAAGAAACGGCCCCCGAAAAAAGGCCGTATCTTGCGCTCGTCTAACGAGGAGATGAAGATAGCAAAGGGGAAAAAAGAGCTAGCTTTATGCGTTTTTTCACCTGCAGTTGGGGGCGCAACCCCGGCCGCCACCTTGGCCGCGGCACGGACGACGAACCTCGGCGGCGGCGGCGGGACCTCCTCGACCACGTCGTCCTCCTCCTCCTCGCCGCCGCCCTCCGCCTCGTCCTCGCTCAGGCCACGCTCGAACTCGCGGAAGTCGGCCTCGAAGTCCTCCGCCGCCGCCTTCTTCCGCCGCATCCCCGGCCACAGCACGTCGGCCGTGACCCTCCGGCCCTGCTGCTTCTTCGCAGCCGCCGCCGCCGCAGCAGCAGCGGCCGACGGCGGGATGAACCCGGAGATGATGGCTCCGCCGCACATGGCTAGCTAGAGAAAGAAATCAAGAAAGAAGAGGAGAGCACGCAGTGAAGTTTGCTGGTGGTTGCCACTCGCTCACGCGGAGAGCGCGGTGGGAGAGAAGCCGGGGTGGTGGCTGGTAGGCGCTACTTATAACCGCAGCTGCTCTGCCGCTGACGCGCTACTCGACAGCGACGGCGTAATCAAAAAATGGAGGAGGAGGAAGGGGAGGAGTGGAGAAGACGAGCTCTCGCGTCGCCTCGGTCCTTTTTTACCCCGCCTAATTACCAACCTCCAACCCCACGTCTCTTTCTTAATCACTACCACTAATCAAAGATTCCTCGCTAAAAACAAAAGATTCGCCACGAACGGGATGAACAAGACGGTGCGGTAAAATTCTCCGACGAGATATTTAGGATGATTTTACCACCACCACCAGGGCCCCCTAAGTTATATGAATTTTGAAAAGGATTTTATTTTTATAGAATTATTTTAAGGGTTTTTAAATAAAAATTAAACACAAATAAATCCTATAAAATTTTTACAAAATGTCTCTTCTCATGTAAGTTTTGAAGAAAATTAACATAAGATATAAAAATCTTTTTTAAGTCTTTATCTTGTCTAATTTCTGAGTTTTTTTTTCGATCTCATTAAACGATTATTTATATATTTTGTTGTGTTCTGCAATTATATATTTTACACTTTCTCATCCTTATAAAAACCATAAGTTTTTTCTATTTATACATTTTCTCAAATCCTACAATTTTTTTCTATGATTTTCCAATTCTGTGTTTCACAAGGGTCCTAGCCTGCTTTTGGAGCGAACCGATCATGTGACGAACTGCCTTGCATGTTGTCATCACGGTATCCTCCTCCTCCTCCTCTTGTTTTTTTTTCTCTTTTTCTTTTGTCTCTTTGGGAAATGTTTGCTGCGAGAAGGAATGCAAGATGTGTGTGGGGCGAGCTACAGGAGAGGTGGCTACTGTTGCATACGCTTGCAACCGATGGGCGGCACCGAATTCGCTGCCCTGTATTTTTGTGTTCTTGCTTCAATGGTGGTTTGGACTTTGAATGATTGCTTCGCTCTCGATCGACAAAAGAAAAAAAAAGGTGGTTTGGAGTTTGGAGTTGATTGAATAGGTTTGACGTTTTTAATCATTTGATGATGTTTTCGTTTGCACGGTTGCACCGTTTTTTTTTTCTTTTTTTAAAAAAATGCAATTATGGAACGGAATATCACACCAAAATCGATGTGGGAACTTATGAGGAGAGATATCAGACCCCATTTTGATCACTGACTACATAGGGGTATCTTCTAAGTTTGTCTTAAAATGCTCTTACCTTTGAGGGTATTTGTCATTTGGCTTTCAAATAAAAGTAAAATTTTATATTTGTATTATTAGGAATTTAAAATCAAAGACTGAAAAATAAACATGAAAAATAAATCCTAAAATCAAAGTTTCAAATTTCAAAATTTGGATGCTGGTGATCAGCCAAAAAGTAGACGTTGCGACTATAAGATTAATCGTATTAGTTGGATATGTCGAATGAGATATTTTTATGAGTTAATTGCATTTTTGTTCTTGTGAGCCTATCAAGCTTAGTGAAGTTTGTAGGATTTGGTTTGTCCTACGTAATTATTTGCCTTGTTCCAGAGAACCATGAGAACCATGACGATTCTACGAAAACCATGAGAACAATAACGTAAATCTAAAACAATCTCATATAACTTCCATATACATCTAAGTGATTTGTTGTATCCAACGTAATTTTGGCTTCGTTTCAGGTTTTATAGCACGGTTCTTTGAAACCCATGAAAAAAGTAACGTAAAGTTAGAACAATCTTATAAAACTTCCATATACAATTTGGTTTATCTTATGTAAGTATTGCTTTGTTTCATGTATTATAATATGGTTCTACGAAAATCCGTAAGAACATTAACGTGAAGCTTAAAAAAGCCTCGTAAAGCTTCCATATACACCTAAGACATGTGATACTCGATAAACTCAAATTCATTGCGAAATATTAAATTGACAAACAACGAAGAAAAATACAGAAGCTAGGATTAATAATGTACTTTTTTTCTTTGCTGTTTGTCAATGTTTACATAAATGTAGTCGTGTTTGCTCTTAAATTTTGTGTGTGGTTGTCTACTATCATTTCTCTGTATGTGAGTTTTTTTAGAATTTTCTAGTTTTTAAATAGAAGTTTCCAAGTTCTAACAGTTATGCTTTCATTACTTGTTTTAACTTGTAATATTGCTCATGGATAACTTCTAAAATATCTTTGTTTTACACTTGCACGTCTTGCTCACATCTATTTAGTGGTGGAGCAGCATCATCGTAAATCCCAAACGACTATTAGCTTTTTTATGACCGATTGGTTTTTATACATGTCGATGGCTAACGGTAACAAAGACGGCATCGGCGATGCTCGACGGCTGCCCGATCTGTCCGGAAGCTGTATCTGTTGCTATACCTATTTTTTTTTTTTTTTTCTTTTTAGGACTTCTTCACTTCATTGCCAAAAATTTTTATCAAACTTTGATAATGCCATTAAAATTTAATAAAGTAAGGTAAGAATGTGTGGTGTTTAGTTTGACATAAGGTAAGAATGTGTGGTGTTTAGTTTGACATCTTATCAAAATCAATAGATGTTTTGAGAGTAGAAAGTTTCGAAATTATCAAAATTTGGTAGGGTGGTATAGTTGTGATGGTTGTGTTGGTAATGATATGTTTAATTTTTTGACTTACAAAATTTTAATAATATCAAAATTAAAAAGATTAAAATTGATAATAAAGTGAATAAACCTTCCTCTTCTTCTTTTTACATGCTCGCATCTTCTCCTTGATACAACACAAAGGAACTCGATTTACAATTCTGCATCCTTGCATTTGCAATTATCCATATTACCCATTGTCCCATTGGATTAGCTTGATCACGAGTAAGTTTCCCTGTGTTCATCTACCATGAGAACAACTACTACTCTGCTGTAAATCTTTTACGCAGGTCACATGCCGATCGAAAGCCACCATGATATCTCGAAAGCCAATGCTATATCTTTCCCGGGTCAAAACACGCTCGTTTTTCTCATGACTATGGGTAATCTCAACAAGCTGAGCCCCACATCATTCTCTCCATATTACTGAATCAGCTGCTATTAAAATTTTAAATTTTAAAATAATTTTATCAAAATTTATTCTTTAATATTGACATTTAAATTAAAATTAAAAACATATATAAAATTTACTCATTAATCATAAATATATATATATATATATAATTTTACATATAAATTATTTTTTTAATACGACGTAGCTTTTTCCGCAAAAGACAGGGGCCTTAAGAACGCCCAGTGCCTCACACGGACCAAGGAGGATCATAATTCACATAACTACAAGCCAAGAAGTGTCTGCACGTAACACATTTTTGCAGTTTTTGTGTCGAACTCTCGTTTTTGCTCTTTCCCCGTGTAGTATTTTGTTGGATTACTTATTTTCCAAAATTCCAAAGTTCTTTTTTCTTTTTGTTGATGAGTTGTATCGTGACTGAATGGTGCGTTCACGCATGGATGCTCATCTACATTGCACGCCACATTTATGAAATCGACAAAAGCACACGCTCCCTATAAGGCTCCTGCCTAAATTGCAGGCCGTGTCGTATTCAGAAACTGTATAAAAGAACATGTGGACAGATCTGACATACTCCTGATTAGCTGTACTGTGCATTGTATAATACAGTCATACATACAGAGAGGAATTTGGACTCCATTGTTTAGCTCTTTCTTATATTTTTGCCTCTCTAAGCAAACTGAGCAAGCGATAGATTGACTTCGATTACAAAACATTACATGAGTACATACTCTGAACATCTTGGATTCAGTTGGAGCTAGTGTTTATCTGTTTATCTCTCCAATATACAATAGTTGTGACACGATCATGGCAGATACCGTACATTATTGCATCAAAGTTTAGCCCATCCCTCTGGTTTGTTGGACAAGACCATTTCCTCATATTTTGCAACTCAAGGGCCAAATTAGCAGAGGTCGTCATTGTATTTCTTATTCTTCTTTCTAACCAACTTGTTTTTTATATCTATATTTGTGTGAAGGAAATGTCACCCAACTGAACCATACTTCGCTGCACTTCTGTGTCCGTATCTGGACGTCACCTTTATTTGGCTTTGGCTTGATTTGGCATTTCGCATGGCACTTGGGAGCACCACAGAAATTTGTACTTGTTTAGTTAATTATGTCATCAAACTTCATCATACATTGAATGGAACAAGATGCTGAATTTGGACTACGCATTAGTGTGTACAATATAATTTGTTTAAAGAAGTGGTGAATTTCCATTGGAGCAATTATAAATCACACCCTTTGCCTGACGAAGAGACCGAGAATGTGTGGTGCTGTGGACACCAGCACAGTGTCCATTAGATGTCTCGGATGGCACCAGGGCCGTCCATTCACGAGGGTCCCCGTACAAAATTCTAACCGAGACATAAACTCAAGCGACGAAATGAAATGATAATAATTTATAATACGAGTCCATGCAGAATTTTGTAGCAATGTAAAATATAACATAATTTAGTGATGCACCATTACACGATATTCAATAATTTAGTTCACATCAAAGTATTAAACGAAATTGGGAAACTAGACTACAAGAAAAAGGGCTTTGGCAGATCTGATGCCTGATAGGTGATATGACAATGGCACTAGCCGGAGAGAGATTAAGGCACGGCAGCACGTCGGCAAGTATCCGAGTACAGAGTGTCAACCGTCTAGGACGGTCGAGCTACGATGTACTCGGAATAAACCAACTTCTGGACAATCATCTGTCTGCTTCATTTCTAGAAGTTGGTTTTTTAGATGGAGTATAGGGGTAGTCAATAATCACTCGAGAAAATGAATCAATGCTATCTGTTATTTTCTCATATAAATTTGTTATTTTCTCATATAAATTTTATCTTATTTTGTTAGCATATTTTTTAAACTACTAAACGATATATTTCATACGAAAACTGTCTATATAAAAAATTACTTCAAAATATCATATAAATTTATTTTTAGATTTATAATTATTAAAACTCAATTAATCATGTATTAATGATTTTTATGTGCCTAACTTTATCTTCATCTCAAGCATAAATTAACATGGAGTAACAAAGTCCATACAGGGTTCACAAAACTGATAATAATTGCGCTTATCATCGAGATACAATAAAGGTAAAACTACACCAAATTCAAATAGATTTGGAAAATAATTTGAAAATTTAATTTTGCATGATTACTCATGCTTACATCTGAGGTATGATAACTTCACCTTCGAGGGAAATCCTGAGCACATGTCACGTAGCTACTTGGTCCTATTGGTCCAGATTTATTCATATATACTGTACACAAAACCAAATGGAGGCCTCTGAAATTTGAGGGCCTGTGCAGTCGCATAGTTTCACATATCCTTATAGACGGGTCTAAATGATATTTTAAATTGTATAAATGTATGGTAGTTCAAAGCAAGAGTAGTACTGAGTGGCAGTTGAAAAAAAGGTAGGAAGACGATGTATTGCTGTGCCGAACAAACAAACCTCTTCTCACTTTTGCCGCTAACATAAGACCAGTCATATGAAAAAATGTCAAACATGATCTGTTTAGATTGGTGTTATTTTAAATTATATCATTATTTGATAAATTAATAAATATATTTAATTTGTTATCAAATATTAATATCGTATAAAAATTTAACAACAACACATTTATCCTACTCTATCAAAACTTAATAATACTGTTAACTTATCCAAATTCTAGCATTATTAAAATTTAAAATTATTGGTTTTGAAAGTAATATTGAATGTGTCCTTTAGGTTTTACATGGACATGGTCATATGAGATGTGGTAGGTGTCAAAGTACAGGCCAATCTTTTCTGCCCCAATCGTAACTTTATTTTATGATGAACAGATAAGAGAAAGCGACGAGAAGAGCATGAGGCTCAGAGAGAGAGAGACGGCACCTCACCACAACCCGTGAGGCCGTGAGGAAGGAAGGACGGACGCGCAGTTGAGCGAATCAAAGCAAAGCTCATCCGATCGATCCAATGCATCATGGGTTGCGCAATCCTGAAATTGTGAACACTGTTGCGTCGCTGCAGACAGAAGAACCGCGGCGATATTGCGGCGGAAGGGCTGGGCTAGGGTGGTAGTACTAATTCGTAGGCTGTTTGCCGACTTGGACTTGTGCCGCCGCCGCGGCAACCGGCTTGATAGCCTGGTTGGTCGGCGACCGCCGCCGCCGCCGCCGCCGCCGCGGCGGTAACGGACCCGATTGCGGCGCCACGCGGCCACGCACACGCTTGCTTAACGGGCCGAGAAAAAAGGTCGTGCCGACGCCTGTGTCCGGCCCATAACGGTAATGTTGGGCTGTCAGGTGTACTGGGCTACTTGGGCCGTCCATGGATGGCCCAGTAGGCTAGTGCTGAGGTGCGTTATCGTTGAATTTTTAGCATTTTTAATTTTATTTTTTAAAAGATTTGCAAAAACAATTCGTGGTTTGATAATATTGCAAAACTAATCGTCTCTCACCCTTTGGGAGGGCGAGATTTAAAAATCGCCCTCCCAAAGAACATTTTTCTCGACGTGGCGGACGACCGTTGGGCGTCGTCGCCGCACACGTATAATTTTGCATTTGCCCTTCCCGCCATTACAAAGGGCGTTTTTCACTCTGCGCGTGAACGAGTAGTAAAGTGAATAGTGAACAGATACAGTGAACAATGATAAATAATACAAAAAAACGCTCTTCGTAAGGACGAGAAGGGGCAAAATACAAAATTACACGCGCGATAGACGGACGACGCCAACCGCCATCCTCCACGTCGGAAAAATGCCCTCGGGAGGGCGATTTTAAATCCCGCCTCCCGAAGGGCGATTTTTAAATCCGCCCTCCGGAGGCAGAGACGATTAGTTTTACAATATTTTCAAACCACAAATTATTTTTGTAAATCTTTAAAAATAAAATTGAAAATGCTCTCGTTGGTCGTGGAAGCCTGTGTGGGCTCCACAGGTCACAGTTTCCCACCCGTCACGGCGCCGTCTGCAAAACGGCAAAGTGCCCTCCGTGTCCGTGTCCGTGGAGACGCCGCCACCGTTTTGGTTTGCGCCTCTCGCTGGCTCCCCGGGGGATTTCTTTCCTCTCCTCCAAGCCAAGCCAGACGCGGACTCCACCGCCCTCGCCTCGCCTCCATTTATACCTCCGGCGAGGCGGCGGCGACGCACGCGTCCTTCCTCCCACACCGGCGACCGGTAAAAACCAAGGGGTGCTGAGAGACCCGCGGGCGAGGAGCACGAATTGTTTGAGGCAGGCTTGAGGCTTCCACCATGTCGGCCCCTGCGGCTGAGGCGGCCGTGGAGCAGCGGCTGCAGGCGCTGCGGCAGAAGCTGGGGAGGAAGCAGCACTTCGAGGAGGCGGTCGCCGCCCTCGCCGTCACGGTCCGGGACCACCACGCCGGCGCCTCTCCCGCCCTCCGCGATCTGGTAATAAGGGCGACCTCCCCTCACCTCACGTTACTTTCCGATTCCTTTCGTTGCGGGGAGCGGAGCGGGCGGTTGGGGTTAGCCGGTTAGGTCAAAAGTCGCCGCTTTGGTATGAATAGGTTCGATTGGTCCGGTAATGGATTTGTCTCTACTAGAATTCTTACTCTAAGGTCATCATCAATGGGCAGAAGAAATTAAAATGATATCTTCTGGGATTGTTAATATTGTCCTGTCAGTAAGGAACACGTCCTTAGAATAACATTCCAACAAAATTGTTCTTTTTTTTTCTCCAAGTATATGGACATCTGAATTTAAAACAAGAGGCTAAACGTTCAAATAAATACCAATCAAAATGCAGTGAAATCAGTACATACCCATCAAAATTTACATATTCTTCAAGCTAGCATGGAGCATGGTTAAATTCAAAGCAATGCAATACAAATTATCTGCCAGAGTAGTAGTTTATTATAACCCAATGAATCATCTTGGTAAGATGTGATGTTAACGTTAACATCGCCCAATTCACATTAATCAAGAAACCAAAATATCGATCACCATGAAAGATTGGGATTATTTGTAGAAAGAAGTAACGATGAGTGACAGAGAGTAATCTGTCTTAGGTGTTTCCCATGGCTTTATGCACGCTAGATCGAGCAAATGAATAATGACATGCATGGACAGAACTATGCTAACAGGAATGATATCCTTGGAGAATATTAATCCTTTTGTTTCATTATCTTCTGAAATAATCCTGTTACTGTAAAAACTTCAGATTATTTTTCAAGTTAAGGTTAACTTCTGATGTTCTTTTAGTTAAGGTTGTCCTCAGGGATTCCATTTTTGTGTACTGGTGTTCCACAGCCCTGCAATCAGTTGTTTGGATTAGCATTCTTTTCCATACTCTACTTTTATTAATATCATCCATCATATCGGCATATATAATGTTCATTTAGCACAATCCTTTTGTTCTTTGGCAGATGTATTCTACAGTTTGCCGAGTGGCAACCGTCCTTCAGACTAGATATACAGCACCTGGATTCTGGCGTGTTGGTCTGAACCTCTTCATAGGTACAGAGAAGCTGGTAAATAATCCTTCAGAAAAGGAGCAACTGAAGACTTTCATTCTGAGGGCCCGGGAGCATCTTGATGAGAAAGAGAATGAGGAATCCATGCCAAACAACAGGGAAACAGGTATCATTAATAATTGAAGAGGATGATGTGTCATTCGTAGACCATCTACATACTTAAGAGTGGCTATAATCCAACGATTATCGTGGAAGTGACCTGTGATGCATGCAATTAAATTTATTTCTTGGTGAAATTGGTAAACATAGGAGTTCTTCAAGTACATAATCTGTCTGCAGTGTATTTTGGTGAAATAGATGTTCCTTCCTTAAAATATTCACCCTTATTAATATCTATTTGCTAAGAAGATGTAAACTTTCTTTTTCCAGATACTAGATTTCTTTTTGAAGTGCATCTTACAGTGGGACCTGAACCTCCGGCTCCTGCCTGGCTTGTTGCCCAGAATTTAGCACGAGAACTTAGCATTTTAGCTGAACCTTCTGGAGATCAAGGTGCGAACAACAATGGAGGGTCCAGGGCTGAGGAGATGGCACCTGCTGCTGCTATAATGAATTTCTTAAACACCATGACAGTGGATGGGGACCTAGAAGCTGCTTTGGAAGAATCTCTGCAGGTAAGCAAGAACAATTCATGAAAGAATCAATTTATTTGGCATACTTATTTCGTTATTTTTGCAGCCCTGAACTTCTATGTTAGTTTCTTGTTCCACTTTTGCACACTGCAAACTGTAGTATCCAAACTGTACATAACCATAGGCTTTTGGCCCATCTTAGGTGCTATAGAGAGACAAGGACATTTGATCAATTTGTTGAATGTCTTGATCAGTGGCTTGTAAAATAATTTTCCAATTACCCTTGAGTTTAGTCTGCCGTACATTAAAGTGCTGATGAAGTTGCTAAAAAGTGGAGCTCATCATGCTTTGATGCATGTCGAATTTCTTCATGTTATTATGCTATTGCAATTATCAACTTGGTTTAGACCCACATTCTCAAATTTACAGAACCTTCTCGCTTGCTACAACGGGAAGGATATGCTTGTATGTCTTACGATTATCTAGTTTACCACGTCTCATATTCTTTGAAAATGGAAAGCCCACATTGCATCATTTGTCAGTTAGTTCGATAGTGTAACAAGATTTGCATATTGTTATGATCTTATGGCTCTTGAACTTGGAACTACTATTTTCAGAATGTGATGGAGAATCCTAAGGTGCCTCCAGCTTCAAAGGAAGTCGTTGCAAATCTACCAGTTGTAACCGTTACGGAAGAAATCATTGCTAGATTGGGCAGCGAGACTCAGTGTGCTGTTTGCCGGGAGAGCTTGGCCGTGGACGACAAGATGCAGGAGCTACCTTGCAAGCATCTTTTCCATCCTCCGTGCCTCAAGCCATGGCTAGTAATGTCCTCATAACTCATAACCCCTATGAATCATCTGATAGGCTCGAAGTAGCATGAATCAATGCATCATTACAACTCAGTGTAGCTGAACATTATACCCCATCATGGTTGTGTTAAATGCAGGACGAGAACAACTCCTGCCCGATCTGCCGGCACGAGCTGAGGACGGATGACCATGTGTACGAGAGCCGGAAAGAGAGGGAGCGAGAAGAGGAGGAAGACAGGAAGGGCGCGGCGAATGCTGTCAGGGGTGGGGAGTTCATGTATGTCTGAACATCTGAATTCAACCGAACGTGATCTCTCTAACGATTTCCTGAAATCCAGAGTTCCTTGGAGTTGAAATTCATGTATAACAACGTTGCCTCCTGTTCAACATATCGTCATTTAATGATACTACTGTACAACCAGCTTATTACAGCATCATTGTTCGTTGATGTGCATGTGATTGAGTATACTGTGGCATTACTCGCGTTAGTCTCAGTTCGAGTGTGGGGGTACATAATGGATAATGGTGTTATGATAATTATTGGAAGTTACAAACGAATAAATTAAATATTGTGAAGTTAAAAACTTACAGAGTATTTTATAAATATTCTTTAAGAAATTGATGGAAAACTTTTTAAAGAAACTGTACCGCTAAAAATAGTAAAACAGTGTTCTTTAGTCTATTTTCTCAACTTTATCTTTCCTTTTTTGTTTATTTTGTAATTTTTATTAGATAATATTTAATTAATCATCTTTCCGTTTTAGGGACATCTCCTCACGAACCCAGCCGAAGCATGAGTACTTAGGGTTAGACTTACCACCGGTAATCACACGGTTATTATGGTAACCATTTTTACCTTCGAGGGTACGATAAGGATTACCGACAGTAAAGTTTGAGCAAATTTCATTTTGAATTCAAATTTTTGAAAACATCGAAAAAATCAAAAAAATCGTGGAGGCAATTTTTGAATTGTAGTGTCAGGTGAAGAAATTTTTGAAAACGAACGAGATAAAATCACTTTTTAGATTTAAACCGATATTAGATAAAAAAATAAAAAAAACTTAGATGACCTAAAGCAACACTGTTCATAAATTTAAATGTTTATAAATTTAAACCATGGTCAATCATTTAAAAATTTATCAGTGAAATTTGTACGATTTTGACCGGTTATTGTGGTAACGGTCTTATCATGGGTGGAGTGGTGGAGAGGGCGGTAACCCATCACGGTAAGTAAAATCTAGTAGTAGTTGACTTGGAACTTTGCGATTCCATCCATGGGCTGATTGATGCCTTATGTGGGCCCACCTAGCGCGACGACGACGTGAGGCCCCCACCCTCGACTGGCTAGTGGGGCCCACCAGCCAGCGACCCATCACGTGAGCCCACAGCTCTCGCTCCATCGCTGGGACTTGCAACAACACGCCGAGACGGATCAAACGGGCGCCCGCCCCCACGAACTCGGCAAGCAGGTCAAGCACCCAGCCAAACCACAATCCACAAACACACAATACTTCCTGCACGCTCCATCCAGCAAACGTGTCCAAATCCCCAATCAATCCATCGATCGATCGCCACCTACGCTGCACCACACACACCTACACCTGCATCATACCGCATACAGCAGCAGCAATACTACTACTCATCTGACCAAAAAGAAAAGCGCTGCAAATCCGATCAAACAAAAAAGAAATCCCAAATCCCCATTTCCAGCGAAATCTAATCTAATCATCTAAAATTCCCTTGCTTCCCTTCCGTCCGAGCCAGAGCAGTAGTAGTAATGAGGAAAAGAAAACGAAAAGCGCCAAGAAAACAACGCACCAACACATCCACAGCAGCAGCAAGCATCGGCTCAGGCTTCAGGGCTTGGAGGAGGATAGGTTAGATGTGAGAGGAGGAGCAGAGGCAAAATCCGAGGAAAAGTCTGGAGCCCCCACTGCTGCTTTGCTTGCCCGAGGGAAAGAAAAAAAATCTCACAATCTCCTGGTCGCCGCTCGAGGTTTCGGCTCTCTCTCGCAGCCGTCAAAATCCAATCTTGGCGCATCCCCGGTCGCCTACTGTTCTCGCGAGTTCCTGCCCCCTCTGGTAATAATTGTCAGCTGCTTTGGTTGGTGGTTGGTTGCTGCTAATAATCCAGTCTTTTTCCTCCCAAGCAAGGGCGTTTAATTTCTTGGTCCGGATTTGTGGAGGTTTCTTGGATTCATTCGTCGTCTCATCGCCGAGCCAAAGCTTTGTTTTTTTTTCTTGGTTGGTTTCGAATCGATCGGGATGAATGCGGGGTGGGTTGGGCTCGCGTCCAATTCGCTACCACCACCACCACCACAAGTACGCTTCTTTTTTATTGTTTCCGGAGTGGGATTGGCCTTTGCGTTGTAGCTATTTCGGCAATCGCTAGGGCTCCGTGTGTGTTCTCGCCCACTTTACTCTTTTTTCCCCTTTGCCCTCCAAATCGAATCCTCCCCCCTGCGGCGCCGCGGGAGCGATCTGGGGGAGGGACCCGTCGATTCCGGCCGCGAGGACTCCGATTCGGCCCCTGAATTGCGTCCTGGTATGTTTGGCCGCGTCGATTTGCGGGTTCTTGCCGCGGATTTGGTTGGATTTTTGTGTGATTTGTTCTTGCTGTTGTTGTAGGGTTCCATGAGGGTGTGAGGTGAAGTTGGGGAAGAGAGAGAGAGAGAGAGAGAGAGAGAGAGAGAGAGAGAGGGGCAGGTCGCTACGGCGACCATGTCGCAAATCCAGAGCTTCTCGCGGCAGAACTGCGTGCTCCTCGCGGTGCTGTGTGGGAAGCACGCTGAGAAACGTGCCCAGGCGAGGTCAGGGCCGGAGGCGAAGCGGCTGCGGCCGTCGTACCCGTTCCCTGAGCTCAGCTCGTCGGGGAGATTGGAGGTGAGCTAGCATTCTCGGTTGGTGTTGGGGGCTGGTGATTGGTTTGCTGTGAGCTGAAGGAGGAAGCTTTTGAGTGCAGGTGCACACGCTGTTCAACCCGACACCTGAGCAGTTCTTGGAGGCGCAGCGCGTGGTGCAGCCCAACTTCTTGTACATCCAGGGGCAACAGCTTGAGGATGAGAAGGAGATAGGCTCGCTCGTCTGGGGGGACAATGACGTATCTGATCCGCAGGCGTTTAGTTGTCTCATCAGCCCGCCATTTCCAACCATAGTAAGCACAAACCTTTCATCGAGCGTATGCAATGTTTTTACCCTTTAGTTGAAAGAACACCTTTCCTTTGTCTACTATTAGCTGTTAATGGAATACCAAAAAAGAAGGCCTCACAACGGCATCATTTCCTAGTTACATGATGGTCTCTGAGATGTTTTGGGCACAACATTGTAGTGCCATACCATGGCATGTGAGAATTTGAAAACTTCCTCTGTCCGGGTGGTGCTAACCCTGCTTGACGGTTGTCAATACAGGTTTATCTGGAGGTTCCAATTGGTGAAAAACTTGCTCAAGCAGTTCATTCGAAGGTAGAAGTCTTCCATTTTTCAAAATTCCATCTTGTCAATCAACCAAACCTTATTACATCATTTTTAGAGTGTGGTTTGTTCAGAAGTACCAAACATTTTCCTTTTTTAGTCTGTCTCATTTAGATCATATCTTAACCCTACAACATAGTAGTAGAACAGTGCTAGTAGTTTTTTTTAACAAATGTCTAGACTCTGTAGGACGAAATCTTTGCTCTATATATTCTTTTATCTATAAACAAGCACTGAAATGTTGAACAACCAAGTATGCAATATTATTTTATACATGACACTATTTGGGATTCAGCAGTGGTGATGTTGTTTCATTTCAGGGGATTCCATACGTAATATACTGGAGAAATTCATTTTCATCATATGCAGCATCCCATTTTCGCCATGCATTAATGTCAGTAGTTCAAAGGTACCAGCATCCTTTTCCCCTTCTATCATCATCACCATATGGCAATAACAACTAATAATTTTCTTATATATGTAGTTCGGTGAGCCATACTTGGGATGCTTTTCAGCTTGCTCATGCATCCTTTCGATTATACTGTGTAAGAAACAACCATGTACAAAGTGTTAAGCTCGGGCCTCGTCTACTAGGGGATGCTCCAAAGATAAATATAACCCCTCCCGAGAATGAGATAGTTGAGGAGGAAGGTTCTTCGGATGTGTTTCCAGCTATAAAAATTTATGATGATGAAATCACCATGAAATTTCTTCTGTGTGGAGTTCCTAGCACACCGGTAAGCTTTGGTATTTTATATCCAAATTTCCTTACATCTTATTTCCTTTATTGTACGAATTGGTTTAATGGTGCTGTTTCTCTTCTGCAGGATCCTTGTTTGTTGGGTTCATTAGAAGATGGCTTGAATGCACTTCTGAATATTGAAGTATGGAATAAAGCATTGCAGTTCTACTGTACATTGATTCTTTTTTATGGACCATGGAGTAAATTTTACACTATTGCCTGAAGAAAAGATGGAGTATAATGATTCTATGAGCAACCTTTGTTTTAGATACCTTAACTTACGGTTGAAGAAACTAGAATCTCAGTATGTTAGAAATTATCGAAACTGTTCTGTTTTTTTAACATTACAACATTTTGTTTTCTTGTTCAATATTTAGAAAAGGGATGTATTTTGCGTGATAGTTCTGATTTAGGAGAGAGAGGGAGGGAGCGGAAATGTTTTGATGTACTGATGTGGGTTACAACAGCACTATGCATGAAACCACCTTAAATAACACCACACAAATGAAATCTAGATAGACATCTTAGTTTCAGTCTACAAGATGCTAGTAATAAAATGGTTGTTCAATTTTCTACTTGGCACCACCAAATCTCAGGCTACGTTGTACACATGCTGGTTCTGAAAAATCTGAAGTTAGCAGTCCATCCTTTTCTTTTATTATTTCTTGGTCAAAGGATGCAAACACATAAACTAGCATAGTGATATTTTATGCATCAGGATTTGTTTAATTACTATTCACCAAACTTTTATGCAAGGTTTCTTCTGTTCGTGTATTGTTTATGCAACTTTTTGCTCTATCTAACGGTTGATCTTGTTTTTGGCAGATTCGTGGGTGCAAACTTCAGAATCGAATCAGGTCTGTTGAATTGTTGTCTGTTGTAGCTGATGATATACCCTGTACCTTTCTGTAGCATACTACCATGTCCATGACTCCTTTAGTTACGTGCCATCTGTCAAGTTTGATTATCATGCATAATGCTGCCAAGTTTCTTTTAGGGGTAGACAAATGTTTCAGAAAAAGTGAACTAGTGATCCTTTTTTCCCTTATGTTAGAGCTACTAATAAACTGTAGCTTATATACAATTTGCCTTGTGCACGTTGGAGTTGTCCCAATATTGATTTTCCATCATACTTAAAAAGCCATTTAACAAATTGTTCTCTTCTGCTGTTGAGTATAGTTGATGAGACTCCTTTCATATGTGACAGTGCTTCTCCACCACCACTTCATGCTGCATCCTTACCACGTGGAATGGTTACAATGCGCTGCGACATCACTACGTGCAGTTCTTCTCATGTGTCACTTCTTGTTTCTGGTAGTGCACAAACTTGTTTTGATGACCAGGTATGAATTTCTGCAAACCTGGATATATAATTCCTGATCATACATGTACAAAATTATATGGTGTTTACCTGTCTGTGCAGCTTTTGGAAAGCCACATCAAGGATGAGATCATTGAGAAGAGCCAACTAGTCCGTGCTCTGCCAAATAATGATGATAAGTTATCATCAAGTGTGCCTTTCACTTCAATGTCCACAGCTTGTGGGGCTTCTACCTTTGAAGTTTGGATGACCCTTCCTAAGTGGGCAGCACAGGTTGGTTAATTATATTGAACACACAAGATATCCTGTGATTAGAAGTGCAGGGTGTGCTGATTTGCTCATATTTTTATTCATTACTTGGCTTCTCTTTATTTTTTTCCGATGCACCGACTGAGTTCATAATGGTGTGTAATTCTATTGTAAAAGGCTCTTCTTATGCTTTTGCTTTTGATCTCCAAGAACAGTGATTAGTTATGAAAGCAACAAAGGTCTTCAATCTCATTATCTAATCTTCACATCTAAAATATTATTTATTAATCTTTGACTGACCATCAATATTTTTTTCTGAACAATTAGGTTCTGAAGCATTTAGCTCCAGAAATCTCATACAGGAGCTTAGTTGCACTTGGAATTGGTTGTATAAATGGCACACCTGTTGCTTCATTTGATAGGCGAGATGCAGACCGCCTTCTTTTCTTTTGTACAAATCAACACAAAGATTTGGCTATTGAAAATGGCCCATACTTTCATCTGCCAAGATGGTCAGCATCTCTTACCAAGGAAAGAGTGAAGGTGGGTCTGGAATCGAAACCAAATTTGTTAGGTGTGAATGGAATTCCTGAGGACAAGAAATGTCTGATGGAAGGACCTTCCTCATCCTCCAAGGCAAAATTGAAGCCTGCAACTATGAGGCCCATTCCTCACTCTAGAAAGCAACAAATGCATCCTTTTATGGGCTTCCTGGAAGCTACTGTTCATGAAACTAGTCAGGTTAAGCCAAACTTGCCAGTTGCTCCCCCAGTGAAGCATAACTCGGTACCTGCTGCTCCAGCAACACATAGAAAATCAACATCAGGGCCATCTCATGCTCAGTCAATCATTCAACTGAACCCACTGCCTCTGAAGAAACATGGATGTGATCGGTTGCCTATTCAGATGTGCTCTGAGGTATGCTTCTTGGGTCTTACATGAGGATGAAGTTCTTCTATACAAGTACATTATCATGCTAAAATAATGCATTTTTAACCTTTTTCTAGGAGGACTTCTTGAAGGATGTCATGCAGTTTTTAATTCAGAGGGGTCATAATCGACTCGTACCTCATGGAGGACTAGCTGAATTTCCTGAGGCCATCCTTAATGCGAAGCGCCTTGACCTATATAACTTGTACAAAGAGGTGATGCTAAAATTAGCACATTCTGGTTTATGCATAGCAAGGAGATCAGACGAAGTTCTTTGTCTCGTTTCCTGACAAGTTTTTGTTTTCTCAGGTGGTGTCTAGGGGTGGCTTTTATGTAGGCAATGGTATTAACTGGAAGGGTCAAGTCTTCTCGAAGATGCGCAACCATACTGTGACAAATAGAATGACCGTATGTATCCACTATGTACTACCTTGAAGGCATTTTCTTATTGGATCTTAACCTGTGCCACATTTAGCATGCTATAGTTTTGTTGTCATCTTAGTACCACTAACATACGTCTTTATGCCATTTTGTTCACACTACCTTCACGTATTAAATTTATCATTCCCTTTGTTGCTGAGTCTGGTAAAAAGCTACCAACTAATTTGATGGACTACTCATCTTCAGCATCATTGTCTTTCATCTATGTGAAATATATATACGGAGGAGTAGTTCAATTTGTTGTGAAGTTCATCATAAACTGCCACCTTATTTATCTCTGCTACTACCTTCAACAAATTCTGTTAAGTTAAATGTTAAATGTTAACTGTACACATTTGTCCTAAACTGTTTAGGGTGTTGGAAACACACTGAAAAGACATTACGAAACATACTTACTGGAATATGAGCTAGCTCATGATGATGTAGACGGGGAATGCTGTTTGCTTTGCCACAGGTTTGAGGACATCCCTTTCTATGCGTCCTTTGCGATGATGGTTTATCATAATCGAATCTAACACCATCTCTTGTGTAATTCCAGTAGCGCTCCTGGAGATTGGGTGAACTGTGGTTTGTGTGGTGAATGGGCACATTTTGGTTGTGACAGACGACAAGGCCTTGGCACTTTCAAGGTAAGGACAAAAGAAAAACTTTAGTTCGATTATTTTCTGTTGGTCATAGCTTGATCTTATATGAGTCACCTTCTTTACAGGATTATGCAAAGACAGATGGGTTGGAATACATCTGCCCTCACTGTAGTCTAGCAAACTATAAGAAGAAACCTCCTCCCCAAAAGGTAGCTAATGGCTTTGCAAATACAGTGTCTGTATCACGAAATGTTTAGTTTTCCTTTCTTCTTTTTTGCCCTGTATTTCGGGGAGAAGAGCCCAGTAAAGTAGAGTAGGCTGCTGATAGAGAGAGGAAGGTGTGTAGTGTTGATCTGTATTACCCTATTAATTTGGTTCAGCGTAAGAACTTAAGTTTTATATAGAACGTAACAACTGACAACACAAGTAAGCTACTACGGTGGCTGGTCAAATTAAGAGCCTGTTGATATATGTTTTGGTTGTATCTCCTCCTGACACAAGGATTGTGCTTAATTTGCACTCAGGCTTTTTTTGTTGTTGACAGTAACTGATAAATAGGGCCTTATTTCATTCTTTAAAATACAATAATTCCATGATATTGTATACATCCCTGGTCTTTAAAATACAATAAAAAGTATACTCCCCCATTTCAAACTATAAGCATTTCTGTTTCAGGCTATCCAGAGAGGGAACGGTTCTACGTTCGACTTTTTCTCTGGTCTTTGGACAATATATTTTTTTCAACAAAGTTTATGGTGCTATGCAACTACTTTGAACGATCAATTTACACATATCAGTTTTATGTTTTTAAACCGAGTGTTTTAAAATTGATTAATAGTCATATTATTTTTACTACTTGACTAAAGGGAGGGAGGGAATATATTTTTTTGTGGAATTAATAACACATTTTAATGTGTTTTCTGGCCTGTACACACAGTGTACTACTACTGAGCACAAGAACAAGATGTAATACAATACAAATAGGACTTGTCCCTCAAAGGGTAGTTGATTACTTGATTATTACAGCCATACAGTACTAGATCGTAGTCTGATAACTCCTTGCAACATATCAAACTCATTAAACACTAACAGCAGATCTACGAGTTTGCGCATAAGCTAAAACGCACTTTGAAGTTATAATACGGCACACATGGAGTCCATGGACCGATGGGGCATAACACAAACGGAAGCTAAACAAGCTGAGACGACAAGCTGTGTCTTCTGTAGCTCAGGCATGGCGCAGCTGCAGATCTTGTGATCTTCTTGCCATTTTCTGTTGGAGCATGAAGGTCATCCCCGGCATCAGCCGCGGAACTCGTCCATGAACGCCTCATGGAACGCCTGGAGGCGGGGAACCATCGCCGCGATCTTCTCCTTGCCGGGGAGGATGGTGCACCGGATGTGCGATGTCCCGGAGACCTTTGCAGGAGACGACCAAACCTAGTCAGGCAATGCATGCAGCATCAGACAAAAGGGAAATTCTCTGAAAGAGAGGTGGTTTCTTCTCTGACCGGGTGAAATCCAGAGCCTGGGACGACGGCGATCCCCGTGGCGGCAAGGAGGCGGTGCGCGTAGAACACGTCGGGGGAGATGCCGTCCAGCTGCGCTGCTTTGATCGCCGCCTTTGGCAGGCGCAGCCGTGGGAAGAGGTACATGGCTCCCTCAAACTCGTTGCACGACACGCCCTCCAAGCTGCTGAACGCCTTCTGCAAAGCCTACAGGAAGGTTGAGAAGGTTGAAATAGATCGTCAATTTCAATGTAAGATATCATCTTTAATTTTCAAGATAAAATAGACAATAAATCTTTTCAGTGCATAGTTTTATCGTATATCATATAGTTTCATGGGTTATTTTAGCTTTTTTTCTCACCGGTTCCGCATTTTCATAAAACGACGATTAAGAACTGAAACGACAATTAAGAACATGGGTTATTTTAGCTTTTTGTGGTCTCACCGGTTCCACATTTTCATGAAACGATTAAGAACATGAAAGACGAATGAAACGATTAAGAACATGAAAGACGAATAAGAAGTAGTCCATGCACTCTCAGTGCAATTTCACCCGGTTTCCAATATTTTAGAAACAACAACTATATAGTTTTATCCCCATAAAACCTTTCTCCTCTCTTTTCTCCTTTCTCCTTGTTTTATAAAAAACTATAAATCTACTATACTGATGTAACACATTTAATGTGCATTAAACCCCATTAAAATTGATCTTATTCAAGAAGAACACGTAGAAAAATGATCTAGAGGGCTTCCCTAGGCCTACCCTAGGCCTATGTAGCCATGGGAAGCCCATTTTCCTCATCCAATTAATTCTGGTGGGAAAGAAGAGGATTTCTAGGCAGACAAATTCTTGTTTCGATGCAAATTGGATATTATCATATGACATAAATTTGCCCATATGTATATTTTGTTCCTTACCTTTGCGCGCTCGAGTAGAGATGAATGAGTCTCTTCCTTCTCGTCCATAAAAACCTCAAAGGACTCATCCCCTAGCTGCAAATCTCACCCATAAGTCAGTTCACGGAATTCAAGGTGTAAAGTTCTTTATGGTTCTCCTGTAAATAAAATATTTTCATGCTTTTAAATTTTATAGGTAAGAGTGAATGGAGAATTTCACCAGGATATAAAAGTTCACCAAACCTCCGTCAAATAATTCTATTGTACAACCAGAATGTGAAGAAATTAATATGCTAAAGACGAAAATTGTAGCGAAAGTACTGTTTGGGAAACCTTAGGCGGATCCATAACAAGGCTGATAAGGATTTGGCCAGCTATGTTGGGACAAATTGTTAGAGAAGCCAACTTGTAAATCTCATCGATCACATCAGCTCCAAAACCACAAATCTCCATGTAGCCTCCCCTTCTACCACATTCTCCATAGAATCCTGCAAAATTCAGAAATGAGAAGAAAAAATTCTGGAAGATACTCCGGTTGAAATGAAGACTTACCCATTGAAACCGAGTGAAATGACACTATAGAGAGGTCATTGTGATCATAACCAAGTGATCTGGCCACCTTTTTGAAGGAATTGAACCTCTTATTCTCTGTATAGACATTTTCTTGGTATACCTGTAAATGCATTTACATCAGTAATCTGCAAGACAATTACCTCTGATATAACAGACTTTTTTTTCAACACGATGAGTCTAGCTAATTTGACATATCAAGACAATCAGCAAGTGTGAACCTCATCAGCAAGAATAACCAACCCTTCTTTCCTACAGAATTCCACAATCTCCTCCTGGTTGGCCATAGACAGTACCTACAACAAAAAAGTTGCAAATGTGGAACAAGAAACTTATTTAATGACCTGAATAAGAGTTAGCTAATTACTAGTATTATATAGCACAATATAGGATATGAGTTGCAGTAATTCTTGAGAAACCTTTTTATCTTCCTTCATTATTCTATCAACACATGAAACTGTAAGATTAAAAAAATTCAGCACACCTGGCCAGTAGGATTGCCGGGATTTATGACTACCATAGCTCTAACAGTCAAACCAGATGCACGAGCCTCCTCTAAACACCTCTTGACTTCGAAAATCTCAAGCCCCCACCCACTGTCTTCAGTAAGATTATATGGTACCTTAAATTCAATTCAGATCCTGCGTTATTTCTTGCATATAATAACACATGAACATTCGTCTAATTGGAAGTTTTTTTTTCGAACGTGGAACAGGTAGAGACTAACTTATAACCATTGTATTGATGGTGAGTCAAAGAGTTGCAAGAAGGACTGCAAATAGGCAAAATTAAAAACAAAAGAAATAGAAAAGAAAATTAAAAAAAAGAAAAAAAACTGTATAACGCAAGGCATTTAACCAAGTCTAGAGGACCATTGCCAGAATAGTACTTGGTGTTATTGGAAGTTTGAGATACCATTGGCATATGAATGGACGCTCTCAAAAAATCCAAATGCCCACACCGTACCATTGTTCCACCATGAAGTATAATAGAAGCCGAGTATAATGGATATTCAGGCAGCGGGCACAAAATGCCGTCTTCATGGGACCTGATGAGAATTTGCATCATCATGTTGATCTGAAATGGAGGGAAAAAAAGTTGAAGATATCCAGATAGACCAAAGCATCATCTTGTACTACTGGAGCTTGGAAAATGCAGAGCATTACTGCTGAACTTGCTCCATCAGTCAGAAAAATGTTATCCGGTTTTGATGGAAAACCATCTCTGGCAGCTATTCCATCAGCAACCGCTTCACGCAAACTCCTGACTCCCTGATATGTAGTAAGAACAAGCGTAATGCACAATGAGGAAGGTTAAAAATCCTACTAGCTAGGACAATACCAAGTAAAAAATAAAAGCCTTTTGTTTTGTTGTGATTTGTAAATAGTTAATTAATCCAGTCATTTTCCACAAGTCCAAAACTTTCAAATAAGGACCATGTATTTACACTACCTGACTACTAGTATAGGAACCAGAATCTCTGCCAGGAAGTGATTCAACAATCTTCCCGGCTCTTTTTAGCGCGCAAGGACTGCATTTGTAGATCGAAATAATATCAGTCAGTCTTTTTGCCAATAATTGTTGTCTCGCAAAGAAGTGGAAAAAAATGCCACCCTTGATATATGGGATAATTATGATTTTGACCCTATTCTGAAGGCTAACTTAACCTCCCCTTTTCAACTTTGCTCATTTGATCCCGCTTTTCAAAAATGAACCTGCCATCTGACCCTCTTCTAACTACATTGTTAGGATTGTTATTAGAAAATGCATTTAGAGAATGAACAAGACCAAAATGCCCCTAGGAAAATAAACAAGACCACAACATTGGTATTTCCTGTCTCGGCCTCAAATCTATGTCAAATTTGTTAAACCTAAGTCAAATATGTCAAACCTATGTCAATTTCGTCTCATATTTAGTCAAAATTTCCATCGCATATATTATAGGGATAAAGTGAAAAAAGAGTCGAATAAACAAAAAATTGAGAAATTAAGGTCAAATAAGCAAGTGCATAAACCCTGCGTTAACACCGTTAGGTTTTCTTCACGACACAGGGTTAGGCCTAGATCTTCGTTTTTGATAAAGAGGGTCAAATGAGCAAACCTAAAAAAAACATGGTCAAATTGGTAGTTAGACTTCAAAGTAGGGTTAAAACACAGTTACCCCTTGATATATATGCGCTAATTAAGGTTCGGCCATTTGTCTATTTATTCCAACCTGAATAATGAACGAGCTTCGTCTCTATATATGAGAGATGGATTGTCACACAGAGAAAGAACCTGGAACACAATAATTGGAGCCATGAAGCAGAAATGTATAATCCGTTAGATCAAATTGGAATGTGGGGAGTTTAGAGAGTGCTAACCTCGCGAAAGAAATTGATTGGTCGCTGGCCAAGAGCCTGAGGGTTCCCAAGATTGCAGTATATTATCTGCTGGGAAGCAATCAATTTGCGCACTTACAAAATATTCATGTACCTAGAGTACTACTACATATATGTGCAGAAACACATTTGTGTATTGTAAGCTTGAAAGCACCTCTTGAAAAGGGAGAGAGCCTGGATTTTCGTATATCTCCTTCTCTAACCGCTGGTTGACGCATAGGAGTAAGTATTAGCAAAACAAGGATATAAAACAATATACTATATGCTACTACCTCTGTTTATTTAATATCAAACACAGTTGACTTTTTTCTCAAACTTTGACCGATAGTATTTATTTAATTACTTAGTTAAGTAAAGTAAAAAGGAGTACTGTCATCAAAAGTATTTTAATCATGCCTACTGTGTTTAGCTATTTGCACAAATATTGTAGAAAAGAGTAATAGACAAACAATTTAAGAAGTTAACATCGTCATATGTTAAAAATCGGAGGTACTCCCCCATCCCAAAATATAAGACATAACTACTACTTATGTACATATTAAGAAGAATTATTATCACCCCCTCATTTAAATTGCCCCAATAAATACAATGCATACACCCAATGGGATTAGATATCTTGAGGATGAAAAATTTTAGAAAGCAAATTTATAGAAGGAAAAGGTGCTACTAAATTGCTCGCATGCATATGCGCCTTGTAATATGAAACATTGAAAAAAAATGGTTGTGCCTTGTATTTGGGATGGAGAGAGTAATAGCAGTTTGCACCATGCATATAGTCCCTCCATCCAAAAGGCTTCTTTGTATTTTTTTTGTTACCGAGATTAATGAGAAATTAAATCATTCGATCTGTACTCCACATGCAACAACCCTCTCAACATGCATGCAATGGGGTTGGAGGATGGCTGGTCGAGTTCTAAGATAAATTTAATCTAGCACCACTGAACGAAGAGACGACTCTGTTCATTCAAGCGCACGAAGACTACCATTAATAGGAGCATCTTATTTGGGAAAACCAAAAAATGAAATACGTAAGAGACTTTTGAATGGAGGGCTTATGTCATAAAACACACTTGTTTGACGTTGTCAGCTCGTCTAAAGCAGTTCATCACAAACACGAACCTATTTGTGCACCTGGTTAACAAGTTAACTTGTTGAAAGTGTAAGGACAACCACAATCTGCTAAAAATGTGACTTTAAGCAATAAATATATTCTTAATAAGATGCAAGTTAGCAATAGACAAAAGTTTTTTGGGATACACCTCAAGCTTACAAGTAAGCATAGCAAATAAACAAGTATTTCTTCTCTCCTTTGTTCTCTCCCACCATTACTGTCCATGTTGCAACGTAATTCTTCCATTTTTAATTTATGAGATTTTTGACATGACGTTTAATCATTTATTTTTTAAGCTTATAACTTTATTTATTTTGTTATATATATATTATTTATTTTGTTGTGACTTTTATTTTATAAGAAAAAATTATAATCTTAACTAATATTTTTATATATTTATATTTGAATAAGACTAAAAATAATAGATCAAACGTTATGTAAACTAAAAAGTTAACAACGTCCTATATAACAAAACAGAAAGGTAGTAACAAAAATTAACTATTTATAGGTCCCACCCTAAGGTAAGATGTGTAGGAACTTTAAAACATTAGCGTGTAGGTTGATGAAATAGTTACCCGTGCGTGCCTGACAATCTCCCCACATGGCTCGTAGGTGAAGATCCTGACCTTCAAGACGAATTTCTCTTACTGGTAATTAAACAGAGCCGGCCATGGATGGATCAGACGACGGAGGACGTAGCGACGTGTACGTACCTTCTGGTTTATGGTCTCTGCGGTGATGGACGGCGTCTTGTTGTACGACATGGCGCCGGTGCGCCGCCGCCGGCCGGCGAGACGAAGCGAGCGTGGTGTCGCGGGAAGAGGAAGGGGGGCCTGGAACGAAGATGAGGAGGAGGAGGCTGAAGCTGCTGCTGCTGCTGCTAAATGGACGACGACGCAGGCGCGCGCGAGCTTCAATTGCTGGGCGGTCGCTAGCTAGCCCATGCGCAGGCAGCAGCATGCAGCTGACACGTCCCCAGGTGAGGGAACAAAAGGCCTCTGGGGCGTCGGACCCGTGTCAATCGTGGGCGAGGCGTCGCCGCTCTCGAGTCCGGCCGGTTTGGCGCGTGAACGGGTGGGCGTCGTGCCCGTTGTACATGTGGCAGACGGAGCGCGCCGCGGTGGTTTGGCGTGCTCGGCGGTGCATGGTGTTCTCAAAACCTCTCATCGATATGATCGGGTTGGCACCTGGAATTTCTGAGAGCAAACTATAGATAAGGGCTCACCACTCACCCATCAAAAAACTATGTGGATCCATACCGTTACAACTTCTTCGATTTTAAAAATATGATTATTACTCATATATTAGCGTATCATTACAATATGATAAAAGTTAAAATATATCACTACATGCACTTATAAAAAAATTAGACTAAATTACCTCTATACCTTTATTCTCCCTCTCTCTAATATGTCAACTCTTCCATCGGTCCAATCGCCCCAGGCATCAATACTGCCTGACCACGCCACCGCTAGTTTCGTCATCGGTGGCCGTGACATATATATCCAATCCAGAAATCAACACAATGTCCGTATCGTCGTAGTGAGTCATGCAACGGAAGGCTATTTCTAAAAACTAATGCTGATGAATAGCACTATCGCCTAGACACGGTACGTGGAGATAGCTTTCGAACGGTCATGTCCTCTTGTTATTTTTGTATCGGTGAATGAAAAGAATAATAGTGTTGCAATGGAAACAAAAACCATGTGAAGGATTCTGTTAGAACATCGATAAAAAAGGGGGAAATCAAATAAAGGTGGTACATGTCATGGGTGTGGCGGATGAGGAGAAGAGAATCGATATAATCATTGATGAAATGGAGAGGAAAAATTGGGATAACAAGCAAGCGGAGGATAATGCATTGTTCGATGAGAAAGATGATGTAATGCCTTCTGATTGGACAAACGAGGGCTCCTCGGAACAATCTCTGTTGATTTCGTAACATTACAATATGATAGAAATTAAAGAGATATCACTGCTTACTCTATACCTTCTTTCTCCCTCTCTCTATTATGTCATCTCTTCCATTGGTCCAATCACCCCAGCAATTGATGCCACCTGACCACGCCATCGCTAGCTTCGTCGCCGATGGTCATGGCTTCAATTGAATCCCGGGTAAGAGAGGAGAGATAAGGAAGAAGAAGGGCTAATTTAGTCTAATTTGTTTTATAAATGCATTGAAAGGGGTAAGTAATGATATATCTTAAATTTTTTATGATGGTATATCTCTAAATAGATGAATAATAATTATATTTTTCAAAACTGAAAAAGTTGTAAGGCATGAACCTAATTAACCTTAAAAAACATGATAGGTGGTTTCGCTCACCACTGGGTCTGAGTAACAAAACCATCATTTAAAGCCTAAGCTTTTTTGGGCACGGTTAAATTTTGAAGTGATAAATTAAATATTTAAAATACAAACTTATATCAAATAAAATAATGTAGTATTAAATAATTTATTTTAATAAACCGGTGAATAAGTTGTAAGAGCAAATTTTTTGTATGCCTCTTAAATTTTGTCATATCCTTTCTATGTATTTGAGTTTTGCTCATTCATTTTTTATGCCTGAAAGTTTTTAGTTTTGATTCCTTTCGTACCCATTTCATCCGTCGACCGTTTAGTAAGTATTAAAATATCCATTTTACCCTTGCACATGGCACATATGTATAAAATTTAGGGATTCTACCAAAATATAGGAGTTTGCTCCGTGACTATAATATCACATTTTATTGGGCCTATATTATATGAAGAAAAAATAATGTATTTTCTAAAAATAATATGTGTACTTTTTAAGATGGCAAACATAATCGTTAGACTAATGTAACATTTCTTTTACAAAATGTACTCTCTCCATCTTAGGTGTTTTTTCACTTAGAACAAGAAGAAATTAACTCATCTCACATATAGCAAAGACCAAGGAAATATATGCGTACATATAACCAACTAGTATTAAATAAAATATGCTTAAGACTTTTGCAACGAGTATTAAATAAAATATGCTTAAGACTTTTGGATGTAGGGAATATATAACATACAACAATTTTATTGTATATGTAGAATCCCCATTTACTTCCTCCGTCCTATCCTATTACTATAAACATAACATGTCTAGATTTATATATAGTAGGATGCGTCTCATTCGATCAACATAGAAAATATACTATTTTTAATAAATAAATATTTAACTTATTTGTTGTCATTATATAAAAGAAGATATCAACACAACAAACTCATAAATACAGTGGACTCATGCAATAAATTCTGCACTTACTACAGTACGTCAGAGAAATCTATACGTTCGTTCCATGTCTACTAGTAAAATAGACCTTTTTCATAGCAATTAAATGATCAACAGACAATCAACCAAGGCATAGATATAGAAGGGGATCAAAATCAAAATTCAGTAGCACACAAGAAAAGAAAGTGAGCAAAAATTCATAGACACATTTTTAAGGAAAAACCGCACGAGAGTCGGCTAAACTTTCATGGCAGTACAAGGAAATTATCTCAAGTTGTAAAGAACAGGGGCCATCCCTTGAAGTCTTGGCCTAACCATCAATGCAATAGACAGGCTTCTAGACGTTTATAGCAAAAAACTAAACTTAGATTTACAAGATACAATACCCCTAAGAACCTTGTGACATTAATCGTGTATATAATTTTCGTGGCACTAAAATGCAGCAATTGCTGTCTCTTAGGCTGTTCCCTCTTCCTTGACCAATGTTATTGGCTTCTAGCTGCTTCCAATTTTTGTTAGTCGTTTTCTAGCACAGAAGATTCCACTTTGATTCGATTGGTGTCTCACTGTCTCCCCATCGATTAAGGTGCTAGATGCCACAGCACCATCCTTTCGTTCCCTCCACTTCGTCTTTGGCATCAAATTTCTGGCACCTCGGCATCCCGAAAGCAAAAGAGGGCACGTACCCTAGGATCCATCAGAGCTTTACTTGTGTTCAGAATCATTCCACGAGTTCTACTCGACTGAGAATCATTCGCATCCTCTAAAAATAATCGAGATAAAATTTACACGCACATGAACAAATTTATCCAGAATTTACCGGCGGGTTTTGCAGATAAGCAAGAGCAGGTTACAGTTAAGTTACACACTTGTACCCATGAAACCTGAAAAGTTTCTTTTCCCCCAAATATTTCGTGTTCATTTCATCCTCACCTCGTGAATATGAAACTGCATGAAGTTATGCGTATATGTTTCCTTAAATTTGCCTCAAATTACTCAAAACCTTGTTCTCTTCCTCCCCTTATCAACTTTTCTTAATTATATCGATCTCCATATTTTACAGAGAGTACAGTAGAAATTTTCTTTGATCATATCCAAGCATGGCTCACAGTCTCACACGTAGTATAGTACTCTACTTCGCTTGTACTAGGCTACGGCCAGTAGTCTCCTCGGCGAGTCGCCGCGGATCGCCGCCGCCGGCCGCGGCGGCCCATGGTGATGACGGCGATGATGCAGGCCTCGCCGCTCCTTCTTGGCCATGGCTTCCTGCTCCCTCGCCTCGTCCGTCATGATCTGCTGCCACCGGCACTTCTCGCTGCAAAACCCCTGGTCACCCCTGCATCCAAGCAAACCACCCCAAAATTCAGGCGAGCTCCAGCTAGCTAGCTGCCGATCGAGCGTGTCGGCCATGTCGTCGGCGTGCCGTAAGTACCTGTACATGTACACGTCCTTGTCGGGGCTGAGCTCCCGCCTGCACAGGGAACAAGCCCTCAAGAAGCCACCGCAAGGACGCTGCCGGCGCCGGTGACGCGCCGGCGGGGACACCATCTGCTTGAGGACGACATGGCCGTGCTGCTGCTGGTGCCTCTGAGCGAGGACGATCTGCAGCCCGACGACACCAAGGCGCCGGTGGATACCGATGACACCGTGATCGCCATGGCCGCCGTGATCAGCGCCGAGGTGCTCGGCGTCGCCACCCTCCTCCCCGAGATGGAAGATGCTTCTCTGGCGCCTCGGAAGCATGGTGGAGCGCGAGGGGAGGAGGAGAGGCCGGCGCGCGGCGGCGCCTCGCACCAAGCTGAGCTAGCCTCCTCTTCTCCTCTCTAGTGGCTTTGCAATGGTGAGAGAGGGTGTGTGAGGGGGGAGGAGTGATGGGTATTTAAAACCACTCGCTGTCCACACACACAAGTGATCACCGATCACTAATTAATAGTAGTATTTGTATAATTCTCCTCTTCTTAATATCTCTGAAACTGGGGCCAGATGATGATCATGCAACTGATGCTGCTGGGAATTTGACAGCAATGGTGATTGTGCTAGCTAGCTAGCTAGCTGATGAATGATTGATTTTGTGTGGGAGTGAGAATTATAAAGCTGTAGTTGATGCCTTGCTTTTCTCTTCTCTGCTCTTGTTTGTTCTTTCAAGGAAAGCATGAGCTTTCTAAAACCGATCATGGAACAGACACGGTGACAGAGTTAGTGTGGTCAGTAAGGGCATGTACAATGCGTCGGTAGGAGTCATCTATAAAATGCAATTTTTGTAAAAACACCCCTAGAAGGCGCTAGAGACGGACGAGTCGGCGCCTTGTGAAGAGACGGCCTCCGGCCAATGCTCCCAGGCGCAGCGCTCGCCGGCGACGCGTTGTACGTGTCGGCTGTAGGCTGGCGACGACGCCTCGGATCAGGTAAAGTTTCCACGTGAAATCGCTGCATCGCCGCATCCATTCTTCTTCGGCCGCCGCATCCATTCTTCTTGCTCCGCCTTGGCGGCCTCCGTGACTCTCTCTTTTTCCACCTCCCCCGCTGCTTCCAGATTTGTCCGACTCGTTCGCCGCCGCTTTCTCCACCTTGCCCACCGCATCTCCCCTCGGCGCCTCCTTCTCAGTTCGCATCGCCAGCCACCTCCCTCCGCCTTGGCCCACGCCGCCGGCCGCCTCTCTCCCTCCTCCCCTCTCCCCAGCCAGATTCGTCCACCTCGCCCGTTTCGGCCGACGTCGCATCCATCTCGGTCCGCCTCTCCCCGCCGCCGCATCCATCCCCCTCCGCATCGGGCGCCGTCCTTGGTGTGTCCATCTCGCCTGCCGCCTCTCCCCACCGCCGCATCCATCTCGGTCCGCCTCGCACGTCGGAGCTTCCCTCTCCGTTTGCCGTGCCCTGGGAAGCTGGGAAGAGGCGTTGGATGCGGCGGCGTCCCCAGGACATACTCGCGGTCGCGGTGGCAATCGGCACCGAAGGCACTCCGTGGTGGTGGCGGCGACGGCGTCCACGGCACGACAGTGCCATTTCAGTTCACCGGTTCTTCCCCAACTTGGTGGGATGCGGCCGGTGAGGACTCATCTACTCCAGGATTTAGGCGTTCTGCAGATTGGGATGGAACATGGTAATCAATCAATTTTTTCACAGCTCATTGCATTGCAAATTTCTGTGGAATGTCAATTATGAATTTGTTGTCCAGTTAGCTTGTATTGTGAGCGGTCTGAGATGGAACCATATTTTACAAATCATCAGTGCTGTGACCACGATTTTGTTCATAAAATTTGTGAGTTCAAGATTAATCTATGCAGCTACCTATTTACTTCCTCGAAACAAAAGATCTAGCTTCTAAAATATCAGTTTAATCGAATATAATTGGCTCACACTCACATCTAAAGTATATACACTCACCTGTATATACTTCATCACCACCCAAGTGGAAGAGCCCAAATGGGAAGATTTTTCTCATATCTGAAAAGGGCAAGAAGTTAATTTGGTTAAATTGCAGGAAAGACAGAATGCACATTATCGTTGCCAGCAGGAACAGGTGATTATCATGTAACATTATAATGAATATTTAGTGGGCAAATATTGTACAGAAGGATGGTTCTACTCTGGCTGATAATTTTGCACACCTTGCTCTGCTATAGTGATTCAGACACCCAATTGTCAAACAGTTGCATGCTGAATCTTGATCTGTCGAGTGAGAGCCGTGCTTTAGGTTTGGCCTGTGGAATTTTTTGCATTTTTAATTTTTTTTAAAGATTTACAAAAATAACTTCCGAGTTTGAAAAATATCAAAACTAATCTTCTCCCGCCCTCGGGAGGCGTGAAGGAAAACGCCCTCCCGAGAGGGCGAAAAATCCGACGTGGCGGATGGCCGTGCGGTGCCGTCGCCGCGCGGTGGTTATTTTGCGGGCGGCCCCCTTCCCGCCCTTGGGAAGGACGTTTTTCACGTGCACGGGGGCCGCCTACAAAAATGCCGGGAGGCGGCTTTTGGCAGGCGCCCCCTTCCGCCCTTTGTAAGGGCGTTTTTCTGTGCACGGGGCCGCTGCAAAAGGCCGGCCGCCCGGCATTTTGCGGCGGCCCCCTTCCCGCCCTTACCAAGGGCGTTTTTCACCGTGCCCAAACCCTAATTGCCCCGATCGACATCGACCCACTCTCTCGTGTTGTTTGAGATGTAAAATGTTATCGTCGTATTTTGTGCTAATATAACAAATCCATTGGATTTGTGGTATTGTTGGAAATGTAACCGTCTTCGTGATTTGTCGTATTGTTTGAAATGTAAATGTTATCGTCGTAAGGATGCAAATGTAAATATTGTTGCAAGTGTAAATGTTCGAGGTATCGTACATATGTTGTTTGCATTACTGTGAACATATTATTTCAACCAAGTTAACTTAGTTGCAATGGTTAAGCGAGTTGTTTGTCACGGTGTTACATAACCCATTAGGTACGGATGATGCAATACAACTAACTCATCCCCCACAGTGAAGGCTCGGCTACCTACGGAACCGTTCAAAGGCGATAAGCTTGTCATCAATTTTCTCTTTCCTTCTCGGCGTTGTACTCATTTTGAGTTTCACATTCGATTACTTTTAAGCCGTTATATTGGGGAATGACATTGTCGATCCACCTAGTGAATCCACACCTTCTTTGAATGCCCCGTAAAGAAACACATGTAATCGGTTAGAGAGCCACTAGAGCGAAGACGTTTGCATAATTGATAAAATGAAAGACGTACAACGAAGTCGTTGTCTAAGTTGGGGCAAATGAAGTATCTCCGACCATATGTTCGTGGTTCAAATGAGGTAGCCATCTTGCAACGATCCCTACAACCGCACATAGGACGCTCCGACCATTTAGGGAAACCCAGCGGGTTGTTCCTCCATGCTAAGCTTGCGATTTCGACGCGACGTTCATACTCCATCCAAGCCTGAATGAATTGTTCGGTGGACTCGGGTTGTGTTACCGTCGACCGATCGAAGCGAGTTTAACCGTATCGATCCAATCTTTGTATGGACACCGACGTACATCCTCCGGTTGCACATTTTTTATGGTCGGAGTTAAAAAATGGAACAAGCGAAAAGGTTAAAGAAAGAAAAATTATACTCACGACAAAATCGTCATCCGCAATCTCGGGACACACGAAGCATCTTTGTCCTCTAGTTGCTTGTCTTATGGATCTTACCACTTGGCAACGTAGACCACGGTGGCATTACGGACGTTCCCGCCATGTGGGTAGTGCCGGCTGATCCATAGGCCAGTCAAAGCTTCGGCGCGAACTCGACGTTGGTACTCGGCCTTCCGTTGAAGGTAGTCGACCTTGTTTCGCTAAGTGGGTAGTAACGTGTTCCGTCGGTTCGTGGGTTCTCCGTATCTATCCACTCAACGAAGTTGCACACCCGACGATATGCCTGCATGAGGTGTCAACACGATGTACAATCAAGTTAGCGTTTTCGCGTGAAGATTTTGTAGATGAAAGCGGTGCGGATAAGCCATACGATCAATGTTGGCGCATTGGAAAAATCGTCTCCCCGGTTTCGCGAGGAGGGACGACGTAAGTATGCAGCCATCTCCACAATGGCATAACGGACGGTCACACCATGGTGGAATAAAACCGCTCAAAGGATGGAGTCGCCAGTGGAGACGCTCAAGGAATGGATGATATGAAGATCTCATTGCAGGAGTAAATGTAGAAAAGAGAATGCAGATTTCAAGAGCTCGTATTCGGATCTAGGCAATATATAGTGCAGGGAGGTGACGGTTCGCATCTATGTATCGTTTATGTCTGTCACGGGGCAAAAGTTGATAGCGACGTATCGTGCAGGACTATCACGGGGCAAAAGTTGATAGCGACGTATCGTGCAGGACTATCACGGGCAAAAGCTGATAGCGATGTCTCGTGCGTGGTCTAACTGGGCCGAAAGTTTTTTTGTCGTTAGTAAGAGTATCATGCAGCGAACGATACGGAAGGATCTCGTGACATGTGAGTGCGACGAACAGACATAGATATATACAAACATCAAACACAAAATAAATATTTACAATTTGTACAAACTGATGCACACAGCAGCTACTGACGAGGCCTCTTACCCCTATCCCTCCTAGGCTGTGCTCGACGTGCCCCCGAGAGTACGTCGGCTGTCGGGGCACGCCACGACTAGCACGGACATCCGGCGCGGGCGTCTCTGTGGTGGGTCCTGGCTCGTGGTAGAGGTGCTCCACCGAGCCGAGAGGAGGCGAGTACGTCCCGATCTGGGTCCTCCAGTCGTCGAGTCGTCGCCGTGCGACCCCCTCGTCGCCACCCGGACCCGCCCGCCTGCGTCGACGAAGTCCCCGACCGGAAAATCCCCGCCGAGTAGAATCCTCCCGTATGTAAGCAATGTGAAGCATCGGTGACTTAAACTAAAACGTGTGAACTAATCATCGGACGACGCTTGCTCACCTCCCCGGCGAGGACGGACGAACGGAGGATCCGCTCGCTCCAGCAAAGCTCGCGTCTTGGGCCGAGTAGCGAAAGGCCGAGGAATCGACGATCCACTCGCGCTGCCGTATCCCCGCTCGGTAGCGTCGGACCTAGGCGACATTCGGTTTGTTAGATCACGTTGTAGGGTTGACACAATGAAAATGAGTGGAACTAACCTGTGGAAGGACCAGCGCCGTGTGATGACCATCCGGGTACTGGACCGCGTGGACGAGGACCTGTAACACCCTGTGGAGGAACCGCGTCGACGGCAGAACGACACGAGAAGATCCGCAAGATCTTCCGTGCCGTCGTCTGCATCCGCTCGAAGGTCATCCTCTGTTCCACCTCGTTCAGGTGAATGCCTGCGTCCAGCCTCAGCATCACCGAGTCGATTTCGGCATTCAATGCCCGTGCGGCGTCGGCCTACAAAAAACAAAACAAGTTAGGTTTTTCGGTCCAATTAAAAAACATAATGACGTACAAAGGCTTTAATGCAGACAAATCATGACGTACCCCAACGAAGTAGTCCTGGTCTCGGTGCCTGGGGTAGGTGTCCGTGACTGCTGCCTGGTGCGGCTGCTGCGCGACCGGTGTGAAGGTCACGCGCGGACGCGTCCGCGGTAGGTACCACCGAAGGTAGGCGGTGTAGTTCTCCTCGGAGTGGGCGTAGATCTCGCCGATCACCTCCTCGGTGGCTATCGGCCGATCCGCCACGTATTGCTGCATACGTGGTTCCCAGGGAGCCTCCCTGCTGTCCCCGTCGAGACAACTGCGTACACAGCAAAGGTCGACTATAGTTCCATTTAATTTGACACAATCGTACTACATTTGAAATAGAAATACTCACCGGTGGTCCGGTGGGGAACGGCACCAGTACGTCTAGGGAATCCCAGCGCAGATCCGAACGCCTCATCACTCGGCCGGGCGGTGAGGCTCGACGGTGATGTCGTACACCATCGGGATCAACGTCATCCAGTAGGCCGAGTCGCGCGTGCACAACGTCGAGAGGCCTAGAGGCGCCGAGCTGCGACCGCCTGCGTGTACGGCTCCCGGACAACGTCGTACGGTGGAGACGGTCCAACTCGAACACGAAGTCCGGGTAGCTCCGTCTCACCCGAGCGTGGGCGTAACGACGCTGCGACAATAAAAAATCTAGTGGTTACAAGTTTTGTTCAACGCAATTTAAATATTTGAAAGAAATATGACTTTGTACTTACGTTGCGTCGAAACCGATCAGAACCCATCGTAGGCCCGTCGGCCGGGTTCTCGAAAGCGGCGCTACGTCGTACGGAGAGGTGTCGACGCGGTCGGCCGATCGCGAGCGCTCCGCAGCCCACACTGTAAGAGAAGGGGGGACTGTGAAGATCGCTCCGGATCTGTCTTCGTGCACGCGTCGCACAGGCCACGGTAGGTGGCTGCGAGCACGGCTGAACCCCAACTCCACCGAGGCACGCCGCCTATCTCCGCGTCCGCTATCGACCGGGCGTAGTGGATCAGGCCCTCTCTGCAGTGTTCCCGACGTGTTGGTGAACATCACCCACCGAACAACCAAAGAAGGTACGCCTCCAACGGCGTCGCACGGAGTACTCGTCGGCGTCGGGGTGGAGCTTGTCGGCCTACAAAGGACAAAACCATGTTAACAAACATCGATGTAATGAAAAATATTGAAGTCTTGAAGTTAACTTACGTGAACCGCATAATCCAAGTCTTCGTAGGCCGGTGGTCGCGTAAGGGTAGATCGACGAACACTGGGAGCCCGGTAGCCTCATCACCCGAGCAAAGCGCGCGTGATGTCGTCCCTCCATCCACCAACACCGTCCACGGGCCCGACGCCTCCCCGGCTAGTGGTAGCCCTAGCGGGTAGGAGACGTCTGCGGCGTCGAGCCATCTCCCCACAAGGAAGATGGAAGGTGTGCGTCTCAGACGCCACCGATCCACCAAAGCAGCTATCGGGACCGGTCCGCATCGAACCGTCGGCCGGTCGTGATCGTGGGCACGCGCCTCAACGAGTCTGCAGAGAGCGATCGGCCGGACTCACGTAAACGCATATCATACACATAGTGTAATATTAGTATCAAGCATAGTGTTCTGCAATAAGTGATAAGAGTTTGAACGTACCGCTCGACGTGTCGCGGATCGACACGCAACAACTCGCGCGACGGCCGTGGACGAAAGGTGGTCGGTGAGCACCCCGCACGCCGACAAGTACGACTGTGCGCCCTGTCCACCTGTCTCGCGAAAAGCGCCGTGTATCGTCCGCCATACCGCATGAATACATGAAGCACACAATAAGCAATTTATAACAAAAATCAAAACAACATGAATACATGACATAAATGGTCCATTATATCTCAACATAAAAAAAGTTCACGTCTTAATTCAAACTAACAAACACAACATATAAGTATCACAACAACAATAAACCAGTTTACGTCTCACAATGATAAATATTACACGCACGACAGATGGCAAAAACATGACAAATAGTACAAATATCAGATCACCACTACATCGAAAAGGAGCAAACAAAATAATCAAGCCATTGCATCTCCAGTGGACGACGTAGTCGCTGCACGAGCATGTCTAGGACGTGGTCGCCTCGTTGTTGTTCCTTCTCCAGATGGACGGCTACCATCGGAGGGCTGTCCGGAAAGTCCTGAACCTTCGACGGTTGAAGTTTCTGAATTCTTCGGGCATTTTTTGTATGTATGTCCGCGCTCATCGCATTTGCTGCAACGTAGGGTCCTTCCCCCGGCCTCGGACTCGTCCATGTCGTTTCTGATGCGTCTCGACTGACGACGTCCCTTTTTCATCCTTAACTTCGATGGATCTGGAATGTAGAACACTTGTGGCCGCAGTGTTGTGTACGATCCGATATCCCAAAACCATATATCTCCTCCTTCCACGTATGAAAAATTGATTCTTTCCGTAGTACGTGACACATAAATATACGGAACTATGCCGCAGTCCCAGTGCGGCAAGGACGTGTGAGCAAGGCGGATGTCTAAGCTTCGGCTTCATACAGTGCAGCTACAACCACCATCCGCATGAAGCACACATTCCCGCACGGCTTGAACACGGTTGATGCCTTGCCTTCTCCCGTCGACACACATGATCTCGCAGAAGAACTTGGGTTCCTTGGGGATTACTCGTGCTTCATAGCCTTAGAATCTTGTCTTGCATATATTTCATCACCACGTTGCCAAATACAATTTTGTTATCGACCATTAAAGGGGATATTTTCTTAAATCTATCCCTAAAATATGCCTGCGTGCCATGAAGGATAAATTCCACAATACCCACCAATGGAAGCCCCCTAACTCCTCGCATCACCCGGTTGTACACCTCGGCCGGGTTCGTTGTCATTATACCATATCGAGCTCCGTCGGTGTCATACAACGAGACCACTTTTCTTTCGGTTCATTCTCTATCCAGTGGGAGAAATTACGTATTGATGGTGCAGACCTCCTTCTCATTGTTGGCGGGTCATTATGCAATGGACCAAGAGGTACAGCAGGCTCGTCAACCTGTGGCAAACGAGATTGCTCGTCGGTTTGCTTCGTTGTCGCTCATCCAACCTTTTTCACATCTCATTGAATTTTTCTCTTGATTTTGACCACATAGCCTCTTGAATAGATCCATCGGTGTTTGTTCTTGAATTGTTTGTAGAAATTGGCTCCCATATGACGCATGCACCACCTACTCCGAACATCACGCCACCTAGCTGGAAGTCCCCTCTCGGGCCAACCATTCTGAAGGTAGTCGATTGCCCTCAGCATGCCGGCATGACGATCATGTATGAGACAAACATTGGGCCTCATACGAACGACTTGGCATCGAACTCTCTCCAAGAACCAATACCAGCTTTCGGTGTTCTCACTCTCGACAAATGCAAACGCCATAGGTAACACTGGTTGTTCCCATCTGCTCCAATCGCCGTCGCATCGACCTCTGTATTTCCCAGTCGGAAAGGTTCCATCTATGCACAGCACAGGGCGACAGTGAACAAATGCGTTGATGCAAGCACCAATCGAGAAAAAGGCTCTTTGCAGCACGCTCTTGCTCGAATCATTAGATGATGGAAATGTCTGAATGTCGTAGTAGGTCTTGGGGTTTCTCGAGCAATGGTGGCTAATAGACGAGGTAAATTGTCATACGATGCTTCAAATGTGCCATACCTCATCTCCAATATCTTTTGTTTCGCCCTCCAAGCCTTCGCATAGCTAATAGTATACTTGAATTTGTTCTCAATGTGCTTAATAATGGAGCCGGTTCAAAATCCGTGTTTTTAACAACATGGTCGTACATCTCACCGGCAACAAACGCCGAGGTGATGTTGCGGTGGTACTTATCAACCCCCGGCAATGGACATGTGTGCTCACCAACAATGCTCACTTTCCAATAGTCATTCCATTTTCCCTTGTATGCATGAACGCGCCACGGACAATCATCCTTCATACACTTCACATCATACACATAGTTCGTAGACTTCACCACCCTAAACTCTCTATGCAAAGACACCGCCCAATGCTTCACCGCCTCTTTCATGTCTTCCTTATGAGCATACCTAGCACCCTGGATGACCTCGTTATCTTTGTATTCAAATGAAACATGCTGCCTTCCGAGATAACAAGCCGAGAGAAATCAGCTTGTTCCCAATCGACGGCATGACATCTTCTTCCTCGTCCGATGATTCATCGCCCTCCGCCTGCTCATTTTCAGAATCCTCCCTCTCCATTTCTTCAACAATTGCTTCGATTCTCTCTCCCTCGTCCGCCACGCCAATCGCCTCCTCTAAGCTTGCTTCATTGCTTGGACCTTCGCCATACTCTGTTTGCATTGTATTACGCTATCGATTTCGTGCGGTGCAACAAAAATAACAAGGGGCCAGGACCTTTCAAGTGCCATGTCCACATAACGTCTCCACGACTCGAGTGTTATCAATAGGCATAAGTTCCCAATAATATCCTTCGTTGCACGACTAACTACAACGGATAGAGACATTGTGTTCACTCTTGTATCCACTTTAAATCCACGTAGCAACCAACTATACACTGACTCAAATGTTTTCTCGCCTGGCCTATCGATGCCCTTTGATTTCATCCTAAATTCTGACAAATCTACACCTTCTGGACCGTATCTAACGTTGCCTTCACCATGAACTATCCGAAATATGATCTTACTTGCCATAGTGCCCGACAAACAAATTGAAACGAGTTTATTCCATACTACGAATATATTTCCTAGATGATTACGTGCCTAACTTAATTTCTTTAACAATATGTTCTCTGGTCTACATCTTAAATTTTCCCAAATCGATTTGTTCGTTCCATCTACCGCCAATCGTAAATCGTTCATTTCAGTTTGCAAAATTTTATAAACTAAATTTAATTCACTCGTAGTTTATATCTAAACATATTTTGATCATCAACAAAATTATACGTACGATTTTCTATAGTGCTTACCATCTGCTCACATAATTTACACTTACATCCAAACACATTCTACCTAAGTTGATCTATCTATTCTACCTATGTTAATGTCCATTAAATATCCTTGTTGATCTATCTATTCTTCCTATGTTCTTGTCGATTAGATTATCTACATTGATCTAAATTAAACCATCTGTTTTACAAATCTATAACAAATTATTCAATACCTATTCAAATATTACAAATTTATATTTTTTCTAATATTTCATTTACATACTAGCTAACAAACAAAATAATGCCGAGATATTGCATTTACCTCCAATGAAGTACGCAATCCAGCGGGGCTTCGCCGCGCTCCTCCTCTTCCTCACTTCTCTCTCTGTTCTTTTCGGATTTGGAAAGGTGTAAATGAGGTTGAAATGATTGAGAGTCGGCTTATATCGGCCTGGTAAAAACGCCCTTGCGAGAGGCGGGAAGGGCCGCCGCAAAATTGCCGGGCGGCCGTGGCAATTTGCGGCGGCCCCCGTAAGCACGGTGAAAAACGCCCTTGGTAAGGGCGGGAAGGGGGCCGCCCGCAAAATTACCGGGTCGGCGGCCTTTTGCGGCGGCCCCCGTGCACGGTGAAAACGCCCTTACCAAGGGCGGGAAGGGGCCGCGCAAAGGCCGGCCTCCCGGCATTTTTGCGGCGGCCCCGTGCACGTGAAAACGCCCTTCCCAAGGGCGGGAAGGGCCGCCCGCAAAAAGCCACGCGCGGGCGACGGCCGTGCGGGGCCGTCGCCACGTCGGATTTTTCGCCCTCGGGAGGGCGTTTTTCCTTCACGCCCTCCCGGAGGGCGGGAGGAGATTAGTTTTGAAATTTTTCAATCTCGCAAGTTATTTTTGTAAATCTTTTAAAAAAAAAATTAAAAATGCAAAAAATTCTTGGCCTGTGCACATACATGTTTGGACCTGATCAAACATAGATGGCACATGAACTGGATTGTGGAGGGTGTTTAAGCTACTGTAGTTTGCTCAACTTTAGACCTAGTGATTAGGTCCTGTGTGAATTTAAAATGCATCAGCTTAATCATACCATACTGAAGTATGCAAGATCATGCCTAAATATGGCCAATTTGTCAAACAGCATATAACATTTTGTTTTATGCAACCTGCAATCCTATCCTCAAAATATGTTTTGTTTTAAAATATTTGATGACCGACAACCTGCATACATACAGCCAACATACTTCAGTACTAGATGAAGCATACAATCCTCACAGGAAGGAGCTGCTTGGAGACAGCATCCAACCAGAGAATTGAAGCGTGTTTATATGGACACGTTTATCTGTAATTTGGTGTGTTGATATTTTTTTTGTACTTTTATGTTTCATGTGTACCTCTGACTCGATCTTCTATATCAAGTCGAGGAAATATGTATATTTACATCATGTGCTCATTTGTTGCAATATAAAGCAGTGTAGTGGTATGTAAATCTTTTGTACTTGTGTTTTGCTACTGCTGAAGGTTTAAACCTTTATCTGTAACATGTTTTTGTATGATAGCATTTTTAAGACTAAATTCAGAATGGGCTAGATCATATTCTCCAGACATGGGCTAAATTTAGACTGTTATGTTTTTTTAATGATAGCTTTATACATGGAAATAAAGTTAAATTCAGACTGTTATATAATGCTCTTGATGTTACTGCTAAATGATGCCATCACACACTGAAAATTGACATAGTGAAATTCACATAGGGTGGACCTCCTAATCTTGTTGTTTTTCACATTATTATTCAGAATACTATGTACAGTGCAATTATTTCTTATTCTCGCATTATTCTTGCAGGATATAAGTTCATCTCGCAGGATACAAGTTTTATGATAGATGATGAAAAGGCTGAGCGTGTTGCCGCCATATTTGAGGAAGATTCTCTTTTCTGAAATAAACTAATTTGGTATGTCTTTCAATTATTATACAGTTTCATCCTTCATCCATAGTACTTTTGCAAAGACGTACGCAATTGAGCACAAATATTCTTTTTTTAAGCAAAATGGATGACGTATCTGTTTATCAGCACTTTGGTGCAAGTATCTATTGCTTTGTTATTGACGAGAGAAAATTATTGTTAGTACTTTATGTGTTTTGATACAATTAGCAAAGCTTGATGAAGTCATATGTGAACGTTATCTTTTCTGCTTCACTAGTTACCATGTGAAAGAGTTATATTATATTGATATTTTTTTAAAATGTGAAAGAGTTATATTATATTGATATTTTTTAAAACTATTATAATCATATTCTTAATATATTTTATACCAAATAACAATAACAATACTATGATATAATTTTATTTACAGTTGATCTTAACTATATACATAACATTAAAACACTTACAGATGAATCTTTGTATGGTCTGACTTCTAGCTGTTTATATGATAACTTATAGACGTTATATGATAACTTATGGAATCTAACCGTGGTTGTTCCTCAGCAAATCCAGGGAAAGAAAGTCAGACGAGTGCGTTATCACCGATGGGTCAAGATAATCCTGCAGTCCTGATCACACATCACACATAAATCTAGAATTTTCTCCTCAAGTGGTTTACTTTGCTTTCCGACGGACCAATATGGTCGCAGGATCTGTGTTTGGGCTCTACATTTTATTCACCATCCTAAATCATTTTCATGATATATTTCCTGATAGGAACTTTATCATCTTCTATTCTCTTCTGGATCCCAAATGGTGCAGTAATTCTCCATCAGTTTAAGCTCATTCACTCAAAATATATTTATCATTTGGTTTAGCTCATGCATATATTTGATCATTTCTGAAACTGCTTCTTCTCGCTAAATTATTCAGGTTAGTGACGAATTGGTTGCTGTGCTACACTGCTAGTACTCTACTGCTGCAAGAATTGGCCAAGTTGCTACTCACTTGTCACCTCCAGAGAATCGCCAAACTGCAGAAGGTAGGCACGAATCTCCTTTACCCTCTTTTCTCTCTTTTTTTTGGCCAAACACGAAAAGATGCAACACCCCATTGTACTTACGAATTTCTAACATTTTTAATTTTTATTTTTTAAAGATTTGCAAAAATAATTTTTGGTTTAAAAATATTATAAAACTAATCGTCCATTGCAAGGACGAGATTTAAAAATCGCCCTAGAAAGCGATAAGGAGGTAAAATGTAAAACTATATGCTTACGGCCGACGACGACCAACGACGCTCGCCACGTCAAGAAAATCGTCCTCGGAGAACGATTTTTAAATCTCACCCTCCCAGAGGACGATGGGCGATTAGTTTTGCAATATTTTCAAACAAAAATTATTTTTACAAATCTTTTAATAAAAAAGTTAAAAATCCAAAAAAATTTTGTATTTACAACTGGACGACGCAGACTTGAAGCAGGCAGGAATCTATAGGCCACGCAGAAGCTCCTCCAAAAACGTCAGAGCAACTCCTCCAAAAACTTGCTATCTTTTCTTCTGCAAATCTGAAAATTAATTCCAGAGGATGATCAAGAAGGCTCTCTCGTGCAAATCGCAGATGATCACGCGTCAAAAATTGCAAGAATGCATCAGGTTTGGCAGAGCTTCAGTGAATGCAACATGGCACATGGCGCCAGATTCCGCCTGTTACCTTCAACCCAGAGGTCCTGCCTGCCCCTCGATCTTGCTACATTGATAATGACATGGATTTGGATGCTCGACGCGCTCTCCGCCTAATCTTCCCCAGCAGATCTCATGAGGCAGTAGGCGTCACTGATGCTGTGCTCCCTGTTGGAAATGAAAGCTGACTGCAGAACCAATTCCGGGCATCTGGACCACTCGAGGTAGAGGTTCATCTCGTGCTAACAGTAGAGGAATGGACAGGAGTACAGCTCGACAAATCATTGCTCTTCCTCTCTCCCGAGAAAAGATAGAATTTATAGTTATACCCTGGTTGCATGCAGCGGGTGAGATGCGTAATTGGAACCTCGCCGTTGATGGGGAAGAAAGGGACAGCGGCGCAGCCCGACAGCTCCGCTCGCCGTGGAGCGGTCGGATGACGAGAAGACTTTTTTTAAATTTTATTTTTAAATTGTTTTTAAAAATAATTTTTTATGCAAAAGTTTTACAATAGTCATCTCACGTTTTTTTAGAGTTTTTTAAAAAAGAGAGAACGTTTTTTCTGACGTGACAGACGAGCGTTGATCCCCTCCTAACGGATGTCCGTGGAGGGAGAGATTTTTTTTCTAGGCGGCCTCTTCCGTTCTATGAGAGGGCTTTTTTTTCCAGCCAGAGGAGGACGGTCTAGCTTTTATGCCAGCGGCTCCTTTGCCGCTCTTTGAGAGGGCCTTTTTTGCGTGGGGTGTCTGTAAAAGGCAACGAGGACGGCCTGATTTTTTTGCAAACGACCCCCTTGTCTCCATCTGGGAGGGCATTTTTTTGCCCTCGGGTATAAAACCCCCTCTCTCCCTGATTTTTCATTATAATCACTTAAAATCCATAAAAAAGAGAAATGAGGGAGAGGTGAGGGGGAGCAGAAGGGCTTCGGCGAAGCCCTGCCGATTTGCTGACTATACTATAGGTAAATACATTTGTATCGTATTGTTTTGTCAATTTTTGTAACATTATAGTATTAATAGCATATACCATACAAGTATCATCTATGTAGTGGAACAATATCTAAAGCATTTCAAGGGAACAAATCTAGAGCACACACCATATCTGTAGAATTTAAGACCTAGGGCACTGTACATATTTATTTCTAGAATTTAAGACATAGGATAGAGTACTAATTGATGATCTGGTTAGTATGATTTAAACTTAGTTAACCTGCCTTTTTTTCATCAGGCAAAATGTCAAGTAAGGTCACATTTTAATTAGTTAATGGTCAAGGCAATATTAGATTTGGTCTAGATGGTGTTGACCTGTCGGATTTTAGCATGACATAGAAGAGCATCGATAGGCCTGCTGAGAACCTTTTAGTTAATTTATAGTTGGTTGCTGCGAGGATTCAGAGTTAACCCAGAAATCAAAACAATGTCCATATCTGTCGTAGTGAGTCGTGCAAGAGAAGGTTATTTAGGGGAACTAATGCTGATGAATAGCACTGTCGCCTAGAGACAGTATTTGGAGGTGACTTTTGAACGGTCATGACCCCTTATTATTTTGTGTCGGTGCATGAAAAGGATAGCAGTGTTGCAATGGAAACATAAGATGTTGAGGGTCCAAGCCATGTGGAGGATTCTGTTGGAACATGGATGAAAAATGAGAAAAATCAAACAGAGGTGATACATGCCATGGGTGTGATGGACGAGGGGGAGAGAGTCAATATAATCGTAGATGAAATGGAGAGGGAAGATTCGGATAACAAGCAAGCGGAGGTTAATGCATCGTTCGACGAGAAAGATAATGTAATGCCTGCTGATTGGACAAATAAGTACTCCTCGAGGCTTGTTATCTATGAGAGGCATCATGTACCATGTGAATATAAGGAGAATGGGGTAATTCATGGTGCTAGGTATGCTCATAAGAAGAATCTAAATGAGGTGGTGAAGCATTGGACGATCTCATTGTAGAGAGAGTTTAGGGTGGTCAAGTCAACCAATTATGTGTTCGAAGTGAGGTGCATGAAGAAAGAGTATTTGTGGCTTCTTCATGCATAAAAGGGTAAATGGAATGATTATTGAAAAACTAGCATTGTGACTGAGCATCAGTGTCACTTACAAGGATGAAGAAGTACCATCGCAACGTCACTTCAGCTTTTATTGCAACTGGGATGTATAGTGGTGCTGTCCGTAACAACGGGTTTGAACCAAGATCAATTATTAGCCACATTGAAGATAAATTCAAGTACACCATAAGCTATGCAAAGGCCTAGAGGGCAAAGCAAAAGATTATCGAGATGAGGTATGACACATTTGAAGCATCCTATGATAATTTGCCTCATTTGCTAGCCAGCATTGCCTAGAGGAATAGTAATACTTATTTCAAAATTCATACATTCTCATCATCTAATGATCCGACCAAGAGTGTGCTGCAGAGAGCTTTTTTTTGCATTGGGTGCTTGCATCAACATATTTGTGCATTGCCATCCTATACTATGCATAGGTACATTTTTTGACCGGTAAATATATAGGTCAGATATTAACGACAATTGGAGCTGATGGAAACAATCAGGTGTTACCTATGGCTTTTGCATTTGTAGAGAGTGAGAACACTGAAAGCTAGTACTAGTTCCTAGAGAGAGTGCGCCGGTGAAGTCATGCGTATGGGGCCCGATATTTGCCTTATACATGATCATTATGCGGGCATGATGTGGGCTATTGACTACTTGCAGAACGATTGAGATGAGAAGGGACTTCCAGCAAGGTGGCCCGATCTTCGGAGTAGATGGTGTATGTGTCTACATGGGTGCTAATTTCTATAAGAAATTCAAGAACAAACACATGATGGATCTTTTCAAGAGGCTTTGTGCATAGAATTAAGAGAAGAAATTTAACAAGTTGTGGAAAAGGTAGGATGAGTTAACAACGAAAAAAACAGACGAGCAATCTCGCCAGCCATAAGTTGAAGGTGACGAACCTCCGGTAGCTATAGGTCCACTATATGACGATCCACCTTGTTGATGAGAAATCTTCTCACGCGCTGGCCTGGGAGATCTGCTTAACTTCAGTGCAGGTCCATCCTTGGCTACCTTTAATGAGTTAGGCGCGCCAGTTGGTTTGATCTATTAACCAACAAGAAATAATAAATAGATACATGCATTAAGGTTAAGGTTAGATCCTACCGGATCGGCTCAGGGAATCAATTTACATATATTTGCTATCCCAAAGCACATTTAAACTAAATGATTGGGATAGATCGGCTATGCCGAGACAGTATAAATCACTTAATCTAAATATACATCAGGGTAACGAATATATGCATTCATAACCTAGCCGATGTTGTAGATCCAACATGAATCGGCTATTACTCCGATACATCTTATGAAAAGATATTAATCTAACCAAAATGCGTCAAACCTAGATCAATCGGCTGTCGGCTGATGCCAACGGATTGATATTGGCTTAAGGCATATAACCAGATTAAGATCTTAATATAAGAGACAACTTTAATATATTTAATAGTAAATGATGCTAAAAGATAATTTGTAACCCCCTGAAAATTGAAGAATTTAAAACTAGGAATTAAAAATTGGAACTCACAAAAACTTTTGATTTATTGCATCTCGTCGTGTTTATTACTTCTTATTTGCCAGCTTTGTTGCATAAAATTTATAAAGAGAGTGATTCATCTTGATGCTTGAGAAAAACCAAATGATTTGAAATTCCAAAGGGGAGAAAAATTTCAAAGTATAGAGTTGGAAATTTTAATATGAAATAGAAAAGGGTGGTGGATTTACAAAAATATACTTTGGTTCAAAACATTATTTTGTGGTGGAGTGATATTAATTAGTTAACAAAATGAGTGATAAAATATTTTTAAAGGATATATCTGAAGTTTAGAAAATTATTTCGAATCAAAGTCGTATTTTCTTGAATTTAGGATAAGAATTAAATTAAATATGTAAAATATATTTATAAAATAATAAAAGTGGATGAAAAGGTTGAAAAAAATATTTTACAACTTAATTTTGGGTGTGCTAGATTTTATTTTAAATTTTAGAGGTGAAAGAAAAAAGAAATAGGAAAATAGGAAATTAAATCGGGAAATTGGAAAATTAAACTGTTCATTGCGCTATACGTGTTCGACGCCCGTACCGCTGTACCGCGTGCCCCGCCCGCGCGCGCGACACGCGTCGCGCTGCGCAGCCGCGCCGCGCTCGGCCCCCACCCTCGCGCGCCCGCGCCGTGCCCACGCCCGGACCCCGCCTCACGTGCGCGCCACGTGTCGTCCTCGCGCCGGACCCCGCCGCGCTCGCCGCGCCCAAGCGTCGCCGCCTACCCAGGCCCCGTCCCCTCGCGCCCCGCGCCGCATGTCGCGGAGCCTCCCGCGTGCGTGTCCTCGCTCAGCCCCGCCTCAGCTTGCCGCCGCGTGTCGCCACAGCACCGCCCCACCGCGCCGGCCCTCCCTCTCCGCGCCGCTATAAAAGGGGGCGAACCCCTCTCCAACTCCCCATCCTCACCGTTCTCGCTTTCCCTGTTTTTTTCCCTCACCCTAGCCGCCGTCGCAAGCCATCGCCGTTTGGCGCGCCAGGAGCCGCACAGCCGTCGCTGGCATGCCGATCGCTCGCGCCGGTAAGCCGCCGGCCTCCTCTTTTCCTTCCCTCCTTCCGTAGCTGAGCACCGCCCTTCGCCGTCCTAGGCCGTCGTCCCATGCGCCGCCTTGCCGGCCGAGCAGAGAGGAGGGGGAGAAGGAAGAGAGGAACCAGGTAGAAAGGGGAGGAGAAGGAGGAAACAGAGGAAGCAGGGGGGGAAAGAAAAAAAAGGAGAAAAGAAAAGAGAAAGGGAAAGAAAGAAAAAAAGGAAGAAAAAGAGAAAAATAGGAAAAAAATAGAAAAATTCAGAAAAATTAGGAAAAACTTTTGGGGAATATTTAGAAAATATTTGGGCAAAAATATATAGTTTTCTCATATATTTTCTCCGAGCAAATTCGAATTCAAAAATAGGAATTTCGGAGATCTCGTTCTCGCATCGTTTTTATTCGGAGTTTATCTATTTTTTTTGCCATTAAAAATATATTTTTTTGGTATTCGGACCTCCAAAACTTTGAATACCAATTTTTTTTGATCAACGCCTTTTTAAGTTTATCACCTTAATCAATATATCGATATTTTGCGAAAACCCTAAAATAAATTCCAAACTCGCTTTTTAAATCGGATTTCATCCCAAAACCCTCACACAAACTCGATTAAAATTTTAGGCTAAATATTTGGAGTCGTGTTTATGGTTCTTTTTGATCTCTTGGTATTTTTATTGAATTTTGATTGAATTCAATTGATTTTTCGCACGTACGAATAGCAACCGAAGAAGCAGGCACTGACTACGGTGAAGACCCCGTCCAACAAGCGTGCGAGCAAGGCAAGTCAACACTTCCCCTTTGAACATATTGAACCTATTTTGCGAAATGATATTGATTTAAACTTCAAACATGCATGCTATACACAAATGAATACCTATGCTTGATATACCATGCCTTGATATTGATTACTCTTAGAAATGTTTGTAACCCTCGATGTGATATAACCGGAGGATATCTTCAGTAAAAAGGCTTGGCCATGCTTATACTAGAATCTTGCATACTCATACTTTTACAAAAAGCTATATGCTTGCGCAACTACCTTAGGGAAGGTAGTTGAGATACGACATGTGGAGACATGAGCGCCACAATGCCTTGAACATGATGAAAATAGTTTTGATAGGAAAATGAAAGTACAAAACCAATGTTTTTAGACTGGGGCGGATGGTTGGATTTGAGTGGATTTCGGTAAAGGCAAGAACCGTCCCTGGTCGATTAAGGACTGAGCCATGAGACTTATAACCTGGAACGAGCCAGTACAACCGTACTTCTCGAATGGGTATAGACCTAGCAGAGTAGATAGCTGAGCGGAGGCAGTATCCCTGCATAGTGGTTCTTGAGTGGAGAGGTGGTTTTGGTTATCGAGATAAGGCTGCGGCCTAAGTGTTGAGTAATGAATGAGAATTTTGTGAGTTTTCCCTTACCCCGGGAGCGCCAGAACTCCTCTCACTGCTAGGAAAGGACGGCTAGAGTGCAAGAGGATTTAAGTTCATGGAGCGGGTACTGCCAAAGTGAGGTTATCGAAAGGTTTTGCCGTGACCATCCCATATGAAGGGATGAAAGCTCATTCAATGAGCAGCTGCGGAGTATGGGTAAAGTGTACATCCACTGCAGTGTGAGTAAATCAATCTATTTGAATAGCCGTGATCGTGGTTAATGAGCGACGTGACAAGTTTCTCCCGTGGCTAGACTCATAAATTTTAAAATAATGGGTGGGAATGCATAATGATTTTGTGTGCTGGTGGACTCAACTTTTCGAACTGCGAGAAGGGGTGGACTCCCCAGAAAACCATGACGAACCGGAGGCGACAAGCCATCCTTAGAATCACGATGGATTGTAGACAGAACCGTCACCGACTTAATATACTCTAAAACTAAAACTTGGTTGGCTAGATGTTAGGTGTAACACCCTGGCCCAGGGCCTAATAGGATGAATAGAATACTCATACCAACAGGTTGCAACTTCTTTTCCGGAAGCTCATCTCCTAAGAACTCTGAGGTTAAGCGTGCTTGGTTTACCGGAAGCTCATCTCCTAAGAACTCTGAGGTTAAGCGTGCTTGGTTTAGGGCAATTTGGGGATGGGTGACCGACTGAGAAGTTCTTCCTGGGTGCGCATGAATAAGGACAAAGTGCGCAGAAAAGACTGGTGTTGGTCTGTGAGGGTAGTCTAAGATCCTAGAGAGCTTCCAGATGTAGATGCAACTTCTTTTTCGGAAGCTCATCTCCTAAGAACTCTGAGGTTAAGCGTGCTTGGCTTGGCTTGGGGCAATTTGGGGATGAGTGACCGACCGGGAAGTTCTTGGTCTGTGAGGGTAGTCTAAGATCCTAGAGAGCTTCCAGATGTAGACAACTTCTTTTCCGGAAGCTCATCTCCTAAGAACTCTGAGGTTAAGCGTGCTTGGCTTGGCTTGGGGCAATTTGGGGATGGGTGACTGTAACATCCTGAAAATCGAAGGAGTAGAATTCGGAACGTGAAAATCGGAACTCATAAAAAACTTTTTGGAATCATTGCTTCTTATCGTGTTTATCGTTCCTATTTGCCAAGCTCTTTGCATAAGAGTTCTTTTTGAATTGTTTTGATGCGAAGTTGGATAGAAACTCTAAGCTTTGATATCCTAGGTGAGAGTAATAATTCAAAATGTATATATTTGGAGAAGGATAAATACCTAATTTTGTGGATTTACAAAAGATTCTTGAAAAGAATATATTTTGGTTTAAACCCTAACTGGTGGAAGAAAAATAATAAATATTTGGATTTAGATGATAAAAATATTTTGAAAAGGAAATATGAATTTAGAAATTAATTAAAGACCCCAATTTATTGATTTTAAAAGAAGAAATAAAAATATGAAAAATATATTTTGAAAAATAAAAAGTGGGGGAAAAGTTTGAAAATATAATCTCAAAGTTATTTTGGGAATATTAGAATTCATTTAGAATTTTTAGGGATAAAAGAAATGGAAATGGAAAATAGGATTTTAAAATCGGGATAAATGAAAAAGTGCACTGTTCATTAGCTCGCAGTGTTCGACCGAGTACACCGCCCCGTTCGCAGCCGCCGCGCGTCACCCGCCGTACCCGAGACCTCGCGCGTGCATGTTCCCAGCGTCATCGACTCCGGTCACGCACAGGTGGTCGCCGGCAGCCGCGCCATGCCGAATGTCCCCAAAGTCGCCGCCGTACACGCTCGCCATGCCGCGCTCGGCGCCGCGCGTACACAGCCCGCACCACGCCGTCCTTTGCCGCGGCGCCAGCCCTCCCGCTCGCGCATTGCCTCACCGCGCCGCCGTACTCGCATGCGTTAGCTGCGTTGCTGCCGCGCGCCGCCGCGACGTGCGCGCTCGTCGCCCATCACCGCACCTGGGCGCCCGAACCACCTCGCCGTCGACCGCCTATAAATCGGCCTCCTCGACCCAGCCCCCAACACCGAAAATCCTCCCCCGTGCTCGCTCGTGCTTTCCCCAAATTTCCCCCAAGGATTAACCACTACATTGCGCGAATTTTGGGAAGGATCGGAGCTCCGGAAGAACCCTAATTCGACCGCCCGTGCGACACTCCGAAATTCGTCACCTCGCCGATTTCTTCCCGAATTGAAGGTACCATCATCATCCCCGTGCTCTAGGTATTAATTCCCCTAAGCTCCCGAGCCAATTGGTCGCCGGAAAATCGCCGGCGACGAACCCCTAGAACTCCTCGTTTCGGCCGCCGAACCACCTCGCCGTCGCCACCGCTGCAGTGCCTCTCCGGCGAACCAACCCCACCGTTAGCATCCCCGGGTTCACCAAGCTCGTAGACCCCTCACTTTAGCCGTGGCTTCGCCGGATTTTGCCGCCGACGAGCGCCACCGCCGCCGAACCACCTCGCCGTCGCCGCTCTTTCCGCCGCTTCCCGGTCTCGGCCGTGTGAGGAAATGGGACCCTTGTGGTCTCGGGATGGTGTAGCGCCCCTCCTTTCCCTAGCTCCGGCCCTCCCTCGCCGTCGGCACACCCTCCTCACCGTCGGCCGCCGGTGGAAAACAGAGCAGAAAGGAGGAAGAGGAAGAAAAAGAAAGGGAAAAAAGAAAAAGGAAGGGGAAAAGAAAAAAAGGAAATAGAAAAAAGAAAGAAAAATAGTGAAGAAAATTTGGGTAAAATATTTTGAAATGTTTTGGAAATATTTTAGGATAAAAAGATAGGGTTTTTGAAATATTATTGTCTAAGAATGAGTATTATATTCTTTTTCCCTCCAAAAAGAAATATTTGGAGAAAGTAATTTCTAGATTAAATTGTCCTTTTTATGAATTCAAATATTGTCCGACCTCTAATTTGTTATCGGAGTTTTCATGAGCCCTTTTTAAAGATTTGTTAAGCATGAATGTCGTTATTCGGCCATTTGAATTTCAAAACCCTAGCAAATATAATTGCAATATTAAGGATCAATTATTGGAGATATGGAAATTAGAAATATAATTATTTTGGGATATCCTCGAGTTTAGGAACAAAATATATATTTATTACTAGATGGCTCGCTCGGTTTAGCTGGACTTCTTTCCGTTGATTCAACTATTAAAATTTACGGAGTTTGAGGTTGTGTTTGGAATCCGTTTTCCGCGGTCATTTTGAGATCTCTTTCTCTTCGTTGATATTGTTGGATTTTAATTGGATTCAACCCTTCTTTTCGCACGTACGGATAGCGTCCGAAGAAGTGAACGCCGACTACGCGGAAGACCCCACTCAACCAGCGTGCGAGCAAGGCAAGTCTTCACACCCTTTGAACATATTGATCCCAATTGCGAAATGATGTTATTTTAAACTTCAAACATGCATGCTTTACCGAGTTACCTATACTTGTTATGCCATACCTTGCTATTGTTTACCTTTAGAATTACTCCTTGTAACTCGCGATGTGATACAAATAACCGAAGCATAACTTCGTAAACCGCTTAGCCATGCTATACTTAGATTTATGCATACTCATGACTTTATGAAAAAGCTTTGTGCTTGGGCAACTACCTTAGGGAAGGTAGTTGAGATTCGGCATGTGGAGACATGAGCGCCACATGACCATGATGAATTAAGTTTGATGAAAATTGAAAGTACTATACAAATATTTTAGGCGGGGCCGGATGATTTGGGTGGATTCCGGAAAAGGCAAGTGCCGACCCGGTCAATTAAGGACCGAGCCATGAGATAGCGGAAACGAGCCGCACAACCGTACTTCTCGAATGGGTATAGACCTAGCCGACTAGATAGCCGAGCGGAGGCGTATCCTTGCATAGATGGTTCTCTATGATGTGGTTATGGGATGAGGATGAGGCTGCGGCCTTTGTTATAAATGGTGGAATTAAACTACGTTAATTAAACTTAAAGATTGGAAATGTCTTCCCTTACCCGGTGCGCGTAACTCCTCTCACCGCTAGAAAAGGACGGCTAGAGTGCATGAGGGCATAAGTTCATGGAGCGGAGTCGCCAAAGTGAGGTTATCAAAAGGCTTTGCCGTGACCGTCTCATGTGTTGAGGCGTAGGCTCATTTGTTGGGCTCGCGGAGTACGGGTAAAGTGTACATCCACCGCAAAGTGTGAATGAATCAATATATTCGAATAGCCGTGCTCGCGGATATTGAGCATCGTGACAAGACTTTCACTTGGCTAGACTTTGAACTTAAAAACGCTGGGATGGGTTTGCATGATGATTTTATACGCTGGTGGATCAACTTCTCGAGAATGCGAGAAGGGGTGGACTCCCCAGAAAATCATGACAAACCGGAGGCGGGAAGCCATCCTTGGAATCACGATGGATGGTAGACGAACCGTCGCCGGGTTAATGAACTATGAAATTAAAACTTGATTTGGCTAGTCGATAGGCTTGTGAAAAGAATTGTGAAAACGGCTTTATGCAAAAATAACCCTAGCCATGTTCTTTGAATAACCCTATCATATGCATCATTTCTGTGTTGGCTTGCTGAGTACGGTTGGTACTCACCCTTGCTATACGCACAAACCTCCAGCTGATGGAGTTGAAGAGCCGAAAGATCCATACGCTTATCACCAGGAGGACGAGGGAACTGACGGCGCATATTAGACTTTAGCTCCGGTCGTTGCCTGTGGCAATGGACAAGCCGCTGCCTCTTTCCGCTGCCTTATCTAAACTCTGTTTTTATGTTGTATTCGGACCATAAGGTCCTGTGGGATGAACAATGCCTTCGGGCCTATTAATGTAATAATGGTATTTTAAGACTATTCGTGCATGTGCACTTGATTATCCAGTTCATCGTATTCGTGGGTACCAACTACTTGATCCAGAAAATGGTACTATGAACACGAAAGATTCCCGACTAAAATCGGGGTCCACAGAGCTGGTATCGAGCCATGCGACCGTAGGCTAAGACCAAATGGCGCCCTACCCCTAACCGATGGCCAAAGGGAAATATCCCTACGTAGGATCAGTTTTAAACTATTATTTCCGAAAATGCAAATATATCCTTTCTACATCTCGTATATTTTTTAAACAAATGATTATGATAGCTCCCTCCCGCTAACCCTAAGTTGCCCGTAAAGCAGATGTCAAACCACGACGGAACTTGGGAAGTCACTGTTCCGCGAGACGAGGGGTTCGTGGTCCAACTCCATCCCTACTATGGTGCTTGAGGTACCGAACCGCCCACTTATCACACCAAAAGACATGGCTCCGAGATGTATCCACTCGGGAGGCAGCCGTATCCATAGAAGCCCGTATGGGAAGCGAGACATCTTATCGTGCTTCCATACCCGCTACCACCGGGACCTAGCGTACGGCCTATTCAGATGCGGCTCGCGAGGCCTTCCTTCGCCTTAATGCGGAACACCGTGCCGAACTCACAATGACAGAGTTCGTGCATCATCCTTACCGCAAGAGGGCAACCCGCCCCGCACCGTGGAGGCTACCCCCTGCTGCTACAACCCGATGGTCACGCGTCTATCCCGTTGGGCGGAGACCGCAGACGATCGTTACGAGGAGGCCCTTCTCGAGATCAACGATCGCAGCCACGGCTCAATGATCCGGTCACAGCCACCAAGGCTGCGGAGACCGAGATAAGCATGCCGCACTCACCGCAGCCAATGGTGCTCAGACGAGCAACTCTCGGACCGCTACATGGCCCGAGGGGAGGCTCTGGTAGAGCTGGAAGAGCAGCTCAGGAAGAGCAAGCAGCAGATCAACCGGCTAGAGGAACATGCGCACTCGTCCCGTCTACGCCGCAGTACTTCCACCGAGCCTCGTACCATCCCCTCCCGCCCTCTCGCCCGACCACTATTACCATATGACTCCAGCAAGCTTAGATACTTTTCAAGCTATGATGGAGCAAGCTTTCATGTTGAGCACGAGCCCGCACTGCACTGGTCGACCCCACCGCTGCTACGTCCATGGGACCCACCCGAGCTCCGTGCACTCGTACCATCCGAGCCGGGATCAGGAGAGGGTAACCCCATCCAGATCTACACCGATACGGAGTCTGAGGCAGAGCCCATGGAGATCAAATGGGAGTCTAGCGACACCGACTCAATGGAGGAGGAAGTTCCCCCTCGTCGCCTGACTCACACGGGAGGCCCCCTCACCCGCCAGACTGCTCGCAAGAGTACGCGGCCACCGAGTCGGAAGGTTCGGCGTGACTCCGAGGCCACCACCTCCGAGCCGTGGGGACTTCGGTTTGCTTCAGCGGCAGACCACCCACTTCCGGCGCCTGGCTCTTGCGGATGGATGGAGGACTAGGCGGGAGGACCTTCCCAGCTCGGCAGCACTTCCTATTTACCCTTAATTAGTTGATGTAGTTGAACGATATAGTTATTATTGCTATCCTGGCATGAAGGACTGTGTGTGTACAGTCCGAGTACCCCCTTATGTAATATGATGAACCTGAGCATCGCCTTGCGATGTCTTAATTCGTATGCTTATTATTATTTTACTTTGTCTGTTGATTGAAAATCATTCCAAAGAACTTGAAGAAAGATTCCCCTGAGAACTATAACCTAAACTAGTCCGATCTCTTGATTCATCTCCCTTCTTCGATGGCACATCGCCGCAGGCGCAGCGCGACCAACGAGAACCCGCGAACCTAACCCCTCCACCCTGGCGGAGGTCATGGCTATGCAGACCCAGCTACTCCAAGCGATTGCTAATAATCAAGGAGGTCGAGGAGGATCGAGTCTAGGGGAATTCATGAGAGCTAAGCCGCCCACTTTCTCCACGGCCGAAGAGCCTATGGATGCCGAAGATTGGCTAAGAGTGATAGAGAAGAAGTTAACTCTCGTCGAGTCCGAGAAGCCGATAGAGTTGTCTTCGCTACTAACCATTGGAGGGTCCCGCGAGTGACTCGGTGGGACACCTACAAGGAGACACGAGTGAAGACGGCGAACCAACATGGGAGGAATTCACGGCTGCGTTTCGTGAGAATTTTGTGCCGCTGCAGTGATGAGGATGAAGAAAACGAGTTCCAGATCGCGTCAAGGGAACACCTCGGTACAAGAATATTTGAACAAGTTCACCCAGCTTGCCCGTTATGCCACCAAGGACTGCAGACGAGGAAGAAAAGATAGACAAATTTATTGAAGGACTAAATGACGAACCGAGGGACCAATGATCGGGCGGATCACACCGGTTCCAAAGCCTCATCAACAAGGTCGTCCGACTTGAGCATGACCAAAAGGTGGTAGACAATAACCGCAAGAGGAGGCTCGCTATGGCTCGCCCATTTCGGGGACGCCACAACGCCCCAAAGGAGCCACTCCGTCCGGATGGAAGCCAAACGTTCCGGTAACCGGACGTCCTTCCGCTTCCGACCATGTCAACAAAGTTAGCTACACCTCGCCGTACGCCCACACCAACCCTAGCCGCTCCAGAAGAAGGAATGTGAGTCGTTTTAATTGCGGGAATTCGGGCACTACTCCAATAGCTGCCCAAAACCACGCAACGCCCCGTACGCACCGGCGCCAATGCAACGCCCGTCCGAGGAACCCCCACCCCTACGGCAGACGAGGTCTGCTCAGACCCCGCTACCCAACGAGGCCGCCACCGGGTTTCGACGTGGTCGTGAACCATGTGCGGGCGGAAGAAGCTCGGGAGGACCAGAGCGTATTGATGGGTATGTTCTCTATCAACTCGCACCGCTAAAGTTTTATTCGATTCGGAGCCTCGCATTCGTTCATATCTTCCCAAGTAAGCAAACAACACCATCTACACCAAGTAGCACTTAAGAGGCCGATGTTGGTACACTCACCGGGAGACATAACCGTACCCCATGCCTGCATTAATGTGCCCATACGGATTAGAGACGTGGTGTTTCTCTCAAACCTTATGGTGCTATCACCCTGCACCATAGATGTCATACTCGAATGGATTGGTTGACCAAAAATAATGGAATTATAGACTGCAATCGAAGGGAAGTCAGTATCCACCCCGTGGGATCACCGATGAGCATAACTATGGATCAAAACCCAAAGCTATGTGAACAAGCTGCGGGAGTGTTCACCATGCTACCTTTAGGCGGAATGCCCGTAGGTACAAGAATACCCGGATGTGTTTCCCGAGGAATTACCCGGAATGCCCCGGATCGCGACGTAGAGTTTATCATCGATCTAATGCCCGGTACGCCCCCATATCCAAGAGACCTTATCGAATGCCGGCCAACGAGTTAGAGGAACTCAAGAAGCGATACGGGAACTACAAGAGAAGGGATTTGTAGCCCCCAGCTCTTCTCCCCGGGAGCCCCCGTACTCTTCGTCAAAAAGAAGGATGGGAGTATGAGAATGTGTGTGAACTACCGATCGCCGAATGAAGTAACTATCAAGAACAAGTACCCGCTACCTCGAATCGATGACCTATTCGATCAACTTAAAGGTGCGCAGTGTTCTCCAAGATTGATCTACGGTCGGATATCATCGTTAAAGATTAGAGCCTGAGACATTCCTAAGACGGCGTTCTCTACACGTTACGGCTTATACGAGTTCACGTGATGTCCTTTGGATTAACCAATGCCCCGCGTACTTTATGAACTCGATGAACAAGGTATTCATGGAATACCCGGACAAATTCGTGGTGGTGTTCATCGACGATATACTTATCTACTCCAAGAACGATGAGGAACACGCGGAGCATCTACTACTAGTACTGGAAAAGCTACGAGAGCACCAAATTGTATGCAAAGTTCAAGCAAATGTGAGTTCGGCTCAAGGAAGTCGCTTTTCTTGGCCACGTGGTTTCAGCCGGAGGAGTAGCAGGAGACCCCGCCAAGGTCAAAGCCGTTACGGGATGGAAGGCACCCAAGTCGCTGACGGAAGTTCGGAGTTTCTTGGGCTTGGCCGGTTATTACCGACGGTTTATCGAAGGATTTTCCACCGTAGCCCGACCTATGACTCAACTTCGAAGAAGGAAAAGAAGTTTGAATGGAATGAGAAGTGCCAAAAAGCCTTCGACCAATTAAAAGAAAAGTTAACCACCGCCCCAATCTTGACCTTACCCGACAACCTGGAAGGACTTCGTGATGTACCGTGATGCATCCCGGCAAGGATTGGGAGGAGTATTGATGCAGATGGGAAGGTCGTAGCGTATGCCTCTCGGCGATTACGACCCCACGAAGAGAATTACCCCACACACGACCGGAATTAGCCGCAGATGTACACGCATTGAAGATTTGGAGGCACTATCGATCGGGAACCACCGTGATGTGTATACCAATCACAAGAGCCTAAAATATTTCTTTACTCGCCCGATCTCAATCTCGCGACGAGGCGATGGCGGAGTTGATCAAGGATTACAGCCTAGGAATCCATTATCATCCCTAGCAAGGCAAATGTAGTGGCCGATGCGCGAGCCGCAAAGCCCAATGCAATCACATGGAATTAGGAGGTATGGCCGCGAACTTCAAGAAGAAATGGCCGACTCAATCTGCACCCGATTCCTCACTGAGAAGTGAACTCATTGGAAATCCAACCCCTACCGAGAACTCAAATAGAGGAAGCCCAAAAAGGGAATGAGGAAACCCAGGAAATCAAGGAACGCATGGCGCTGGACGCGCTCGGGAGTTTTCGTAGATGACAAGGGAATCCGTGGTACAAGAAAAGAATCGTGTGCCCGAACAAGGCGGTTTGAGGGATTGATCTTAAAGGAAGCCCACGAATCGGCATATTCGTTACATCCGAAGCACGAAAATGTACCAAGACTTGAAAGGAGAATATTGGTGGCCCAATATGAAGAGAGACGTAGCCGAATACGTAGCCGTGTGCGATGTGTGCCAAAGGGTGAAAGCCGAGCATCAACGGCCACGGCTTGCTGCGCCACTCAAGATTCCCGAATGGAAATGGGATGAGATAGGCATGGATTTCATAGTGGGATTACCCAAAACTACGACCGGCTACGATTCCATTTGGGTAATAGTAGATCGGCTCACCAAGACGCGATTTATACCGTGAAAACTAACTACAACACGCCAAGCTAGCGGAACTATATATGAGCAGGATTGTATGTCTTCACGGTGTACCAAAGAGGATCATATCGGATCGTGGTACCCAATTCACATCTCATTTTTGGAGCAAAGTCCACGAGGCACTCGGAAGTCATCTCGCTTTCGCATCCGCCTACCATCCACTGCACCGATGGGCGATCGAAAGGACAAACCAAGTGCTGGAAGATATGCTGAGAGCCTGTGCATTGGATTTCACCAAGGATTGGGAGAAATGCTTACCGTACGCCGAGTTCTCTTATAATAATAGCTATCAAGTCAGTTTGAAGATGTCGCCAAACGAAGCTCTATTTGGTCGTCGATGCCGAACCCCATTGATGTGGTCAGAAACCGGTGAACGAACCGTATTCGGGCCTGACATAATCAGGGAGGCTGAGGAAAAGGTTCGCCTAATTCGGGACCGACTACAAGCTGCTCAATCACGGCAAAAGAGCTACGCGGATACTCGACGGAGAGAATTGGAATTCAAAGAGGGTGACTACGTGTATCTAAAGGTCTCACCACTACGGGGAACACAGAGGTTCAAAGTCAAGGGGAAACTCGCACCACGATACGTGGGCCCATTCCTGATAAGCGCTAGGAAGGGAGAAGTGGCTTATCAATTGGAACCGCCCGAGAATCTCTCCGATGTCCACCAGTATTCCACGTATCGCAGCTGAAGAAATGTCTACGGTACCGAAGAGCAAACCTCGTTAGAAACCATCCATGCCCACAGTGATCTTACCTACCCGGAGCATCCAATCAAGATACTAGATGAAGCAGAAAAGAAGACACGAACCAAGTCGTGGCGCATGTACAAAGTACAATGGAGCAATCACACCGAAGAAGAAGCTACCGGGAGAGCGAAGAATTCCCGAGGACAGAACATCCACACCTATTTAGCAACGGTAAGAAAATCTCGGGACGAGATTTATTGTTAGGGGGTAGGTTTGTAACATCCCGAAAATCGAAGGAGTAGAATTCGGAACGTGAAAATCGGAACTCATAAAAAACTTTTTGGAATCATTGTTTCTTATCGTGTTTATCGTTCCTATTTGCCAAGCTCTTTGCATAAGAGTTCTTTTTGAATTGTTTTGATGCGAAGTTGGATAGAAACTCTAAGCTTTGATATCCTAGGTGAGAGTAATAATTCAAAATGTATATATTTGGAGAAGGATAAATACCTAATTTTGTGGATTTACAAAAGATTCTTGAAAAGAATATATTTTGGTTTAAACCCTAACTGGTGGAAGAAAAATAATAAATATTTGGATTTAGATGATAAAAATATTTTGAAAAGGAAATATGAATTTAGAAATTAATTAAAGACCCCAATTTATTGATTTTAAAAGAAGAAATAAAAATATGAAAAATATATTTTGAAAAATAAAAAGTGGGGGAAAGTTTGAAAATATAATCTCAAAGTTATTTTGGGAATATTAGAATTCATTTAGAATTTTTAGGGATAAAAGAAATGGAAATGGAAAATAGGATTTTAAAATCGGGATAAATGAAAAAGTGCACTGTTCATTAGCTCACAGTGTTCGACCGAGTACACCGCCCCGTTCGCACCGCCGCGCGTCACCCGCCGCACCCGAGACCTCGCGCGTGCATGTTCCCGCGTCATCGGCTCCGGCCACGCACAAGTGGTCGCCGCACGCCGCGCCATGCCGAATGTCCCCAAAGTCGCCGCCGTACACGCTCGCCATGCCGCCGCGCGGCGCGCCGCGACACGTCCGCACCACGCCGTCCTTTGCCGCGGCGCCAGCCCTCCCGCTCTCGCGCATTGCCTCACCGCGCTCGCCGTACTCGCATGCGTTAGCGAGCTGCGTCCGCGCCGCCGCGACGTGCGCGCGCCGTCACCCATCACCGCACCGGGCGCCCGAACCACCTCGCCGTCGACCGCCTATAAATCGGCCTCCTCGACCCAGCCCCCAACACCGAAAATCCTCCCCGTGCTCGCTCGTGCTTTCCCCCAAATTTCCCCTAAGGATTAGCCACTACATTGCGCGAATTTTGGGAAGGATCGGAGCTCACGAAGAACCCTAATTCGACCGCCCGTGCGACACTCCGAAATTCGTCACCCTCGGCCGATTTCTTCCCGAATTGAAGGTACCATCATCATCCCCGTGCTCTAGGTATTAATTCCCCTAAGCTCCCCGAGCCAATTGGTCGCCGGAAAATCGCCGGCGACGAACCCCTAGAACTCCTCCGTTTCGCCGCCGAACCACCTCGCCGTCGCCGCCCGCCGCAAGGCCTCTCCGGCCGAACCAACCCCACCGTTAGCATCCCGGGTTCACCAAGCTCGTAGACCCCTCACTTTAGCCGTGGCTTCGCCGGATTTTGCCGCCGACGAGCGCCACCGCCGCCGAACCACCTCGCCGTCGCCATCTCTTTCCGCCGCTTCCGGTCTCGGCCGTGTGAGGAAATGGGACCCTTGTGGTCTCGGATGGTGTAGCGCCCTCCTTTCCCTAGCTCCGCCCTCCTCGCCGTCGGACACTCCCTCCCTCACCGTCGGCCGCGGTGGAAAACAGAGCGAAACGAGAGGAAGAGGAAGAAAAAGAAAGGGAAAAAAAGAAAAAGGAAGGGAAAAGAAAAAAAGGGAAATAGAAAAAAAGAAAGAAAAATAGTGAAGAAAATTTGGGTAAAATATTTTGAAATGTTTTGGAAATATTTTAGGATAAAAAGATAGGGTTTTTGAAATATTATTGTCTAAGAATGAGTATTATATTCTTTTTCCTCCAAAAAGAAATATTTGGAGAAAGTAATTTCTAGATTAAATTGTCCTTTTTATGAATTCAAATATTGTCCGACCTCTAATTTGTTATCGGAGTTTTCATGAGCCCTTTTTAAAGATTTGTTAAGCATGAATGTCGTTATTCGGCCATTTGAATTTCAAAACCCTAGCAAATATAATTGCAATATTAAGGATCAATTATTGGAGATATGGAAATTAGAAATATAATTATTTTGGGATATCCTCGAGTTTAGGAACAAAATATATATTTATTACTAGATGGCTCGCTTCGGTTTAGCTGGACTTCTTTCCGTTGATTCAACTATTAAAATTTACGGAGTTTGAGGTTGTGTTTGGAATCCGTTTTCCGCGGTCATTTCGAGATCTCTTTCTCTTCGTTGATATTGTTGGATTTTAATTGGATTCAACCCTTCTTTTCGCACGTACGGATAGCGTCCGAAGAAGTGAACGCCGACTACGCGGAAGACCCCACTCAACCAGCGTGCGAGCAAGGCAAGTCTTCACACCCTTTGAACATATTGATCCCAATTGCGAAATGATGTTATTTTAAACTTCAAACATGCATGCTTTACCGAGTTACCTATACTTGTTATGCCATACCTTGCTATTGTTTACCTTTAGAATTACTCCTTGTAACTCGCGATGTGATACAAATAACCGAAGCATAACTTCGGTAAACCGCTTAGCCATGCTATACTTAGATTTATGCATACTCATGACTTTATGAAAAGCTTTGTGCTTGGGCAACTAACTTAGGGAAGGTAGTTGAGATTCGGCATGTGAAGACATGAGCGCCACATGACCATGATGAATTAAGTTTGATGAAAATTGAAAGTACTATACAAATGTTTTAGCGGCGGCCGGATGATTTGGGTGGATTGGAAAAGGCAAGTGTCGACCCTGGTCAATTAAGGACCGAGCCATGAGATAGCCGGAAACGAGCCGCACAACCGTACTTCTCGAATGGGTATAGACCTAGCCGACTAGATAGCCGAGCGGAGGCGGTATCCTTGCATAGATGGTTCTCTATGATGTGGTTATGGGATGAGGATGAGGCTGCGGCCTTTGTTATAAATGGTGGAATTAAACTACGTTAATTAAACTTAAAGATTGGAAATGTCTTCCCTTACCCCGGGTGCGCCGTAACTCCTCTCACCGCTAGAAAAGGACGGCTAGAGTGCATGAGGGCATAAGTTCATGGAGCGGGTACTGCCAAAGTGAGGTTATCAAAAGGCTTTGCCGTGACCGTCTCATGTGTTGAGGCGTAGGCTCATTTGTTGGGCTATCGCGGAGTACGGGTAAAGTGTACATCCACTGCAGTGTGAATGAATCAATCTATTCGAATAGCCGTGCTCGCGGATATTGAGCATCGTGACAAGACTTTCACTTGGCTAGACTTTGAACTTAAAAACGCTGGGATGGGTTTGCATGATGATTTTATACGCTGGTGGATCAACTTCTCGAGAATGCGAGAAGGGGTGGACTCCCCAGAAAATCATGACAAACCGGAGGCGGGAAGCCATCCTTGGAATCACGATGGATGGTAGACAGAACCGTCGCCGGGTTAATGAATTATGAAATTAAAACTTAATTTGGCTAGTCGATAGGCTTGTGAAAAGAATTGTGAAAACTGGCTTTATGCAAAAATAACCCTAGCCATGTTCTTTGAATAACCCTATCATATGCATCATTTCTGTGTTGGCTTGCTGAGTACGGTTGGTACTCACCCTTGCTATACGCACAAACCTCCAGCTGATGGAGTTGAAGAGCCGAAGATCCATACGCTTATCACCGGGAGGACGAGGGAACCGACGGCGCATATTAGACTTTAGCTCCGGCCGTTGCTCGTGGCAATGGACAAGCCGCCGCCTTTCCGCCGCCTTATCTAAACTCGTTTTTATGTTGTATTCGGACCATAAGGTCCTGTGGATGAACAATGCCTTCGGGCCTATTAATGTAATAATGGTATTTTAAGACTATTCGTGCATGTGCACTTGATTATCCAGTACTGTATTCGTGGGTACCAACTACTTGATCCAGGGAAATGGTACTATGAACACGAAAGATTCCCGACTAAAATCGGGGGTCCACAGTGACCGACTGGGAAGTTCTTCCTGGGTGCGCATGAGTGAGCACAAAGTACACAGAAAAGACTGGTGTTGGTATGTGAGGGTAGTCTAAGATCCTAGAGAGCTTCCAGATATAGACGGACCCAGCCCGGGAAGGGTGGGACGTTACATTAGGTTTGTGAAATGATTTGTAAAAGTTGGATTTGTGTAAATAAACCATAGCCATCCTTTGAATGACCCTATCATGTGCATCATTCCGTGTTGGCTGTTGAGTACGTTGGATACTCACCCTTGCTATACGCACAAACCTTTAGATGGTGGAAACGAAGAACTGGAGGACCCCTATGCTTACTGCCAGGTGGGCGAAGAAGAAGAAGGCGTCTACTAGGTCTTAGTCTCCGGTCGTTGCCTGTGGCAATCGACATTCCGCTGCCTTCCGTCTGCTATCTTATCTAATTCCTACTTTTGGCTGTATCCGGACCAGTAGGTTCTGCATGTAATGTTATTGCCTTCGGGCCTATTATTGTAATATTTTTGGTGTAAGACTATTCGTGTACTTTGCACCTGGTAACTCAGTACTGTATTCGTGGGTACCAAACTACTCGATCCAGGGATATGGTACTATGAACACAAATGATTCCCGTCTAAAAAACAGGAGTTTACAGAGCTGGTATCAGAGCAGTGCGACTGTAGGATAAGACCAACTAGCGCCCTACCCCTGAATAGCTGGTTAAAGGGAAATATCCCTACATAGGATTATTTTGAAAATACAGACTATTTTCACAAAACAAATATGTTTTCCCTTATACTCTTGTCCCCATTTCCTCTACTAAAATTGTCTGATATTACCCCTCTCTGACCCTAAGTTATCTTCAAAACAGATGTCAGACCATCTTGGAGCATGGGAGATCAAGGTCCCGCGGGAGGAAGGATATGTGTCACAACTTCAGCAGTTACTATGGTGCCTAAGATACCTGGACGCACCCACCTACCGGAGCAGAAGACATGGCACTGAAGAACACCCAGTATGGGAAGTTGTGGTTTCAATTGAGGCCCGTATTGGAAGCGAGTTACCCTATTGCTTTCATACACGTTACTACAGAGATTTGATGGAGGCAGCCTTTCAGGACGCAGCCCGCGAGGCATTCCTACGCCTCAATGCCATCCATCGCACTGAGCTTACACTAACCGAGTTCGTACACCATCCCTACCGGGAGGAAGGCAACCCAGTCTGCACCGTGGAGGCCACCCCTTGCTGCTATAACCCCATGGTTACCCGTTTCTCCCGCTGGGCGGAAATAGCTGATGATTGTTATGAAGAGGCATTACTTGAGATAGACGAGCAACATCGACGCATGAATGATCTGGAGGAGGAACACCATAACTGTGGAAACCAGATCGACTCTCTGAAGACCCAGCTGCAAGCTAACGACGCCCAATACAAACAACTCTCTGATCGTTATATGGCTTGTGGAGAGGCTTTGGTTGAGTTGGAGGAGCAGCTTCGGAGGAGCCAGCGACAAGTTGGCCAACTGGAGTAACAACTTCGCTTCAACCATGTCCTCGCCGTTGGCACTTCTACTTCAGCTACACCAACACCCCCTGCTCCTGTGCCCGACCACTACAATTTAATGACTCCAGCATGCTTGGCCACCTTTCATGCCGTGATGGAGCAAGCCTTCATGCTAAGCACTGAGTCAGGACCATACCTGATCGACCCTACTGCTGCTACCCCATCGGAGCCCACATCGATTTCCACGGCTGCACCATCCGAGCCTGGTTTGGGAGGGGATAACCTCATTCAGATCAACACTGACTCCGAATACGAGACAGAACCCATGGAGGTCAAGTGGGAGCTCAGTGACACAGATCCATCAGAGGAGGAAGCTCCTACCCACCGCATGACACTAACCGGAGGTCCTATCACCCTTAGGACTGCCCGTAAGAGCACCAGGCCACCAAGCAGAAGGATCGGACATGACTCCGAGGCCACTACCTCTGAGCTATGTGGACTTTGATTCGCTTCAGCGAAGGATCACCCTCTGCCAGCACCTGGATCATGCGGATGGATGGATGACTAGTTTGGATACCTGCAGCAGCTCTGGTCTTGCTTTGGATGGAGTTAAGACAGCAACGACCATGCCTCTACCCTTATGTATGAAAACCCTAGATCGATATTAGTGATGTTGTATTGTGTTGTATGGGACTACCCATGTCCAATGTATCCCCCTGATGTAACATCTATGAACTGATATGAAGTTCCATGTTATGTCTTAAATGAGTTTATTCCACCAAGCTTGCTTCAAAAGATCACCTTAAACAACTCAAAGAAAAATTCCTTAGAATTGTGATGTTAGCATATCAAGTCCCTTACCTTATCCACGTTGTTCAGATGGCGCATCGTCGCAGAGCCCCAGCAGCTACTGAGAACCCGCCAAAGCCTAACCCCTCCACCCTAGCGGAAGTCATGGCTTTACAGACCCAACTGCTTCAAGCTATCGCCAACAACCAAGGACAACGCGGAGGATCAAACCTCGGCGAGTTTATGAGAGCAAAGCCGTCGACATTCTTCTCGGCAGATGAACCCATGGATGCTGAAGATTTGTTGAGAGTAATAGAGAAGAAGTTGACTCTCGTCCGAGTACGGGAAGCTAACAGAGTCATTTTCGCCACCAATCAGCTGGAAGGTCCCGCAAGTGACTGGTGGGACACCTACAAGGAAACCCGGGCTGAAGATGCCGGTGAACCAACTTGGGAAGAATTCACGGCTGCCTTCCGTGAAAACTTCGTCCCTTCTGCAGTCATGAGGATGAAGAAGAATGAGTTCCGTAGGCTGCGCCAAGGCAACACCACGGTACAAGAGTACCTTAACAAGTTCATGCAGCTTGCACGTTACGCCACAAGCGACCGGTAGACGAAGAGGAGAAGATAGATAACTTTATCGAGGGACTGAACGACGAGCTGAGAGGACCGAAGATCGGTCAGGACCACGCCAGCTTCCAAAGCCTCATCAACAAGGTCGTGAGGCTTGAGCATGACCAAAGGACGGTTAAAAACAACCAAAAGAGAAGGCTTGCAATGGCCCGTCCAATTCAAGGGACATCCCAGTGATCCAAAGGAGCAACCCCGTCAGGTTGGAAGCCAGCCATAGTGGCAACCAATCGCCCTACCACACCCGGCAACGTCAGCAGGCCACCTGCAACATCGTCTCGCACTCCGGCGCCTACTTTGGCAGCCCCGAGAACCAGGAATGTCAACTGCTTCAACTGCGGAGAATTTGGGCATTACGCCAACAGCTACCCTAAACCGCGCAACACCCCCAACCGCACCGGAGCCAACGCCATCACAGTACGAGAAACCCCCGCCCCGACACCTGGACGCAGTCTGTTCAGAACGCCCCAACCAAAGGAAGCTGCAACTGGATTCCATCGTGGTCAGGTTAACCATGTGCGTGCTAAGGAAGCTCAAGAGGATCAAAGCATGCTGATGGGTACGTTTTCTATCCAATCTGCATCAGTTAAGATTTTGTTTGATTTTGGAGCTTCGCATTCATTTATCTCATCAAGAATAAACAAAGAGCATAACTGCATCGGGTAGACCTTAAGAGACCAATGGTAGTACATTCACCCGGGGGAGATGTAACTATACCCCATGCGTGCATTGATGTGCCCATTCGGATCAAGGATGTGGTATTCCTTTTGAACCTTATGGTTTTACCACCCCAAACCCTGGACATCATACTAGGAATGGATTGGTTGACCAAGAACCAAGGGGTACTAGATTGTGGACGAAGAGAAGTTACCTTATCTACCCCGTGGGGATCACCGATGACAGTAGCCATGGACCAACACCCTATGCTCTGTGACCGAGCTACGGGAATATTCACCATGCTACCCATAGTTGGAATGCCAGTAATTCAGGATTACCCGGATGTATTTCCTGAGGAACTACCGGGAATGCCCCCAGACCGAGACATAGAGTTCATCATTGACCTCATGCCTGGCACCGCCCCCATAGCTAAGAGACCCTACCGGATGCCAGTGAACGGATTGGAAGAACTTAAGAAGCAGATAAGGAAACTGCAAGAGAAAGGCTTCGTACGCCCTAGTTCTTCACCGTGGGGAGCCCCAGTGTTGTTTGTTAAGAAAAAGGATAGAAGCATAAGAATGTGCATAGACTATCGGTCATTGAATGAGGTTACCATTAAGAACAAGTACCCGTTACCTCGAATCGACGACCTGTTCGATCAGCTCAAGGGAGCCCGAGTGTTCTCAAAGATCGATCTTCGATCTGGATACCATCAGTTGAAGATTAGGACTGAGGATATACCCAAGACTACGTTCTCTACACGCTACGACTTGTACGAGTTCATAGTGATGTCTTTCGGACTGACCAATGCCCCAGCCTACTTCATGAACCTCATGAATAAGGTATTTATGGAATATCTGGACAAGTTTGTGGTAGTGTTCATTGATGATATCCTCATCTATTCCAAGGATGATGAAGAACACGCAAAACATTTGCGCCTGGTACTAGAGAAGTTGCGAGAGCATCAGCTATATGCCAAATTCAGCAAGTGTGAATTCTGGTTTAAGGAAGTAGCTTTCCTCAAACATGTAATCTCAGCTGGAGGCGTAGCAGTAGACCCTGCCAAGGTCAAAGCTGTTACCAAGTGGAAGGCACCCCAGTTAGTAACAGAGGTTAGAAGTTTCTTGGGATTGGCCGGATATTATCGGAGGTTTATTGAAGGATTTTCTAAGATAGCCCGGCCCCTGATCCAACTATTGAAGAAGGAAAAGAAGTATGCATGGACTGAGCAGTGTCAACAGGCATTTGACCAGCTCAAAGAAAAGTTAACCACCACCCCGATCTTAGTCCTACCGAACAACCGGAAAGACTTCGTCAAATATTGTGATGCATCCCGACAAGGACTAGGAGGTGTGTTGATGCAGGATGGAAAAGTTGTGGCTTATGCCTCGAGACAACTGCGACCGTATGAGGAGAACTATCCCACCCATGACTTAGAATTGGCCGTAGTGGTGCATGCCTTGAAGATTTACCCAGACAGATCTTAACCTGCACCAGAGAAGATGGCTGGAGCTAATCAAGGATTATGACCTAGAAATCCATTACCACCCTGGTAAGGCCAATGTTGTAGCCGACGCTTTGAGCTGCAAGACTCAATGCAATTACCTGAAGATAGAATGTGTGGCCAACGAGCTTCAAGAAGAGATGGCTCGGCTTAACCTACAGTTGATTCCTCATGGACAACTGAATTCGCTGGAGATACAACCTCTCCTACAAAGTTAGATTAAGGAAGCCCAAAAGGGTTGCGAGGAAATCCGACTGATCAAGGAACGCATGACCGAAGGACTGGCTAAGGAATTCACAGCCGACAACGATGGAACCCTATGGTATCGTAAAAGGATTTACGTACCAGAGAAAGGAGGATTGAGAGGACTAATCCTCAAGGAAGCCCATGAGTCAGCATACTCGCTACACCCAGAAAGCACCAAGATGTACCAAGATTTGAAAACAGAATACTGGTGGCCCAACATGAAAAGAGACATGGCGGAATATGTAGCCATTTGCGATGTGTGTCAACGAGTCAAGGCTGAGCATCAGAGACCGGCAGGATTGCTACAACCACTCTAGATCCCTGAGTGGAAATGGGATGAAATATGCATGGACTTCATAGTGGGACTACCCAAAACTGCTATAGGATACGATTCCATTTGGGTGATCGTGGATAGACTTACTAAGACTGCCTGATTTATCCCGGTCAAGACTCGGTATAGCAGTGCTAAATTGGCAGAGCTGTACATGTCCAAAATTGTGTGCCTACATGGAGTACCCAAGAGGATTGTGTCAGATCGTGGTACTCAATTCACATCTCACTTCTGGGATAAGTTTCACGAGGCGTTGGGAACTCACCTCGCCTTCAGTACTGCTTATCACCCTCAGACTGATGGACAGACCGAGAGGACAAACCAAGTCCTTGAGGACATGCTAAGAGCCTGTGCATTGGATTTTACTAAGGACGGGGAGAAATGCCTACCCTATGCAGAGTTCTCCTATAACAACAGCTACCAGGCTAGTCTGAAGATGTCGCCGAACGAGGCTTTGTTTGGACGAAGATGCTGAACCCCGTTGATGTGGTCGGAGACCGGTGAGCGAGCCATATTTGGACTAGACATCATTAGGGAAGCCGAAGAGAAAGTTCGTCTGATAAGAGATCGGCTTAATGTAGCCCAGTCCCGGCAAAAGAGCTATGCGAACACTCGCCGAAGAGAGTTGGAATTCAAAATAGGCGACTTTGTGTACCTAAAAGTTTCGCCACTAAGAGGGACCAAGAGGTTCAAGGTCAAAGAAAAACTGGCGCCAAGATATGTTGGACCTTCCCCGATAAGCGCCAGAAGAGGCGAAGTGGCCTACCAACTGGACCTACCGGAAAATCTTTCCGATGTACACACTATCTTTCACATATCACAACTGAAGAAATGTTTGCGAGTAACGGAAGAGCAAATTTCCTAGAAAGACATCCTTATCAGCAAAGACCTCACATACCCCGAACACGCGGTGAAGATTTTGGACGAAGCCGAGAAAAAGACTAGGACCAAGACATGGCGAATGTACAAGGTGCAATGGAGCAACCACACTGAAGACGAAGCCACCTGGGAAAAAGAAGACTTTTGAAGACCGAGTACCCGAACCTACTCCGCGAACGGTAAGAAATCTCGGGGACGAGATTTATTGTTAGGGGGGTAGGTTTGTAACACCCTGAAAATTGAAGAATTTAAAACTGAAAATTAAAAATCGGAACTCACAAAAACTTTTCGTTTATTGCATCTCGTCCCGTTTATTTCTTCTTATTTGCCGCCTTTGTTGCATAAAATTTATAAATAGATTGATTCATCTTGATGCTTGAGAAAAACCAAATGATTTGAAATTCCAAAGGGGAGAAAAATTTTAAAGTATAGAGTTGGAAATTTTAATATAAAATAGAAAAGGTGGTGGATTTACAAAAATACAATGTAAAAATATACTTTGGTTCAAAACATTATTTTGTGGTGGAGTTATATTAATTAGTGAGCAAAATGAGCGATAAACTGTTTTTAAAGGATATATGTGAAGTTTAGAAAATTATTTCGAATCAAAGTCACATTTTCTCAAATTTAGGAAAAGAATTAAATTAAATATGTAAAATATATTTATAAAATAATAAAAGTGGATGAAGAGGTTGAAAACATATTTTACAACTTAATTTTGGGTGTGCTAGATTTTATTTTAAATTTTAGAGGTGAAAGGAAAAAGAAATGGGAAAATAGGAAATTAAATCGGGAAATTGGAAAATTAAACTGTTCATTGCGCTATACGTGTTCGACGCCATACCGCCGTACCGCGCGCCCCGCCCGCGCGCGCGACACGCGCCGCGCTGCGCCGCGCCACGCCCGGCCCCCACCTCACGCCGCGCGCCGCATGCCGCGCCGCCGTGCCCGCGCGCCCGCCCGGACCCCGCCGCCTCGCGCGCCCGCGCCGACCGCCTCACGCGCGCACCACGCGCCGTCCTCACGCCCGACCCCCGCCGCGCCGCGCCCACGCGGCGCCGCCGCCCGGCCTTGTCCCTCGCGCCCGCGCCGCACGTCGCCGCACCTCCGCGCGCGTGCTGCCCGGCCCGCCCCGCCTCGCCCGCCGCCGCGTGTCGCCGCCGCACCGCTCGCCGCGCCGGCCCTCCCTCTCTTTCTCTCCTCTCCGCGCCGCTATAAAAGGGGCGAACCCTCTCAAACTCCCCATCCCCACCGCTTCGCTCTCCTCTTTTTTTCCTCACCCTAGCCGCCGTCGCAAGCCAACGCCGTTCGCCGCGCTGAGCCGCACACCCGCCGCCGTGCCAGCCCGTCGCCGTGGGTAAGCGCCGCCCTCCTCTTTTCCTTCCCTCCTTCCGTAGCCGAGCGCCATCGCCGCCGCCCCAGCCGCCGCCCATTGCGCGCCTTGGCCGAGCAGAGAGGAGAGGGAGAAGGGAGAGAGGAGCCGGGTAGAAAGGGGAGGAGACGGAGGAAACAGAGGTAGCAGGAGGGAAAGAAAAAGGAGAAAAGAAAAAGAGAAAGGGAAAGAAAGAAAAAGAAAAAAAGAAAGAAAAAGAGAAAAATATGAAAAAAATTAGGAAAAATCCAGAAAAATTAGGAAAACTTTTGGGGAATATTTGGGCAAAAATATATAGTTTTCTCATATATTTTCTCTCAGCAAATTCGAAATTCAAAATAGGAATTTTGGAGTTCTCGTTCTCGCATCGTTTTTACTCGGAATTTATCTATTTTCCTTTTGCCATTAAAAATATGTTCTTTTGGTACTCAGACCTCCAAAACTTTGAATACCAATTCTTTTTTATCAACGCCTTTTTAAGTTTATCACCTTAATCAGTAGATCGGTATTTTGCGAAAACCCTAAAAAAATTCCAAACTCGCTTTTTAAATCGGATTTCATCCCAAAACCCTCACCCAAACTCGATTAAAATTTTAGGCTAAATAGTTGGAGTCGTTTTTATGGTTCTTTTTGATCTCTTGGTATTTTTATTGAATTCGATCGAATTCAATTGATTTTTCGCACGTGCGAATAGCAACCGAGGAAGCGTGCACGACTACGTGTGAAGACCCCGTCCAACAAGCGTGCGAGCAAGGCAAGTCAACACTTCCCTTTTGAACATATTGAACCTATTTTACGAAATGATATTGATTTAAACTTCAAACATGCATGCTATACACAAATGAATACCTATGCTTGATATACCATGCCTTGATATTGATTACTCTTAGAAATATTCTTTGTAACCCTCGATGTGATATAACCGCAGTATATCTTCGGTAGAAAGGCTTAGCCATGCTTATACTAGAATCTTGCATACTCATACTTTTACAAAAAGCTATACGCTTGCGCAACTACCTTAGGGAAGGTAGTTGAGATACGACATGTGGAGACATGAGCGCCACAATGCCTTGAACATAATGAAAATAGTTTTGATAGGAAAATGAAAGTATAAAACTAATGTTTTTAGACTGGGGCGGATGGTTGGATTTGGGTGGATTCCGGTAAAGGCAAGAACCGTCCCTGGTTGATTAAGGACTGAGCCATGAGACTTACAACCTGGAACGAGCCAGTACAACCGTACTTTTCGAATGGGTATAGACCTAGCGGAGTAGATAGCCGAGCGGAGGCAGTATCCCTGCATAGTGGTTCTTGAGTGGAGAGGTGATTTTGGTTATCGAGATAAAGCTGCGGCCTAAGTGTTGAGTAATGAATGAGAATTTTATGAGTTTTTCCTTACCCCGGGAACGCCAGAATTCCTCTCACTGCTAGGAATGGACGACTAGAGTGCAAGAGGATTTAAGTTCATGGAGCGGGTACTGTCAAAGTGAGGTTATCGAAAGGCTTTGTCGTGACCATCCCATATGAAGGGATGAAAGCTCATTCAATGAGTAGTTGTGGAGTTCGGGTAAAGTATACATTCACTGCAGTGTGAGTAAATCAATCTATTCGAATAGCCGTGATCACGGTTAATGAGCGACATGACAAGTTTCTCCCATTGCTAGACTCATAAATTTTAAAATGATGGGTGGGAATGCATAATGATTTTGTGTGCTGGTGGACTCAACTTCTCGAACTGCGAGAAGGGGTGGACTCCTCAGAAAACCATGACGAACCGGAGGCGGGAAGCCATCCTTGGAACCACGATGGATGGTAGACAGGACCGTCACCGATTTAATATACTCTGTAACTAAAACTTGACTGGCTAGATGTTAGGTTTATGAAATGATTTGTGAAAGTTGGCTTTGTGCAAATAAACCATAGCCATCCTTTGAATGACCCTATCATGTGCTTCATTCTGTGCTGGCTGCTGAGTACGTTGGGTACTCACCCTTGCTATACGCACAAACCTTCAGATGGTGGAAACGAAGAACTGGAGGACCCCTATGCTTACTGCCAGGTGGGCGAAGAAGAAGAAGGTGTCTGCTAGGTCTTAGTCCCCGGTCGTTGCCTGTGGCAATCGACATGTCGCTGCCTTCCGTCTGCTATCTTATCTAATTTCTACTTTTGGCTGTATCCAGACCAGTAGGTCCTGCATGTAATGTTATTGCCTTCGGGCCTATTATTGTAATACTTTTGGTGTAAGATTATTGGTGCACTTTGCACCTGGTAACTCAGTACTGTATTCGTGGGTACCAAACTACTCGATCCAGGGATATGGTACTATGAACACGAATGATTCACGTCCTCAAAAACAGGGGTCTACACGATTAAAACAGATAAGGCCGGCTGAAACCCCTGCGTTGTCTCTAATGATAAACATCTAGTCGAATAGATCTTAATAATTCTAAGTGCGACTTAATAGGTCATGATGATGCAACATTAAGTACAAAAAGATGTATTAGATCTATATGAACCGACGTAAACCCTTCGAAATGGTGGATACACCATATAAACTAGTTCAACATCTAGATCTAGCTTTATCGGCTACTGTCTCCTGAGAGAAACGAGTCGATGGCAAGATAGATCCAGATATTACCCTAGATTATACGCCGTATATGATAAATTGCGCAGTCTATAACATTAAATCTAGAGTATCATGGCGATGTAAGCACTAGATTTGACCATACAAACTACTAATGACAAGTGTTTACCTTATCCGGGGGTCGAGATCGATGCAGCCCGAAGTGGGATCAAGAACTCGTCTAAAAAAAAGGTTTGGCAATGCGTCGAGTTTGTATTGATGTGTGTGTTGTTATTTTACAAGGGATCTTGGGTCCTATTTATACCTAAGTACAACAAAGTCCACGTGGAACACGGTTTGTATCTATCTACTATACACGGTACGACAATATTTTGGCTATTAAAAAACTCTTTAAATACCACTCGCCCGACGCCGAAACAAGCCACGCTATAACTTTTATTCCTCAAGACCTAGCCAGAAAAACTCTCCTTCTCCCTTCGGCGATTCCAGCGAACCGAAGCAGAACCCCTCCGGCGATCTCCCTGCAGCAGCAATCCCCTCCACCAATGGCGTCCTCAAGCACCCCTTCCGACACGCCTTAACAGGTGTACCCCGAGGTGAGTCTCGTCAGCCATAACTCTTTTCTTCCATGATGCAATCCTTTTGCTTTTTGTGATTCCTCGTTCTTTCCTGCAACCTTGTAGCATCTTTCGCATCAAATCGCCATTTCAGATCTTGTTCATCCCGACCAATACCTATTAGGGCCGATCGGCAACCCAGACCCAAGTGAATTTTTCAACGCCGAAACCGATCGGATCCCCTATAGGTTGTCAACCCCGGATCTGGCATATTGGACCAGTGCCTTTAAATCTTGGCCTTCAACGGACAAATCTTGGCCAACATGGTACCTTAGTATGTCGGCTAGGATGCAAACCCACTGGATTGAGCTTCGCATAAGCCAATGCCTAGAACTGACAATAGCCGACATGCCTAAGGATGAACCCCTCCTATCGGCTGCAAGTTACTTCTGGTCTGACACTCTCAACGCCTTCATGTTTAGGCAAGGACCAATGACCCCAACGCTCCTGTATGTAGCAATGATCACCAGACTAGACATAACATCCACAGTAGACCCAGTCGGCCTCAACATCGAATGCTCTCATAGTTTTAAGACCAAAAGCATAGGGGGTTGGAGCGGCTTTATAGCAATGAACATGAAGGATGGGCCGATCTCCGAAAGGGAACACACAACTTTTCTCCTGATGTGGCTAGAAAAGTTTGTCTTTTGCGGATCAAGCTGCGGACCAACTAGCAATTAGCAACATGTAGCCGAAGACCTAGTGAGCAAGAAAAAGATCCCTCTGGGAAAGTATCTGCTCGGTTATGTGTATCAAATGTTGAGCAACATGTCGGCCAGGCTGGCCTCAAAACAAGCCATCAGCACAGGAGGGCCCTGGTGGCTACTACAGCTCTGGCTCAATCTTCACCTCTACCAGGTTGCTGAAAGGCCGCCCCCACTTGAAGCCGATTTCCCTTTGCCCGAGCCACGAGTCGAAGATGATGAAGAGAAAACAACTCGGCGGTGCATGTCATATGGGGAGACAGCTGCCACTTACCCCGGGTCTAAGTTAACAGCCGATCAATTCAAGAATTGGCTTTCCGAACACCTTGAAGATCTGGTTTGCCTACGAAAACTTCGATAGATTTGAACAACCAGATGATCTTCGACTAGATGAGCTTAATTCTGAAAAGTATTTAAAGCCGAGAGAAATCTATGTAACGGTCATCACTCCCTGTATCCTCCCTGTCGGCATCTATCAAGGGCGCAATGTCACCAAGACTTATGAATTTTATCACCCAATGGCAGCTGCAAGGCAGTTCAGACTGGGTCAACTGCCAATTGGTCTTTACTATGCCAACAAGATCCAGACCAGAGGAAAAATTGAAGGCGATATCATGATGCATCGGCTGTTACGCATCCCTGGTCCCCCCTTGGGCAGCATCAGCAATATTGACTTGGCAGTGACCAGGACAACTATCTTCAGCCGATGGTGGAATAAATGGAAACAACATCTCTTCCATCAATCGGCTTCGATGTACCTGACGATCGTCGACCCTGACTTAGTCCCTTCGGTGAGTACTTTGTCTTTTAATCCTTTTCTTCATCGGCTATCATTCACGTTCTCACCTGACCGCATCTTATTCCTTTGCAGACAATCGACGACTCCCCTCCGCATACTAGCAACACAGGAGTAGCCATCCTTTATGTTCGCGACGTCCTTCCCAACAACTGCGGGCTGGCGCCATCCATCATCGGCCATAACGCACCGAAGGTGGGCTCGCTCCTTCACGGCCAGACTCGTGAACCGCTCCAGCGGCCGAAGAGGACAAAACCATCAGCTGTTGCCACCCCTGCTGCCGAACGAAAGAAAAGAGCTTCGAAGAAGCCAAAACGAGCTCCAGCCGACGACCTTCCCCCAATCGATCCAGATGTGGATGCCTTCCTGGAAGATGAAGTCAGAGCCGAAGAAATGGAGAGAGCCGTTCATGAAGCTGCAGCCGACACCAGCTATTCGAAAAAGTATGCTCAGACACCGTTGGCGGGCGAGCAATCGGCTCAGAAAACCCCAAGTCCTCCAAGACAGGCTGCTCGTCTGACGCTAGTAATCCACTCTCCTTGCTCAATCTTTTAATAACTTCATTCGCATTTTCTCACTGTCCTTGTTGCATCAGCAGAGGAAGAAAGTGGTCACTAGGCCGAGAAAAGCCCCTTCTCCGGTAAGCTTTTAGCTATTGTATTTTCCTTGTTTAATCAGTCGATTCTTGAACTAACTCTTTCAGCCTCCACGAGTTTCGACACCTGCCCCCCAACTCTCAAGCGAGCACACTCCAACAGCTGCAGGTGATGATGACGCCGAGGACGTGGCTACCTCAGTCCCAGCTATCCGAGTAAGCTCCGTTCAGTCTTATGAATCGGCTCGTCAACTTTGTCGGCTCTCCTAACCGTCTCTTAACTTGCAGTCTGTGTTTGATCTTGTGGACTTTGAACGCTCGGAGTTTCTTGATCCCGAAGAGGGCGCTGATAAGGCCATGGTGGTGTCGGATGAGGAACTACGGGATACCTTGTCAGACATAGCCAAACGGCTAGAGTGCTCCCTAGACTTCCTGGTCACCGACTGCGGCTTGATCCGTAGTCGGTTTGAAGACATCCAGGATCGGCTACCGGATCAGCTGGCTGACATCATTGCACCGACCACCTTTATGGAAGCACATCGGCACAAGTTTGAACGGGCTAAACAAAAAATAGCCGATCGCCGAGAAAACCAAGCGCTAGAAGCCACCATCAGAGCTAGTCAACAAGAAATCACCATCGAGAAGGCCATGTTTGATGCTTTGAAGACTGAGCCGATTGCTGAACTTGTTCGTCTTCGGAAGCGTCGGGAGGAACTGATAGCTGAACTCACCAGCGTCGAAGCCGATATTGTGGCCAAAGAACAACGCGTGGTTGGCCTGTCGATGGAGATCGAGGACCAACGAGCGAAGATCAAGGCGGTTGTGTCACATTTGTCCAACATGGCCAGGGCGATGAAGCCGATCCCAGGGAACGATGCAGCCGATGCCAAGGCCATTGAAGAGATAGACGATATCCGTCGTAAGGCGATATCGGCCATCACCAATTTCCTCTCGCGCTGAGTTACTTGTAATAGCTGGCTAGGCATCCTTGTACTTGAACTCTCTATGTGTTATCTGTAATTGATTCGAACGATCTTTTGTAATCGGCTGGTTGCAACTTAGTCCTTGTTTAATGCTATTCATAGTATGCTTGCCGATTACTTCAAATTCGCTTAAAATTTTCAAAAATCTGCTCTGCCTTCTTGATGCCATATTGTATTGTAGATGCCCCCTAATTTTGTTGATGGTGTTCCCAGCATTAACAAAATTATCAAATCACATATCTTGTCGCTGTCGGCTAAGCTGAGCCGATGTAGAGCGATTAGGGGAACAACTTGGCGTAAAAATGTCCTAAAGGCGATGCGTGCGTCACAACGCATCGGCTAACACGAATCGGCATAACCATAGCCGAATCATGAGTTGATCCATACACTTTGGGTAATATTTTTTTTAAATATTTGCCATTTAGAGCCCTCCCAAACACTTCTCTATCCAACCCTTCTAGCATATAAGCTCCTTTAGAGATGCATTTGTGGATCTTGAACAGCCTCTCCCAATTTGGTAACCACTTGCCGAATTTGGTACTGATATTGAGCTGGGTCGACAGCGGGAGGTAGCCGATTCATCGGTGGTGGTGATTGGTCAGGGAAGAGCCGACGACCGCCGGCGTTGTACTGTGCCCCTTGAATGAGGTTGGCGACCGGTTCTTGCCACCGATTGAAGTCGAACATGCCGCTAGTTGTTCCCGGGAGGGAGGTTGCCGCCGGTTCGTAACGACAGCGGCGGCCTTGAAGCCGATGCATGCATTCGCCGACCGAGGACCCTCCCGGTGGCCCCGCCGTGCCGGGAGGTAGCACCGGCCGATTCTGGGTTGCCAAGACCCTGTAGTTGGGGAACTGGCCATCAGTGAAATAAGTCGGCCCCCGCTGCAGTTGATCGGCAATCTTCGAGTCAACCACAATGGCAATCATGTTGTTGAGGGTGTTGACTAAGATGCCACTCTGATTAACAAGAGCGTGGTGCACAGCCGAGTCGATTCGGTCTTGCAAAGTGTGCAGTCCCGAATCGTCTTGTTCTTGCTTCGGCTCCTCCACCTTGTGCTTTCCTTTTGTATCATCTGAGGAGGATGCCTCGAAGTCGTCCATGCTGAATTTGTACTTCTGGTGGACGGCCCCAGACCTGGTCTGGGTGAAAGATTGCAGATAGTTGGCCTGCAGTTTCTCCACCATCATCTTGTAGTCTTTCTCAGCCGACAATTGTTCCATCTTGACGGGAACCATGTTTTCCTCACTGATCTCGAGGCTCTTGATGTTAACCATCACGTCGACTTTGTTACCCGAGTCAATTGGTCCCACCGGGCGTGCCAAGAAACGTGTTGATGAGAAATCTTTTCCACGCACTGGCCTGAGAGATCTGCTTAACTCCAGTGCAGGTCTGTCTTTGGCTACCTTTGATGAGTTAGGCATGCTAGTTGGTTTGATCTGTTAATCAACAAGAAATAATAAACAGATACATGTGTTAAGGTTAAGGTTAGATCCTACCGGATCGGCTCAGGGAATCAATTTACATATATTTGCTATCCCAAAGCACATTTAAACTAAGTGATTGGGATAGATCGGCTATGCCGAGACAGTATAAATCACTTAATCTAAATATACATCAGGGTAACGAATATATGCATTCATAACCTAGTCGATGCTGCAGATCCAACATGAATCGGCTATTACTCCGATACATCTTATGAAAAGATATTAATCTAACCTAAATGTGTTAAACCTAGATCAATCGGCTGTCGGCTGATGCCAACGGATTGACACTGGCTTAAGGCATTTAACTAGATTAAGATCTTGATATAAGAGACAACTTTAATATATTTAATAGTAAATGATGCTAAAAGACAATTAAAACAGATAATGCCGGCTGAAACCCCGACGCTGTCTCTAATGATAAACATCTAGTTGAATAGATCTTAATAATTCTAAGAGCGACTTAATAGGTCATGATGATGCAACATTAAGTATAAAAAGAAGTATTAGATCTATATGAATCGATGTAAACCCTTCGAGACGGTGGATACAACATATAAACTAGTTCAACATCTAGATCTAGCTTTATCGGCTATTGTCTCCTGAGAGAAACGAGTCGATGGCAAGATAGATCTAGATATTACCCTAGATTATACGTCGTATATGATAAATTGTGTAGTCTATAAGACTGAATCTAGAGTATCATGGCGATGTAAGTACTAGATTCGACGATACAAACTACTAATGACAAGTGTTTACCTTATCCGGGGGTCGAGATCGATGCAGCCCGAAGCGGGATCAAGAACTCGTCTAAAAGAAAAAGGTTTGGCGATGCGCCGAGTTTGTATTGATGTGTGTGTTGTTGTTTTACAAGGGATCTTGGGTCCTATTTATACCTAAGTACAACAAAGTCCACGTGGAACACGGTTTCTATCTATCTACTATACACGGTACGACAATATTCCGGGAAGTAATCCCATGCCGCGACACAAAAGGAAAAACTATACAAATCCCTATTTTACAGATACAATTGCTTTTATAGGACTCTATTCATAGATGGCAATATATTAACGAACATTTGGGAACCGAATCTTCCTTTTATGTTCAAGCTTCTTTATTGGAAACGGTTTCATCTTCTTCTCTGAATCGAAATAGGCTATCGGCTATCGGCTGTCCCCATTTGATTTAATCATGGCCAATGCAGCCTCTGTTTCTCCACAGAGCACTTTCCCGATCCGATTCTACTTCAATTTCAACCTTGAACTTGGGGATTTGGTTACCAATTTTGGTCGTTAACACACATACAATGAGAAGGAGGTCGACATCATCGATTCAAAATTTCTCGCAATGGATTGAGAATGAACCAAAGAAAAAGTGTACCCTCTTGTATGATACTGTTAACACTGAAATTGGTAATTGAATCCCTAAGTCTGCAAAGGCGAAGCAGAATCGGATCGGCTAGTTTGGTGTGGAAACAGAGGCCGCATCGGCTGAGGAGTGATCGGCTGCAAGGCCAATTGGCTAAGGGTGGATCGGACGAGGGCAGCCGATAGCCGATTCCAGGTCCAAAAGATATAAAACCGTTTCTGATGCAGCAGTTTGAAGATAAATAGAAGATTCGGTTGTTACTAGCACGTTAAACGATATTGCCACCTATGGATAGAGTCCTGTAACGGCAATTGTATCTGTAATTTAGGGGTTTGTTTAGACTGGTAGTTGTAACACGGCATGGGTCCTTTCCGGGATAATGTTGTGTTTTAAATAGTAGTTTAGATAGAGTCCGTGGTTTGTACGATAATTATATCTTGGGTATAAATAGGACCCGAGACCCCCGTAATCATATACAATCACAATCAATCAAACCTTCGGTGCATCGCCAACCTTTTTCTTCAGACGAGCACTTTGTTTTGCTACGGGCTGCATCGTTTCGATCCCCAGATCTAGGTAAATGCTTGTCATTAGTGGTATTATCTGTCGTTTCTAGTCCTTTCATTGCAATGACACGTTAGATTCAAGAGTTTATACTACGCTACTTATCATATAACGCATATAAATTAGACTAATGTTTAGATCTATCCTGCCATTGGCTAGTTCTATCAAGAACTTGCAGCCGATAGGGCTAGATCTAAAGGTTGGTTGGTTTATATGCGGTATCCACCGTCTCGAGGGATATAAATCGGCTGTAACAGATCAGGTTTTTCTTTTTATACTTAATGCTGCATCGGGTTCGAACTATTAAGTCATTTTTAGAACTACCAATGATCTGTTCGGCTAAGATTTATATTGTTTAGAGGCAGCGTCGGGGTTTCAGCCGGCCTTATCTACCCTGATATGTTTCTTTTAATGTATTTATTATTAGATTTGTATTAGGACTGCCTCTTATGTTAAGATCGCATTCTTGTCGGACGTCGCTAGCCAAAATCGGCCCATCATCGATAGCCGACGGCCGATTTCCAGGCTATGCACTTGTTTCAAGAATGATATCTTTCTATAAGATTTATTGGAGTACTAGCCAATTCATTGTTAGCTTTCCAGTATCAGCTAGGTTATCGATTCATATATTTATTATCCTTTACTGTATTTGGGTTAAGCGACTGATGCTGTCTCGGTATAGCCGATCCATTCCAGTCACTTGGCCTAAATATAGTTTAGGATAGCATATATATTTTTATGGATTCCCTCAGCCGATCCAGTGGGGATCTAACCTAACACTTAACATATATTTCCTTGTTTTTCTTGTTGGTTAACAGATCAAACCGACTGGCACGCCCTGCACAGCACAGGCAGCCGAGAAGGACGTGCACTGGAGTTAAGCAGATCTCCCAGGCTAGCACGTGAGAGAAATTTCTCATCAACAGATACCGATGGTTCTCAATATGGCATAATAACAACTAATTTGGCTGAGATTTACAACTGGGTAATGTGAGGACTGCGAGGACTGACATTGGTTGGTATTCTTGAATTTATCCTTCACGACACTATAAGTTCAAATGCCTTAATTTGGTTTTGGTGATTAATGACAAATCTAATTATATAAGACTAATATTTTTATGTGCTTTTCTTTGACTAGTCTAATTTGGATACAAAAATAATGATGAGAGGTATGTATTAAACTTCACATATTCTAACTTGGTCTCTTTTGTGGATCCAAAATATAGTGTGAGCTCCCTCATTGATCTTAATTGATTATGTGCATATGTGTTCCTTCATATCCATATGTATGCACATCTTGAGGGGAAGCTTATTATATATTTTATTTGTTACCTTGATTTGAAATCATCTTTCATCTCATCTCTATATTGTTTATATCGGGTTATCATATATCACCAAAAGAGAAAAGATTGAAAGATTTTGGATCAAACGATTTGTGTAATTGTGGCTTTGGTGATAGATGATAGACCGACTTTATGGGATTAAAATTTTCTTTACATAAGTTGTCAACTAGGTTATTCCCGAATAACGAGTTACGATAGCTATGCATTCTTTGGTCGTGGATAAGGATGAAATACATGGAGATCAAGCGATATGTATCACAATTTGTCTCCATCATCACATATATAATTTCCATGTTATCGATATATATGTGTGAGACTAATGCTTATTTGAGACTTATCTTATTTAGTCTTCTTTACATTGATAACATGGAGATCATGAAGGTATCTGTCTATGTTGGTCAACATCATTACTACATGCCTTCTCCATGTGTATAGGATAAACCCCCATTGGTTATTCTCTAATTATGTATATATTTGCCTCTACTGTATATTCCTTGTATGCATATATTTAAGGGGAGCAAATCCTATACACTTGTTGTGCATGTTCTAGATCCATATTGTTCACCTATTATTTATATTGGATCTTTACACTTGAGCTTGCATGCGAGTATATGAAACTTGTGGTGTTAATGAATACTCAACAAACATATCTATATCTTTCATATGTAACCGGTTGGTCATCAAGTGGAGGATGATAACCAATTTGTTAGGACTAATTTTTTTTTGAGCTGTGCAAAGGGATAGGTCCCACCGTGATGAGGCAAATGGATTAAACTATGAGTTGAGGTCACCAAGCCATGGACATCGCTATGTTGACAAGAATGAAGTCAAGCTTGTGATGAAAAGAAAGTCTTGACAAAGGTTGGTAAAGACCTAAAGATGGTTCAATCGAATAATTACCAAGAATTGACCCTGAGTTGGATGGGCGCAAGGCAAAGGTATAATGAAGCTAAATCCGGGTTGGATCTTGATCTTTTTGAGACTCAATTAGAGCCTTTGACATGCATGTGGTGAGAGTTGGTTAGATATCATGCAAGGCTTTTATGTATTTTTCACCCATAATTCTCATTGGAGTTAGTTTTGTGACAAAAAGAGAAGTGGTCATGTCTAGGGGTGTCTAGTCAAGTGTGATGAGTTTTCTCAAGTTCCAAAGAAAGAGAGAAGTGGGCATGTTCAATAGAAGTGAGTGACCTTTTGTGGGTATGACTAGTGGAGTATTGTTTAAAGTGTGAGCCCTTTCTCCTTGAGAAAATTTGTGATTCTAGGAAGGATTTTTCATGGGTTGGATTGGCCTTTGAATAAGATTTCAATAGAGTCCAAGAACATCGAATTTCGATACCCAAATCATGAGATATCGTCGTTTTATTGTCGGTGAGCCATGCTGAAAAGTGGCTGGCAGTCAGACCAGATCATCGTCGGTCAGACCGGATGTAGGGCCAGTCAAACCAAATTTGTATGGTCGGTCAGACTGCCAGAAGGCCCTAGAAGCCTTCAACAGCTAGTTTTTCGACCGTTGGACCGAGGGCCGGTTAGACTGGGCTCAGAATGGCGGTTACACCAGCAGACATGTCCTGAAAAGTGTTTTTAGCCCCTCAACAGCTAGTTTTTGGTGTGGGCTATATAAGGTCATGAGTTTGAGTGGGTTGGCTGCTGCTCTTGGTCCTAACGAATGCATATACATGAGAGCAGTGTCGTAGCTAGGATTTATAACTATAGTGGTCCATTGTCTAAAATTTTTTTAGACGTGGTAAATTAACATGTCGTACACAAGTATATGAATTATAAAACATAATTAAGATAAAAAGATATATAAAGATTCATAAAATAAATGAGGCTAGTTTCTTAAGATAGTATTTAAATATTACGTACCCATAGTAGTTAAAGAGCAATATGTCACTTCTTCTTTTTCTTGTCAGGTCTGCGCCTTTTAATAGCCATAAAAGTGTTGATGATCTTTTCTTCACTCAATTGTAAGAAGATATCCCGCTCAATAAAGGTCATTAGACAATCATCCAGAAGGCTATCGCCCATCTTATTTCTCAGCTCATTGCAGAAAATATTCTTTCAACACTTCCGGTAGCCACCGGTAGAAGCAATACCAACTTGATAAGTAAATAGACCCAATGATAAACTTTGTCCCTCTTTGTTTCAACAAGTTTTACTGAGAGGTCAACAAGATTGTTTATGCCTTTGAACAATTCATCTTTTCTCATGTCATTAATAAAGTTTTTAAGTTGCAAATCGAGTCTTAGCAAGTCAGAGCTTAAAAATTAATTAGGGTAAAATTCAGCAAGTCTGTGTACCTTGTTTGCATCAAAAGAAGCGAATGAATCTGCTGGATTCAAAGCAGCCATACAAGTAAGCAACTCCATATTTACCTCATCAAATCTACTATCAAGCTCTTGTCTAATTTTATCAATGACTCCAATATACACTTCTCTTCTGAAGTGATCATCATTTGTTTGGACTAGAGCAAAACGTGCTGATCTTCCATACGACACATAATTATTTTCCATTCCAGAAACTTGAATGCCAAATTTGTTGCAAAACATTGTAACCTTTTCAAGAAATGAAACCCACCCATCAGACCTCATTTGTTGCATTTTACTCTTTGCCAAGTGGACTAGTGACATTGCATTAAGAATATCTTGGTCTTTTCTTTGTAAACACTCAGATAATTCATTTGTATGTCCAAGAATGTCAAGCATCAAATGAGCATTAAAAATAAATCAAATGACTCATACACTCCAACCATAGTATATATTTTTGGCCAATCACCTCTTTGTGAAGTATCTCGTCCAAGAGATATGAGTATATCACGAATTGTGGGATACGTAGCAATCATGTTGACCACAGTTTTATAATGAGAACCCCACCGGGTATCACCAGGTCTAGGCTTAACCCACTACCAGATTCTAGTGTACCACACTCAAGTGCTTTCATGACATTATCATATTGCTGATGTCGAAGCATTCCATGACACTTACAAGAACTACCAACAATATTTAGCAAGAGAGATACTCAATCGAAAAACCATACACAATCACTATTGTCTTTGGCAACAGCAACCAGAACCAATTGGAGTTGATGTGCAAAACAATGAACATAATAAGCATATGGTGATTTTTTTCATGATCAAGGTTTTAAGCCCTTTAATCTCTCCTTTCATGTTACTAGCCCCATCATAGCCTTGCCCACGTATTTGAGTTATAGTCAAACCATGACTAGCTAGTAAAGATTGAATTGCTTCCTTAAGTGATGAAGAAGTAGTATCATTTACATGAACAATTCCAAGAAACCGCTCACATGGTTTGCCTGATTTATCAACATAACGCAAGCAAAGGGCTAGTTGTTCTTTATGAGAGACATCACTAGACTCATCAGCTAAAATTGTAAAGTAATCATCACCAAATTTCTGAATGATTTGATCTCTAGTCTCCATTGCACAACATTGAATAATTTTTTTGTATGTCAGGGCTAGTTAATGTGCAATTACCTGGAGCGTTCTTCAAAACAAACTTGTCCACCTCTTCATTATTTGCAGCAAGCCACCTCAAAAGCTTAATAAAGTTTCCTCTGTTGCTAGACTCTTCACTTTCATCATGCCCACGGAATGCTAATCCTTGCTGCAAAAGAAACCTCAAACATCTAAGTGAATAAGTTAACCTGATCTTGTAGAGACGACGATCCTCATTATCCGCCTTCACAATTTTATCATCGATTGCTCCATGTGGAATTATAAATAAATTATATCTTTCTTGGGCTGTCTTGTGAGCACTTTTCACACCACCCACATGTAAATCAAGTGCATCAATTCTATTCCAATTTCTCCAACCACCTTCAACAAATGTTGATTTTATACTTTTCCCCTTTGCAAACAAGTAGCACACAAAGCAGAATGTTGCCTCCTTCTTGACACTATATTCAATCCAAGGATATTCATAAAACCATACGGGATTGAATTGTCGATCCCTATTTTCAATTTTTCTACTTTCAAATTTATGTGCATAGGATTGCAATGGGCCTTTAATAATATATGATCATCGAACAACATCTTGATCATTGATGGGATAATTTGTAATGGGTTGTCTTTCACCCGGATCAAGTGGTATCCGATTGATATCATAAATAGCTTCTTTTAGAGCAACTGGAGGTGGATTTGGAGGCATTGGATTTGGTGTTACATTTTCTACAACCACTCTATCTTCATGTACAGGCATTGGAGTTGAACTTACATTTTCTTGAATCACTCTGTCTTGATCTTGTCCATCTTCTTGTTCTTCTATTTTCTCTTCTGAAACAGTTGCAGCCATCGAAGGAGATTGAGAACAAGCTTTCTTCTTAGATTCATATTTCTGAAAAAGAGAAGCAATATCACCACTTCTCTTCATTTTTAACAAATCTGCATAAGAATTATAAGATGTTATACATATATTGTACCGAACTGAATACATATACTGTAGTGAATGGAAAACATGTAAATTCAAAGGGTGTATAAGGTATTTATGACTAACAGCTCCATTGGTTGCCCATGAACTAACTATATGTAAAAATAGTTTTATTAGTGAAAAAATATATTGGGTAAAACTTTGTCCTTAACGATCTAAAAGCCAATGCCAAAAATAAAATAAGTTAAAAATACTCTAAAGTTAGCTTTAAAATTAAGTATTAAAATTTAAAGTTTGGCAACGATCAATTCTTTACTAGGCAAACAATGAGGCCCTAAGTCATATAGGACCTTTTCTTGTTTCTACAAAAAATATTCATAATCATAAAGAACTCAAATTTAGAGAAGCATCAAATATATAGATTATGATGGAACTGTGAGTATATAACTATATCAACGTGGTGCCTAAAATGTAACATCCCGAAAATCGAAGGAGTGGAATTCGGAACGTGAAAATCGGAACTCACAAAAACTTTTGGAATCATTACTTCTTATCGTGTTTTTCGATCTTAATTGCCAGTCAGCGATATAAGATTTTCCTCTAGAATTACTTTGAGGTAAAATGGAATAAAACCCTAAGCTTTGCAATCCCAAATAGTGAAAACAATTTCAAAATATACATGTGTGTACCCCGAAAAGAGCATATAGATATATATATGTATATAATATGGTGCATTACAAAAAGAATATATTAATGGTTAAATCCTAATTGATGGAGGAAAGATAATGAATAATTGGAATTTGGATAAAAAAAATATATATTGAAAAGGAGAAATGAAATTTGAAATTTGTCTTCAATCAAAATCCCATTTTCTTGAATTTAAGAGAAGAAACAAAATAAAAATGGAAAATATATATAAAGAAAAAAATATAGGGAAAAGTGGAAAATATAATTTTAAAGATTGTTCTGAGAAGTACCAAAATTTATTTGGGATTTTTTTGAAGGAAGAAAATGGAAATGGGGAAATAGGTTTTTAATTCGGGAAAAATAGGAAATGGCACTGTTCATTGATCGCAGGTGTTCGACCGGTTACACCACCCCGTTCGCAGCCGCCGCGTCACCCGCCGTACTCGAGACCTCGCGCGTGCACGTTCCCAACGTCATCGGCTCCGGCCACGCACAGAATCGCCGCATCGGCCGCGCCATGCCGATTGCTCCCAAAGTCGACGCCGTACACGCTAGCCATGCCGCTCGCGTTAGCGCCGCGCATGCACATCCGCGCCACGCCGTCCTTGCCGTGGCGCTCGCACTCCCGCCTCGCGCACTGCTCTCACCGCGCTCGCCGTACACGCGCGCGTTGGCTGCAGCTTGCCGCACGCCGCCGCGACGTGCGCGCGCTCGTCGCCCTACCGCCGCACTAGGTCGACCGAACCATCTCACCGTCGACCGCCTATAAATCGGCCTCCCTGCACCCAGCTGGCCACATAGCAAATCCTCCCCATTGCTCACTCGTGCTTTTCCCCGATTTCCCAAAAGTTAGCCATTGCATTGCTTGAATTTTGGGAAGGATCGGAGCTCTACGGAAGAACCCTAACTCGACCGCCCGTGCAACACTCCGAAATTCGTCACCCTCGGCCGATTTCTTCCCGAATTGAAGGTACCATCATTATCCCCGTGCTCTAAGTGTTATTTCCCTAAGCTTCCCGAGCCAAATGGTCGCGGAAAATCGCCGCGACGAGCCCCTCGATTCCCCCTCGCTCGCCGCCGCCACCCCGCCGTCGCCAAGCACGCTTCGCGCCTCCCGGCCGAACCAAACCCCCTCTAGCATCCCTAGGGCTCACCGATGCTCGTAGACCCCTTGCTTTGGCCAAAACCTCGCCGGAGTTTGCCTGCCGACGAGCGCCACCGCCGCCGAACCACCCCGCCGTCGCAGCCCTCTTCACCGCTCCCCGGTCTCGACCGAGTGAAGAAATGGGACCCCGTGCTCCTAAGATGGTGAAAAGCCCCTCCTTCCCCTAGCTCCGGCCCTCCCTCACCGTCGGCGCTCTCCTCGCCGTCGGCCGCCGTGGAAGCAGAGCGAGAGGAAGAAGGGAAGAAAAAGAGGAAATAAGAAAAAGGAAAAAGAAAAGAAACAAAAGAAAATGAAGGAAAAGAAAAATAGTAAAGGAATAGGGGTAAAGGTAAAAATTATTTTGGAAATATTTTAGGATAAAATAAGGTTTTTGAAATATTATTATTTAGGAATAAGTATAATATTCTTTCTCCTTCTAAAAAGAAATACCTTGTAAAGATGACTTATAGATTAAATTTTTCTTTTATAAATTCAAATATTGTTCAACCTTTAAATTGTTATCGAAGTTCACATGAGACCTTTTTAAATATTGGTTAAGCATGGATGACATTATCCTCGTCGTTAGAATTTCAAAAACCCTAATAAATATAATTGCAACATTAAAGATCAATTATTGGAGATATAAAAATTAGAAACCTAATTATTCTAGGATATCTTCAAATTTAAGTGCAAAATACATATTAATTACAAGATGGTTCGCTCGGTTTAACTGAACTCCTTTTCGTTGATTCAACTTTTAAGATTTTCGAAGTTTGAGGTTGTGTTTGGAATCCGCTTTCCGCGATCATTTTGAGATCTCTTTCTTTTTCGTTGATGTTGTTGAATTCTAATTGATTCAACCCTTCTTTTCGCACGTACGGATAGCGTCCGAAGAGGTGAACACCGACTACGCGGAAGACCCCACTCAACCAGCGTGCGAGCAAGGCAAGTCTTCACACCCTTTGAACATATCGATCCCAATTGCGAAATGATGTTATTTTAAACTCTAAACATGCATGCTTTACGAAATTACCTACACTTGTTATGCCATACCTTGCTATTGATTACCTTTAGAATTACTCCTTGTAACTCGCGATGTGATACAAACAACCAAAGCATAACTTCGTAAACCGCTTAGCCATGCTATGCTTAGATTTATGCATACTCATGACTTTATGAAAAGCTTTGTGCTTGGGCAACTACCTTAGGGAAGGTAGTTGAGGTATGGCATGTGGAGACATGAGCGCCACATGGCCATGAGAATGGAGAACCAAGTTTGATGAAAATTTAAAGTACTATACAAATGTTTTAGACTGGGGCGGCCGGATGATTTGGGCGGATTTCGGAAAAGGCAAGTGCCGACCCTGGTCAGTTAAGGACTGAGCCATGAGATAGCCGGGAAACGAGCCAGTACAACCGTACTTCTCGAATGGGTATAGACCTAGCTGACTAGATAGCCGAGCGGAGGCAGTATCCTTGCATAGATGGTTCTCTATGATGTGGTTAAGGGATGCGAATGAGGCTGCGGCCTTTGTTATGAATGGTGGAATTAAACTGATGTTAATTAAACTTAAAAGATTTGGAAAGTTTTCCCTTACCCCGGGGTGCGCGTAACTCCTCTCACCGCTAGAAAAGGACGGCTAGAGTGCATGAGGGCATAAGTTCATGGAGCGGGTACGCCAAAGTAAGGTTATCGAAAGGCTTTGCCGTGACCGTCTCATGTGTTGAGGCGTAGGCTCATTTGTTGGGCTGTCGCGAGTACGGGTAAAGTGTACATCCACCGCAAAGTGTGAATGAATCAATCTATTCGAATAGCCGTGCTCGCGGATATTGAGCATCGTGACAAGACTTTCGCTTGGCTAGAGTTTGAGCTTAAAAATGCTGGGATGGGTTTGCATGATGATTTTATTGGTGGATCAACTTCTCGAGATGCGAGAAGGGGTGGACTCCCAGAAAACCATGACGAACCGGTGGCGGGAAGCCATCCTTGGAATCACGATGGATGGTAGACGAACCGTCGCCGGGTAATGAACTATGAAAGTAAAACTTGATTTGGCTAGTCGATAGGTTTGTGAAAAGAACTGTGAAAACCGGCTTTACGCAAAAATAACCCTAGCCATGTTCTTTGAATAACCCTATCATATGCATCAATTCTCGTGTTGGCTTGCCGAGTACGGTTGGTACTCACCCTTGCTATACGCACAAACCTCCGTCGATGGGAGTGAAGAGCCGAAGATCCATACGCATATCACCGGAGGACGAAGGAACCGACGGCGCATATTAGACCTTAGCTCCGGTCGTTGCTCGTGGCAATTGACAAGCCGCCGCCTCTTTCCGCCGCCTTATCTAAATTCTGTTTTTATGTTGTATTCGGACCATAAGGTCCTGTGGGATGAACAATGCCTTCGGGCCTATTAATGTAATAATGGTAATGTAAGACTATTCGTGCATGTGCACTTGATTATCCAAGATCGTATTCGTGGGTACCAACTACTCGATCCAGGAAATGGTACTATGAACACGAAAGATTCCCGCCTCAAAACGGGGTCCACAGAGCCGGTATCGAGCCATGCGACCGTAGGCTAAGACCAAATGGCGCCCTACCCCTAACTAGATGGCTAAAGGGAAATATCCCTCCAATAGGATCAGTTTTAAACTATTATTTCCGAAAATGCAAATATACCTTTTCTACATCCGTATTTCCTTTTACCAAATGATTATGATAGCTCTCTCCCGCTAACCCTAAGTTGCCTACAAAAGCAGATGTCAAACCACGACGGAACCCGGGAAGTCACTATTCCGCGAGACGAGGGGTTTGTGGTACAACTTCGTCCCTACTATGGTGTTTGAGGTACCGAACCACCCACCTATCACACCAAAAGGCATGGCTCCGAAGTGTATCCAGCCGGGAGGCGCCGTATCCATAGAAGCCTGCATGGGAAGTGAAACATCCTTCTCGCTTCCACACTCGCTACCACCGGGACCTAGCGAACGGCTACTCAGATGCGGCTCGCGAAGCCTTCCTTCGCCTTAATGCGATACATCGTGCCGAACTCACGGTGACGGAGTTCGTGCATCATCCTTATCGCGAAGAGGGCAACCGCTGCCGCACCGTGGAGGCTACCCCCGCCGCTACAACCCGATGGTCACGCGTCTATCACGTTGGGCGAGAGACGCGACGATCAGTACGAGGAGCCCCGCTCGAGATCAACGATCGCAGCCACGCTCAATGATCCGGTCAACAGCCACCAAGGCCGTGGAGACCAGATAAACATGCCGCAGACTCACCGCAGCCAATGGTGCCCAAGATGAGCAACTCTGACCGCTACATGGCCCGTGGGGAAGCTCGGTAGAGCTGGAAGAGCAGCTCAGAAGAGCAAGAAGAAATCAACCAACTGGAGGAGCAGCTGCGCACTCGTCCTGTCTACACTGCAGGTACTTCCACCGAGCCTATACCATCACCTCCTGCCCATGTGCCCGACCACTATTACCTTATGACTCCAAAGCATGCTTAGATACTTTTCAAGCCATGATGGAGCAAGCTTTATGTTGAGCACAGAGCCCGCACTGCACTGTAGACCCCACGCGCCGCGTCCATGGGACCCACCCCGAGCTCCGTACCAGCACCATCCGAGCCGGATCGGGAGGGGATAACCCCATCCGATCTACACCGACACGGAGTCCGAGGCGAGCCCATGGAGATCAAATGGGAGTCTAGCGACACCGACCCAATGGAGGAGGAAGCTCCCCCTCGTCGCCTGACTCACACTGGAGGCCCCCTCACCCGCCAGACCGCTCGCAAGAGTACGCGGCCACCGAGTCGGAAGATTCGGCGTGACTCCGAGGCCACCACCTCCGAGCCATGGGTACTCCGGTTTGCTTCAGCAGCGGACCACCCACTTCTGGCGCCTGGCTCTTGCGGATGGTTGGATGACTAGGCGGGAGGACCTTCCCGGTTCGGCAAAGACAAACCACTCTCTATTCCCCCTTAATTGGTTGATGTAGTTGGACGATATAATTGTTGTTGCTATCATGGCATGAAGGGTGTGTGTGTACATCCATGTATCCCCTTATGTAATATGATGAACCTAAGCATCGCTTTGCGGTGTCTTAAATCGTAAGCTTATTATTATTTTATCCTGTCTGTTGATTGAAGATCATTCAAAAGAACTTGAAGCAAAATCCCCCTGGGAACCATAACCTAAACTGGTCCGATCTCTTAATTCATCTATTTTCTCCAGATGGCACATCGCCGCAGAGCCGCAAAGAACCAACGAGAACCCACTGTAACCCAACCCTTCCACCCGGCAGAGGTCATGGCTTTGCGACCCGGCTACTCCAAGCGATTGCTAATAACTGGGGAGGTCGAGGAGGATCGAGCCTGGGAGAATTCATGAGAGCTAAGCCACCCACTTTTTCCACGGCCGAAGAACCTATGGATGCCGAAGATTGGCTAAGAGTGATAGAGAAGAAGCTAACCCTCGTCAGAATCCGAGAAGCTGATAGAGTTGTCTTCGCTACTAACCAGCTGGAGGGCCCCGCAAGTGACTGGTGGGACACCTACAAGGAAACGCGAGCCGAAGACGCCGGCGAACCAACATGGGAGGAATTCACGGCTGCGTCCGTGAGAATTTCGTGCCACCTGCATTATGAGGATGAAGAAAACGAGTTCCGCAGATCGCGTCAAGGGAACACCTCGACAAGAATACCCGAACAAGTTCACCCAGCTTGCCCGTTACGCCACCAGTGACCTGACCGACGAAGAAGAAAAGATAGACAAATTCATTGAGGGACTAAATGACGAACTGAGGGGACCAATGATCGGGCAGGATCACACCAGTTTCCAAAGCCTCATCAACAAGGTCGTCCGACTTGAGCATGACCAAAAGGTGGTAGACAATAACCGCAAGAGGAGGCTCGCTATGGCTCGCCCATTTCGTGGAACGCCACAACGCCCCAAGGGAGCCACCCCGTCCGGATGGAAGCCAAACGTTGCAACCGGACGTTCTCCCGCTTCGACCATGTCAACAGTCGCTACACCTCGCTTCGTACACCCACACCAACCCTAGCCGCTCCAGAAGAAAGAATGTGAGCCGCTTCAATTGAGGAGAATTCGGGCACTACTCCAATAGCTGCCCAAAACCACGCAACGCCCCGTGCGCACCGGCGCCAATGCAACGCCCGTCCGAGGAACCCCACCCCGCGGCGGGACGAGGTCCTGTCTCAGACCCCGCTACCCAACGAGGCCGCCACCGGTTTCGACGTGGCCAGTGAATCATGTGCGGGCGAAGAAGCTCGGGAGGACCAGAGCGTATTGATGGGTATGTTCTCTATCAACTCGCACCAATTAAAGTTTTATTCGATTCTAGAGCCTCACATTCATTCATATCTTCCCGAGTAAGCAAACAACACCACCTACACCAAGTAGCACTTAGGAGACCTATGTTGGTACATTCACCTGGGAGACATAACCGTACCCCATGCCTGCATTAATGTGCCCATACGGATTAGAGACGTGGTGTTTCTCTCAAACCTTATGGTGCTATCACCCCAAACCATAGATGTCATACTCGGAATGGATTGGTTGACCAAAAATAATGGAATTATAGACTGCAAGGAAGGAAGTCACGTATCCACCCCATGGGGATCACCGATGAGCATAACTATGGATCAAAACCCAAAGCTATGTGAGCAAGCTGCGGGAGTGTTCACCATGCTACCTCTAGGCGGAATGCCAGTAGTACAAGAATACCCGGATATGTTTCCCGAGGAATTGCCCGGAATGCCCCCAGATCGCGACGTAGAGTTCATCATCGATCTAATGCCCGGTACGCCCCCATATCCAAGAGGCCTTATCGAATGCCGCCAACGAGTTAGAGGAACTCAAGAAGCAAATAAGGGAACTACAAGAGAAGGGATTTGTACGCCCCATCTCTTCTCCCTGGGAGCCCCAGACTCTTCGTCAAAAAGAAGGATGGGAGTATGAGAATGTTTGTGGACTACCGATCGCTGAATGAAGTAACTATCAAGAACAAGTACCCGCTACTCGGATCGATGACCTATTCGATCAACTTAAGGGTGCGCAGTGTTCTCCAAGATTGATCTACGGTCGGATATCATCGCTGAAGATTAGAGCGGAGATATTCCTAAAACGGCGTTTTCTACACGTTACGGCTTATACGAGTTTACGTAATGTCCTTTGGATTGACCAATGCCCCGCATATTTTATGAATCGATGAACAAGGTATTCATGGAGTACCTGGACAAATTCGTAGTGGTATTCATCGACGATATACTTATCTACTCCAAAAACGATGAGAAACACGCGGAACATCTACGGCTAGTACTGGAAAAACTACGAGCGCACCAGCTGTATGCAAAATTTAGCAAATGCGAGTTCTGGCTCAAGAAAGTCGCTTTTCTTGGCCACGTGGTTTCAGCCGGAGGAGTAGCGGTAGACCCCGCTAAGGTCGAAGCTGTCACGAAATGGAAGGCACCCACGTCAGTGACGGAAGTTCGGAGTTTCTTGGGCTTGGCCGGTTATTACCGACGGTTTATCGAAGGGTTTTCCACTGTAGCCCGACCTATGACTCAACTTCTGAAGAAGGAAAAGAAGTTTGAGTGGAATGAGAAGTGTCAAAAAGCCTTCGACCAATTAAAAGAAAAGTTAACCACTGCCCCAATCTTGACCTTACCCGACAACCGGAAGGACTTCGTGATGTACTGTGATGCATCCCGGCAAGGATTAGGAGGAGTATTAATGCAGGATGGGAAGGTCGTAGCCTATGCCTCGCGACGATTCGACCCCACGAAGAGAATTATCCCACACACGACTCGGAATTAGCCGCGGTTGTACACGCATTGAAGATCTGGAGACACTATCTGATCGGGAACCATTGTGATGTGTATACCGATCACAAGAGCTTGAAATACTTCTTTACTCAGCCTGATCTCAACCTACGACAGAGGCGATGGCTGGAGTTGATCAAGGATTACGATCTAGGAATCCATTATCATCCCGGCAAGGCAAATGTAGTGGCCGATGCGCTGAGCCGCAAAGCCCAATGCAACCACATGGAATTGGGAGGTGTGGCTAATGAGCTCCAAGAAGAAATGGCTCGACTCAATCTACACCTGATTCCTCACGGAGGAGTAAACTCGCTGGAAATCCAACCCCTACTGAGAACTCAAATAGAGGAAGCCCAAAAAGGGAATGAGGAAACCCAGGAAATCAAGGGACGCATGGCCGCTGGACGCGCTCAGGAGTTTTCAGTAGATGACAAGGGAATCTTGTGGTACAAGAAAAGAATCTGTGTGCCTGAACGAGGCGGTTTGAGAGGATTGATCTTAAAAGAAGCCCACGAGTCGGCATATTCGTTACATCCCGAAAGCACGAAAATGTACCAGGATTTGAAAGGAGAATACTGGTGGCCCAATATGAAGAGAGATGTAGCCGAATACGTAGCCGTGTGCGATGTGTGCCAAAGGGTGAAAGCCGAGCATCAACGGCCACTGCTTGCTGCAGCCACTCAAGATTCCCGAATGGAAATGGGACGAGATAGGCATGGATTTCATAGTAGGACTACCCAAAACTACGGCTGGTTACGATTCCATTTGGGTAATAGTAGATCGGCTCACCAAGACTGCCAGATTTATTCCCGTGAAAACTAACTACAACAGTGCCAAGCTAGCGGAACTATATATGAGTAGGATTGTATGTCTCCACGGTGTACCAAAGAGGATTATATCGGATCGTGGTACCCAATTCACATCTCATTTTTGGAGCAAAGTCCACGAGGCACTCGGAAGTCATCTCGCTTTCGCACCGCTTATCACCCACTGCACCGATGGGCGACCGAAAGGACGAATCAAGTATTGGAAGATATGCCGAGAGCTCGTGCATTGGATTTCACCAAGGATTGGGAAAAATGTTTGCCGTACGCCGAGTTCTCCTACAACAATAGCTATCAAGCCCTGAAGATGTCGCCAAACGAAGCTCTATTTGGTCGCCGATGTCGAACCCCATTGATGTGGTCGAAACCGGTGAACGAACCGTATTCGGGCCCGACATAATCAAGGAGGCCGAGGAAAAGGTTCGTCCGATCCGGACCGACTACAAGCCGCTCAATCACGACAAAAGAGCTACACGGATACCCGACGAAGAGAATTGGAATTTAAAGAAGGTGACTACGTCTATCTAAAGGTCTCACCACTACGGGAACACAGAGATTCAAAGTCAAAGGGAAACTCGCACCACGATACGTGGGCCCATTCTTGATAAGCGCTAGGAGGGGAGAAGTGGCTTACCAATTGAACCGCCCGAGAATCTCTCCGATGTCCACCCGATTCCACGTATCGCACTGAAGAAATGTCTCATGATACCGAAGAGCAAGCCCCTTTAGAAACCATCCATGTCCACAGTGATCTTACCTACCCGGAGCATCCAATCAAGGTACTACACGAGGCAGAAAAGAAGACACGAACCAAGTCGTGGCGCATGTACAAAGTACAATGGAGCAATCACACAGAAGAGGAAGCTACCTGGGAGAGCGAAGAGTTCCTGAGGACAGAATACCCACACCTATTCAGCAACCGGTAAGAAATCTCGGGGACAAGATTTATTGTTAGGGGGTAGGTTAGTAACATCCTGAAAATCGAAGGAGTGGAATTCGGAACGTGAAAATCGGAACTCACAAAAACTCACAAAAATCGGAACTCGCAGCCGCCGCGCGTCACCCGCCGTACCTGAGACCTCGCGCGTGCACGTTCCCAACGTCATCGGCTCCGGTCACGCACAGAATCGCCGCACAGCCGCGCCATGCCGATTGCTCCCAAAGTCGACGCCGTACACGCTAGCCATGCCGCTCGCGTTAGCACCGCGCATGCCTCCGCGCCACGCCGTCCCTGCCGCGGCGCCGCACTCCCGCCTCGCGCACTGCCCTCACCGCGCTCGCCGTACACGCGCGTTGGCTGCAGCTTGCCGCACGTCGCCGCGACGTGCGCGCGCTCGTCACCCTACCGCCGCACTAGGTCGACCGAACCATCTCACCGTCGACCGCCTATAAATCGGCCTCCTGCACCCACCGGCCACATAGCAAATCCTCCCCATTGCTCACTCGTGCTTTTCCCCGATTTCCCCAAAAGTTAGCCATTGCATTGCTTGAATTTTGGGAAGGATCGGAGCTCACGGAAGAACCCTAACTCGACCGCCCATGCAACACTCCGAAATTCGTCACCCTCGGCCGATTTCTTCCCGAATTGAAGGTACCATCATTATCCCCGTGCTCTAAGTGTTATTTCCCTAAGCTTCCCGAGCCAAATGGTCGCCGGAAAATCGCGGCGACGAGCCCCTCGACTCCCCTGTCTCGCCGCCGCCACCCCGCCGTCGCCAGCACGCTTCAGCCTCCCCGGCCGAACCAAACCCCCTCTAGCATCCCTAGGGCTCACCGATGCTCGTAGACCCCTTGCTTTGGCCAAAACCTCGCCGGAGTTTGCCGCCGACGAGCGCCACCGCCGCCGAACCACCCCGCCGTCGCGCCCTCTTCACCGCTCCCGGTCTCGACCGAGTGAAGAAATGGGACCCCGTGGTCCCAAGATGGTGAAAAGCCCCTCCTTCCCTAGCTCCGGCCCTCCTCACCGTGGCGCCCTCTCCTCGCCGTCGGCCGGTGGAAGCAGAGCGAGGAAGAAGGGAAGAAAAACAGAGGAAATAAGAAAAAGGAAAAAGAAAAGAAACAAAAGAAAAAGAAGGAAAAGAAAAATAGTAAAGGAATAGGGGTAAAGGTAAAAATTATTTTGGAAATATTTTAGGATAAAATAAGGTTTTTGAAATATTATTATTTAGGAATAAGTATAATATTCTTTCTCGTTCTAAAAAGAAATACCTTGTAAAGATGACTTATAGATTAAATTTTTCTTTTATAAATTCAAATATTGTTCAACCTTTAAATTGTTATCGAAGTTCACATGAGACCTTTTTAAATATTGGTTAAGCATGGATGACATTATCCCTGTCGTTAGAATTTCAAAAACCCTAATAAATATAATTGCAACATTAAAGATCAATTATTGGAGATATAAAAATTAGAAACCTAATTATTCTAGGATATCTTCAAATTTAAGTGCAAAATACATATTAATTACAAGATGGTTCGCCTCGGTTTAACTAAACTCCTTTTCGTTGATTCAACTTTTAAGATTTCCGAAGTTTGAGGTTGTGTTTGGAATCCGCTTTCCGCGATCATTTTGAGATCTCTTTCTTTTTCGTTGATGTTGTTGAATTCTAATTGGATTCAACCCTTCTTTTCGCACGTACGGATAGCGTCCGAAGAGGTGAACACTGACTACGCGGAAGACCCCACTCAACCAGCGTGCGAGCAAGGCAAGTCTTCACACCCTTTGAACATATCGATCCCAATTGCGAAATGATGTTATTTTAAACTCTAAACATGCATGCTTTACGGAATTACCTACACTTGTTATGCCATACCTTGCTATTGATTACCTTTAGAATTACTCCTTGTAACTCGCGATGTGATACAAACAACCGAAGCATAACTTTGGTAAACTGCTTAGCCATGCTATGCTTAGATTTATGCATACTCATGACTTTATGAAAAAGCTTTGTGCTTGGGCAACTACCTTAGGGAAGGTAGTTGAGGTATGGCATGTGGAGACATGAGCGCCACATGGCCATGAGAATGGAGAACCAAGTTTGATGAAAATTTAAAGTACTATACAAATGTTTTAGACTGGGGCGGCCGGATGATTTGGGCGGATTCCGGAAAAGGCAAGTGCCGACCCCGGCCGGCTAAGGACCGAGCCATGAGATAGCCGGAAACGAGCCGCATAACCGTACTTCTCGAATGGGTATAGACCTAGCCGACTAGATAGCCGAGCGGAGGCAGTATCCTTGCATAGATGGTTCTCTATGATGTGGTTAAGGGATGCGAATGAGGCTGCGGCCTTTGTTATGAATGGTGGAATTAAACTGATGTTAATTAAACTTAAAAGATTTGGAAAGTTTTCCCTTACCCCGGGTGCGCCAGAACTCCTCTCACTGCTAGAAAAGGACGGCTAGAGTGCATGAGGGCATAAGTTCATGGAGCGGGTACTGCCAAAGTAAGGTTATCGAAAGGCTTTGCCGTGACCGTATCATGTGTTGAGGCGTAGGCTCATTTGTTGGGCTGTCGCGGAGTACGGGTAAAGTGTACATCCACTGCAGTGTGAATGAATCAATCTATTCGAATAGCCGTGCTCGCGGATATTGAGCATCGTGACAAGACTTTTGCTTGGCTAGACTTTGAGCTTAAAAATGCTGGGATGGGTTTGCATGATGATTTTATTCGCTGGTGGATCAACTTCTCGAGATGCGAGAAGGGGTGGACTCCCCAGAAAACCATGACGAACCGGTGGCGGGAAGCCATCCTTGGAATCACGATGGATGGTAGACAGAACCGTCGTCGGGGTAATGAACTATGAAAGTAAAACTTGATTTGGCTAGTCGATAGGTTTGTGAAAAGAACTGTGAAAACTGGCTTTACGCAAAAATAACCCTAGCCATGTTCTTTGAATAACCCTATCATATGCATCAATTTGTGTTGGCTTGCCGAGTACGGTTGGTACTCACCCTTGCTATACGCACAAACCTCCGCCGATGGGAGTGAAGAGCCGAAGATCCATACGCATATCACCGGAGGACGAAGGAACCGACGGCGCATATTAGACCTTAGCTCTGGCGTTGCTCGTGGCAATTGACAAGCCGCCGCCTCTTTTCGCTGCCTTATCTAAATTCTGTTTTTATGTTGTATTCGGACCATAAGGTCCTGTGGGATGAACAATGCCTTCGGGCCTATTAATGTAATAATGGTAATGTAAGACTATTCGTGCATGTGCACTTGATTATCCAGTACTGTATTCGTGGGTACCAACTACTCGATCCAGGGAAATGGTACTATGAACACGAAAGATTCCCGCCTCAAAAACGGGGGTCCACATAAAATTATTCACATATGAGAGTGTTGTAGATATAAATTTATAAAAATAAGGATTTATGGTTGATCTCGGTATAAAAAGAATAATCATCACTAGACGCATACATTACCGTCGCTGTTGGCTGCTGCCTCTTCTCTGCCTTGCTGTTGATGGCGCTGGGCGAGTGGGCGTCGACGGGAACGGGGCTGGGCCAGTGCGGCTAGCATCTGGCGGCGACGTAAAGACGGCATTTCTCAATGGAGATCTCCATGAGGATGTATACATGGCACAACCGAAAGGTTTTGTCATGAAAAGAAAACAAAATATGGGATGTCACCTTAAGAAATCCATTTATGGATTAAAACAAGCCTCTAAACAGTGGTATTTAAAGTTTGATGAGACAATAAGAAAGTTCGAGTTTGATGAGAATAAGGACAATTGTGTTTATGCAAAGTTCAAGAATGGGAGATTCATCTTCCTCATCCTTTATGTGGATGACATCTTACTGGCTAGTAGTGATGTCAGTCTGCTATTGAAGACTGAGAAGTTTTTGTCCTCAAACTTTGAGATAAAAGATCTTGGTGAAGAATCAAACGTTTTAGGAATTGAGAATCACCGAGATAGAAGAAAAGGGGTATTAGGATTATCACAAAAGACATACTTAGAAAAGATTTTGAAAAAATATAGTATGCATGCGAGCACACCTACACCTGCTCCCATAGTTAAGGGCGATAGATTTGGGAATTTTTTGTGTCCTAGGAACCAGATCGATCAGATGAGAGCGGTTCCATATGTTTTAGCTGTCGAAATCTTAATGTATGCTCAAGTATGTACATGCCCTGACTTGGCTTATGTAACCGGGATACTTGGCAAATACCAAAGTAATCCAGGCATAGATCAATGGAGAATGGTTAAGAAAGCTTTGCGTTACACGCAAGGCACAAAAGGCCTTATGCTAACTTATAGAAGAACTAAATCCCTTGAAATAGAAGGGTACTCAGATTCAGATTTTGCGGGAGACATAGATGACAGAAAATCTATGTCAGGTTATGTGTTCACTCTCGCAGGTGGGGCTATATCGTGAAAAAGCTCCAAGCAAGTTGTTACAGCGTCGTCTATGATGTTCACTGAGTTCGTAGAAATTTGTACCCGGTTTGAGAGTGGTAGACAACATAAAAAGACTGCTCAGAATATACTGTGACAATAAGCCAACAATGTTTTATGCTCACAACAACAAGTCAAGTGGTGGTGTCAAACACATTGACATCAAGTATTATGTTGTAAGAGAGAATATCCAGGATCATACTATTAGTCTTGAGCATATAAGTACGAAGAAAATGCTTGCGATCTGCTAACGAAAAGCTTACCGCCCAATGTGTTTAGAGAACACTTAGCCGGCATGGGATTACGGGAAAGCCTATGATTTCTGAATAGTGAAGGGCCCAAAGCGAGTCAAAAGAATCCTTTCAAAGTAGAAAAGTGTATCGTAGTTGTTGAATCCAATAGTACGTAACTGACTGTTGTGATGATACATACTCTATATACTGATCTATAATAAAATGGGTATCAAGTTAAGTATAGTAAGTTTAGATAAGATGAGATCAAGGGGGAATGCTGGATTGATCTCCCGTGCAACGGTCCAACGACCTTTGGCGCGCTTGATCCGCGCCTTGATCAGGGGCGCACAACCAACTCATGGTTGGTGCGCCCCCGTCAGCGCCAAATAAAAGCAAGGAGGAAGCCGGGGCACGGACGCCAAGAAAAGTTCGCGCACGCATTCGCTCCTAACAAACCCTAAGCCGATCTAGAGGAGGCGCTGTGAGCGACGGGAAGACCAGTAAAACCACGCCGCCGATGCCACCGACGACCCCATGGCGAGTTCATCCATGAAGAAGTCCGACGGTGAGTCTTGCATCTACCTACTAGACCCGTGCCTAGCTAGAAACCCTAGAATCTAACAAATGAAACTCGAACTGTTGTTGTGGGAACGTAAAATGGACTTTTTCCCTGTGTCGGGGATGGCCAGATGAGCTTCTGCGATGGCACAATAATCACCCATATGGGCCTAGCGAAGTACGTGCGTTTGCGGTCCAACCCATTTGTGTGTGAGCGCCAGCGCCGCTGCCGCCGCCGAAGCCGCCGTCTCAACTCTCTAGTAGCCTCGCCTTCTTACCGGCGTTCCCTTTCTCTTTTAGTTGACGCAGAAGTATTCTTGTGTTCCAAAATTTTCATGAAGCGGCAGCGGCTCCAAGGAAAATGGCGGAAGAGCGCCCAAGAATAGCGGGAAGTCACTAGGCCGGCGGCCATTGTTGCATGCCAAAGCTTCTAAACATAGCTTCCACAATCGTCTCCGGGCCCTTCTTTTTTCCCGGGATCGTCAGCGCGCCCAGATGAACCCTCGTTCTCCAATGCCTCCGGCCTTCTTCCTCCTCCGTCCTCTCTGCCAATGGTGATGTCAGGCAGAGAGTGTGAGAGAGAAAGAAGAAGCAGTCAATAAGGAGGAGAAAGGGGGAAGAGAGAGACCAGGGAGTCCGGCCATGTCGTCGGCGTTCGGTGACTTCGGCCCGCTCACCGAGCGGCGGCGCGCCGAGAAGGCACGGCAGCAACGCAGGCGCATCATGATCGCCGCCGGCACAGTGTCCATCGTCATTATCCTCATTGTAATGGGCGCCGCCGCCATCACGTACAGTGGGAAGAAATCCGAGGAGGAGGAGAGCGGCTCCAAGGGCTCGTCTCCGTCGAAGGGGAAATCGAGCGGCGGCGGAGGTGGTGATGGCGGCGGCGGCCATCCGGACCTGCGCGCCGTGTCCAAGAGCATCAAGATGATGTGCGCGCAGACGGACTTCGAGGACGCGTGCGAGAAGAGCATCGGCAAGGCCGCCAACGCCAGCGTGTCGTCGCCCAAGGACATCATCCGCACCGCCGTGGACGTGATCGGCAGCGCGGTCGACCAGGCGTTCGACCGCGCCGACCTGATCTTGAGCAACGACCCGCGCGTGAAGGCCGCCGTCGCCGATTGCAAGGAGCTCTTCGACGACGCCAAGGACGACCTCAACCGCACACTCAAGGGCATCGACGCCTCCGGCAAGGACGGCCTAGCCAAGCAGGGCTTCCAGCTGCGCGTCTGGCTGAGCGCGGTGATCGCGAACCAGGAGACGTGCATCGACGGCTTCCCCGACGGCGACTTCAGGGACAAGGTCAAGGACTCGTTCAACGACGGCAGGGAGCTGACCAGCAACGCGCTGGCGCTCATCGAGAAGGCATCCTCGTTCCTCTCCTCCCTCAAGGGCTCCCAACGCCGGCTGCTCGTCGGAGAAGATGGAGGAGCGGCGGATCAGCTTCAGCCGGATCAGCCGGCCCTCGCCAAGGACGGCATCCCGGAGTGGGTGCCCGACGGCGACCGGAGGGTGCTCAAGGGCGGCGGATTCAAGAACAACCTCACGCCGAACGTCATCGTCGCCAAGGACGGCAGCGGCAAGTTCAAGACCATCAACGAGGCTCTCGGCGCCATGCCCAAGACCTACAGTGGAAGGTACGTGATCTACGTGAAGGAGGGGGTGTACGCCGAGTACGTGACGATCACCAAGAAGATGGCGAACGTCACCATGTACGGCGACGGCGCCAGGAAGTCCATCGTCACCGGCAGCAAGAACTTCGCCGACGGCCTCACCACCTTCAAGACGGCAACCTTTGGTATGCACACACACATCAGCTTCCGCCATTGACGCGAACATGACATGTGTAATGTGCGGAGATTGATTGGTGGTTTGTTGTAGCGGCGCAAGGGGACGGGTTCATGGCGATCGGGATGGGGTTCCAGAACACGGCCGGAGCGGAGAAACACCAGGCGGTGGCGCTGCTGGTGCAGTCGGACAAGTCGGTGTTCCTCAACTGCTGGATGGACGGGTTCCAGGACACGCTGTACGCGCACTCCAAGGCGCAGTTCTACCGCAACTGCGTCATCACGGGCACCATCGACTTCATCTTCGGGGACGCCGCCGCCGTGTTCCAGAACTGCATCCTCACGCTCCGCCGCCCGATGGACAACCAGCAGAACATCGCCACGGCGCAGGGCCGCGCCGACGGCCGCGAGGCAACGGGCTTCGTGCTCCAGAAGTGCGAGTTCAACGCCGAGGCGGCGCTGACGGACGCCAAGCGCCCGGCCATTCGCAACTACCTCGGCCGGCCGTGGCGCGAGTTCTCCCGCACCGTCATCATGGAGTCCGACCTCCCGGCGATCATCGACAAGGCCGGGTACATGCCGTGGAACGGCGACTTCGCCCTCAAGACGCTCTACTACGCCGAGTACGCCAACAAAGGGCCTGGCGCCGACACGGCGGGGCGCGTCGCCTGGCCGGGGTACAAGAAGGTGATCAGCAAGGCGGACGCGACCAAGTTCACCGTCGACAACTTCCTGCACGCCAAGCCATGGATCGATCCCACCGGCACGCCGGTCAAGTACGACTTCTTCTCTTGAATTCGAACCCTACCCGTAGCGGAGGATCGGAGGAGGATAAGAGGACAGGTAGGGTTTCGTTGGATGTATTTTGGATGGCGAAAGAGTTGGCTGTCACTATACACGGGTGAAAATGTCACGAGGCCGGCGACGCATGAACTCGCTTGTTGATCAGATTATCAGAGTGAATGCGTGTTGTGTGGCTAGTTTTCGTTTGCGTTTGTACACTGGCTGACGTATGTGCTTTTGTAACTGTACATGATTTTTTTTCTCGATCATGATTATATTTGAGTATAGCAAATCATGGATACTGAGGTACTGTCCTAGACGTGGTTTTCAGAGATGGGACGATCTTACGAGATTTATAACTTTGAATTTTAGAGAATATTTAACCAATAGATATAGCCCGTTTTAAATCAAATCTCTACTATTATAAAAATTGAAGTTGTTTTCATTAAAATTTTGATACATCATATGTATTTGATTTGATTTTTTGATTTTTTGAGTTCGTCATATCTAATTCAACGTAAATCTAAAATATCTATTATACATCTCATCTCCCGAACCCAACGTGTCCACACCATCCCGTCGCCCCGTCCCGCGAGCCTCTACTCGGTGCCGCGCGTCCCTCACCCGATTGACGTCTTTTTTTTCCTTCTTCTTCTTTTTTATTCTCCCAATCCTTCCAATCTCTTCTCTTTTATCCTCCTCTTCTATTTTTTACTCCTTGTTTCTTTTTCAAATTTATCTTCTCATAAATATTTTCCTTTTAAAATTATATTTGTTTAAGGTGTGTATGTGTAAGTTTGTTACTTTGCAAATGTTTTCTATAAAAAATTCACTATTTGAATAATCAAAATTTCAATCTTTAGTCGATGAGATATCGCAAGATATACATGCTTCAACTTATGAAAAGTCACCCGATCGATTTATGAGGCTATGGAAAGGTGTACATGAAGGATTCTGCGTGTGATGAAATATGAAGCGAGCGTAAACCGAACTCAATGCTATATATGATTACTTATTTTGTTTTGTCATTGTTTTGTTTGTCTTGTTTTGATTTATCGTTTAAATTGGTAGGTTTTTATTAATCGTGAAAATTATCTTCACCTATTGCAACGCACAGCATTTTTTCTAGTAATAATAAAAGAGAGACAAACATATCAAAAATTGTAAATCTAGAAAAAAAACTATTCTAAAATCTAATTTTGGTACATTGTAAGTGAGTGTAACTGAGGGTTGGATAAAAAAAAACATAAATCTTGATGAAAACGAAAAAGTGAAATAGAAGCCCAAATATCTGCCGTAAGTAAAATAGCAAAACCATTTAAGGATACCTATGGTATGTTGGGCATACCTATGTATTCAGCGTATGTTAGGTTCGGATTGTCTATATGGTATACTTCATCCGTACAAGAATATAACGTGTTTTGTTTAGTCCTAAGTCAAACTAAATTAAATTTTTTTGAGATTTATAGAAAAAGACATCAAATAAATATATTATAAAAAATATATTTAATGGTGGATTTAATAAAAATAATTTGGTGTTGTACATATTGCTACATTTTTCTATAAATTTAGTCAAAGTTTAAATAATTTGACTTAGAACAAAACCAGAACATGTTATATTCTAAAACTGAGAGAGCAATATTCAAATGTTTTAGGAGCTTCATATATATGATGCAAACATTTAATCATTGGATCCAAGTGAAACCTTTGAGATCTCTCCTCCATTCCCTTGTAATTGCTTACTTTCTTCTTCGCTCGACGCATCAAAGGCTCATATCTATAGTGCGCTGCCTAAACCAGTGGATGTCCTCCTCCCCTTAACGTCCCACTGCCCTCACCTTCACCGGCGTCGGTTCAAGATCATTGGCACGGGTTGCTCGACCATGTCGTCCACCTTGCCGCGCCACCTCCTCCTCCTTTGACCTATTTCATCTCGTTTCTCCACCATCTTACCCGTATTCGGTGTCCCCGTGCCGCCATCATCGTTTGTCTTCTCTGGCGATATGAGCCATCAGATCCATGGCACTAATCACCACCACCACATTACTAAATTGCTTCTTCTAGATGCCCCGCCACCTCCACCACCTAGTAGTAGCGGATCCAGTAATGGTGGGGAAGGGGGCTCATCTTCTTCTTCCTCCTCTAGCCCCCGTACTCTTCTTCCCTCTTCCCTCTCCTTCTCTCCATGGGGATCCAATGGGGGTAGGGGGCTTGAGCCCCCATAACACCCACGTTGGATCCACCCCTACTGCATGTTGTCCTCCCTCTCTAACCGCAACTTCGGTGCCACCGAAGCCCCTTCCGATCCCCATGGCCACCACCTGCAGTTAGTCTTCCATCATCCCTCCCGCAGAACTCCTCTCCCACCATTTTCAATCGTAACCCCGAAACCTAACCACTTAGGAGGCTGCTAGAGTTCATGGGAGTCTGGTGGAGATGATGAAAGTGAATCTAGCCACCTAAGTGGGTTTTGATGATTAATGACAAAATCGTTAAGGGACTAATGCATTTTAATTGAGATAAGCAGGTGATTAGTCCCAAAGTGCTTAGGTGTGCGAAGTGTGCGCAAAGGAAACCCCCCAACAACAAATGTAAAGTGGCGAGAGGATTCACCGCCTTATTTAAATTTTCATTTTCATTTACTCTTGAGTTTTAGAAAAATCGTACTATCAAGAGTGGTTTCAAGTTATAGCCTGAGAACATCTATGTGCTTAAAGTCAAAATCCTGAGGAGAGAGACTTTTCTAGCCAGTTGTCTGAAATTTGTTGCTTTCAGGAGAGAGAGCCCTGACCGGTAGTTCTAAGGTTCTTGACCGGAACTTCCGGGCATCTTCGCTAGCATTATTCCTAAGTGTTGGCCGAAAGTTCCGGAGGTCCCCGACCGAAACTTCCGACACCTCCTCGTTCAAATGTGAGCAACGGCTAGATAACTAATAGCCCAATTTTCGTTCGGGATAAAAAATTATGAAAAACAATCATTTTCTAGAAATTAAATAAAAATAAGAAAAGCAAATTAACCAAGAGAAATTATTAATAAAATTAAATTTTCCTTTAAAAATCATGGTGGAAATATTTTTGAAATATTCTTCATCCTCTAAAATACTCTCGAAATAATTATAATAATATAAAGAGAATTAAATAATTTTTAAATAAATAAATTAATCATTAAATGAGCTGGTGATATTTTTCTTAAATACTTTGAGTGTTCAACTATTTTAAGAAATTTTCATAGAATTATTTAAGCACTAAAAGCATTTATAAAAATTCAAAGACCATTTATCCGATTAATTTAAATGCAAAACAAATCAAAATCCTCCTTTTTTCTTTGGGCCGGAAATGGCCCAAAAGTTCGTCTTTGGCTCCCTTGCCCGCCGACGTCGCCGCTCTCTCCTCGGCCGGGCATGCGTCCGTCTCCTTCCGCGCGCGCAAAGTCCATTTCTCTTCCCTTGCTCCCGAGCCACTGACGCGTGGGCCCCGTACGTCAGCACCTCTTCTCCCTTCCTCGAGCCGCCGACCCACCTGTCGAGATCGTCCCCGACCTCTGGCTGCGCCCCGGCCACCGTCGCCCTAGCCGCGCCGCGCCGCCGCATCTCCCGCACCACATCGGCCCCCCGCGCCAACCCCGCACCCAAGCCCACACCGCACCATCCTCATCCACGCCACGCTGCCCTTATCTTCGTGCGAATCCCGACCGAACCAACCGAATCTGCGCCGCCATAATCTCTTCCCGAGTCTAAAACAAACAGCGAGAAATTCTGACCGTTTCGTGCTCCATCCAGTCTCCAAGCCACCCCTATAAAACCCGCATGAGCCCCACACCGTTTCCCCTTTTCACCGTGCAATCCCTTGCCCTAGATCGCCCGTGTCGTTCCGCCGTCGCTCCGTCGCTCGCCACTGCCACTCCGACCGTGTGACACAGCAGCTCCAAGTTCCATCGCCGTACTTCGAGCCTACCACCGCCTTCGCCGCGTCGCCCCGTACCTCGGCCACCACCTCCTGCCCTTGGGCCGTCGCCACAACACCCCCGCCACCACAAATCCTGAACCCTCACCGTCGATCGTCGTCTTCGGCCGGCAATCGTCGCCGCTCTAGTCGCTGCCGCCGTGCGCTAAGGCCACCATAGACATCCTGGAGATACCAGGAAGCAAATTAGCCCAAATAAGTTATTCTTGGAGGAGCTAATTTTTTGGAGTTGGCTAATTCATTTTAGCCCCAAATTAGCCCCATGCTTGAATCCTTGAGGGTTAATTGAAGTTAAAAGAGAAGAGGCTAAAAATTAGCCCATGAATCCAAACAGAGCCATGGTCGAGTGACGAAGGAGACTGACATATGAGACCGAATGATAAATGAGAATGAAAATTTGATAGAGACATTTGGGTATGTATATTTTGGAAAGATGGTAAATAATACCTCAGTTTATTTTTAAATGAATGAAATATATTTTATTAGAATGCTATGCTAGTAAATTTTTCGAATGATACGTTGAGGCTCTCCCTACAAATACAAGTAGTGTACTAACTGTACTATAGTCCTTTTCCCTTTCACGTTCGAAATCAACATGGGTGTGAGGCCGAGGACGGGTACTCCACCTCCACCGACGACGACGAAGACGTCGAGCTCCACGGGCGCCGCGGCCCGGCGTCCTCCGGGCTCCGCTGGGTCCCTTACGCCGAGGCGGTCTCCGCCGTCCGTGCCCTGCTCGGCGCCTCCCACGACGACCTCCGCCTCCGCGCGCACCAGCTCTCGCGCTCGTTCAGCGCTGTCTTCTTCTGCGCCGGCGCCGGCGCGGGGCTCGGGCCCGAGGGGGGAGTGCTCGTCTGCGTCGACGTGCCGCCGCTCGGGCCGGCGGTGCGGGACGCGCAGCAGGCGATGATGCGGGTCGCGGTGAAGGAACCGGACCACGGCGCGTGCGACTGTTACTACGACACCGTCCGCGATGTCATGCGGCTGCTGACCGGCGACGCGGGGCTGTTCAGGTCAGCTTTCTCGTCCCACTGGGTATTCTTCTCCAACGTCGAGTTCCAGTCCCGCTTCCGCGGCTACAACCCGGTCCCCGCCGTGGCCGCCGCGCTCCGCTGGGTCCGTCATGGGGTGGCGGTGTCCGCCGTCCGCGTCCTGCTCGGCGCCTCCCACGAAGACCTCCGGCTCCGCGTTCACCACCTGTCGCGCTCTCTGAGCGGCGCGTTCTTCGCCGTCGGTGCCGCGGCGGCGCCGTTCGCGTCGGGGGCGCGGTTTCCGGAGGGGAGGCTGTTCGTCTGCGCCGACCTCCCGCCGCTTGGCCCGGCGCTGGTGGCCTCGCAGAGGGCCATGATGCAGGTGGCGGTGAAGGACGCGAACCACGGCCCGTGCGACTGGTACTTCGACACCGTCGGCGAGCTCATGCGGCTGCTGGTCGGCGACTCTGGGGTCGGCCCTGCGGTGTTCGACCGGGCGTCGTTCGAGTCAGCCTTCGCGCTCGAATGGGAGAACTAGCAATCCAACAATCGCCATGGTCTGCTGCAACCGACTGAATTGTTCTTCCTCGTTTTCTTTTGGATGCACGATGTGTTCTTGCGTCAAAACTACTGGTTAAATTAGCAGTCGTTGGTAATTTCAGTATGAATTTTGCACTAGACTGAAAACAATATGGTGAATTCAGACAACTTTTACTAGTGTTTCTTCATCTCAGAATCAACCAAGGTGCACCAGATTCCTAACAGACAAACACAACGCAACGCGGAGAGGACAACGATTGGGGGACTCTTGGACCCTAGCCGCCGAAGCCGTAGAGGGTGCGGCCCTGGCGCTTGAGCGCGTAGACGACGTCCATGGCGGTGACGGTCTTGCGGCGGGCGTGCTCGGTGTAGGTGACAGCGTCGCGGATGACGTTCTCGAGGAAGATCTTGAGCACGCCCCGGGTCTCCTCGTAGATGAGCCCAGAGATGCGCTTCACGCCGCCCCTCCTCGCCAGCCGCCGGATCGCCGGCTTCGTGATCCCCTGGATGTTGTCGCGGAGCACCTTCCGGTGACGCTTCGCGCCGCCCTTGCCCAGCCCCTTCCCTCCCTTACCGCGCCCCGACATCTCCGCGCACCTCCCTCTCTCTTCTCACTGAAGACGACGACGATGGAATTGGGGATTTTTGGTCGCAATGAATTTGGTGTGTTGGAAGGGGATCGGTGAGGGGGATATATAGGATTTTGTGGGGAGCGGAGAGCCGTCGGATCTGGGACTAATCCGCGTGAGTGGTGCGGGGGAGAGCGTGAGCCATTGGATGGAGGGAGGGATGGCTTCTATTGGCGGAGCAGTGGTGGCGCGGATCGGTGAGGTTTTGGTTTTCGGGAGTAGAGCGCGCGGGGGAGCGGAGACCGCGTGGGGAAATTTGGGATTTCGTGGCGGGGGAGAGCGAAATTTTCGCGGTTTGGGCTGTGCAGCGCTCATGGCATGGCTTGCGAGTTTTGGGCCGTGATGGATTTCGGCTTGTATAGAGGCTGTTTGGTTTAGCGCAATGACTAAATAAATTTTTAATAATTATATTTTTAGTTATTTTTTAAAAAAATTAACTCTCAATACAATATCTCTCATTCAACAAAATTTTTAAAATTTGTTTTTTTATAAATTTAAAATTGCTTTGGGCCCGATTTCGGTGATGTTGTAGGATGCGGCGACGGTGGAGGATGCGGCGGCGGGGGGAAGCGCAGCGGAAGGAAGGGAAGGAGGAGGAGCGCGGCGGCATCGGTACAAGGAGGCGACCGGGAGAGGCTGCAGCAGTGGAGGATACGGCGGCCGCGTACAAGGAGGGGTCAAGGAGGGGCGGCGGTGGTAGAGGAGGCGGGGGAGGATGCGGCGGCAGGAGATGAGCAGGGCCAGGCGTGCGACACCAAAAACATGCACGCGGGAAGAAGCGCAATGGCGCAAAACTGATATTGGACATCAAACTCGGTTAGCTATTTGTGAAGAACTAAAATGATGAAAAAGAGAACCAATTTTTTAATAAGATAGGCAATCTATTGAAAGATAAGTTTCGTTCAAATTAGTTAAAAATAGGAATTTTAGAGGGTATTGAGCAACCGTTGCCTATGCTCTTAGTCCCTAAACTCCCAAACAAGAGGGACTAAAAGGAACTAAAATGGTATTAGTCCATTAGTCCCTAATAGAGGTACTAATTGGGACTAAAATCATCATTTCCTTTGGATACCCTTCACAGCTCGGCAACGCCAGCCAGTCCAGCATAGCGCCACAAATCGGACTCGCCCCCGCGCCATCGCCGGCCCCGCGCCAGCCGCCGCCGGTCCCTCACCCGTCGCCACCGCAGTCCCGCGCCGTCGCCGCAGCAGTCGACGTGGGGAAAGACGGGCGGACAAGAATGGGCACCGCCTCGAGGTGTACAACAAGGTGCTCGCCCGCCTCCGGGGCCTCGGCGCCGCCGCCCCCGTCGAGATCTCGCCGGCCTATGAGGACCTGGGCGCACTTCCACCGCCTCCCCGTCCAGTGATATCTTCTCTCCTGCTCTCTCTCTCACGCGCGCGCCGTGCTGCCGTGCTCATGGCCATGGCCGATGGCGCGTGTTCGTTCGTGTGCAGGTACGCGCTGGATGTGAACTCGGAGCGGTCAGAGGACGTGGTGACGTTTGCTAGAGGAAGCCCGTGATCCAGATCGGCGACTCGCCTTGTCTGTGCGCGTCGTCCAGGTGAGAGATGGATCCATGGCTGCATGCCGATTTCACGTGCTTAATTTCCATTAGATTTCTCTCCTGTGGCTCGGGGAATTTTGTACTCATGTAGCCCTCTATCATGCCGAAGAGTAGAGGTTAAATGTTTGCATTTTAAAATTTTTGTGGGTTATAAATAGCATATACCCTTTTCTTTTTCTGGGCTATCTAAGCTGGAATACCTTGTTTGTGTTTGATCTAGGTATCAAGGATTCTTGATGGTGATATGGATGATTGTTCTAATCCTGGGATGGATTCTAACTTAGTTGATTGAGGAGTTTTTTACCTAAAAGTAAAGCTACAACCCTCAAATTCAAGTCTAAATGTCTTATTAAGCTCTGTAGATTTACGAATAACTTATGATAATCACCCTACATATGTTGGTCTATTCGCTATATACATGTTTTTTATACACTTCCTGACACATGGATTTTTTTAAGCTTACATGGTTATATAGGGGTAACATGATTTTTGTACAATGCATCTAACTACTTTTAGTCTCTTAGTCTTTTCAACCAAACAGAAAGTTAGTCCAGGGACTAAAGACCATGACTAAAATACCAATCAGGCCTTGTCTTGTTTGGTTTGGTCTTGCAAGGTCTCTGGACTGGGCTGCGCTGGCCACACCGGCAAATGGAAATGTGCTACTGATGTGTCGGTTTATCCACCTCTGGGGTGTGGTAGCAATGAGCATGTGCAGGGTTCCTCGTTAAAAAGGAAATTTTAGAAAATCTCATAATCTGTTATTATATTATCAAACAGCAAGAAGGCATCGTGTTTGCTGTGGAGTTTAGAAATTTTTACATTAATCGAAGAAAAAAAAGATCTTATCTGTTGGATCATAGTGGATCCAAATTATAATGATATATATTGATTAATATAGTTGTATATAAAGTACAATTATATTTATAGAAATAAAATTCAGAGTTATATATGAAATAAAATAAAATCTAAGAGTCGTATATAAAATCCTTATGTTCATAGAAATAGAAGCCAAGAGTTGTATATAAAATTCAAATAAACTTCTACGTATAATGATACCTTTACAAACTTAATTTCATAGTTGTGTATTAAATATAAAGTCTATTGTCTAGCTCCATGTAAAACCGCACGAACCGCACGGGGCAATTCTATAGTTTATTTGAAGTTTGACCTTTTATTTTATAAGTCTTTTTTCTAAATATTATCCGTTAGTATGTTAAAAAACCACTCCGGTCTTTGTTACAAATTTATTAAAATATGTTGATTTGATTAAGCATGTGCGTATTAGGGTATTTTTGCAACGAGACTGAGCAGGTGAGTGGTATGACTTATATGGTGGAATGTCAAACTCAAGAACACGTGTCATGTCGTCTTTGATTACTTATGAATCGTTAAAGCCTGGACCTTTTTCATGCAAATGATACGTCCTCCCCTCCAGAAATTGGAACATGGAAACCCCGGCATTTGAGGGTCCCGAATATGGCGGCCATGGACTTCTGAGAAATCAAATGCCAAGGTTCGTGCCACCACTACAAATCCACAACCATATTCCACGCAAAGGCGAAGACTTAAGCATGGTCACACACTCGATCACGCGGCACGTGCTTGCACTATACTTCACTGCGTATGTACTCTCTACACGTCTGCAAATATGCAGCAGCCTGTACTCGTGTGTTCTCCGCACCGCGTGAACCTGAAAAAATCCCCAGAAAACCACCATTTTTCCTGCCAAAACCAACTTCGTTTGGGCCACACACCGTGTGCGTATCTCCATGAAGCCGCAGAGGCTGCCGCTGCCGCCGGCGCCCACCCAGCGGTGGCCGTCCGTCCCCGCCGCGGTGCTCCTCCTGCTCCCCGTCGCACTCCTCGCCGCCGTGCTCTTGGTCATTTACCCCAACGAGTTCGCCCTGCAGGCCTCGCTGGCCGGCGCCGCCGCATGCGGTGATCAAGGCGGCGGCAGCGGCACGGATCGCGAGGGTGCCGTTGGCGGCGTGCAGGCGGCCCCAGAGTTCCGGCTGCTGATCGGCGTGCTGACCCTCCCGGCGCGGTACGAGCGGCGGCACCTTCTCCGGATGGTGTACTCCCTCCAGCAGCCGGCGGTGGCGCCGAGGGCGCGCGTGGACGTCCGGTTCGTCTTCTGCCGCCTCGGCTCGCCGGAGGATCGCATTCTGGTGGCGCTGGAGGCGATGATGTACGGCGACGTGGTGGAGCTGGACTGCCCCGAGAACATGGACAACGGCAAGACCCACGCCTACTTCTCCAGCGTGCCGCCCCTCTTCGGCCACCGCGCCTACGACTTCGTCATGAAGGCCGACGACGACACCTTCTTCCGGCTGCCGGAACTCGCCGAGTCCCTGCGCCGCGCGCCGCGGCAGGACCTCTACTACGGCTGCATGGTGCCGTGCGACTACGTCCGCGGCTCGAACGAGTACATGTCCGGCATGGGGTACCTGCTGTCGTGGGACCTCGTGGAGTGGATCGTGGCGGCAGCGGCGGAGATCAAGGGGAGGACGGACGGGCCGGAGGACCGGATGCTCTACTCGTGGCTGCGCCGCGGCGGCAGGGGCAAGAACCGGGTGGACGTCAAGCCGGCCATGTACAACTTCCCCGGGAGGCATCCGTGCTCGCACGAGTTCATACCGGACACCATCGCCGTGCACCAGCTCAAGGACAACGGCAGGTGGGCGAGGACGCTCCGGTATTTCAACTTCACCGCCGCACTCAAGCCGTTCTACCCGGTGATAGGTTGATCTCGTGGGTTTTTACCGCAAATTTTTTTTTTAGCCGAGTCAACTTCGGTTCGTGATTAAATTTTTGTTCTTTGATTATTGTATACGTAAAGCTGCAAACATTTCTCGATCCGAAGCAACGGGAGGTGATATAACCAGTGTAATATGTTCGATTGTTCGTCCCAAACGTACGTCCTAGTTGATCGAGCAAAAGCGCGGACGCACATGACGCAGAGACGTCCATATGCGAATACCCGCGACCAATTTGTTGGTTTTTTTCTGATTATGATACATGATTTTTATTAGCGTATTTTTTAAATTTTATGGGTAAAATTTATATGTAGAAGTTGTTTTAAATATTAAATAAATTTATTTTAAAAGTATGTAAAAATTATAACTCGATTAATCAACGTTAATGGATATTTTGTTTTGTGCCCTAACTTTATTTTCATCTTCAATAGATTTATTTAAGATATCAAATAAATGTATTTTGCCAAGCTGACATTCCACTCCACACTCCACAGTATTCACCCTTCTCTATGCTCAGCGCGCTCACGTCGAATCGTAAAAGTTTTACTTAAAAAATACAGAGAATTTTATGGTCCTTGCAAAGCACCAAAATTTTTAATGTAAATTTTTGTACCTTCTGATACTGACTATAAAACCTACAGGTATCTTCTATCTTCTTTAAGAATTATAAAATCACTCTAAAACATATGTCTAAAACATATGGTGTCATATTTTTTCTTGATTTTAGTTATTTTGTGATTGATATCCCTCTTATTATGTTTCTATCTATTTGTTATCTCCTCTTTCAAATAAGTAATTTATTGTTTTAATGGAATTGCTAACCTTCGTTTTAATGGAATTGCTAAAACTTTTGACCATTTGATCCACACCAAGATGTGTGCCTGCCTCCATCTACTCTAGGTCGATCTAACGAATCAAGGCAGCTCCAATGAGGTGGCGGCGCCTGCGACCAATTAGGGTACAGGATGGAAGGGGGAGGAGAAAGAAAGGAGCTTTCCTAGGGCCTAGAGGGATTTTCATGGGCGGCAAAGGACCAACGGTGGCCGGTGGACATGGGTGTGCAATAATGTGGCGGCAGCACCAACGACGCCATGGGGATGAAGGATGGCGGTGGACCAATGTCAGAGGATGAGTCAAGGGAAACGAGAGGAGATAGGAGGCGGGGGTGGTGGTGGCGTCTTCGGTGGCATGAAAATAGTCAGACATAGGAAAGATGGTGGGACGGGGCAACCTCGCCATCGCTTGGCTTGAGAAGGAGAAAAGGCAGGGAGAGGGGAAGGAGCTCAGGGAAGAGGGGGAGGAGGAGGAGGCTGGCCAGGCGAGCCTTGCTGGCACCAACAAGGTTGGAGGTCGTGGGAGAGAAGAAGAAAGTGGGAGGATTAGAGTACTATTGTGGGGGGTGTCACCTCAGGATAACACATGGACCAGAGTTGAAGTCAAGCCGAAGTCAGATTGCGAGACCTTAGGACGTAGTCGGGAGCCCGACCTCCCTTTGGGGTCGGCCGTCCCGACCTCCCCTGGATTTGACCTTGGCACTCCTTTCTCGACCTCAACTCCTCAACCCGACCTTCGGCCTCCTCAGGACAATACTTGGTTTGCAAGGATAGTTGAAGGAGGCAAGGAGGGGACAACCCGGCAAAAAATGATGTCACCCGATAGCATAGTACAGGTGGTACTTGCGGAGGATGGATCCCAAGGCAGGATAAGGCACAAGGCACCCATGGCGTGAAAGACCCAGAGGGATCTCTATGTACCTTTTCAAATGTTGTTTGTGCTTACTTTTTAGATTTGTAGTCTTAGCTTTCTAAACCCCCAAGTCTTCTTGTAACTGTCCCCCTTGGACTATAAAAGGGAGGGCAGGACGGGCCGAGAGAGAGATCGATCATATCTTAGCCTGTTCTTGGCCAGCTTGCTCTAAGCCCCAAGAACTCACACTTGTAATCCCAGTTCATCGTCCACCCCAATAAAAAACACTGGATGTAGGCCTATTATCTTTCGGGAGGGTTGAACCAATATAAATCTTGTGTCTCTTGTCTTCTTGGCTCATCTTAGTGACTCGAGTCGACCATCAGATCCAGAAGAGAAGCGTCTCTCGACTACTCTCACTCACCTCCTTGGGCACCCCCCTTTGAGGACTGCCGACCTACCCGTCGACAGTTGGCGCGTTAGGTAGGGGAGCGCTTCTTCTTCGTTCCTAGCGATTTGATGGCAAATCACTTCTTCATCAATCTTACGTCGCCTGCTGGGATGATTTTCGTCTTTGGGAGCTTGATATGTCGTGTCAGCGGCTTCAACTACGACGCTCTCCTTTGGTAGGATCTTGGTGCTCTGAAGCACGCAGGCACGCGACACCAGCTCTCGCGAATTTGATCCTCAAACAGATATGTACTCTGCACTCATCTCTCTTTTTATAAAGCAGCTTCGATACCTTCCATTTATTGCTAGTTGCTTTCCGCCCTGTCGCCGAGTAGCCTACATATACTCACCGACTTCCGCGCTACGCTTATGGCCAGCCCTAAGCTATGCGACCCCAACCCGCTATGGTCGGGGTTCCCCGGTAGGAGGTCTGTTGAGTACGCACTAGCTGCCCAGGGGCTCGGCGCTCTCTCTCGACCGTCGAGTAACAATTTGAATGGCCCGATAACTTTCGTGTTGTACTCATGACCAGCTCTTAGCCTCGCGGCCCCGACCCCTTATGGTCAGGGTTCCCAGGAAGGTAGTCTATCGGATGTGTCTGTGTTATTTGATGGTTCAGCGGCTCTCCTGAGTACCTAGTTGGGGCATCCTAGCCTGATGTAGTGGCTCGACCCCTCGCCCTCCGGTCAGAGCATGGGTTTCCCCTCCTGGGGTCGGCTATGGTCGGGTCCCGATACACGATGGCCAACCGCCATGTCGAATTACTCGGGGGGTTCGGTCTTCCGAGACCTTCTAACTCGCTTGTGTTGCAAAGTAAATGACTACTATGCTGAGCCTCGATCTGAAACCTGTCGGAGTCCGGTCAGAGATTCCTCCCGGATGCTGTGGGCTAAGATCGTGGTCCAAAGTATGGTAGTCGAATACAGTGCGAATGGGTGAACTTAAACTTCATTCGCGGTTTTCTAAACTGATCTTTCTCTTTTCGTCTAAGAGTTCGAATTATGTTACAACAAAAGGAAGTTTGCATGGACTTCAACCTTTCCTAATCTATTCTTTCCATGATAGGGTTATCTATAAAGGCGCGTTAAAGGACTATCTCACCGACTATCTTCTCGGCGGTTGGCGCGACCTCGACATAGATGTCGTCCACGTCTTCAGGCTTCACACTGGCGGGCCAGCCCTCGGCAATTTTCACAACCTCTACCTGCTGGTAGAGCTTGCTCATGACACCGAGAGTGTGCGACACGACAAGTTGCGTCGCGTCCCTCACGAGCGTCTCGAGGCGTCGGGGCCCGTCCTGCAAACGTTCCATGAACGCCGCGTCGGACTCCTCGGTCGGTGGGAGCTTGTTGCCGGCCTTATCCAGAAGTGCCCGTGCACCTTCTTGGATCTGGGCTGACCGAGCATCGGCCGCCTCCAAGCGCTCCTTGATGTGCCCGATCTGCCGATGGGAGGTTGTCAGGCGCTCTGTGCAAGTTAAGGAAAGGGAATTTGATCAGCACATGCAAGAAGACTGAAGAAGCGGGGGGAGCTGTTGGTAATAACACTTACCCTCCGCGGAGTCCCTTGTGGCCTCAACCTCCTTAAGCTTCCTTGCCATGTCGGCCATCGACGCCTCCGTGGCCAGGAGCTCCTTCTCCATGATGACCTTGGCTGCCTCGGAGTTAGCCTGCCTCTTCTCCGCCTCGGTCTGGGTTGCCTCCGACTTCGCCAACCTCTTCTTCACCTCGGCTTTTGCTGCCTCGATTGCCTTCTGGGCGGTGTCCGAGAGCCTCAGAATCTCTTAAGCTCCGTCCCGCTCTGACGAAAGTTTATCGGCCAGCGTGCAGGCCTCGTCAGCACCTACATGACAAAGCGGGTCAGCTGATGATCCCCGAGAAGGAAAGAGGTAGAGAAGTGGCAAACTCACGACGGGACGCCTCGGCCAGTTTCCTTTCCAGCTCCTGCACTCTCTCGATGGACCGGGGCGAGCGTGCAGCATCCTGTATTATCGAAACAAGAAAAGAACCCAGACCAGGAGGAAGGGTATAATTCTTACCATGAACAGCTCGCGGAGGCAGCGGCTGTAGCGGAGTCGAACTCCCAAGCTCCGCTCGGCTTAGGTCTGGGAGCCCTCCTCGACCTTCGGTGCGCGCCAAGGGCCCGCAAGCCCGTGGCACCGGCTAGGGCAGACTCCTCAACCCTCGGGTCGGGCTGATCCTCGGCGTCATCGACCATCGGGGCAGCGGCACCCAAGGCGAGGAGGTCCTCGGCTCCCGCCATGGCCGGCTCAGTCCCAGCGACTTCGTCGTCGCCTCCCCGTCGATGCGTGGGAGCAGTCCCGCTGATGCCGCAGGGACCTCCCTCTCCTCTGCTGCTTGGTCAGGCCCGACCTCCGCGACCGTCTCGAACATCGTCTCAGCCACACCAACGGCAGTCGCCTCGACCTCTTCAATGGCCTCCGCCGCCGGTTGCTCTCCCGCTTGGTTAGCCTCCGAGGGCATGACTTTCGAGACCAGACGGTCGAAGCCACATCAGGCCTCACCGTCGCGCTTTGGACGGCGTCATTGGCCGTCCTCGCGGGTTCCACCGTGCGGGGCCTAGCATCCCTGGTGGCCCAGCTCGAGACGGTAAGTCAACATGTGAAAACGAAAAGAAAATCAGGACGGATTACCCAAATTTCACTTACTTGGAGGAGACCTTGTATGGTATCTCGAGGCGCTTGGCCACCTTCTTCGGGGGTGAGGAGGCACCCGCCTCCGCACCTCACCCGAGTCGGACGACTCCTCTTCCGACTCCTCAAAGATCATGAGTTTTCGCTTCACGCCAAGGATTTTGAGGCTTCCTGGCGCCTCCTCGCTTGACCCTGGCTTTCGCCGGTGGAGCTCTGGCTTCTTTCCCCTCCTTTTCCCCTCCGACCTCGGCAGAGGTATCCGGATCATGGCAGCTCGATCGTAGCCACCTCGGGGATCGGGGCGAGGGACACATATGCTTCCCTCCCCTGTCAGCACCAGCCCCAGGCAGGTGAGATACCGAGCAAAGGAAGAGGGTACAAACAGAACAAAAAGAGGAAAGGGAAGGTTGAGCGTACCGCGGGACGTGGGTTATGGAGGCTGAAATTGATCAGCCCCCCTTCGCTGACGTCTGTCAAGCTCTGAAAGAAGCCCGACAGCCTTTGACACACACGCTCGATGGGGAACATCTTCTCCTAAGTTGGGTCTCGGCCGCCCGAGTTCTTGTACGCTGGGTGCACCCTATCCTTGCAGGGATGGAGGCCGCAGATGGCGAAGTTGAGCGCCACTCGGCCGCCAGTCAGGCCTTGCCTTTTCAATTCCTCGACCAAGGCGACAAGTTCATTGACTTGGTCTTGGTCGTTGGAGGAGCAGGTGGCTGTCTAGAAGGCTGCAGGGCTGGGCTCCCACTGGACGTCAGAGGAGAGCGGCGACGCATGGTCCCCGATGTAGAACCACTCGACGTGCCGCCCTTGTTCGAAGTCTTCAAGTTGAGGGGGATGTAGCTTTGCGACATCTTCTCCGAATTGAATTTCAGCCCCGCCGACTGCGCTGCCACCCATCCACCGGAGGTAGAAGTAATGGCAAAAAAGATTGAAATACGGGTCTATCCCAAGATATGCCTCGCAGAGATGGATGAAGATAGAAATTTGGAGGATGGAGTTTGGATTAAGATTGCAGAGCGTGATGCCGTAGTAATGGAGCAAGCCTCGGACAAAAGGTGGGCCAGTACTCCAAATCCACGAAGGAGGAACGCGGCGAAGACAACTCACCAGAGTCTGGGGTGCTTTTCCTGCGCCGACCGCCACATCACGAGTTCCTAAGCGGGGAGGACGCCGAGCCACTACAAATCCTCCATCATTTCTCCCTTGGCGCATGAGGAGACAACGGCCGAGCTAGACTCGGCCTCATCTCCACCAGTCGACGAAGCCTTCACTGCCTTCTTTGATATCTTCTTCGGCGCCATAGGTTTCGACCAGGAAGATCAGCGGCCCTTGCGAATGTGTGTGGTGCACCGGCAGCAAAGGTGGCGACTATGCGCGTCAAAGCAGCATGATGCTGGGGAGGAAGCGCGAGTGCTTGAAGATGGAAGTGTTTGGGAATTTCTTGGCAAAGGAAAGGCGTGAAGATGAAAGAAAATGAAACAGCGACGGGGTTTAAGAAGGAGGCAATGATTGGCCTGGCAACGTCAACCTCGAAAAGCACGTGACTCCATTACTGATGCGCGTGGAGCGTCCTAGGCGCCGCTACCCATCCATCTCCATGGCTTGCCACGTCGTCCTGATGATTTAATCGGAACCGTTGAGCGTCCGTGGCGATTAACGGCATTCGCAGGGTCGCCGCTGCACGTTCCGGAGAAATCGCCACTGAGTACACCACTTTTTCCATCCCAACCATCAGCTCTGCCTGTCGCTTGGGGAAAAGTGAGGAACCATAGGCTCGACTAGCCGTTCTGCAGCATCGGTTTTCGCGAAATGTGATTAGCGTTCAGTTCAGATTGTCAGGAGACCTTAATCGGGGAACACACCTTGAGGTCAGGGACCCGCTTGGCGATAAGTTCCGCAAGACTTTCCTTTGGCTTCGTTGACCGCCACTAGCCTCCGGGCTGTGGCTTTACCGACTCGGGCGATGGCTTCCGGGTCGGGACTACCATAAGCCTCCGGGCAATAGTCTCGACCAACTCGCCGATCGTCACTAGCTTCTGGGATGTGGCTTTACCGACTCGAGTGAAGGCTTCCAGGCCACCCTACGGTCGACGTCGGGACTACCATAAGCCTCCGGGCAGTAGTCCCGACCAACTCGCTGACCGCCACTAGCCTTTGGGCTGTGGCTTTACCGACTCAGGCGATGGCTTCCAGGCCACCCCTCGGTCGGGGTTGGGACTACCATAAGCCTCCGGGCAGTAGTCCCGACCAACTCGCCGATCGCCACAAGCTTCCGAGCTGTGGCTTTACCGACTCAGGCGAAGGCTTCCGGGCCACCCCCCGGTCAGGGTCAGGACTACCATAAGCCTACGGACAGTCGTCCTAACCAACTCGTCGACCGCCATTAGCTTCCGAGCTGTGGCTTTACCGACTCAGACGATGGCTTCCGGGCTACCCCCGATCGGGGTCGGGACTATCATAAGCCTCTGGACAGTAGTCCCGACCAACTCACCGATCGCCACTGGCCTTCGGGCTGTGGCTTTATCGACTTGGGCGATGGCTTCCAGGCCACCTCCGGTCGAGGTTAGAACTACCATAGGCCTCCTGGCAGTAGTCCTGACCGATTCACCGACCGCCATCAGCTTCGGGCTATGGCCTCCTCAACTCAGCCAATAGCCTTCGGGCTACAATAGAGGCAACTCAGGGATTACCATATGCCTCCAGGAAGTAGTCCCATTGAACTCAATAATCACCACAAGACCTCGGGCTATAGTCAGATTGGAGGAGGAATAAAAAGTAATCCTGCAGACTGGACTATAGGCTTTGATGAACCATCCGACCCTAGGCTTGAGGGCTACACCTGGCAGGTGCACCTAGGCGGTGCACCTACTGGAGCTCGAGCAACAAGATTTCGCGAATATGTTGAAAACCTTATCGCAATGCCTTAGGGACCCACTGAAGACGATGACGAAGAGGACCTTAGATCCTAAGGATGGATGTCTCATTCCTCCTTAGGCTCGGGGGCTGTTGTGGGGGGTGTCACCCCGGGGTAGCACATGGACCAAAGTTGAAGTCAAGCTGAAGTCAGATTGCGAGCCCTCGGGACATGGTCAGGAGCACGACCTTCCTTTGGGGTCAGTCGTCCCTACCTCCCCTCAGGTCTGACCTCGGCACTCCTTTCTCGACGTTGACTCCTCGACCCAACCTCCGGCCTCTTCGGGACAATACTTGGTTTGCAAGGATAGCTGAAGGAGGCAAGGAGGGGACCACCTGGCAAGAAATGACGTCACCCAATAGCACAGTACAGGTGGTACTTACGGAGGATGGATCCCAAGGCAGGATAAGGCACAAGACACCCACAGCACGGAAGAACTAGAGGGATCTTTATGTACCTTTTCAAATGTTATTTGTGCTTACTTTTTAGATCTGTAGTCTTAGCTTTCTAAGCCCCCAAGTTCTGTTGTAACTGTCCCCCTTGGACTATAAAAGGGAGGGCATGACGGGCCAAGAGAGAGATCGATCATATCTTAGCCTATTATTGGCCAGCTTGCTCTAAGCCCCAATAACTCACACTTGTAATCCCAGTTCATCATCCACCCCAACAAAGAACACTGGACGTAGGTCTATTATCCTTTAAGAGGGCTAAACCAGTATAAATCTTGTGTCTCTTGTCTTCTTGGCTCGTCTTAGTGACTCGAATCGACCATCAGATCCAGAGGAGAAGCGCCTCCTGACCACTCTCACTCACCTCCTTGGGCACCCCCTTTGAGGACTGCCGACCTACCCGTCGACAACTATACACGCATGAATCTTAATGCAATACTAGATGCCCATAAAGTGACTAAAACTAGAGAGTTTTTTGTCAAATGGCAGTCTCTTATTTCACCCTAATTCTCTTTATAAAGTGTGTACTATAAAAATTAGAATATAACATTCAAAATTTATACTCTAGGTTTTCAATTTACAATGTAAACATACGTAATTTATAGTGTAGAAATAAGGTTTTCTATGGAAAATATGACACTATAGCCCATAAAAATAGTTAGTTATGAATAGTAAAGTGATTTGTCACGCTAGCTCTGGGAAAACACATAGGTATACCCTTATAAATATAGTTAGAGCCTCATGTGCCCCTTATCTAAGTAAAACTCAAGATTACCTCTTGCATATGGCCAATGAACCGATGGAAGGAAAAAACAATCAATAGCTAAAATGCTTCTGGGATAAAATGAAAAATAAGTACATTCGTTGTATAGTGCCATAGATAGTATATAATCCAATTTAGTTAAGATGAATGCAGAGAGGAAAAAGGAAACAAAATCAAAGTGGAAAAGTAGCGGAGCCACGGCGAGCTGCTTGCCAAGACCTTTAGCCTCTCGCCTGCCTCGCGCGGTGCCATAGTGCCTGGATCTGGCTGCTATGAACCATTGGCCATCGGATTCGGCCATCGGGTGGTTGAAAATCGAAGGAGGAGATTGGTGAGGATGGAGGGTGTGGCGTGGCTGGGGACGGTCGTCGAGCTCGTCATCCGACGAGCACTTGGATCTGGCATCCTTCGTCGAGCTCGCTGCTGCATCCTCCCTCTCTCGAGCTGTTTGCTAGATCTAGAGGCGATGGGCTCATGGTTGTCGGATCCGGGCATCCGGTGGAGGGGAAGCAGAAAGATCAGGCCAGACGAGCGAGGATGCCGGCGGATGCTTGGGGTGTCGGGGAAGGAGGCGCTAGGCGGTGGCACGGTGATTCGTGCGGTGGTGGCATGGGATGCTTGGGAGCGTTGATTTGTGGCAATGACAACATAGTGAGTGGAGGCCTGGTGGCGGTGGCTAGGGGCAGAGGAAGCATCACACGAGAGAGATGGAGAGGCCTGGAGAGAGACGTGACTGGCAAGAGATGAGAGCGATGGGATGGGGACCGACCAGACTTGACTGTTTGACCTGACGCCACTGAAATTGTGGATTTTATATGTGAGTGAGGATACATATAGTAGGAATGTTTTAAGAAGTATAGATAGGTGCTAGAGATGTTATTGAGCATCCGGTGCCGTAGAATTTTTTCGGGTATTGCAGCAAAAGGCATTGTAGCACTGGATATTTGACCCATTCATCTCTCGTCCTAAGTGCAAGTACAATAGGAGAATTAAGCATGCTATAATATGTCCACCGTCGCAAAAACGATTAGCTAGAAGAGACAATGAGAGAGAGAACTTAAGCGGGCAACTATGGCCCTGTTTAGTTGCAGCTGAAAAGTCAAAATATTTTGGATTTTGGTCACTTTTTGGCTTTTTGGAACTAAACAGGGGTTGAAAAGTTGGATGAAATAATTTCAGATTTGGGACTAGTTTGGCCAAAAAAGGTGAAATTTTGGATTGAGAGATGTGTATGAGAGTTGCATGCATCATGTATTTACTACAACCAAAAAAATTTCACATACAATTAAACACCTACTCTTTTAAAAAGATTTTATCCAAAAAAATTTTAGATGAAAAATTTTCACAAAATTTTACAACTAAACAGACCCTATATTAGCGTCGGCTGTACGCAAACTCCGAGGCTAGACAAAGCTGTTGTAAATTGTAATTGGCCAGACCCTTGCTTGTGCACAGAGATTGGGTACTAGGCTACTAGCTGTTCGGGACGAATGGTGATAAGACAACAAGCTGTTCCGTGCATACAGCTTTTGGCCTGCCCATGAAAGCAGAAAGCAAGCTACAACTATATATTATAGCCTAATAGATGGCATGGCAAATTTTATGGGCAACGACGGGCGGTATTATTGATCCTGCTCTAAGGTCTCAAAATCACAGTAAGTGAGCCTCGACAAAAGAAACAATAAGGTAGCGTTGGAATCTGTTGAAAGATTCAGATTAAATACATTCACGTAAAAAAATATTAACATATGATTAATTAAATTTTAATTAGTATAAATTTAAAAAATATATTTGATAATTTAAAACAACTTTAATACAGTCTAAGTTTTCACATGAAACGTGTCTGAAAAATGTGCTAACAAAAATCGAGATAAAATCTTAAGTTTAATGAGAAAAAACACTATCTAAGTGAGGAGATCTTCCAGCTGAAGTACCACTAGGCACGTTTCTCTAACTGCCGGTAACCACGTATTAACACTGGAATTTGGTAATTGAGTTTCTAAGTCTGTAAAGGCAAAGTGAAATCAGATCGGTTGAAGACAGGAATCGTATCTGCTAAAAGAGTGATCGTCTGTGCGACTAATCGGCTGAGGATGGATTGAACCGGAGGAGCCGACAGCCGATTCTGAGTCCGAAAGAGATGAAACCGTGTCTAGTGCAGAAACTTAAAGATAAATAGAAGATTCGGTTGCTAATTGCGCGTTAAAAGATATTGCCACTTATGAATAGAGTCCTATAACGGCAATTGTATCTGTAATCTAGAGATTTGTTAAACTGTTAGTTGTAACACGGTATGGGTCCCGCTAGGGATAATGTGGTGTTTTAAACAGTAGTTTAGATAGAGTCTAGGGTTGTTACAGATGTTTTTATCTTGGGTATAAATAGTACCCGAGACCTCCTATAAATCATCATCATTCAATCAATCAAATCTTCGGCGCATCGCCAACCTTTTTCTTTAGACGAACACTTTGTTTGGCTTCGGGCTGCATCGTCTCGATCCCCAAATCCAGGTAAATGTTTGTCATTAGTGGTATGATTCTCTGTTTCTAGTGTTTCCATCGCAATGATACATTAGAATCAGTGATTTTACTGCGTTATATATCATATAACGCATATGAATTAGATCAATGTTTAGATCTATCTTGTCATTGGCTCATTCTGTCAAGAACATACAATCAGTAGGGCTAGATACTGACTAGATCTAAAGGTTGGCTGGTTCATATGCGGTATCAACCATCTCGAGGAGTGTAAATCGGCTGTAACAGATCGGATGTTTCTTTTTATACTTAATGCTGCATCGGGTTCGAACCATTAAGTCGTATTTAGAACTATTAATGATCTGTTCATCTAAGATTTATATTATCTAGAGACAGTGCCGGGGTTTCAGCCGACCTTACCTGTTCTAATATGTTTCTTTTAATATGCTTATTATTAGATATGTGTTAGGACTGCCTCTTATGTTAAGATCGTGTTTCTGTCGGATGTTGCTGACCGAAATCGGCTTTCCCCGGGCAGCCGATGGCCGATTTCCGGATTGTACGTTTGATTCAGGAATATTATCTTCACATAAGATTCATCGGAGTACTAGCCGAGTCTTTGTTAGCTTTCTAGTATCGGCTAGGTTGTCAATCTGTATATTTATTATTCTTCACTGTATTTGGATCAAGCGGCTGATGCTGTCTCGGCGTAGCCAATCCATTCTAGTCACTTGGCCCAAATATGGCCTAGAATAGTATATATACATTCATGGATTTCCTTAGCCGATCCTATGGGGATCTAACCTAACACTTAACGTGAATTCTCTCGTTTTTTCTTGTTGATTAACAGATCAAATCAACTGGCACGCCCTGCACGTTGTAGGCAGCCGAGAAGGAGCTGCACTGGAGTCAAGCAGATCTCCCAAGCCAGCGCGTGAGAGAGATTTCTCGTCAACACGCTTCTTGGCACGCCTAGTGGGACTGTCTTTGTCGGCTCGACTCGGACGAATAGATTCTGCCGGCAAGATGGTCGACTCCAAGAACCCTAGCATCACGCAGGACAACGTCGTCCCTGTAAAGATGGAACAACTATCGGCTGAACAACAAGCCGAATATAAAAAGATGTTGGAAGAACTCCAGACTAATTATTTGCAATCTTTCACCCAAACAAGATCTGGAGCCGTGCACCAAAAGTACAAGTTCAGCCTGAACGATACCAATGCATCTTCCTCGGGTGACGCAAAAGGCAAACAGAAGGTGGAAGAGCCGACCCAGTTGCAAGATGATCCAGCCATATACTCCCTACAAGATCGAATCGACTCGGCCGTTTACTGGTCAACCAAAGTAGCATCTTGGTCAATACCCTCAATAATATGATCTCGCATGTGGTCGACGCCAAGGTAGCCGAACAGTTGCAACGGGGACCCACGTATTTCGCAGATGGCCAATTTCCTGGTTACAGGATGCTAGTCACCCAGGATCGGCCGCTTCCACTGATAGCGCAACCAAGCCTGCCAGGAGGAGTCGGCCAGCTGAATCCAGGTGAAACGGCTATAAGACCAGCGGTTATTATACTGAGCCGACAACAGCCGTTGCCTCAGGGTCAACTCGACACCATGTTCAATGACAATCGGCAGCCAGAGCCGATTGATCTAGGCAGCGGCACAACGTCGGTGGCCGACAGTTGTTCCCAGATCCACCAACGCCCCGGCCGCCTCCCGCTGATCATCGCTGCCAGTACCAAGGGGGCCGTCAAGACCACCATTATAGGCCTCAGACACCACCACAGCTGTATCGGCAAGCACCCGTGCCGTATGACCCATATGAGCCGATAAAGCAAGACAACCGAGCCTGGGCCGATCTAATTGCAGACGTCATGCGCGATCAGTTCGGCCTCAAACCGAAAGATTCAGGGAATATGTATCGGTATCCCTATCCAGAACATTTCGAAAGGATCCCGCTACCCAACCGATACAAGATCACAGACTTCTCGAAATTCTCAGGGCAAGACAACATTTCTACCTATGAGCACGTCAGCCGATTCTTGGCACAATGTGGTGAAGCATCGGCTACGGACCCTTTGAGAGTTCGGTTATTCCCCCTTTCTCTTTCAAGATCGGCCTTTACTTGGTTCTCCTCATTGCCTTACAACTCAATCTAGAGTTGGGCCAATCTTGCGAAACAATTCCACAGCTATTTTTACTCCCGCAACCATGAGATGAAGTTGTCGGACCTCACCAGCGTCAGGCAGAAACACAATGAATCGGTCCAAGACTACATTCAACGCTTTAGGGAAATGAGGAACCGATGTTATAGCCTGGTGCTATCGGATGCCCAGTTGGCCGATCTGGCTTTTCACGGCTTAATCGCACCACTCCGAGAACGATTCTCTGCGCAGGACTTCGATAGCCTAGCCCACTTGGCGCAGAAGGTGACGGCCCACGAGCAGCGTTTCCAAGACACCCGAAAGGCCGTCAAGAACATAACCCAAGTCATTGTCGATTCAGATTACGGGTCCGACGACGATGAAACAGAAGTGGCGGCAGCCGAATGGGCCAAGAACAAAAATGCCATCGTCTGCCAATGGCTGCTGAAGACGGCTAAGGAAGAAAAGTACGACTTCGACATCACTAAGGCCGACAAGATTTTTGATTTACTGCTCAAGGAGAAACAGATTCAATTACCCGAAAATTATATGATCCCATCGATCGAAGAGTTGAAAAAGAAGAAGTACTGCAAGTGGCACAACTCCACATCTCACGCCACCATTGACTGCAAAGTCTTCAGACAACAAATCCAGTCGGCAATCGAGGCCGGGAAGCTAAAGTTCTCCGACTCAACCCGGTCGATGAAAGTAGACGACAATCCCTTCCCGGTCAACACGGTCTAGGCCGGCCCCGGGCGAGCTGATCGACAAAACAGAATGGCGCACGGCTTAGCCAATACATCGATCGGGGCCAACACAGAAGACGACCAGACTGGATGCCACGCCGTGCGAATTAATATGGTGCGCCCAGTCATCAGATCGGTTGGCCGACAGCCGATCCATGAACGAAGCCGATATCGTCATCAATACCGGTCTCGGCATGAAGAAATTTACGATGAGGCACCTCGTCGGCGCGAGCCGGATACTCAGAGCCGACGATACAAGGTAAACCATGACAATGCCGATCCACATTGGCATTGCGATTCTTTCAGGTACTACTGGGAATCTGGCATGAGGCTACCAAGATTGGATGATTGCCCAGCATGTAACGATCGCCACGACGACGGACACGGAAGCTTGTCGCCTGCAAGTCCAACTCGGCTCGTTCCCAGAGCCGTCCAACTAAACCAAAGGCAGCGACCTGTCCATGATCGGCTCGGTCCGATCCATCAGGACTTCTTCGTCGACGAGAACCTTGATGGAGACAACCACGACGATGAAGAGACCGATGATGGGGAATCGGCCAACCCCCAATGGTGCCCGTCCGATCTCTTCACAAAGACGTAGAAAAGGAGGGTTCAATGGCTCAAGCGTGAAGGGAGAGAAGACGAGGTGCAACAAATGATCTACGAGCAGCGCCGTCGGCTGGGCAAAATCAAAAGGCGGTGGGTACCCAAACGGAAAGCTGCTGTAACTGACGAAGAACAAGCCGAAGAAAGTCTAGCTGATCAAGCCAGAAGGGCAGCCAAAGGGAAAGGCAAAGTTTCTGCATCGGTTAACATGGTCTTCGTGTTGCCGGCCGAGTTCGGCGCCCCCGAAGCCAACGCGGACACTATCGAAGATGGCCCAGCAAAGCTGGCAATCTCGCTAGACTAGGCCATCTTCGACAAGCCTGAAGGAACCGAAAATCGGCACTTGAAACCGTTGTACATTAAAGGATTTGTTAACGGCAAGTCGATCTCCAAAATGCTAGTCGATGGGGGAGCTGCAGTCAACCTCATGCCCTACGCAACTTTCAGAAAACTCGGAAAGGGAGCCGAAGACCTGATAAAAACCAACATGGTGCTCAAGGACTTCGGCGGCAACCCATCGGAGACCAAAGGCGTCCTCAACGTTGAACTGACCATCGGCAACAAAACCGTGCCCACAACATTCTTTGTCATCGACGGGAAGGGGTCTTACAGCCTATTGCTCGGAAGGGACTGGATACACGCCAACTGCTGCATCCCTTCTACAATGCACCAGAGCCTGATCCAATGGGACGGCGACAAGATCGAGATCATGCCAGCCGACAGGTCAGTTAGTGTCGTCAGTGCCGATTTGCCACTTTGGGAAATCGAAGGCATCGATTGTTTATCTGGGAAAATCTGGCAAGCCGATTTTCTAAATGTGTCCAATTCAACAATACAGCCCATCGAAAACGATGAGCCGCGGCTGCTGCTTTGAACAAGACATGGTGGAGGGCTCCAGCATTCTCGACGTAGCCACCGCGGACGAAGACGATGGCAAGTTAGGGCAAGGTTTCACATCGGCCGACGAATTAGAAGAAATTGACATCGGCTCTGGTGATAAGCCGAGGCCGACGTACATTAGAAAAAATCTGTCTCCTCTTTATAGATCCCAACTCATTGAATTATTAAAAGAATATAAAGATTGTTTTGCTTGGGAGTACTTCGAGATGCTCGGTCTCAGTCGATCGATAATGGTCCATCAACTGCCGATCAAGGCAGGTTATCGGCCGTTCAAACAGCCTCCCAGGAGGTTTAAAGCCGATATGTACGACACAAGTAAAGCCGAATCACTCGGCTATACGACGCGGGATTCATTCGACCTTGTCGATATGCCGAATGGGTCTCAAACATCGTCCCGGTATTGAAGAAAAATGGTAAACTTCGGGTGTGCATCGATTTCAGAGATCTAAACGAAGCAACCCCTAAGGACGAGTACCCAATGCCAATAGCCGATCTACTTGTCGACGCCGCCTCAGGCCATAAGATTATCAGTTTCATGGATGGTAACGCAGGGTATAACCAGATATTCATGGCCGAGGAGGACATCCACAAGACCACTTTTCGGTGCCCTGGCACGATCGGCCTTTACGAGTGGGTAGTGATGACGTTCGGCTTGAAGAATGCGGGAGCAACATATCAACGGGCCATGAATTACATCTTTCACGATATGATCGGCTCACTAGTGGAGATATACATTGATGATGTGGTTGTCAAGTCAATACAGATAGAAGGCCACATTGCCGATCTCAAACAAGTGTTGGAACGGACAAGGAAATATGGTTTAAAGATGAATCCGCTTAAGTGTGTGTTCGGCGTGTCGGCCGGACAATTCTTGGGATTTCTCGTCCATGAAAGAGGGATTGAAGTCACACCAAGGAGCATTAATGCTATTAAAACAATTCAACCCCCAAAAGACAAAAAACAACTTCAGTCGTTGATCGGAAATATAAACTTCATCAGACGGTTCATAGCTAATCTCTCAGAAAAGATGGAGCCGTTTACACCATTGCTCCGGCTTAAAGCCGATCAAACCTTCACATGGGGGGCAGAGCAGCAGAAAGCGTTAGACGACATAAAAGATTATCTAAGCTCTCCTCCAGTTCTGATGCCTCCACAAAAGGGAATACCGTTCAAGCTGTACCTGTCGGCCGACGACAAATCAATCGGCTCTGTCCTAATCCAAGAGGTCGACGGCAAAGAGAAAGCCATTTTCTATCTCAGCCGACGGCTGCTAGACGCAGAAACAAGGTATTCACCTGTGGAGAAGTTATGCTTATGCCTCTATTTCTCATGTACAAAGTTAAGGCACTATCTGCTGTCCAATGAGTGCACGGTAACTTGCAAAGCCGATGTAGTCAAGTATATGCTATCGGCTCCAGTGCTGAAAGAAAGAATCGAAAAGTGGATCTTCGCACTAACAGAGTTCGATCTAAGGTATCAAGCACCAAGGGCAGTCAAGGGGCAAGCCATACCCGATTTCATTGTGGAACACAGAAACGACTCAATCGGCTCAGTGAAAATTATGCCCTGGACTTTGACGTTCGATGGCTCGGTATGCACCAACGGCTGCGGCATCGGCTTAGTCCTTATCTCACCCAGGGAGGCAAACTTCAAGTTTGCTTTCGCCATTGACCCCCACGCTACAAATAACCAAGCCGAGTATGAAGCCGTTCTCAAAGGGTTGACTCTACTCAAAGAGGTGGAAGCCGACGCAGTCGAGATAATGGGAGATTCGTTGCTCGTCATCAGCCAATTATTAGGAGAATATGAGTGCAAAAACGACGCGTTAATGGTCTATTACCGACAATGCCGGGAATTAATGGATGGTTTTCGGCTAGTCACTTTGAAGCATACCCCCAAAGAGCAGAATACAGAGGCCAATGACTTGGCTCAAGGGGCATCAGGCTATCGGCCGATGCTGAAAGAAGTAGATGTAGACGTGGCCGCCATCACGGCCGATGATTGGAGATTTGACGTTTACAACTATCTCAAAAACCCCTCTCAATCGGCCACAAGGAAACTACGATACAAGGCGCTACGATACGTGTTGCTTGATGAAGACCTACACTATCGGACGATTGACGGCGTACTACTCAAGTGTTTGGGAGCCGATCAAGCTACAGTGGCCATCGGGGAGGTACACGAAGGAATCTGTGGCACACATCAATCGGCCCACAAAATGAAATGGCTACTTCGCCGAGCCAGCATTTCGGCCGACAATGCTGGAGGATTGTTTCAAATACTACAAGGGGTGCGGGATCGCCAAAAGTTCGGCATGATACAACGAGCACCGGCATCGGCCATGAACCCAATCATCAAGCCGTGGCCCTTCAGAGGATGGGGCATTGATATGATCGGCCAGATCAATCCACCTTCAAGCAAAGGACACAAATTCATCCTGGTAGCCACGGATTATTTCACAAAATGGGTGGAGGCGATCCCCCTCAGAAAAGTGGATTTTAAGGACGCAATTGAGTTCGTCAAAGAACACATCATCTACCGATTTGGCGTTCCACAAACAATAATGACCGACCAGGGATCAATCTTTGTGTCAGATGAATTTGTTCAGTTTGTCGATGCATGGGGATCAAGCTACTTAACTCTTCGCCGTATTACGCGCACGCCAACTGACAAGCCGAGGCCTCCAACAAAAGCTTGATCAAGTTGATTAAAAGAAAGATCTCTGAGCATCCTAAGCAATGGCACACCCGATTGGCCGAGTCATTGTGGGCGTATCGGATGGCATGCCACGGGTCAATCCAAGTCCCCCCGTACAAACTGGTCTATGGACACGAGGCAGTGCTGCCATGGGAGAGTGTAGTCGGCTCAAGGCGCATTCAGCTACAGGACCAACTCACAGCCGACGATTATTATCACCTAATGGTAGACGAGTCGGAGGATCTCGTTTTGTCCAGGATGAGGGCCTTAGAAAAAGTAACAAAAGATAAAGAACGAGTAGCCAGACATTACAATAAAAAGGTTGTGCCTAAATCTCTTGAGGAAGGTAAACTCGTTTGGAAACTTATACTGCCGATCGGATCTAGAGATAACAAGTTCGGCAAATGGTCACCAAATTGGGAAGGGCCCTTCAAGATCCACAAATGCGTCTCTAAAGGAGCTTACATGCTAAAAGGATTGGATGGAGAGATATTCGGAAGGGCCCTTAATGGAAAATATTTAAAGAAATATTACCCGAGCGTGTGGATCAATTCGTGAGTCGGCTATAGTCACTTCGGCCGATCTACGATAGCCGATGTCTTACGAGGCATCACCTTTAGGCATTTTCACACATCACTTTTTACAAAGCGCTCCACGATCAGCTCATGATTGCCCAACAAGAACGACTAGAATATGCGAGCGACTCGAACTCACAATTTTGTCGACACCGAAGCTATCAACAAAACTTGGGGGCATACACATACACAAGTCAACCAAAAAACCAAGCCGATTGCAACGCAAAAATCAGGCTAGAACATTAAACGAGCTTTATTCAGAATCGGCGCGAAGCCGTCTTTGGTTACATGTTCCCTAGATAATCCCTGATGGCCGCCAGGGCTCGTTCGATAGGCTTCGCAGTCTCCATCTCTAAAGCATCCAAGATCAGATACTCTAGCCGAGTGACCCTTATGTCGGTGGTCGTGGTCAACAGCTCGTTGGCAAGTTGGGTTTGCCTTCCTTCTAGCCGGTCGAGGCGCGCGAGCGTCGAAAACGCCATGGGGGAAGCAGCCGGAATGCTACCAAGGTTGATGGGAGGCCTGGCCTCCGGGTGACGAGCCTCCAACTCCCTGAAGCGCTTCAGATTTGCCCTCACTCGCCGATCTTGGCTGACCGTCAGTTCTTATGGCGTGTCCATGATCTCTAGGATCACCCGAAGGGGATGAGGCGGCTGCGAGAAAGTTCGTTCCTGAGTATTTAAGGGGAGGAAATGGAGAGAATAGATGAGTCAGGAAATCACCTGGTTTACTGATGAGCTCAAGGAAGCCATGGGAAGCCCTGCCGAAGACTTGGAAGTCTGGACGTTGTACTCCTGGAGATTGAATGTCTTCTTCGGCCGTGAGTTATTCAGAAAGGACCGAAGGAGCCCATTTATAGAAAGAAAAGATGCAGTTTTCAGATGTGAAAGGTCGTTGCCGACGCGGGAGTCGAAGAGGTCATCATTAAAGGCGTCGGGAATCATTGAATGGCTGGCGACTGCGCAAGACTGGATACCTATCGTCCAGGACTCACGGGTTCTTGAAGTACATATTCAAATGAGTCGGACTACGAAACCAAATCGGTAGTGCACTCGGGTATTACCGGCCGATAGCCAACAAGACAGGTGTTCGAAGGATAACACTAAAGGTCGTGACGTGATCTCGGGGTCGGGGCCGATTTCGACTCGAACAAGTCGAGGCGCCACACACAGCCGAGGGACAATCTTATCTACAAATGCAGCCAATTATATCTACGAGCGCAACGGCGTAAAATCGATAAATTATGACACGCGAGTTGAAGCCGAGTATAAGCACGAGTAATACGGATTATCCGATCACATCACAGGAACATGACAAGTATGGTACAGAAATGTGAGCCGACCTCGAAAGGTTGGACAAGTTACAGTCTCATTTTTTCAGGAAATCGGCTATGGCCGACAACGCCGTCCGCCTAATTTGGTCGATTTCTCCGATGGCCCTAACGTCGTCGGCCTCGGATCTTGCCACCGATTGGGTGCTCCTCACCAAGTCGTGCAAGTGCGCCACAGCCGCCCTGATGCCTTGGCGCTCGGCTTCAATCTTCGCCGGCAGGCCAGCCATGTACTCCTCATGGACATCGACCTCGTTCGTGACTTGAACAAGATCGGCTATCAGCTGATCCCGACGGGCGCGGAGTTGTTCAAGCTTGGCTGCCGGCTGTCTTCAAGCGGTCAAAGGCGACCTTCCGGCTCTCAATGGCATCCTTGATCGACAGGATGGTGGCCGACCGCGCTTGACTCTCGCGGCGATCAATTATTCGCGCGGGCTCGTTCGTACTTGAATTGATAGGCTTCCATGAAGGTCGTCGGCACGATGGCTTCGGCTACGGCGTCCGCGGTGATCTTGGATGTCTCGAATCACGCGCGTATTGAGCCGCCGCACCACCACCAGCGCGTCCAACGAGGCTTCCACCGATTGCCGATGTCGGCTAAAGTGGCCCTCAGCCCTCGGCCGCGTCGCAAGCGCTTTCTCGCCGGCGTCACGGGCTCCTCGAACTCCAACAAATCAAAGTTGAGAAGGTCGGCTACGTTCGCAGCAAAGAGAGAAATGATCAAGGGCATCTTGGGCCGAAAAGTCGATCATCGAAATTAGTTGGCTTACTGTTGGCATCGGTGTCGGGGCTGTTGGTTCGGCTGAATCGTTGCCCATGGCCGTCGGACCCTCTTCGCCGGCATTGTCGCCACTGTCCCCAATAGGCGCAGTACGCTCGCCGGACACTGGGGGCCGATGGAGACCGCGGGGCTGCGAAGAAAGGATTAATGAGACAAGCCGATCGATTACCACAAATAAGGTGGCAGAAGATGATTACCGATGGCGCGGGCGAGCAAGGCGACCGACCAATCTCTTGACTCGCGAGCAATGGTCTTATCGGATGCAAGTGATCATCGTGAAGCCAAGCCCGGTGGAGTAAAAGCTTACCGGCTGACGCTTTGTTGGCGGACTTGGGGCTGGCGGAACGTCGGCTGGGGCATTGACCGACTCAGGACTCGGAATCCCGGGTTCGGCCGTCGCCCCGACAGCCGTCGGCGCTTCCTCAATGACGGTGGTGTCGAGGAATTGCGCGACGGTGGATCCAGGGGAGGCTATCATGGCGCCGCGGCTTTGTCTTTTTCACCCTCTTGGGGCAGGCGCGGCCGACAACCGCGGTGGTGGTGCCGCCTTTCTCTTCTGCGCAATCGGCTGACGCACCTGCCCTCGCAGCAGCGATGCCAGTTTGGGCGCCCCCTAGCCGATGGCTGACAAAGCAAGACCGCCCACATCCAGAATGCCTGGGTTGTATTCAATGGGGCGTCCGGAGTCGCTCACCGTCGGTCGCTCTGTCTCCGTCTCCTGCAAAATCAAAAGATGAACGTTAATCGACCGTGTCGCCCGATGAATGGGAAGAAGAAAATTGTTAGTCCGAAGCGAAATATACCGAGGGATCTCGTTGGCGAAGGTGTCGATGTAGCAGACAACCGTTGGTGGAAGATATGGCATTTGAGTTCGGACCACCATCGGTCGTAAGCGGTGCTTCTCCTCATCGACAATGTTATCACGACGGCGTCACCGAGGGGAGGGCCGACTATGTTTAGCAGTCGATTCATTATCAAGTCCTGGCCGACCGCCCCCTGGTTTCAATCTTATCGGCGTAGAAAAAGCCGATGGGCAGTTGCCCAAGACCAAGCTGCCTCGCCGCCGATACCGGGTAATAGAATTCATAGCTCCGGGCTACTGATCGGCCTTGGTGAACCCCGGTCGGCAAGATGCAGGGTGACAGGGAGGCGGTGAACAGGTCCCTGCTTCTTGGGTTGTCGGCTAAGTTGAGATCGTCCCAATTGAAATCAACTGGCAACTCAAACATTCCTCGGTCCGGGTAGAAGTACCGGGTTCGGTTGTCGGGACGCCGTCGTAAAGGGCTATGAACCATTCGGCCAACGGCTCGGCCGATTGCTTTGAGCCTTCATGGGGGCGGCGCTTCTCCGTAGTCCATGCATCTCTGGTGGTAATCTGGTTGCCTTCATCGTCTTCAATCGGCTCCGGCCTTGGGAACCCGCTTCTCTCGAGGGGCCGACCGGCTATCTTCCGGGTTGCACCGCCAGATTCGGAGGAACCACCGGGCCACCGGTGTTGGAGGGCATTGGCGGCTATCTTCGCGGCAGCTTGGTGTAGCATTTGATACAAGTAACGAGGAGATATTTCCCGGTGCAAATTCCTTCCCATCGGCCGAATTTCGGCCATGATCGCCAATTGGCGGTCGGCCACGCCTTGATCCGCAGAATACAAACTTCTTCAGCCACATCATCAGGAAGGCGGTGTGTTCCCTGTGGCCGGCTGTCCCTTCCTTCATGTTTTGGGCGATGAAGCCGCTCCACCCGCCAATGGCCTTGGTTTTGAACTGATGTTGGCCTTTTCGGTTCAGGACGCTGGGGTCAGCCGATGATTCAATGTCCAGTCCAGTTGTCATATATACGTCGGCCAATGTGATGGTCATCGGCCCTTGCGGGAAGATGAAGGCATTGAAGCTGTCGTTTCAGAAGTAGGTCGCAGTCAATAGGAGCGGCTCGTCTTTCTCCATGCCAGGATGGACAATTACAGGCATTGGGCAAGTTTTCTCTCTTCCCACTGAGCATACTTGGGGTGTCGGGGAAGGAGGCGCTAGGCGGTGGCACGGTGATTCGTGTGGTGGTGGCATGGGAGGCTTGGAGCGTTGATTTGTGGCGATGACAGCATAGTGAGTGGAGGCGTGGTGGCGGTGGCTAGGGGCAGAGGAAGCGTCACACGAGAGAGATGGAGAGGCCTGGAGAGAGAGATGTGACTGGCAAGAGATGAGAGTGATGGGATGGGGACCGACCAGACTTGACTGTTTGACCTGATGCCACTGAAATTGTGGATTTTATATGTGAGTGAGGATACATATAGTAGGAATGTTTTAAGAAGTATAGATAGGTGCTAGAGATGTTATTGAGCATCCGGTGCCGTAGAATTTTTTTGGGTATTGCAGCAAAAGGCATTGTAGCACTGGATATTTGACCCATTCATCTCTCGTCCTAAGGGCAAGTACAATAGGAGAATTAAGCATGCTGTAATAGGAGAATCCACCGTCACAAAAACGATTAGCTAGAAGAGACAATGAGAGAGAGAACTTAAGCGGGCAACTATGGCCCTGCTTAGTTGCAGCTGAAAAGTGAAAATATTTTGGATTTTGGTCACTTTTTGGCTTTTTGGAACTAAACAGGGGTTGAAAAGTTGGATGAAATAATTTCAGATTCGGGACTAATTTAGCAAAAAAGATAAAATTTTGGATTGAGAGATGTGTATGAGAGTTACATGCATCATGTATTTACTACAACCAAAAAAATTTTCATATGCAATTAAACACCTACTCTTATAAAAAGATTTTACCCAAAAAATTTTGGATAAAAAATTTTCACCAAATTTTATAACTAAACAGGCCCTATATTAGCGTCGGCTGTACGCAAACTATAGACGAAGCTGTTGTAAATTGTAATTGGCCAGACCCTTGCTTGTGCACAGAGATTGGGTACTAGGGTACTAGCTGTTCGGGATGGATGGTGATAACACAACAAGCTGTTCCGTGCATACAGCTTTTGGCCTGCCCATGAAAGCACAAAGCAAGCTACAACTATATATTATAGCCTAATAGATGGCATGGCAAATTTTACGGGCAACGACGGGCGGTATTATTGATCCTGCTCTAAGGTCTCAAAATCATAGTAAGTGAGCCTCGACAAAAGAAACAATAAGTTAGCGTTGGAATCTGTTGAAAGATTCAGATTAAATACATTCACGTAAAAAAACTATTAACATATGATTAATTAAATTTTAATTAGTATAAATTTAAAAAATATATTTAATATTTTAAAACAACTTTAATATAGTCTAAGTTTTCACATAAAACGTGTCTCGAAAAATGTGCTAACAAAAATCGAGATAAAATCTTAAGTTTAATGAGAAAAAACACTACCTAAGTAAGGAGATCTTCCAGCTGAAGTACCACTAGGCATGTTTCTCTTACTGCCGATAACCACGTGTTAACACTGGAATTTGGTAATTGAGTTCCTAAGTCTGTAAAGGCAAAGTGTAATCAGATTGGTTGAAGACAGGTATCGTATCGGCTAAAAGAGTGATCGGCTGTGGGGCTAATCGGCTAAGGATGGATTGAACGGGAGCAGCCGACAGCCGATTCTGAGTCCGGAAGAGATGAAACCGTGTCTAGTGCAGAAACTTAAAGATAACTAGAAGATTCGATTGCTAATTGTGCGTTAAAAGATATTGCCACTTATGGATAGAGTCCTATAACGGCAATTGTATCTGTAATCTAGAGATTTGTTAAACTGTTAGTTGTAACACGGTATGGGTTCCGCTAGGGATAATGTGATGTTTTAAAGAGTAGTTTAGATAGAGTCCAGGGTTGTTACAGATGTTTGTATCTTGGGTATAAATAGGACCCGAGACCTCCTGTAAATCATCATCATTCAATCAATCAAATCTTCGGCGCATCGCCAACCTTTTTCTTTAGACGAACACTTTGTTTGGCTTCGGGCTGCATCGTCTCGATCCCCAAATCCAGATAAATGTTTTTCATTAGTAGTATGATTCTCTATTTCTAGTGCTTCCATCGCAATGATACATTAGAATCAGTGATTTTACTGCGTTATATATCATATAACGCATATGAATTAGATCAATGTTTAGATCTATCTTGTCATTGGCTCGTTCTATCAAGAACATATAGTCAGTAGGGCTAGATCTAAAGGTTGGCTGGTTCATATGCGGTATCCACCATCTCGAGGAGTGTAAATCGGCTGTAACAGATCGGATGTTTCTTTTTTATACTTAATGCTGCATCGGGTTCGAACTATTAATGATCTGTTCATCTGAGATTTATATTATCTAGAGACAGTGCCGGGGTTTCAGCCAGCCTTACCTGTTCTAATATGTTTCTTTTAATATGCTTATTATTAGATATGTGTTAGGACTGCCTCTTATGTTAAGATCGTGTTTCTGTCGGATGTTGCTGACCGAAATCGGCTCTTCCCGGGCAGCCGATGGCCGATTTCTGGATTATACGTTTGATTCAGGAATATTATCTTCACATAAGATTCATCGGAGTACTAGCCGAGTCTTTGTTAGCTTTCCAGTATCGGCTAGGTTGTCAATCTGTATATTTATTATTCTTCACTGTATTTGGATCAAGCGGCTGATGCTGTCTCGGCGAAGCCGATCCATTCTAGTCACTTGGCCCAAATATGGGCTAGAATAGTATATATACATTCATGGATTTCCTTAGTTGATCTCGTGGGGATATAACCTAACACTTAACGCGTATTCTCTCGTTTTTTCTTGTTGATTAACAGATCAAATCAACTGGCACGCCCTGCACGTTGTAGGCAGCCGAAGAATGACCTGCACTGGAGTCAAGCAGATCTCTCAGGCCAGCGCGTGAGAGAGATTTCTCGTCAACACCACGCTTATCTTGAGGATACGGCAAGAGTTACCGGCTGTAGGATTTGATTAATTTTTGCAGAATTCAAAACTTTGAAAAAAAATAAAAAATCATGGATGTAGTTCTTGAATTTTAGCGGCAGATGATGAAGAATTTTTTTGAAAGGAATAAAATAAATAACTTTTAAGAATAAAACCGATAGTAGTTTACAAAATTTAAAAAAGAAATAAAGTGATGGGTCTTGATTCACACGGTTCATCCGACCCACTAAGATCGAAATAAGGAGAAAATATCTCAAACCGCGTTAACCGCATCACATATCATGGTAACCATGGGAAACTATCCACGACCAAACCGCAAAACTATCGATGATTCAAATTCAAATATTTGTGTATAAAATTCGGATGATTTTTGGTACGTGGTGACCGCCAAACCACGAGGGGACAATAACCTCTCTCTAAATGATTTGGTAAACCCTGCCGCTACCTACAACGTACATCATAATAAATTGTTGTTTGTTGCGTTTGCAGTTACTTCTATATACGAACCACTTTCGTTCATGGTACTGTATGAGTGCGACTGAGCTTTCTCCCGTCATCAAGTCGCACGGACATCATCAGGCAAGGCCACCCTCCACCCTACTTTATAAATGCGCCATGCAAACTCAGGAACCCATAAAAAATAGGGGTAAAAACAGATTCTAAACGGTCGTAAATTAGCTATACCATATTTATTTTTATATTTTTTTAAAATCAAATACTCCGGATACGAAAATAGTATCGAATACTATCGGAAACAAATACAGAGTGAATATAAATCGAAACGAATACGGTAACAAAAATTGGTCGGAATATAAAAACACGAGGGTAGAGGCTAATGATTCATCTTTTTTTTATCTTCTTCGATCTGCTTCTTTCCTCTTCTCTTAAACACACCCTTCCTTAGCCAAGTGAGCCAGGCAGGGGCATGAGCACGAGTTGCTCAATTGACGCGCAAATCAACCGAAGATGGCTGGAGTTCACTGCTTCCTACTCAAACACGATCCATCATGTATGCATCAGCTGCCGGCGTGAAAGTCGGGCGGCGGCTTATGCCGGTGTGCGTGGCGAGTGCCCAGAGCACGGTGACGAACTCGCCGCCCTCCGGCAGCACCTTCCTGTGCCCCATCACGTGCTCCTCGTCTCTCGCTGGCACCACGTACACAACGAGCTCCACGCACACATCGCCCAAAACCTTTCACACCCCGCCGCCAAAACCATCCCTCGCTTTCTCCACCAGCACGCGCCCCAGCGCCGCACCCTTCTGCAACACCGTCGTCGCCGCCGTTATTTCCGGCTGCTGCTTGCTCGCCGGCTGCTCGACGACTCCGGCCATGGCGACCATGTCACACTCGACTCTCCTGGTGCGTCCCAGCATTAGCAATGGCGGGAGGTGGTAGCCCAGAAGCCAAGCGCTTGCTTCAGCTCATCGTTCATGGCCTGGAACACGAGCTCCGTGCTGTCCTGGTTGCCGGGGAGGAGCTCCGGGTGGGACGCCACCAGGAAGGCCATGTACCTGGACAAGCATTGAACTAGTGGGCTTCTGTTGTGACCTTATGGGCTACAAGCTAGTGAGCCGGCCCATGATGGATATCCGGTAATTTTTTCAGATATTTTCTGACCAATGCGAAATCCGTCGGATATTTGCTTTACCATATTCATTTTTGTTTTCGAAAATAATTATCTGTTTTCGTTTTCATATTCGACACTATCCGAAAATTATCCGACTGACATCATCCGAATTCAAATTTTTGAACGAAAATACAGATAATATCTGTACCATTTTTACTCCTGCACAACAAGGCCATTTTTACTCCTGCACAACAAGGCCACGGCAAGTTGGTCTCGTCTCGTTTCGCCGGTCGGGAGCCATGAAGCAGCCCACGTGGGTCGCGCTTTCCGGCCACCTCGCTTTGCTCGCTGTGCCGCCGCCTCCTCCTGCCCCTCGGACTCGTAGCCATGGCGCTGTCCAGCCTTGTTGTCCCCTCCCACGTCCTCTCCGGCTGCCACAGTGCGCCGTTCTGCCGTCCCTTCGTCGACACTAATAACACCGTCGCCGTGCACAGGCTCAAGAACAACCGCCGGTGGGCCGCCGTGTTCCGGACACTTCAACGTCACCGTCGGCATAAAGCCATCCACGCAGCAAGGCCACAACTAGAATCCAGAGACAAATGGCATACTCGCTAGAAATGTACTCCGTATGTACTATAGGTTGCCTGGACACGAACGATATAATAACGCTCTTACTCTATCAGTCACCTCCCCGGCGAGTCTCATGGATCAGCAAAACTATTGCTTGTATCACTAAATTAAATCGTCCTAAAAAAAGCAAGAAAAGATCACCTGCAAACTTATCACGACATGTTCCTCTTATACGGTCTCATACGGTTCCACATCAAATAAATTGTCTTACGATAAGACGATTTATATGCCTCATTCCACGGTAGAACAGAAGAAGTATATTTTTTCAAAACCTTTAAATGATAATTTATTTTTAAAATCTTTAAAAAGTTGAAAATAAAAATAAAAAGTTAAAAATAAAAATAAAAAGTTAAAAGTTTGATGCCCTTTTATCCTTAGGAGATAAACATGTGCTTTACGGTCTGTCTGGTGTCTACCACTCCATGGCAAGTTTATAACTGATGAAGGGACGATGATGTTTGCCTGTTTTGCGACAATGGTGTATCCTACCCTTCCTAAACTCCTGAACACTCTTACTACGTATTATACAAAAAAAAACTCCTGAATACTCATAAACGTCCAATGCAACGGCTAGCTCATAAACCCTCCAAACACACATAGACTTCAAACCCGCCCTGGACTGCTGGTCCCTCAGCTTTTGGCGCTGTCATGAATGCTGCGGGGTTGTGACACGTCAGGCGGAGCTGAAATCCTGGTGAATTTGGCGTTCTCTCGTTGGTTGGCGTCCTGGCCGTTCGATGGAGATTGTGTGCCGCTGATTCGCTGCTGTATAGTGCCTCATTTCTTTGTCAAATAGGCCATTGCTGTTTGCACACGCGTAGGATTTCGTCTGCTGCGTCGAGCGTTTCTGCATCGGACTGTGAGGCTTGCGTGCTCATGAGTTTGGGCCATCTGGTTCTTGTTCACTTCATACCTACTTGGAAATGTGTCTATGCTTTGGTTCGTCTGTTTTTTTTTGGCTCAAGGAATCGTTTCATGCTACACTGCTCTCTTTTTTTTTCTCTTTTTTTCTTTGTTGGCTCAAGGAATCGTTTCATGCTACACTGCTCTCTGGTGCGTGAGCCCTTTCTTCCGTCTTTTCTTAGCTTTGCCATGCGTCCTGTCTATCGGTGTTTGCATTTCTTCTTGGAGCTCTTTCCGGTTGGAGGACCAAGTGTGGATGCGATTGTCAGCTACCTTTCTGTAAGCGGTGTATTTTGATTGGTTGGGCTTTCCTCGTTTGGATTGGCCGGTGTGGCTGGAATTTTTTGGATTTTTATTTTTTTATAAAAGATTTGTAATTTTATTTTTGATTTTTGAATTTTTGCAAAATTAATCGCCCATCGTTTTTGGAAGGGCGTTTTTTAAAAATCGTCCTCCCAGAGAACGATTTTAGTGACATGACATACAATCGTTGGCTACCGTCTGCCGCGCGCGAGCAAAATTTGCAATTTGCCTCCTTGTCAGCTCTTTGTAAGGGTATTTTTTACTTCAATGAACAGTGTGATGAATAGTGATACACAATACAATGGATAGCGATGTACAATACAATGAACAGCTATACATTGTAAAAAAACGCTCTTACAAAGAGCGACAAGGGAGCAATTTACAAATTTGTCCACGTGCGACAGACGGTGGCCAACGACCGTCTATCACATCACTAAAATCGTTCTTTGGGAGGACAATTTTTAAAAAACGTCATCCCGAAGAACGGTGGACGACTAATTTTACAATTCAAAATCAAAAATATTTTTGCAATTTTTTAATAAAAATTAAAACCCCAAAATTCGTGTGGCTGTACCAGGTCTATGCGGTCCTTGTCGCTGTATTGTGGGCCTCAGGATATAACTTGATGAACTTTTTATGTATCTACATCTACATACTTTGGTCCTTTTCTCCGTTGTTGATTTTCTTTCACTGTTGTTGTTCAATACTTTCTCCTTTTAGGTGGGCCCATTGGTCATGGGTCCGCATAAGTGTGCTTCTTTATTTGTGGGTTGATTTCAATTAGGTGTTATGCGATTTGCCCATCACTTGTGTGCTATTTGTTTGTGTAGAAACTTGGTTTCGGCAATAGAATTTTGAGGGTACAGTCAAGATCGCCAAGCTCAATGGGTTAGATGAAAAGCAGAGTTTAGACAGGTTCAGGCCCTCTCGTGAGGTAATACCTTACTCCTGTTTCGGGGATTCGATCCGCCGAGTGTCTTTATTGATCTCATGATCTAAGGCTGAAAACTAAAGGCTCATAAATCATATGATATCCCTGAAGGGACGCCCCTTACCCCCCTTATATAGTCTTGGGAGGCGGGGTTACAAATCGGAAACCCTATCTTACTCTAAGTCGGTTTCCTCAACCTTACCAAACCGTGACTATGGACCGTTGCCTTATCTCAATCGGCAACGTAACACCCAAGTCATATTTGATTTACATATCTGGTAGGTACAATCTATCCCTATCTTCAATTGGATAAACTTGCCATGTAGATACCCGATTGCCATAATCTCCAAAGTAGCCCCCCGAGTCCTTTTCAGTCGACGAGACAACTCAGCATCAAACCAAGACAGTACACAGCCAAAAAACCCTTTGGTCGAGTGCTTTTGGCGTCGAGCGATTCCATCATCTCTGCCTGATTCTCCCGAGTGGCTCCAAAGACTGTGAAGGGCTCATCACTCAGCAAGCTTGTGCTCATCCGAGTGAATTTGCACGAGTCATCTCAGGACAAATAACTCAATCAACCCTTATAGGTGGAAAGCACTCGGTAAGCTCATGCTTATCCGAATAGATCTGCCCGAATCATTTCAGAACAGATATCTTAATCGTCCCTCATGGGTAAACAAGTTTTTCAGTCATCTGAAAAATATGACCAAGTTATTAAATAGCTCTTGACATAATACTGGTCTCAATCTATAAAGATCTTCACCAAAGTGGAAAAATAGCATTGATTAATCATTTAATCAAATGCCGAAGAACCAAACAGCCTTTGTCATCAAGACAGCTATGAAAAGCTTATCTGTTTGTCACCTTTCAAATTGCATCGTGCTAGCTTCTCATGAAGTCAAGCAAACCGCGGTATGAAAGGATTTCCAAAGGTATAGGGCATTCGGACACATGCATATTGCCAGGCAAATCTGCTTAAGCTCATCCACTTAAGCCCCTAAGGACACGCGTCGGGCCACACCTTAACCAGGCCGCAGGTCTCTCATGGGCTCGGCCCAATCACAAGAAAACCTAGCGCAACCCTCAAATCTCTCCACAAAGCCTCGAGGTCATCCCCGCCACTTTGTCTTCCCAAAAATTTTCTCTTTTCGCAGTACTGTTCACCAGCTTCCTGCGGAAAACCCTAGGCTTGCGCGCACCCAAATTCGTCGATCCAGGAGCTCGCCCTTCGCCATAAGCTAGCCTCCGCATCCAGCTCCTAAGGTCCCCTTCTCAAATCCCCATCCTTTTAGCCAGATCTACCCCTCATCCAAACCACACTCATGGCGGATGATAGGAAAATCCCCTTTGAGTAGTGGGTCACTTCAGATGTGAGGGAATCCACCCTCAAGGAGATGGTGAAGCACGGAGTGCTTCCTCCCAAGGAGATCGTGGGCTGGCGCCCGGCGGCGGGTGAGGAGTTTCCTACCCCGAACACCGGTGAGCTCGTCGTCTTCACCTCCTTCTTTTATTGTGGCTTCAGCCTCCCCACCTCCGAGTTCTTTAGGGGGCTTCTTGATTACTATGGTCTTCGTCTTTACCATTTGAACCCCAACTCTATGCTTCACATCGCTCTCTTCATTCATGTATGTGAAGCCTTCCTTGGTATCCTCCCCCACTTCCAACTTTTTCGCCGCATGTTTTACCTCAAACCGTATCCGAATAAGGACCATCCATGCGTTGTTGGTGGAGCGGGTTTTCAACTCCGCGGATCCCTCCGCAAGGAGTACTTCTCTCTTCCCTTGAAATCCTCCAACAAGGGCGGCATGCGAGCCGGTTCTATATCGCAACCTCGAACCCACTGCCAAACTTTGTCGGCCTTCCCCCGTGCCTAAAAATACTTGGAGCACTGTGCCGGTGGCCCAAGATTGGGATGAAGCCAACAAACTGCTAGCGAAGATCTTGGAGATGAAGCAGAAAGCTCTTTGCGGCGAACAAATCACTCAGCACTTCATCAGGAGCCGACTAGCGCCAATTAAAGAGCGATCAAAGCCAGCCTTCGAGTACGAAGGCGAGAGGGACCCCAATCGGGAAGACCTGGACTCCCTTAGTTTTGAGATCCTAAAAATCCGGATGTACAAGGTCTTCTCGACCGGAGTCACTGATCGAGCGCGACCTCATGCGTCGGTTCTTCCCTTCGTCCCCTCGGCCTCCTCCTCCCAGTAAGCCACGACCTCTTTGTCTTGTCTTGCAATCTTGATGTCATACCTCTTAGTATTGTGAGAATTTCTCTTGCAGGAAAATGCCTCCATTATTTCAAAACCGTACAAAGTTCCTCATGATGACGTGCCGCTTCGCCTCGCCAAGAAGCCGACCGGTGGAGTGAAAATCCAAAGTGATCCAGTCGGGAAACGGGCGGCCCCGAGTGAGGACACCAACAAACGGGCAAGCAAAAGGAGGCTCGTCATCGACGACTCGGACGATGATGTCCCAGCTCCTCCAGCCGAAGCAACCCCTCCAAGGCCGTCATCGAAGGCGGCGCCGAAGATCCGCCGGTCATCGAGGTACGCCTTATGACTGACGTCAGGCATTTCATTGAAAATCCCTTTGTTTTCATTCTGACTGAGCGCGTCGTTGGTTTGGCAGGAGGCCCCAGGATATAGATCCTGCTGGGAAGAGTGAAGGGCCAACTCCAGCTGTCGCGTCCAAGGCATCCAAGCCTGCGGAGCCAAAACCCCGGAGCCCTCTCCCGAGCGAGAGCGCTCCAGGCAGAAAGCCCTCGCCTCCAAGCCGAGACATCCCACGGAGGGAGCCCCGACCGCGGCCGGGACATCCTAACGGAAATCGTCGGCCACCGAGAAGCCACCGACGCAGCTCGAAAGCCCCGACTAACGATCGGTCGGTGGAAAGTCATAAGGAAAAGACCAACCGGGCTGCTCCAGTCAAGGACTCTGCCGCCGAAGCCGGTAAGTTTTGAATTGAAATCTTGTCTTTAATCTTCAGTTTAACTCTTTCGTGTCTTCAGTCTCTGTTCTCCCGGTTCATCACCACGGTGGAAGAGATCCCTGTGTTACGCCCTTCGAAAACCGGGTTCCCGATTAAGATCGTATGGTGAGATTCAGAAGGACAAAGGCAGGGCATCATCTTGGACAAGCAAGCAGAAAGCGAGGAAAGAGATGCCCTCGTCAACAGCCTGAATGAGGCGACTCGGCTACTCAACGTAAGCCTTGATCTTTTTCTATTGTTGCGTCATCATTTCTTTTCAGTCGGTCAGCTTCGGATCTCGCGTGCAGAAGGAGTATTGCCGATCAATGGCCAAGTCCGAGGTGCTCGAGAAGTTGGTCCCACATCTAAACTCCCTGGAAGACATCCAGCAGAAGTTGAAGACCACTCGAGAGGAGGCCGCGTCGAGGGAGGCAGCCCTGAGGAGGGAAATAGCTGAACTCCGGGAAGAAAACCTCGACCTCCGAGGTTCAGTCAGGAGTAAGCTTAACCCTCCCAGTCTCTTTATGGTTTCCGTGTTGATCCTGGTTGCTGATAGCCTTTCTTGTTTGTAGAAAATTCGTCGGAGGTCCACTCGCTCTAGGTCCAGCTGGAGGCAATCAGCCTCGGCAAGACCGAGTTGGAGGCCGAGTTCGAAGGTGAGCTTCTTTGGAGTAACATTCTGTGGGCTGCTTTGTCTTCGAGTACTTTGCGTGATCATATTCTCCTGGCAGCTTACAAAGTCAAGACCCGAGCTCAATATGACGTCTTACTTGAGAGGGTCAAACAAGCTGGAAGGGTCCGAGAAGATATCGCAAACGCGGCAACACCAATCCTGCTATCTTTATTTCATCAGGGAGTCGGGGCTTGCTCACTGGACCCAGTCGGAATCTTCGATAAGCTACGGAGAGCCCCCGACCAATACTTGGCGACCATCACAGAGGTTGTTACCATGGGGACTGGCCTTGCTCTGGCACAGACCAAATCTCTCTACCCCCGAGTGGATGTCAATTCAGTCGGGGAAGGCTTCGCCGACGGCACCTCGGATGAGCAAGCCCAGGACATGCTTAGTGAGGCGCAGGAGTCGGCTAAGAAAATTGTTGTTGATGTAGTGAACAACTTCCGGCCTTAACTGTTTTGTAAACATTGTATGCAACTTTCTAATGTAGACTTGTGAATATTCAGTTTATTTATGTTAACGCCTTGATCCTAGTTTTCATGTACAATTTCTTAAGTAATTTCCGTCCGACTGTCACCAAGCCTAAGCCTGATTAGGTCATCAAAAAATTCTCAATCCTTATGCATTAAACTCGAATCGAGGATCGTTAAACAATGATAAACCGAATCACGCGCGAAAGTTGATGAGAAAAACTATGCTTTATTGACATATGTACAACCCCCGATTGCTAACACAAGAAGTCATCTTGCTTGAGGTTGGCAGTAAAGAAAAACATGAAACTTAAGTCGGTTTAAGCATAGAATCGTCGAAGATGCTCGATGTTCCAGGAATTCTCCACCATAGATCCGTCTTCACACTTTAGTCGATATGCGCCTGGCCGAGTCACCTCGGCAATTATATACGGTCCTTCCCATAAGGGGGATAGCTTGTGACGGTCCTTGGTGGCTTGAATCTTGTGCAAAACCAGATCGCCAACGAAAAAAGCTCGTTCTCGAACGTTGCGACTGTGGTAGCGTCTGAGCCCTTGAAGATATTTTGCCGACTGGATGAGGGCTGCTTCACGGGCCTCTTCCAGTCGGGTGAGGTCGTCCACTCGGTCTGGGTCGTAGCGTTCATCATTGAAACTGCGGACTCGGAGGGATTCATACTCCATCTCGTTTGGCAACATGGCTTCTGTGCCATAGACCAGAAAAAAAGGAGTTTGGCCGGTAGCCCGACTGGATGTGGTCCGCAGAGACCATAAAACCGAGGGGAGCTCTTGGACCCACTTGCCAGCGTAAGGGTTTAGGTGATCGAACATGCGGGCCTTGATGCCTTGAAGGACCATGCCGTTGGCACGCTCGACTTGTCCGTTGCTTTTGGGATGGGCAACTGACGCATAGCAAATCTTGATTCCGAAGTCTTCGCAGAATTCCTTGAAGATGCCTCCTGTGAATTGAGTCCCATTGTCGGTTATGATTCTGTTTGGGACGCCGAAGCAGTGCACGATGTTGAGGATGAAGTCCCGTGCCTTGTCAGCAGTAATTGTGGAAACCGGCTTAGCCTCAATCCACTTTGAGAACTTGTCGATTGCGACGAATAAGTGTATGAATCCTCCTGGAGCCTTCTTGAAAGGGCCGACCATGTCTAAGCCCCATACAGCAAACGGCCAGGATAATGGGATTGTTTGTAGCTCTTGAGCTGGGACATGGCTCTGTCGAGCGAAAAACTAGCAGCCTTCACAGGTTCGTACCACTTTGTCCGTGTCGGAGACCGCGGTAAGCCAGAAAAAGCCTTGTCTGTAGGCTTTGCCCACCAAGGTGCGTGCCGCCGCGTGGCTTCTGCATATGCCCGAGTGGATGTCTTGGAGCAGCTGTCGTCCTTCCTCGGGTGTGATGCATCTCATCAGGATTCCGGAGGGGCTTCTCTTGTATAGGTCGAAGTCAACCATGACATAAGCTTGGCAACGACGTCGGACACGTTCTGCCTCATCCCGGTCTTCCGACAGCTCTTGCTGGGTTAAAAATTTGATGAGTGGTGTCCTCCGGTCGGCGTCAATCATGGCGACTTCGTTTGCGGCTTGTTCGTCGGGAGTTGGTTTTGCCACAATAGTTGGTTCATAGAGGTGCTCGACAAAAATGTCATTGGGCGGCTTCGCGTTTGGACCCGAACTGCGCCAACTCGTCAGCTGCTTCGTTGTTGTGTCTCAGGACGTGTCATAGCTCGAGTCTGTCAAACTTGTCTTCAAGCTTGCGGACCTCCTGTCGGTAGGCCTTCATGGTGTCGTTTAGACAGACCGAGTCTTTCATCACTTGGTTTATGACCACTGGGAGTCCCCTTCACGACGAGCCGACGTATCCCGAATGAAACTGCGAGCCGCATCCATGCAGCAGGCTTCGTACTCGGCGACGTTATGTGAGGCGGAGAAGTGGAGGTGGAGGACATATCTTAGCTTTTCCCCGGTCGGGAGATCGGCACAACTCCTGCTCCCAAGCCGGTGATCCTCTTGGATCCGTCGAAGTGCATGGTCCAATATTGAAGGTCTTCCCGAGGTACATCTTCTTGTTGTTCGGTCCACTCGGCCAAGATGTCGGCCAGGGCTTGTGATTTTACAGACGTCCTCGCCTTAAAAGTTAAGTCCAGCGGCATCAGCTCCAGGGCCCACTTCGTGATGCGCCCAGTTGCCTCCCGGTTGTGGATGACATGAAGCCGAGCAGTTTGCCTGATGGGACGCCGAAAGTGCACTTCTCCGGGTTCAACTTCATTCTGAAGGCCCGAATATTTGCGAAGGTTTCTTCTAGGTCAGCGATCAGGTCTTCTTTCTGCTTGGTCTTGATGACGACATTGCCGACATAAGCTTCCACGTTCTTGCCGATCTGCGTCTGAAAACACCTCTGGATCATGCGTTGGTATGTGGCGCCGGCGTTCTTCAGGCCGAAAGGCATGGTGATGTAGCAGTAGGCCCCAAACGACGTGATGAACGATGTCTTCAGGCAGTCGGATTCTTTCAAGCTAATTTGGTGGTAGCCAGAGTAACAGTCCAAAAAGCTCAGGAGTTGGCAGCCGGCTGTTGAATCTACGACTTGGTCGATGCGAGGCAGCCCGAATGGATCTTTGGGACAGGCTCTGTTGAGGTCGGTATAGTCAACGCACATGCGCCATTGCCCCGTCTTTTTCCGGACCAAAACTGGGTTGGCTAACCAGTCGGGATGTAGAACATCTTTGATAAAACCGGCGGCCAAGAGCTTTGTGAGCTCTTTCTTGATGGCATCTTTTCGATCCTACGCGAATCTGCGTAATCGTTGTTTTATCGGCTTTGCGTCATCTTTCACGTGTAAAGAGTGCTCGATCACCTCCCTAGGAATTCCAGGCATATCAGATGGTTTCCAAGCAAAAATATCTTTATTATTTTGGAGGAAGGTGATGAGCGTGCTTTCCTATTTGGGGTCTAGTTTAGCGCCAATTACAGCAGTTTTCGAGGGATCCGAGGGATCAAGGGAAATCTTCTTGGTCTTGGCGTCGCCGGTTCCTGATTTGGCTATCTTCTTCGTGGGGATTTCATCCTTTGTCGAAGTCGATGCAACCAATCAGATTTCTTGCTGGCCACGTGATCTCTCGCGAGATTGGGATGTCGCAGCTCTCCTTGTCGTAGGTGAAGGCTTGCTTCACGTCGCTGCATCTTCATGCAGAGGTAGGTGTAATGGGGTATCGCCATGAACTTGGCGAGTGCAGGCCTTCCGATGATGGCGTGGTAGGCCGTTCCGAAGTCGGCCACCTCGAAAGTGACATTCTCCGTCTGAAAATTCTCTCAAACTCCGAAGGTGACCGGGAGGGCGATGTGCCCGAGTGGTGTAGATGACAGCCCCGGGATGACTCCATGGAAGGGGGCTGAGCTTGCCTTCAGTTCGGCCCTCGGGATCTGCATCTCATCCATGGTCTTGACGAACAAAATGTTGAGGGCGCTGCCCCCATCAATGAGGACTCGTTTAAGCCTGATGTTGTGGACCACCGGGTCCAAGACGAGTGGGTAGCGCCCCGGGTGAACCACTCGGTCGGGATGATCCGAGCGGTCAAAAGTGATGGCCACCTCCGACCATCGTAGGTACTATCGGACCCTCGGGTTGCGCCGCGTTAACCTCTCGGTCGGTTAGCTTCGTTTCCTCTTGGATTCATAGGCTAGCGGCCCCGAAGATGTGATTGAGCTCGCCCACGGGGTCTTGAAAGGGCTCGGCATTCTTGGCCGTGTTGTTCTTCTTGGCGCCCGATGGGCCGGCTTCATCAGTCGGCTTCTTGTTGAGTTGCACTGCATACTGCTCGGCGAACTGTTTATAAATAAAGCAGTCCTTAGCCGCGTGCTTGTGATTGGGGTGATGCGTGCACTGAGCGTTCATGATGGCGACGTAGGCCACGACTCAGGGGCGACGTTGTGTGTTGGAGGTTGCGGCGACTAGGTCTTCGGATCGGCGCTTGCGGTCCTTCTGGGCCTGGTTGTTGTTGCCGTTATCCTTCTTAGGATTCCGGCTTCCTCCCGCCTGCTTGTCATCCCTCTTGTCGGGCCGGTCTTGGCGCGCCGCTTTGATGGCATCATTGGATTTGGCGTAAGAGTTTGTTGTTTCAAACATCTGCTTCACCGTCTTCGGTGGCTTGTGCCCGAACTTCCCGATTAAAAGCTCATCACGGACTCCCTTCTGGAAGGCGCGATGATGATGTCGTCGGTGATGTTGGGGATCTTATTGCGCTTTTCGGAGAAGCGCCGGATGTAATCCTTCAGAGGTTCGTCTGGCTTCTGGATGACGTTGTATAAGTCAAAGTGGGTGCCGGGCCTCTCGAAGATGCCCTGAAAGTTGGCGATGAAGTGGTCCCTCAGCTCACTCCACGAGCCGATTGAGCCTCTTGGCAGGCTCGTGAGCCAGTTCCTGGCTGAGTTGGCAAGGGCCACGGGTAGGTAGTTGGCCATGGCCTTGTTGTCGCCGCCTGCTACGGGGATGGCGAGTGTACACGGTAAGCCATGACTCGGGGTCGGTCTTGCCGTCATATTTCTCGATTCCGGTTGGCTTGAATCCATTCGGCCAGTGCACTCGGCGAAGCTCCCGAGTGAAAGCTGGCACTCCATCATCGTTGCTATCGGGTGATCCCCTCCGATCTTCCTGAGTGCGCTGATTTCGCTCTTGGTAGCGGCGATCGAGGACTTCCCGCAGATCGCTCGACGGGGTCCTCGGTAGGCTGGTGCAGTAGCTGGAGCTGTTGTCGCGGCGGGCGCGGTGGTGGACGGGTGGACGTCCATGTTGCTTCTCGCGGGAGTCGGTCGTTTGCTCCTGATGCTTCTGCGTGGACTAGTGGTGTGGGCCTCTTGGCCTAGTTGTCGACCGGTCGGGCTCGGGCCTTTTGTAATCCTTTGACCTTAGCGGCAGGAGCCGGTTTCTCTCGGACGTTTCAGCCACAGACTCAGTCGGCCTTCGTGCTGAGGTGGAGGGATGACCGTTGGCTGTGGCTGCAACGATGGTCTTGATCTTGTCTAGTATTGGAGTCACATCGGGGGGCGCCGTCTCGATGACATTGTCCAGGAGTGTGAGGGCAGCAATAGCGTTCTACTGTGGCGTCTAGAAGATGTTGGTGTTGCGGACTCGCGTTTGAAGAATAGCTTCTTGAGCGGATCGTCCGGCTGCCCTTAGATCCTACTTTTTTCTGTCGGCTTCTTCTTTGCATTTCTTCTCCTCTTCCGCCAGCTTGCGCTCTTGCTCGATCCTGGCTCGCTCTTCTTCTGCAAGCCTGCGGGCCATGCCTGAGTTGGACTCGGCCACCTCAGCCATGAGGACATCAAAGCACTTCGGCTCGTAGTCCTTGTTGCAGTCAGAGTCGTCGGCTTCGTCCGAGAGGATGTCATAGAGGTCATCAAAGCCTGTGGAGCTGAGATACTCGTTGAGCTCCGAGGATGAGCATGAGCCGAATGGCTGGAGGATGACGGCGATCTCCCTCGATCCTGGGTTGCTCGGATCTGGATCGTTCTAGTCCGAGTCAGAGCTTGAGGACGTGGACTCCTCCGAGTGGGTCGACCTCGACTAGGGGGAGAGGAGCTTGCCGTAGATCTCAGCGGCGTTTGGTAGTCCAAACGGCGCCGAGATGTCTTCTTCCGAGTAGATCGTCTCTGTTGGGAAGACGAGAAGGTCGGTGCAGATTTCGGCGACGTTCGGTAGTCCGAACGGTGCCGAGTGAATTCCTTCGTCGGAGAGGGTGAACTGCATCTTGGACTCCAAGATGTCGTCGAAGATCTTGGTGCTGTTCGGGAGCCCGAACGGCGCCGAGTGGGTCTCTCCTTCTGACTGGTTCGAATCCAAGTCGAAGGAGGAGAATTTATCGAAGTCGTTGGCGGCGAAGTCGTCGAATCCTGAAGAAGATCCCATCACACTTGTCGGCGAGACCGTTGAAGAAGTCTTGACGCGTGGGCCCCTACCTGGCGCACCAACTGTCGAGACTTGGTTTCGGCAATAGAATTTCTGGGGTGCAGTCAAGATCGCCAAGCTCGATGGGTTAGATGAAAAGCAGAGTTTAGACAGGTTCAGGCCCTCTCGTGAGGTAATACCTTACTCCTGTTTTGGGGATTCAATCCGCCGAGTGTCTTTATTGATCTCGTGATCTAAGGCTGAAAGCTAAAGGCTCATAAAGCATATGATATCCCTGAAGGGACGCCCCTTACCCCCCTTATATAGTCTTGGGAGGCGGGTTTACAAATCGGAAACCCTATCTTACTCTAAGTCGGTTTTCTCAATCTTATCAAACCGTGACTATGAGCCGTTGCCTTATCTCAATCGGCAACATAACACCAAAGTCATATTTGGTTTACGTATCTGATAGGTACAATCTATCTCTATCTTGATCGGATAAACTTGCCATATGATACCCGATTGTCATAATCTCCACATTTGCCATATAGATACCAAAGTCATCTTTCTTTCTTCTTCTCTCTTTCGAACCTTTGTCCTCGTTTTCGTTGCTTTTCTATTGTCTGTGTTTCCACCACCAATTCATATATGTTTTCTTCCGTTTGATTTCATCGAGTATGACGGGATAAGATGCTAGTTGGCCTAAAGAACATCGAGACACTGTTTTCTTAGACTAATTTGTTTGCGATGTGATCTATAAGCCTTAGTCTTTTTCTAAAAAAAATAATATGTTCACTTGTTTATTACGTGTTACTAGATGACTATAATTAAAAAAATACTATACATATTGTATTGTTGTTACAACGTTAAGTCAATAGACTATACGGTCAAAAAAATCAGTAGGCTATATCAGGGTTTACGATTTTGAAGGCCTACCGTACCACCCTTACATGGTAAGGCTTCGCATGAAAACCACGTCCAAATGAACCGTGATAGAATTTAAATTTAAACCAAATTCAAATCAGTGTCGTGTCGTGGTTTTCGCTCAAACCGCGTGAAAACCACGCCACATACCGCGGTTTTCGTGCGGTTTAAAGCGGAATTTATTTTTGTGACGTGTTAAAAATTTTGAAAAAATCTAAAATTATTGATAATATATTTTTGTGATAAAATATTTTTTTATTTTTTTAATTCACACAAAATTATTCAAACGAAACCGCGAGAATGTCGTTTCGCACCCGTGCAATACGCGCGAAAATCATAAAAACCACGACGGTTTTTGCCGTATTGCAAGCCCTAATCTATATTGCATGGCTTTGACGTCTATTACATATTACAACTTATTTGGCAACTCATTACTGGAGAATCCCACAACTATCCCAATTTATAACCTTTTTTGTCCCGGTTTACAAACTGGGACTACGAAAGCGGGACTAAAGATGCTTTCTTTAGTCCCGGGTAAAATAACCGGGACCAAAAATAAATCTTTAATCCCAATTGATGTTACCAACCAGGACTAAAGAACACAACACCCTAACAACATCCCAAACCCATTTTTTATTTTTTTCATTGTTTTTTCCCAAATCAAAATCACATACCAAATATCCCAAAATCTTCTACACATCACAAAATCACATCACAAAATATCACAAATTCACATATACATCACAAAATTCATAAAACATCACAGATTCAAATATACCTCACAAAATTTACAAAACATCACAGATTCACAAAATCACATACATCACAAAATTTTTTAAAAAAAATTTCACAACAGGCCGCCCGAGGGGAGGCCGCCACCCGTCGCGTGCCCGCACCAGATCTGGCCGCCGCCGCCCGCACGGATCCGGCCGTCTCCAACCCGGATCCGATGGCCGCCTCCGCCCGGATCAGCCGCCACCGCCCACACGGATCCGGCCGCCGCCTCCACCCGGATACGTCCGTCGCCCCCGCCGCGCGGCTGTGGCGCATCCCGCCGCGCGGCGGCTGCCGCGGCCGCGGCCGCCGCATCCGCGCCGCCGCTACGAGAGGTGGAGGAGGAGGCGCCACCCCGCCCGCCCGCCCGCGGCCACCGGCTCCGCGAGCGCGGCTGCGCGAGTGTGGACCCCGTTTTGGAACGGGAATCTTTCGTGTTCATAGTACCATTTCCACTGGATCGAGTAGTTTGGTACCCACGAAATACAGTACTGAATAATTAGGTGCAATGCACGAATAGTCTTACATAGAAATTATTACAATAATAGGCCCGAAGGCAATATCCAACATATAGGACCTCATAGTCCAGATACAATCAAAAGTAGAAGTTAGGTAAGGCAGCGGAATGAAGGCAGCGGCTTCTCGATTGCCACAGGCAACGACCGAAGATTAAGACCTAGTAGGCACCATCGTCTTCTCCGTCCTCCTGGTAGTAGACATAAGGATCTTCCAAGTCTTCATTTCCACCATCTGAAGGTTTGTGCGTATAGCAAGGGTGAGTACCAACCGTACTCAGCAAGCCAACACGGAAGTGATGCACATGATAGGGTCTTCAAAGGATGGCTGGGGTTCTTTTGCATAAAGCCAATTTTCACAAATCTTTTCACAAGCCTAGCAGCTAGCCAAGTCAAGTTTTAGATTCAGAGTATATTAAATCGGTGACGGTTCTGTCTGTCATCCATCGTGATACCAAGGATGGTTTCCCGTCTTCGGTGCGTCATGGTTTTCTGGGGAGTCTACCTCTTCTCGCAGGTCGAGAAGCTGAGTCCACCAGCATAGAAAATCATTATGCATACCAACCCATCATTTTAAAATTTATAAGTCTAGCCAAGCGAAAGTCTTGTCACGATGCTCTATATCCACGAGCACGGCTATTCAAATAGATTGACTCATTCACACTACAGTGGATATACACTTTACTCGTACTCCGCGACTGCCCAACAAATGAGCCTACGTCCCAACACATGAGACGGTCACGGCAAAGCCTTTCAATAACCTCACTTTGGCAGTACCTGCTCCATGAACTTAAGCTCTTATGCACTCTAGCTGTCATTTCCTAGCAGTGAGAGGAGTTCTGGTGCTCCCGAGATAAGGGAAAACTTCATTCTTCAAGTTATAAATAAATTTTGATTTTCAATCATCCATTCCCAATCTCATCTCATACATAAAAACCACTATGCAGGGGCACTGCCTCCGCTTGGCTATTTACTCCGCTAGGTCTATACCCATTCGAGAAGTACGGTTGTACTGGCTCGTTTCCCGGCTATCTCATGGCTCGGTCCTTAATTGACCAGGGACGGTACTAGCCTTTCCCGGAATCCACCCAAATTCATCCATCCACCCCAGTCTAAAAACGTTGGTTTTATTTTTTTTGTTTTTCCATCAAAACCATTTTCGTCATGTTCAAGCAATGTGGCGCTCATGTCTCCACATGTCGTAGCTCAACTACCTTCCCTAAGGTAGTTGCCCAAGCATAAAGCTCTTTATAAAATCATGAGTATGCATGAATCTAAGAATAGCATGGCTAAGCATTTTACCGAAGATATTCTCCGGCTGTATGTATCACATCGAGGGTTACAAGGAATAATTCTAAAGGTAATCAATAACAAGGCATGTCATAACAAGTATAGGTAATTCTTTGTGTATAGCATGCATATTTGAAGTTTAAAACAACATCATTTCGCAATTGGGATCAATATGTTCAAAGAGTGTGATGACTTGTCTTGCTCGCACACTTGTTGGTTGGGGTCTTCCGCGCACTCAACGCCTTCCTCGGACGCTAATCATATGTGCGAGAAACCAAATTTATATTCGATTAGAATTCAAATAGAATCGAGTAAGATCCAAAAGAAAACCAAGTAAATCGCAATAGCGGCTCCTAACACTAGGCTATGACTTTACGCGAACCTAGGCTCGAGTTTCGGCGAAATTCGAGTTAGAGCGAAAGAGTTGAAGTTTTGTATTGGACCCAATTTAATTAAGTATGAGCTGATATTTATTTTAATTTAATATGTTTAAAGCTTGAGAAATATTAGAGTTGATGATTCAATTAGTAAAAATGAAGTGGTTATCTTTCAATTTTGTCAAAATATCCACCGGGTCGAGAAGCCCTAGGGTTTATAGTAATTGAAATCGAAATTAATTGGTGTCGCGGTCTTCCGAAAATCGGTTGGGAAGGATTTAACATAAAACATATATGTAGAGGTAGTTTATAATTCTTTGAAAAGATTCTAGTTTTATGAATATAACCTAAATGAATGAATGGGCCTCTCGAAGATATATAAACATTTTGAAAATTTATTGAATTAAAAGTTCGAAGTTTAAGTAAATATAAATTTCATAATTATTTGCAATGTAATTTAAAAGTAAATAAATAAAATCTTCTAAAAGATGCAAAACCTTTGTGAGTAGAGTTTTTAGAAGAGTTAAAAGGAATTAAATATTTTCTAGGATTTTTTAAAAAACTCCTATTGGTTTTAAACTCCTCAAAAGAAAAGAAAATTCTTCAAAAATTTTGCACCTGGGAATCGAACCCACGACCTTCGGCTTCATGTGGCTCGGCTCCAGCCCGCTACGCTACCGAGCCGATCTCGTTTTCCTACCACGCTCTCTTTCTTTTCTTTCTTCTTTCCTCCTTCTTCTTCTTCGCGAGGCCGACGGCCATGGCACACCCGAACGACGGCGAGGGGAAATCGGAGCGCGGCGTCCGAAGCAGGGGAGGCACGGCGGGCTCATCGCCGGCGAACTCCGGTGGCTAATCGGCTCAGAAAACATGGGGGAAACAAAGTTTATAGCACGGAGATCGTGGAAGTACCTTCAATTTGGGAAGAACTCGACCGAGGGCAACGAATTTTGGATTTTTGCTCCGGGCGGCCGGCGCTAGGGTTCTTCCGACCGGGCTCGATCTTTTGCGAAATTCTCAGCGCATAGGCTATGGCGGTGGGGACTTTTGAGGGGTTTTACGAGGGAAAGATGGCGATCAAGATTGGTGTATAGAGTTTGTGCTATCGAGGTCTATTTATATTGATTTCGCGGTGAGACCACGGTTGCGGTGCGGGGCACGGCTCAGCCAGATCGTCGCGTGCGTCACGGGCGTGGCGCGCGCGTGGCCGACGTTGGCGAGGCGTGGGAACAGGACGGTGACGACGGCGGCATGGGCACAGGGAGGTGTAGCTGACACGCGGAGAGGGGGCCTGGGGTGAAGGGTGACGCGTGGGCGCGAGGGCCGAGGGACCGGGCGCGGGTACGGCGCGTGGCGGCGCTGCGGGCGGGGTCCGGCGCGGGCACGGCGCAGGCACAGTGCGGCGACGTGGCGAGCGGCGACTTCGGCGAGCGCGTGCGCGCGTGGGCGTCGTGGCGAGGACACGACGTGGACTGTGCAAGCGCTGGGGCTGACGCGAGCGGTATGGGCGCGCGGTACGGCGTGGACTTCGGCGTCGGCGGGACGGCGAGGCCGTTTCGGCGTACACCGTGCATGACCGAGCCGGGGACCACAGGAACACGCGTGCACACGTCCCAGGTACGGCGTGGCAGGGTGGGCTGCACATGGCACGCAGGGACACAATCGATTGACCGGTCGAACACTTGCTAAGGTAATGAATAGTGTACTTTCCCAATTATCCCGATTTAATTTCCCAATTCTATTTCCTTTCACCCTAAAAATTCAAAATAAATTCTAATATTCCCAATATAGTTTTGAAATTATATTTTCAAATTGTTCCCCACTTTATTATTTTTTTCAAAATAAATTTTTCATATTTATTTTATTTCTTCTTTTAAATTCAATGAATTAGGGTCCTTAATTAAAATAAGTTTCTAAATTCATATTTCCTTTTCAAAAATATTTTTATCATCCAAATCCCAAATATTTATTATTTTTCTCCACCAATTAGGGTTTAAACCAAAATATATTCTTTTCAAAGAATCTTTGGTAAATCCACAAAAATTTATATTTACCCTTCTCCAAGTATATATTTTGAATTATTTCTCCCAGCTGGGATCCCAAAGCTTAGGGTTTTTATCCAACTTCACATCAAAGCAATTCAAAAGAACTCTTACGCAACGAGCTTGGCAAATAAGAACGATAGACACGATCAAGAAGCAACAAGCAAAAATTTTTGTAAGTTTCGATTTTTAATTCCTGGTTTCAAATTCTCCGATTTTCAGGGTGTTACACGCAGCCCGCTGCCTCCAGCCCCCTTGGTCGCGCCACACGCCCGTCCACCCGGCTAGAGGAGAGATGGAGAGGGAGAGATGGGGGAGAGGAGAGAGCTGAGGGGGAGAGGGAGAGAGATGGGGAGAGGAGTTCTCGGATCGATCGAGAGCCCAGGTTAGAGTCATGATAAAGACTTAGTGCACGCACCGAGGAGATGATAACCATTTTTCGTCGCGGTTGATAAAAAGAACCAGGACGAATGTTGATTTTTAGTTCCGGTTAGTAACATCAATCGGGACTAAAAATAGTAGGAATCTCGTACGAGCTGTAGATTTTTTTAAACCGAGACTAAAAATAAACTGTTGTCCGTTGATCTTACCAATCGAGATTAAAAATTTAACCGGAACTAAAAGTATTTTTAGTCTCAGATACAACTCTAATTGGACTATTATAGATTTTGACGCTTCTAACCGGAATTATTGTGGATTTTGACGCTTCAATCAAAAGATGTCTTCGTAGTGACTCTTAGTGCTCTCAGCTTGCTACGCGACGCATCTCTACTCTGTAGCTGCTGCTGCCGCCGATCGATCGAGTACGTTGTGTGATGTCTCCGGGACTGGAGCTCATCAGTTGCCTCCGGCACCAAACTCCGTCCGGCGACAGTGCTGTTGCTTGGTTCCTTCTGTGTACAAGTACATACGATGTCCCCTCCTCTTCCATGTCCAGGGACCAGAGGCCACCAGGGCGGATGGAGAAAGGGCGAAAACGGTAATGGAAATTTCCGACCGACCGAGCAATGTTCGTTTCCGATTTTCTACTGATCGAACCATATAAAAATGATAATTGACCATAATAAAAATAAAAATGATAAAAATATGAAAATAAAAATAAAAATGGTTTTGTTGTTGTATCGATTGTTTCCATAATTACTGTATTTTTGTGAAAATTATCGTTTTTTAAATATTTAATTACTGTATTTTTAAATATGTCGATATTTATAGGGTTTGTCTCTAATTGACTCACGGACTCACAGTTTAGAGACTTATTGTCTTTTTAATCAAATTCCTAACTTGAGTGCATGGCTAAAATAGATGTTAATTTATACGTATAAGCTTTCAAGTTATTTTTATATATTACATAGTTATACAAAATTAAATATATACTTTTTAGTTTAATGTTTTTATTTAATGTTTTTATTTGTTATCGATTTCCGATCTGTACCGATGTATTTTCTGTATTGTTTTGTGATATTTTAGATATTATTTTTGTTGTTGACTATTGTTTTCAATATTATTTTTAGAATAATATGGATTGTTTCCAATCGTTTTCATCCTAGATGGAGACATGTGAATTGAGCGCTTTTAATTTCCGAGTCGTTTCTGATGATCTTTTACCTGACCTGTATACAGTAAACCGCGGTTATCAATCTTATCAAAGATACTGACGGTAAAAGTCGGTTTTACAATCCTATCAATCTTATCAAGTCGGTTTGAATTGAGAAACCGTGCAGTAAACCGGCTAAGCAAAGTACGGGAAAGGTTCAAGATATATCGGTAAAATTTGTACGGATCTCACCGGTTTTCGTCGATTACGAGCTAATCGGCAGGACTGTTGGGAATCGATAGGTATTCTGTCTCCAGCAGCTTTGCTTTCGCGGTTTCGCGTCCAGAAACGCGGGGTGCACGGCTTGAAAACGGGGCTCCTCTCCGTGGAACAATTCTGCTCGTACAGGTTACTTAGCCGAGAAGCACAAAGATGACGACCAGCAGGAAGAGCACGCGGTACTAATTCTGGACGAGACACGACTGATGACACCAGCCATGACCAGGATTCGTCACATGAACATCGATGGCGATTTGATTGGAATCAGTTTTTGGTAGCCCGTGCCTTTCAGTGCCATGAACACAAACAACAATGCCATCAGCATGTGCGAGCATAGCATAGCACGGCACGGCAACTCTCAGGGACCAAATTTAATACTGCCAGTATACAGGCTTCGACGACCCTACTACCATACCAGGGACCATATATGGCTTTCTTTCTGCCTCATATTCAGAAACTTCTCTGCATTATTATTATTCCAGTTCAGAGTTTGATCGTCTTTGTTCCGGACCATTCACCGGTGAGGCGAGACATTTCACGCGCCGTCGTGAACGGCACTTCGATCAAGCTGCCTTTGACCTCAGCTGCTATTATTGAACCAGCGACGGCTCAACGTGCCATTGCTAAACATCTATGGAATATGGACTCATTTCGTGATTAACTTAACCTTTGTGTCAATAACGAGACAGAGCAACCGTCTCTGTAAATAAAAGAGGAAGAGATTTACATGTTTAATCGTTTGGCCTGTAAATGGTAAATAGTAAAACAATTTATTTGTAAAAAATAATAATTTATAAGTGAAATTTTTATATATGTGTTATACGCGCTTTAAAAAGCCAATGTTAGAAAATAAATCACGATTAAAATATTTTATAATCAATTTTAAAACTAAAAATTAAAAATTAGATTTTGGTTGTGGTTGATAAACAAAAGGTAAAAAGGTAAGTGATTGTGTTGTCATTACGCACGTGGCGAGTTCTAACAGGCCAATGCATCCCGTCAAGCTAGAAAGAACTCTTGTCCTGTTAGCTGTTCTGTTCGACGATTTGTTTACAAAACCAAGTTGGGCAGTGGAATTTCTTATGGGATTCTTGATTACGTGAGCCAGCTCGAGCTTGATTAGTGCGCGTATAACAGCTAGCTTGTTCTGCATTGCACTTACCAACCACGCTGTCTCCCGTTGCATGCGGCCATGGCGATGAAGGCGCCGGCGTCGTCCGACTCCTACCTCCTCCTCGTCCCGCTCGCACTGCTCCTCCTCGCCGCCGTCGTCTTCCTGCTCCCGTCTCTCAACGGCGCGCGCGTCGGCTCCGATGGCCTCGGTGTCCTCTGCGCCCGCCGCAGCGCCGGCGCCCAGGATTACACCGTCGCAAGCGTCGCGGCGGAGGCGGCGACGGCGAAGGAGGAGGAGGAGGAGAAGCCCGAGCTGAGCCTGCTTGTCGGCGTCCTGACGATGCCGAAGCGGTACGAGCGTCGCGACATCGTGCGGCTCGCGTACGCGCTGCAGCCCGCCGCGGCGCGGGCGCGGGTGGACGTCCGGTTCGTGTTCTGCCGCGTGACCGACCCGGTGGACGAACAGCTGGTGACGCTGGAGGCCATGCGCCACGGCGACATCGTGGTGCTCGACGGCTGCGAGGAGAACATGAACCACGGCAAGACGCACGCGTACCTCTCCTCCGTGCCGCGGCTGTTCGCGTCGGCGCCGTACGACTACGTCATGAAGACCGACGACGACACGTACCTCCGCGTGGCGGCGCTCGCCGACGAGCTCCGCGGCAAGCCCCGCGACGACGTCTACCTGGGATACGGCTACGCCATGGGCGGGCAGCCGATGCCGTTCATGCACGGCATGGGGTACGTCGTGTCCTGGGACGTCGCGCGGTGGGTGTCGACGGCGGAGGAGATCCTGGCGCGCAACGACACGGAGGGGCCCGAGGACCTCATGGTCGGGAAATGGCTCAACCTCGCCGGCCGCGGCCGGAACCGGTACGACCTCAAGCCGCGGATGTACGACCTCAGCTGGGACATGGACAACTTCCGGCCGGACACCGTCGCCGTGCACATGCTCAAGGACAACCGCCGGTGGGCGGCGGCGTTCAGCTACTTCAACGTCACCGCGGGGATCAAGCTGCACCACCTCTCTCCATGATCGATCACCTCTTCGATGATCCATAATTGTTTTTTTGGTTAATTTCTCCCCGCTGTTTGATTAATTCCTGCTAACTAATCGTTGGACGCGTTCTTTAACGAGTTTATTCGATTCGTGCATTGGTTGTGCGGTGCACGAACGGATTATCGACGCCGCGAGAGCCTCGGTTTGACTCGCTCAAATTCGCTTTCGGCTGCTCGATTTGTTGATGATCACCGGGTGGTCCTGTTCGTCGTTGATCGCGTCGGACAACGATAGGTGTGTTGGTAATTGGTTGATTGATGAGAAACAAACAGCACGGCGTGTCCGCGTGTGAAGGAAATTAAAGCATTCAAGAGGGGGGCCTGCGTCCGATGGATATGATAACTCAAAGTTTGTATCCATCTTCTTCATATGATTAGGGTTGATGCAAGTGGTCCGCAGGGGTGGTGTAATACAGTAAGTAGTAGATTCCTTTCAAAAAAAAAGTAAGTAGTAGACATGCAGCCTCCAGAATGGAATGTGTTGGCTCTGCTTGTTAACTCAATAATTTGCTTGTAATCCTCTTGCAAAATGTAAGTTGTTACCTCATTATGGATTAAAAATGAAAATTCAAAAGGTTGCATATTTCATATATTGCCTTGACAATTTTGTCGATTTCCTATGTTGCTTTTGATGGTCTCACTCAAAAGCGGTTTTCAATAGGCAAAAGAAAACTGCATAAAAACAGTTGAAGATGTACTTAACCTTGACTGGAGCAATGTCCGTTGCATTCTCAAGCATTAAACCTGTATGTCAAAATCTACGATCTTTATGAGAAATTTTATCATCCTTGAGAAATACCAGTACCACCTGTTACCAACCAAATCCGACCGTCGATTTCCTAGGGGCAAGATAGGGATCGGAAAAATAACCCGATCCAGGTCTGGCCTAGCGCCCTATCGCCATCCTGTTCCCAATGCCTTCCATCCATACCTCCGCAATCTCTCGTCGCTCCTCCTCGTCCTCTCGGTTTGGCGGCGATGGTGACGAGGTTTTGCTCCGGCGGTCTGGAGTATTTGCATCGGAGAGTCCCCCATAGACGCATCACGTTTCCCCCTCATTTGCTCCCTTCGGATCCATGGGATACATAGGCTTTACCCCTCCCTGGTCCTTTCGTTCTGGAGTATTTGAAAATAATTTTGCTTTGGACGAGGGAAAAACTCAGACCGGGACTCTCGTCCATCGCCATGGACGGACCTCTGCGACCTGCAACTACAATACATAATTCACATACACTTACTATCAAGTTCTGGCCTTCTGGCCAAAGGAAGAAAGAATCGGTAGTTCAGGTTCAGGGGACAACGCAACCATGCTGGGAGGGCAAGGGAGACGGACAAATGGAGCTCGGTCTCAGTGGCGCTGAGCACCTGCATGCTGTGGTTGGTGAGGAAGCAGCATCGCTACAGCCGGGAGGTCGACACATTCCCTCCGCTAAAGCTCGTCGTCGTGTCCGCTCGGGGAGGCCTCCCGCTGATGCACCTTGCGCAGATTTGGCGCCCCCAACCTTGACGGCGGTCGGATCTGGCCGCGGGAATGGCCATAGTGGAGGCGCTAGGGATGGGGGACGACCATGAGGAGGAGCGGATGAGACGGCGGCCTACGGTGTCGGCGCTCAAGCGGGAGCGGAGGAGGCGGCAGCCGAGCGCACGACGGACGGAGGGAGTCGGTGAGGTCACTAGATCGGGAGAAATTGTTGATGCGAAATTACAATCCTACCCTCCCACCTGATAATGAAATCGATACCTGCTCTCTGTGGGAACTGGGAACGCGGGCCGGGCAATACCGATCCTTTGTAGCTGTTCGATCGCGCGAAATGGACGGATTGTGAAAAGACTCTTATCTTTATACATTTGGCATTTTGGTTCCTAAGGTGTCATAATTAAGAGCCTAGGTGAGCAATTTGTTGCCTCGAGATAGATGGGCACTTGTGTTGTTACGGTGCTTGAGAAGACGCTTGAAGGTTTGTATTCTTGCTTTTAAATATATAATACAATTGAATATAGATATGACATTCGATCATTCATTTTTTAATAAATTTTTAATAATAAATAAATCATAATAAAATAAATAATAATTATTTTTTAATAAAATAAATAGTCAAGTATTATATCTAACAATAAACAATGTTATATTATTAGAAAATATAATTTAATCATAGCTAAAATAGACATGGACATACTTATATTCAGTTGTACTCTGAGAAAAGACGAGAATAAGTTGGTTTCACTGTATGAGTCTGACCGACTTTGCCATATCCCAAGTTTATCTTTACAAAATAGATAGAAAAGGTCAACACTATATCTGCTAGAATTCTTATGTTGCAGTACTAAGAATTCTTATGTTGAATTACTCAAAGCCCTGCATTAGCCAATTAACCCCCAACGTTTTGAGGTTGCACGGAGTCGATTTTTCACTCAAGAAATTAACTCACGTTCTCAAAGGCGATCATATAGGCAAAAGCATCCGCAAGAATTGTCAGCTTCCCTGTCTATGAATCTACCATCATTGTATACGTTGGTGAGATCTCGGTTTCGATCGTACTCCAGCCAAGGCATCAGGCATGTCATGAACAGTTGAACACCAGGCATATCTATCAAGCAAGTGGTAGTAGCTGACAAGTTTGCCAGTTCCCAGCGACCTTCTGTTCCAGCCGCCCCCGAACTCGAAACGAGCACGCCAAGTCGCCAATGCATGCTGGGCCTGGGATGCCTGCCTCGAATCTGCATGAATGATTGTTCACTGTACTTGTTATTTAATTCAAATCCCTTCGAATTTTTTATGTACCCCTGAGCTGTCCTTCCATACATAGCACGAGGCCGTCCATGGCGATAATAAAAACTAGAGCTCTGGAGGGCGGCATCCCAGCCGTCTGCCACCTACCATGGCGTTGGCCGTTGAAACAATCCTGTCATGTGGCACGAGACAACCCAAATTATCCAGTAAACTTATCGAGCAAGGTTCCCTTGTCGCCGTTGATGACGGCAGCCTCGACGACGATCGATCGATCCCGTGTCGCGTACTCGCGTGGTGATGCCACATTGCGATTGCCACGACGACTTCTTCCGCGAAGAACAGTTCGTTCCACCGACGCTTTTGACACGAGAGAGAAATGCGTACTGAAATAGTCCCACCTCGGCAAACCAGTACGCGTTCGCCCCGGGTTATAACCCGAGTACGGCTATAACTCGACTACGCGCGGGCCAGGAGCGAGCGAGGGGCACGTGCATTCCCTCGCTCTTGTTGCAGCGGTCGCGTGCTTTTACGATGAAGACCGCTTCGTCGTCGTCGCACGCGTTCCCGGCCACCGCCTCGCTCTGCACCCCGTATCTCCTGCTGGTGCCGCTCGGCCTCCTCGCAGTGGTGCTCGTCGTCCCCAGCCTCGGCTCCTCCCACGTCCGCTCCGACGGCCTCGGCGTGCTCTGCCGCGACGGCCCCTCCGCCGCCGACGGCTACCTTGTCACGCCGGGTGGGGGAGATGTTGCTGCTGAGACGAAGGCCGTCGTGCGGCCGGAGCTCCGGCTGCTGGTGGGGGTGCTAACGACGCCGAAGCGGTACGAGCGTCGCAACATCGTGCGTCTGGCGTACGCGCTGCAGCCGGCGGTGCCCCCCGGCGTCGCGCAGGTGGACGTCCGCTTCGTGTTCTGCTCCGTCACCGACCCGGTGGATGCGCAGCTTGTGGCGCTGGAGGCCGCGCAGCACGGCGACATCCTGGTGCTCAACTGCACCGAGAACATGAATGATGGCAAGACGCACGAGTACCTCTCCTCCGTGCCACGGATGTTCGCGTCGTCGCCCTACGACTATATGATGAAGACCGACGACGACACGTACCTCCGCGTGGCCGCGCTGGTCGACGAGCTCCGGCACAAGCCCCGCGACGACGTCTACCTCGGCTACGGCTTCGCCGTCGGCGACGACCCGATGCAGTTCATGCACGGGATGGGCTACGTCGTGTCCTGGGACGTCGCCACCTGGGTGTCAACCAACGAGGACATCCTGCGGTACAACGACACGCACGGACCGGAGGACCTCCTCGTCGGCAAGTGGCTCAACATCGGCCGCCGGGGCAAGAACCGGTACAGCCTCAGGCCGCGGATGTACGACCTCAACTGGGACATGGACAACTTCCGGCCGGACACCGTCGTCGTGCATATGCTCAAGGACAACCGCCGGTGGGCGGCGGCGTTCAGGTACTTCAACGTCACCGCCGGGCTCCAGCCATCCAACCTGCACCACTTGCCATGATCGATCAATTTTGTTTTTGTATATTCTTACTGTTTTTTTCTTAATGTTGTTGAGGCGACGTTGGTTGATTCCGACATGGTAGCGTACGCCATTCACATTCTTTCTCTGGAATTTGTTATTAGCAGTTGGTTACATTATCTGATTGCGAGCTGACAGCGTGGCTGAGCCAAAGCAAATTAATAGTACAATCATTGTCACGCAATTTGCTTCTCTAGATGATTTCACTGCGTCAGCTAATTCCACTTCTTCGCGATAGCTAAATTTAAAGCTTTCAAATTTCTAAGACGCAAATTCAAATTTTGACGAACTATTCTGGTTTGATTTAAACACGTCCTATAAGCTTTTGGGACGTACTTAGGAGTTGTTCGGTTACTAGGGATTAAATCGGGTGGTTTGGTTTAGTACACGGAAAACATCCATTTGAAGCAAAGCTGCCTGTGGGGATTTGCTTAGCATGCTACAACATGATCATACAAAGCACATGTAAAATGTACATTTTAATGCACTCCTGTAATCAAGTGCATCTCACAAATGCAGAAGATGATGAAATTTGAAAAAGGGCTGCAGCAAAAATAAAGTAAAATTTGAAGCGAGAGCGGTCGTCACATTATAACATAATGTTAGGACTCAAAAGACACGAAACATGACATTCAAAATGTAACATACAGTTCAGTTGTTTTTTTAGCATCAACAGAAGTAACCAGCTAAAAACTGAACTACAAAACAAAATGCAAGTGTTTAAGGTAAGCACTAATGCCACCATGAGCTTCACTCACCTAGCTGCAATGTTCCCCATCTCTCAAAACAAAATGAAACGACATTTGATCAATTCCAAAAACAATCAGGTTTTAAGAAGATAATTCTAAATATCAAGTTTTTTTTAAAAAAAAGAGGGACTTTCTAAACACTTAGTATTTTTTTACAAGTTACAATATAGGAAGCAGCACAACCATGGTGGATTGATCAGGGTATCAGGTGTAGGAGTGGGCAAAATACCCGTACTCGAAGCCCGAACCCGAAAAAACCCGAACCCAAATCCGAACTACCCGAAACCCAAAACCCGAACACTGATATCGGGTAGATAACTTGAAAACCCGATATTATTTCGGGTTAATCGGGTTGCAACTTATGGTACCCGATAACCCGAACAACCCGTGCGCCCGTCGCCCGCAACCCGTTACCCCGTGCGCTCGCCCATAACCCTAACCCTAACCCTACCCTCCAGCACGCCGCCGTCGCCCGCCGCTCGCGCACCTAGCCGTCGCCACTCGTTGTCGCTGCAAGCCTTCGCCGCTCTTCGCTCGCCGTCTGCTGCTCGCCGCTTGCCCCTAGCCGTCGTTGCTCGCTCATGCCGCCGCCGCGCCTCGCGCCGCGCCGCCGCGCCGCGCCGCGTCGCCGTCGCTCGCCGCACGCGCCGCCGCGCCGCCGCTGGCCGCGCCGCGCGCCGCTTGGTCACTCGCCCATCGCGCGGTGCCGCTCGCCCTCACGCGACGCTCGGTAACCCGAAATCGGAACCCGAAAACCCGAACCCGAAATTTCGGGTAGATAGGTGATCGGGTAATATTTGGTATCAGTTTTGAAAACCCGAAATTTTAAAACCCGAACTACCCGACCCGAATTTTCGAGTATACCCGAACGCCCATCCTAATCGGTGACCAAGGAAAATAATTTCCACATGCAGATAGTACTAGAGCTAAAACTTGGCATTTTCAACTAAACAATGACAAGGTAAAAAGTAAAATAATGCTAGAAGAGTAGAGGTACCTGCTAAGCTAAACTAAAAAGAAATTCAGAATAAGTATTTTTTTATTCAAAAACTCCATGGTGTAAGACATGCCTTTTCAGTCAATGAAATTGCAGATGCAATGCTACCAGATGTTGTTGCTGCCACTGCTGTTGTAAAATGCAATCAATTATTTAACTCCAGGAGTTGTTTCCCTAAAAGTATTGTCAAAAAATCTGGTCACAGTCAGAAATTTTTCGAGAATGCCAACACACAACATCCTGGTATTCTCCCTTAAAATAATGAAAAACAAACAGCTTCCACTCAGAAACTCATTGCCATTAATCTACAAATTAATTCAATGTTTTAATATACAAACTGCTCATATTTCAACTGATCTTTAAACATCCTATTAATAGAACTATGTAATCACCAACGACATTTTTGCATCAAAAATAAGCAGAAAGGCAAATAATTTATCATTATGGGCCAGGCCTCTACCAAAGTTTGATGAAATGAGAAAGGAGATAATTTAACTATAAACGAATGCACAGTATGGACCTGCTTCTCTGACAATATTCAGGAAGTAAAACGATTGGCTGCAGAGATGAACGGTTAAAAACAGTAAGGAAGAAAGACAATATTCTACAATTCTCTGTGAATGTAACACTAGCATGCCCATTGTCTATCATGCATGCTATGATGCTCAATTGAGGAAGTAATATCGATCACGAAAATATTTTTCTTGAAACAAGAGCGAGATAGAGAGATATCAACAGGCAATTGACATAAGCCAACGTATACAGTTGAACATGTCAGGTTGAGGAACAAATTAACAAGTTAGGTTGAGGCCCAACATTGCTGTGTAAATTTGAAGTTACAGCAGAAAAAGAAGGAATTCTTATTCTGGTCAACATCTAGCAATCAACAAAGAATGTATATCTGCCTTTAACCTCAACAACAAGTCACACACGCTATAACTCTAATACTTTAGTTGTTAGGATTCAGATTACTAAAATGTTGGCAAAGCTAACAGCACTTGAAAGCTTAATAAATAGGAGTATGACAATAAGATGTCGTTAGGAGTAGCACAACAGTCCATAGTTGATATGTATCAGTTCGAACCTAATCAAATGGCATTCAAACACTGGCAAAATATTGTATCAGAATATTGTGATTATGAATCCTACTCAACGATAATCTGTTTCTGCCGAGAAACAAAAAATGTAGAATTTCTATCAGATGACAATATATGAACCCATGCCAACCTTTGAGATATGTAGTGCCAACTTAAAACATGTCAGAATATTGTATGATTGTATCAGTTAGAACCAAATCAAATGGCATTCCAACACTGGCAAAATATTGTATCAGAATATTGTGATTGTGAGTCCAGTCAAAATTAGCAATAATAGTAGAACCCAGAACTAGCAGAACCCAGTACTAGCACCCAAAACAAGAACTAGAACCCAGAACTAACATCCCTAGTGCATCACAACCATTAATCAGTAGCATCACCTTGCAACAGAACACTCGAGATTAGAGAAGAGGAAGTGGAAGAGAGGAGTCCAAGTTGCAGTAGAAGTAGAGGCCAGAGAACTTTCTTTGAGTAGTTACCTCGCGGGAGTTGGTCGGCGGATGCATCTTGGGTTGAGGAGGCTGGAGGCTAGGGTTAGCTTGGGGGCAGAGTCGTAAGGAGCCAAGAAACCGATTCAGGCCACCGGAGGAGAGAGGCGTCGTCCTTGTCAGAGCGCAACGCCGCCGCCCTTGCCGTCGGAGGATACAGACGACGTCCTTGCTGGAGCGCACCGCCGTCGCCTCTGGGTCACACCACCGCCGCCCTTGCCGAAGTGCACTACTACCGCCCTTGCCGCCGGAGGAGACATACGACACCCTTGCTGGAGCGTGCCACTGCTGCTGCCGTCGCCTCCGGTCACACCGAGGCCGCGACGCTCTCGAGGGTTTTTTCCACGCCTCTCGCGTCGATGATTTGTTCCCGGACCGGGGTGAGGGGGAAAGGCCGGGATGGGCCGGGGTAGAATCCAAACTGGGCTTAACCGAACACACACTTTCTTGTAGGCCGGGATTTAATCCGCATCGGGCTGATCCACGGGGATTGAGGCCCAATCCGGTCGTTCCTGGGCCAACCGAACAAGGCCTTAGTGGGCGTCAACAAGCTTAGCAGTATGGCTGTGAAGACACCCGTGGTGAACAACTAAACACACAATTTTGTCGTCCTGTAGGTTTCCTGTCACATGTCGCCGGTTTTTTTAAAAAAAATCTTCAAGCAGTGCTCTTTATTAACTGATTGGTTCAGTGATATCACAAACCACACAAGTACTTGCAAAATCAGGGAGGGGGTCCATTCAGAAAGCAGATCTAAGCACAATACCCGGGTCCCAACTCCTTTCCACTTCGCCTAAGTTATGAGCACGACAATTACACCACACACACCCTGCCAGACTCCAACTGAATAAGAAGCTTTATCTCTCCGAAGATGTAGCAGCCGGTAGGACCAATGGAGCCTTTCTTTTTTTGGAATAAGTCTAATTTGCCTTTTCCATCTCTTACCCTAATCAAATCATATTCCTCAACCGCAACACTGAGTGTATGTCTTCCTCAACTTCAGAAACCGATGCAAATCAACTCCTCGATAGTTTTGAAAATGGTTTCTGTGAACATGATATGTTAACTACGATTGACTTGTTGAGTCAGTAGGTGGGGCCTCGCATGTCAGTGACACATAGCAAAAATATTTGGTGGGTCCAACATGTCAGTCAAATCACCGTTCTTCTTCCCCATCACTCCCACTCTCAAAAGCAGCAGCGGCAAGATAGGTCGGATCAACCTCGACCATTGTCGTCGATCCATAGCTTGCCTAACCCAATCACCAAATCATCGCACAACGCCAACATGTCAGTAATGGCTCGCTGCTGGAGAGCCGTCATCATCTTTCTTCGTCGTCAACTGGTAGCCCCATCCAACCATCATCAACAGCAGGCCATCGTCGTCCAGTTTGTCTTTTGGCGGCCTACACGAATCGTCGGGATTCCTCGCCGTGCGTCCACTGCAAGGGTTTAGCTTCCTGCCTTGTCTGCTTCCTCCGCCTCCGCCTCACCCCACCTCCTGCGCCTTTGCGCCTTCTCCTTCTCCTCCCTCACCACCAGTTCGTGCCGCCGCAATCACCGGGCGGGGCGGCTGCTACAACAATCCACTGGACCCATCACAGCTCATCCGCGATGATCCTGTAGCCATAACCGCCTCGTTGTGGGTCTCCTTTCCTCCTTCCGCACGAAGTCAGCCACCGCGCTACGCTGCTATCGTCATTCCTCTCGCGCCTCGAGCTCTGGGTGCTCACCTACGAGAAAGTTTATGCCGCCAACGGGCTCCTACTAACCCCGCTCCTTCATCCCGACCTCCAGGCTCTCCTCCCTCCTCGCGCTTCACAACACCATCCTCAACGCCCGCTTCCGCTTCGGCAACCGCCTCGCCCCCCTTCATCCACTCTCTTCGCATCGTCGCCGCGCAGGACACCGCCACGCTCTCCAAGCGCAAGCTCCGTCCTCCTCACCATCCTTGGGCCGACCCCCTTCCAAGGCCACTTCCTAGATGCCAACCGCATCCTGGCCTTGAATCCTCCCCTTCACTCCAGTGAGCCCTCCCTTCCACCGCCAACGCTGGGCCTGACAAGCCCTCCCCTCTACCGCCGACGCCAGGCCTTGAATCTACCCGCTAGACTCAAGCTGCGGCCACGGTCCTCAAATGGGACAACTGGAGAGAGAGATAGGAGAGGAAAGAGAGAATTATATATATTTCGCTGATAGGTGGGCCCTACCTGCTGACTTAGTAAATCAACTGTAGTCAACCTGCCACGTCAATAAAAAACTGTTTTTGAAATCACCAAAGGAGTTATTTTACACCAATTTTTAAAGTTGAGGAAGACAATATATCCGATTTTATAGTTAAGAGATACGATTTGATAAGGACAACAGACAAGGGAGTCCGTTCGGATGGAAAGCTACTGGCCCAACGCGTAATGTTTCATCCCAGGCCCACCGTTTCATCTTCCGTGCGTGTGTGTTAGCTAACCCACCTAGCCCAGCTAACTCGACCGGCCCAAACCAAGCTAAACCACCAACTCCACCTCCCTTTCTAACCAGCCCAACCCGCGCTCCCAGCTATTCCCCACCGCGGGCGTACCGTACGTGACGGACCAACCGATCACGGTTCACGCGACGCGTCACCTCACGTCGTCTCGAACTCTCTCGATCAGCCGCGCGCGACGGCGGTCCGGCAAAATCAGCGGCGCGGCGTTCATCCTCGGATCCGATCACACCATGGCGGTTCATGCTCAGCAAGATGCCAAAGGCTGACCCACCCCGGCTTGGCCGGGCAAGCCGTTTTCTCTCCTGATTTTCCTCGGGGTCCCGGTCTGAAAACCACAAAAGCCTTGGAGCTCGGCTACTGCCTTTTCCAGCGTCCTGGCTAGTGTAGTGCTCCTCTGGTCATCCTCTCCCGCTCCGCTCTGCCCTGCCCTGCTCTGCCCGGGGCATGCATGCAAGCGAATCATTTCCAGCGCACAATCTCGCTTCGTGCATCGGCAGGCAGCGCAATCATGGCCGGAATTATTCGCGCGCGGGGCCCCTAGCGAATGAATCATCGATCGATGAATCAATCCATCAGCCGGCATCCCGCCGGCCGTATTGCAGGCAGTCGATCGATTCTCAGTCCCAACAATGGACGGACATGCGTCCCAATGATCCAGTGGTGGCCTTTCATGATTCTGGCATTTCTGCGGCACTGCGCAGATGCGAACAAGAGGAAAAGGAAAATGGCCAATCATTGTGTGAGTTGCGCCTCCATGCCCCTGCCGTGTCCTGAATTCCTCATGATGCACACTGTGAACGAGAGCAAACTGAGCAAGCGAGGGCTACGGCTCTGGGCTATGTGGGCTATGGCCGCGCCGGTCCTGCCACCTGCGTCGTGGCCCGGCTAGGTCTGGGTTATATGTAGTAGGGTAATGATTATACGCTTGGTTGAGCACCCAGGACCATCGATCGAGTCGAATCACTGTAGTTGCGCAAGCTGCACTACTGCCCGAGATGTGCATGAGCGTGAGCGGAGCCGTCAAGGAATGGGCCACGGCGTGGCATGCATGCACACGCACCTCGATCGGAGATTCCCACAGAATTACCAGCACAGCTCCGCTTCGGTCGGTGAATTCCGCCGATTCAGTCGCGATCGATATCTGCTACCCATGGTCAGCAGAAGACGACGACGCGAGCTAGCACGTCTTCTTCCTCGGCCACGGCCACCGCGAGCGGCCCAACGCGGCGGCTGGCAATGCAGGCGTACGGTACGGATTCGTGGCCGGGAAAGCCGCCGGCATCGCGCCGTGCAAGGGGGCCAGCCTGCCAATGCCGGCCAGAGCAGAGGAGCCCATCAATGCCTAAAGGGATCCTATGTCTCGACGCACCAAGCAGCAGCACAGTGCAGGGGGTACAGTACTAGGAGTGCTATACACTGGCTATGCCCTGCTCTGCTCTGCTCTGAGAGATTCGGTCGTCCGCACTGGCCTGTTGGTTTGGATGCCGTTTTGTTTTCTTACCACATCCTCTCATCAATCATCATCCCACTTCCACTCCTACGGGATACTAGTAGGAGTAGTGCTCCTACCTCCTATAGCCTCTTCACAATAGCTGTCTCTATCTCTAGCTGCTGCGAGGCTGCGATACATGCGTCTACTGCTGCTGCTAGCTCTAGCTGAGCGGGGATTCTCTGCTGTACTACATATACAGTAGGTATCGTTACACGTGAATTTCACAGGCTTGGTTTTAGGCTCTGTTAGTTTGTGAGGAAGGGGATTTTTTTTTATTTTCCTTAGCATGTCTTTCAAATAGCTACTAGTGTGTTTCGTGCAAAAAAAAATTTTATACGAAAATTATTTTTAAAAATCAAATAAAATTTATTTTTAAGTTTATAATAACTAAAAATTAATTAATTATGCGCTGATGCCTTGTCTCATTTTGCGTGAGCTAGAAATCTTCATCCTAAAATTATATTCTAATTAAGATATTGATTTTACCTTAATTTTTGTTAGCTACGCTTTTAAACCACTAAATGATATATTTCGTACGAAAACTTTGTATATACATCATCCGTCGCATAATAAGCTTATTTATGGCCCCTCCCGTTTATCCCAAAGTAAATTTATTTTTAGTAATCATTGTGTCGGAGTTTATAAAAACATAAAATAATTACACTATGAGTAGATAAATAGAAAAATAATTGTGTTGTGATTTGATAAAATAAAGGTATTGAAGCCTTTTTAGCTTGCATTTGTATATGTCGATCGAATGAGAAATAAATTTATTTTGAAATTGAGAGAGTACCAGTTGTATTAAAATATCGAGATAAATCTATTTTTTTCAAATTTATAATAACAAAAATTTAATTAATTAATTATATGTAATGACTTTTTGTTTTCCAGGTTCTAACCCCATTTTCATCTTTATGTTTTTTTAAAGAAACGAACCCCAACTCTCGAGTTGTTCATGCCAAGCTGGCCATGGATCTTTCACTACTGGAGAAATCATCATTGGTTGAAGTGGCAAAAACCACGTAGTCTCGGTTTGAGTTGCACCAGGACTAAAGATGATCTCTAGTCCCGGTTTAAAAACTCTATGGATTTATAGGAACATTAGTCCCGGTTCGTGTCACGAACCGGACTAAAGATCACTTCTAGTCCGGTTCAAATATTGTCGAGCCTGTCGAGCGCGGACACCTTTAGTCCCGGTTGGTAACACCAACCGGGACTAGAGATGCTATCTTTATTCCCGGTTGGTGCTACAAACCGAGACTAAAGATGTCTGGCACTCTGACAGGTTCTGACAGCCTCTGACACCATCTTTAGTCTCGGTTGGTTGGGACTAGAGATGCTACTTTTTGTCCCGGTTGGTGTTCAAAAGTGAATGTGCTTATTTTTTAACTGAACCTAATAAAAATATATAAATTTTGCAACATGATTCAAATGGTCAAAAATTAATTTAAGAGTATCTGTAATTTCAAAGAGTGTGGTGTTGTGTGGAGGTGGGTGATTGAAGATAGAAGGAAGCTTTAATTTTGTTATTACATATTATCATATTGTTATTAACTAATGATTCTCAAAATACAAATTTTTTTGTAAAATTATTTTGGTGATAATATACTAATTGGAGGGATGTACAATATTGGTAAAGACATTTAAATCCTAGTCGTCACGTTAGTTTATGCGCATTTAACAAGTTTTACGCGCATTGTTCCCGTTTCGTCCTCTAACTCGAAGTCGGTTTTTAAAACGGCCATAACTTTCGCATACGGACTTCGATCGAGACGTTCCATATATGAAAATCGATCAGAAAAAAATTTCGGATGCGTTCGTTCGCAGCTTTCCCGCATTTGGCGATTTTATTTTCTCCAAAAAGCCTCAGAAGATTGCCTTTTCCGATTTTGAGCGTGTCTTCCGAATTTTCAGGCCACGTCTTTTGCTTGTTTACGCTCAAATTTTATGTGGTTACCTCTCGTGTGCTCCTAAGTCCATAAAAAATATAAAAAAATAAAACAAAAAAGTCAACTTTTTTCTCTCTTGCTCAACAGCAGATGAAAATAAAGAAAATCGAGGGGCAAAAGAGAAACAATATCTAGAGGAGCACATTAATGTCTAGGATTATCTATGTTTGATTAAATTTTAATATTATTGTTTTAAACCTATATTTAATGAATTTAATTTGACCCTATTTAATGAATTATTTAATTGTTAACCTTAGCCGGAACCAAATAAATTAGAAAAATAGCGGAAAATTATCTTTTGTTCCGGTTGGTGGCATCAACCGGGACTAAAGGTGAATTAGAAATAGCAAGAAATTATCTTTAGTCCCGGTTGGTGACAACAACGGGACTAAAGATGAATTGAAAATAACGGAAAATTATCTTTAGTCCCGGTTGATGCCACCAACCGGGACTAAAGATGAATTGAAAATAGCGGAAAATTATCTTTAGTCCTGGTTGGTGCCACCAACCGGGACTAAAGATGAATTGGCTATATATATCCCCAGCTCGCATCGTCTTCTCCATAGATCCAACACTTAGCACATTTTCAGATCTCTTTCCATCTCTCTAGCTCTCTTCATCTCCCTCTCCCTCTCCCTCTCTCTCTCCCTCTCCTCTCGGCAAGGAAATGGCGGCAGCGGGGGAGGGGCGTCATCTTCTCACCGGCGGCGAGCGGGAGCGGAGCCGCGGCGCGAAGGGCGCGAGCCGAGCAAAAATTGATGTTGTTGTATTTTATTGTATATAGTGGATTTTGTTGTATATATATGTGAACAAATTTGTGATAGTATTTGATTTGTGATTTTTTTTGATTTTGAAGATGTATTTGATATGTGGAGAAAAAATAAAAAAACATTTGGGATATGTATTGTTCATTGCTATTTGTGAATCTGTGATATTTGATTTCGTATTCGTGATGATTTTAGGATTTTGACAAGAAAAAACAAAAGAATCGAGGCGAGGGAATGGAGAAAGGGCAAATTAAAAAATTTTAAAAATAAATCTTTAGTCTGGTTAAAGCCACCAACGGACTAAAGATGACGAGCCGGCCACGTGGCTCTGCCATCTTTAGTCCCGGTTGGTGGCTTCAACCGGACTAAAGATGCATTTCTAGTCCCGGTTATTTAACCGGGACTAGAGATCGCTCATCTCTAGTTTCGGATTCGTAGTCTCGGTTTGACAACCGGGTTATAAACCGAGACAATGGTTTCGACGGCCGTTCAGTTCTTTTGGCGTATTGCTACAGTGGTGGCTGCTACTCTATAATCATCGGGCCATCGCGTTTAGGAGTACTAAATGTGTCAGTGTATCCTTTGTTTTATTGCGCACTGCTGTCTGCATGCCCACGTTGTTCAAAGTGGCAGTGGATACAATACAACCCTGTCTGCGACGACGAGCGACAAAGCAGCCGTTTCAGTATTCACTGTACTACACTGTCACGTGTAACTGCTGGCCCTTGTAGGCTTGTACACGACGTTCTTCCATTTTGACTGATCTAGACACTAGGGTCTAGGCATACTTAAAAAGCCGGATCGAAATCAACAGTCTAACTGAAAAATATAGCTCCTCGGTTTGATTATCTTTTTAATAATGAAAAGGATTCACATTTCTCGCAATTGCATTAGGTAGTAACACTACTAGAGAAATCATCATTGGTTGAAGTGACAAAAAACACAGTGAAAAATTCAACGGCCCTCTAGGAACAGTAGTCCCGGTTCGTGTCACGAATCGGGACTAAAGATCACCTCTAGTCCCGGTTCAAATGTTGTCGACGCGTGTCAGAGCGCCGGGGACCTTTAGTCCTGGTTGGTAACACCAACCGGGACTAGATATGTCACCTCTAGTCCCGGTTCAAATGTTGTCGGCGCGTGTCAGAGCGCGGGGACCTTTAGTCCCGGTTGGTAACACCAACCGGGACTAGATAAGCTACCTCTAGTCCCGGTTCGTGTTACCAACCGGGACTAAAGGTCCCCGGCGCTGTGACACGCGCCGACAACATTTAAACCGTCATCTCTAGTCCCGGTTCATTTCAAGAACCGGGACTAAAGGTCCTAGAGAAGGTCCTAGAGAGCCGTTGATATTTTTTATACCGTTCCCTCGGGACTAGAGATGGCATCTCTAGTCCCGGTCGGTGTTACCAATCGGGACTAGAGATATTCTTTATATACCCCTTCCTCTTCCATCCCGAGCCAACCACACTTGTACATCTTCAAAATTTTTCTCACCTAGAGGTCCGGTGCTGCCGAGGTTAGCACCTTCTTTGGTGATAATATATTTGCTCTGTAAGGTTAGCAACTTCTTACTCTTATTTGCGGATGTTTTTATACATTTTGCTATCTACTTGTATAACTTCTTACCACTTCGTATTTTGCGGTTATTTTATATACATTTTCATCTCTAGATTTGTTTGCAAACATGAGAAGATGTTTACCCGCCCGATGAAATTCACCTCTAGTCCCGGGTGGTTTCAAAAACCGGGACTAATTATTACCGTGCCCAATTATATTGTGTTATATTCATATATAATTATAATTAACATATGTTCATATATTCATATATAATTAAGATATGTAATATAATTAACATAAAATATTATAAATTAAAATAATAACATATAATTAACATATGTCATATTCCAAACTATTTAAAATTTAAATAATAATATATTTAACATATGGCCTATTTAAAAAAAATTAAATTAAAATAAAACATATAATTAACATTTGTCGTATTTAAAATTATTTTAAACCATTAACCCTCAACCTAAACCCTAAACCCTATTTTAAACCCTAAACACTAAACCCTCGTGCGGTCTGCGTGATTTGAATGTAGAAGGACTGCGACCATGGAACATCAATGCCTTCTCCTTTGATCTAACATCGTCTCTCATGCTCTTGAAGGCTGCTCCATTCTCATCGGTGTAATAGAGCGGTGGCAATCTCTTCTCACTTTGTTCTACCTAGTTCTCTCGATTGCTTCATCTCATCCCAATACTTGACACATCATCTTCAAAGATGACACCAAGCTCATCTGCATGGCAAGAAACAAGTGTCTAAGCAACACAAATTCGAAAGCATCATTCCTTTTCGATTAGAAAAAGAGAGCATCATTCTTGCGTTGATCGAGTAGAAAGAAAAGAATCATACCTTTTAAACGTTGCTTTGCATGACGAGCGAGAATGGTGGGGATGGAAGCTCGGGAAGGAGATCTTGGAAAGAGAGCTTCCTCCTCAAGCGAGGTAACTATCGGTCAAAGGCTAGTGCAATAAGGCCATCAGCTAGTTCATGAAAAATGTTAGTTCAATAACACATAAGCAGATAAACAAAGAGCAGTCTTTACGCCAAAAGAAATCTTTGCTATAAAATTTTCTCCGATGAGCATGGTTAACCATATGCATGATGCAAGGCAAAGCGCATTTACCTATGTTTTTGGTGGGCTCTATTATTTTGAGAGACATGAATCAAATCTCACACTCAATGACTCGGGATCAATGAAATAGCTTATCTTATTTGTCTCGTCCACGTCGGTATCCAGTTCCTCCTGTTGATCCGTGAAGAGGCCCCGACATTTTTTTCTGTCTTCTTCACCGATCTTAGTCTCTTTCAATATGTCATGATCCATCGTAGTAGCCTTCTTCACCGTCTTGGTTTGTTCAATATTTAATGATCCGGATCACGGTCTTTTTTCTTGCTTATCTCCCTTTGCTTCATGTTCTTTCTGTCTTGCTATTTCTTGAGTACGATGTAGCAGTACTCGTGTATCTCTATCAAACTTTGAATAGCGAGAGATATGGCAATGATTAGATAGTGCGGCTGTATATGGCAATGATGGCTTGCCTCCCCTGTTCCCGTCTCAATGCCTCGGCGGCGCCATGGAAGCCGCCGTGGCGCGCACGACGATGGACTACCTCTATCCGCTTTGCCGTGATCGATGGGTACTATCGCCGCCACCGCCCGATCTTGGCTGCGGCCCACGCTCGCCGGTCTCACTGATTTAGAGGTGTGCTTTCTCGTGTTTCAGCAGCAATATTAAAGTTCTCGTTGCTAATGTCTTCGACTTATTCTCGTGAATTGCCACATAAGCATTAGCCTTTAGAGGATTATTGTCTCGACCACAAGTTAGGATCTTCGTGAGTACGGAGCATGTCGACGACCGTCCTCTTCCTCCTCTTGTAATTCTCCTAAGGACTTTTTCGTCGACCTCGGTCTCACCCTTTTACCGTTTTTATTCATAGCTCCTCGCAATTGTAATATGATCTAGGGAATTGACTATGAATTCGGTGGATGGTGTTGGTGCCTCCTCCAACGTGGTTCCCCTTGTTCTTGTCCGAGGACTGTTCGTGCCTCCTCCTCCAACGCTTGTAATTCGGAATACAACGGTTGGTGGCTTCAACCGTGGGTGGCTTAAACCGCTTGGTGGCTTGTAATTCGGAATACAACCGTTGGAGGAGGAGGCACGAACGGTCCCTCGGAGTGCAAGGGAACCACGTTGAGGAGGCACCTACACCATCCACCGAATTCATAGTCAATTCCCCTAGATCATATTACAATTGCAGGGAGTTATGAATAAAAACGGTAACAGGGTGAGACCGAGGTCGACGAAAAAGTCCTCAGGGAGAATTACAAGTGGAGGAGGAGGAAGGTCATCGACATGCTCCATACTCACAGAAGATCCTAACTTGTGGTCAGGACAATAATCCTCTAACGGCTAATGCTTATGTGGCAATTCACGAGAATAAGACAGAAGACATTAGCAACGAGAACTTTAATATTGCCGCTGAAACCCAGAGAAAGCACACCTCTAAATCAGGAAGACCGACGGCAGCGGTGGCGACAGCAGCCAAGAATGGGGCGGTGGCGGCGGTAGTACGACTCAATCACGGCAGGCGGATAGATGTAGTTTGTCGTCGTGCGCGTCACCGACGACTTCCATGGCGCCGCTAAGGCATTGAGACGGGAACGGGGGAGGCAAGCCATCATTGCCATATACAGCAGCACTATCCAATCATTGTCATATCTCTCACTATTCACGCTTTGATTGAGATACACGAGTACCGCTACATCGTACTCAAGAAATAGCAAGACAGTAAAGATTATAAAGCAAAGGGAGAAAAGCAAGAAAAAGACTGTGATCCAGATCATTAAATATTGAAGAGACCAAGATCGGTGAAGAAGACTACTACGATGGATCATGACATGTTGAAGAGACCAAGATCGGTGAAGAAGACATAAAAAAACGTCGGGGCCTCTTCACGGATCAACAGGAGGAACTGGATACGGACGTGGACGAGACAAATAAGATAAGCTATTTCATTGATCCCAAGTCATTGGAGTGTGATATTTGATTCATGTCTCTCGAAATAATGGAGCCCAGCCAAAAACATAGGTAAATGCGCTTTTGCCTTGCATCATGCATATGGTTAACCATGCTCATTGCGAAAATTTTATAGCAAAGCTTCTTTTGGCGTAAGACTGCCTTTTTGTTTATCTGTTTATGTGTTATTGATCTAACTTTTTTCATGAACTAGCCGGTGGCCTTATTGCACTAGCCTTTGACCGATAGTTACCTCGCTTGAGGAGGAAGCTCTCTTTTCCAAGATCTCCTTCCCGAGCTTCCATCCCCGCCATCTCGCTTCTCGTCATGCAAAGCAACGTTTTAAAAGGTATGATTCTTTCTTTCTACTCGATCAACGCAAGAATGATGCTCTCTTTTTCTAATCGAAAAGGAATGATGCTTTCGAATTTGTGTTGCTTAGACACTTGTTTCTTGCCATGCGACGAGCTTGGTGTCATCTTTGAAGATGATGTGTCAAGTATTGGGATGAGATGAAGCAATCGAAGAACTAGGTAGAACAAAGTGAGAAGAGATTGCCACTGCTATATTACACTGATGAGAATGGAGCAGCCTCGAATAGCATGAGAGACGATGTTAGATCGAGGAGAAGGCATTGACGTCCGGCTCGGTCGCACCTTCTACATGCCAATCACGCAGCCGCACGAGGTTTAGGGTTTAGGTTTAGGGTTTAAAATAGGGTTTAGGGTTTAGGTTGAGGGTTAATGGTAAAAGGGTTTAGGTTTAGGGTTTAGGGTTTATGGTTTAAAATAGTTTTAAATACGACAAATGTTAATTATATGTTTTATCTTAATTTAATTTTTTCAAATAGGCCATATGTTAAATACATATTATTATTTAAATTTTAAGTAGTTTGGAATATGACATATGTTAATTATATGTTATTATTTTAATTTATAATATTTTATATTAATTATATTACATATCTTAATTATATATGAATATATGAACATATGTTAATTATAATTATATATGAATATAACACAATATAATTGGGAACAAGTAATAATTAGTCCCTTTTGAAACCAACCGGACTAGAGGTGAATTTCATCGGGCGGAAAAACATCTCTAGTCCCGGTTGGTGGCTTAAACCGGGACTAGAGATGCCCACCTACCGGGACACGTGGTGCCCGCCATCTCTAGTCCCGGTCCGTGGCTTCAACCGGGACAAAAGGTATGCTCTATTGTCCTGGTTGAAGCCACCAACCGGACTATATCATCTCTAGTCCCGTTGATGGCTTCAACCGGGACAATAGAGCAGTACCTATATATAGCATGGGCTTCACTGGGATCCAAACACTTAGCCGTTTTCGCACAACTCCATCGTCTTCTTCGTCGTCGCCGAGCACAAGAACGCCGCCGCAGCACGCCGTCTCCACCGTCTTCGTCGCCGTCGTCGTCGCCGAGGGACCGCCGCGCCAAGGTCTTCGTCGCCGTTGCCGCCGCCGCGGAGGTTAGCCGCCGCCGCCCCTTTTTCTCCGTGATGCGCGCTAGGGTTAGCCGCCGCCGTCGATGCCATCGCCATCGCCACCATTGTCGTCTCCGCCGCCGCAGCCGCGCCGCGCGCCGCCGGGCTATATGTTCAATAATGTGAATGAATTTTGTGAATTTTCTGAATGTGAATGAATGAGGAGGTTTTGAATATGATTTCGATGTGTATGTGTAAATTTGTGAATCTGATTTCGATGCATGTGTATGTGTAAATTTGTATGGACTTTATATTTAAATAGACTATTTATTTAAATTTTAATGCATGAATATTGTGAATTTAGAATTTTGAATCTGTATTTCAATTTAAATGCATGAATAGATTTAAATTTGAATGTGTATGTGACTTGTGAAGTTTGTATTTTTCAACGAACGAGAACGATAAAATCAACAAACGGATGTGGACGGATGAACGGACGGACTGCCGTACGGACGTGGACGAACGGATGGACGCACTAACGAACGCTCATTCGGTCGGTCGGTTGGTCCTGATTTCGTTCGGTCGGTCGGTCGGTCGTTCGGTCGGTCGGTCGGTCGTTCGGTCATTACAACATACATAGGCATGCAACGTCCTCTCTGTCCTCTCCTCTCCACTTCCTCTCCTCTCGACCTTATCTCCCTCACATACATGATCATCTCTTTATCTCCTCTCCTCCGGATGATCGTACTCACGGACCGAACGAATGGACGTGAACGAACGATGGGTTAGGGTTCGGTCGGTCGTTTGGTCGTTCGTTCGGTCGTTCGGTGTAGATGTAATCCAGAAGTGACTTCAAAAAATATCACCATTGTGGATGTGCACAATTGGATCTAGTGTCTATCGGATTTTATCTATTTTTTTCCATCTTCTTCTTTTCTGACTATGTTTTTTTACGTACACATACATGATATTCGCAAATTGGTACATGTATTAACCGACAATAATTTTTTTTCAGAATTCTTTGATTAAGTCCTCAACCCACATCAATCAAATGGTGGATCGTGACGAGGAACAACTTCTCCTTGATGAGATCGCACGAGGAACAGAGTTTTAAAACGAGGAGGGACACGAAGATCCAGATCAGTACCTCAACGAGGAGGGGAACGAGGGGGGAGACGAGCAAAGGAACGAGGAGAGGAATGAGGGCGCCGCCTCCGCCTCCGCTGGACAGAAGAGGCCACGCGGCCTCAGCAAGAAAATAGAGGGTCGACATGTCATAACGGAGGTGGCACCTGACGGTCGACCAATTGCCCCAGATGACGCCGCAAGGAAGTTTGTGGCGCACAGCGGATGGGTGGTGAGGGATGACGTGCCCATAAGCGTTGCCAACTGGAGGCGTTCTACCAAAGGAGGAGAGGAGCAAAGCTATCTCCCAGACTCAGAGAAAGAGATGGTGTGGACGACAATGCTGCAGACGTTCACCATCCCAAACTCAGATCAGGCAAGGGTCAAGGAATGGACGTTGAGGAAAATGGCGAGCTCTTCAGAACTACAAGAAACAGATTACACAAGAAATATATCCCGAAGGGCCGACACCGGACTTCGACAAGTTCACAAAGCTCGAGATCATTGGGATGCTTTTGTTGAGCACAAGACCAGTGAAGAAGCGCAATCAATCATAGAAAAGAACAAGGCCAACGCAGCAAAAAGAAATACCATCACAGCTTGGGTCAGCGGCTATAAAAAGCAATGGAAAAATGGGAAAAAATGGAAGCGACCTAGAAGCACGGGATATCGTTCCGTGCACAAAAATTGGCCGGAACGATCAAAGAACTGGTTCTATGCTCATGGCGGCTCACTAAATCCCATCGATGGCACAGTGATATTTGGTGATGAAATTCTAGAAGCCGGACGGAGGTTAGAGGAGGCGGTGCAGGCCAGTTCCTCGGGCTCCTTCAAGCCCGATAGAGAGAAGGACGAGCTAACGCTCGGCCTCCAAAACCCGAGCACCCGGGCGTACGCGAGGGAAAGGCGTCGTCCCATGGAAATACGGGTTCCAAGCCGACATCGCCACATACAGAGCCGAATGCGGTCAAAGCGAGAGAATGATGCTTCGCAAAGATGGAAATGAAGCTCTCGCAGATCGATCAAATTGTCGATGAAAGGGTGACCGTAAGGTTGGCTGAGGAGCGGAGCCAGTGGGTTAGCCAACAGCCGGATCCAGCAACAACCGCACAACTCCAACAACGGCAGTAGCAAGCGCGTGTCTACCGGAAATGAAGGCGAGTTGGCCCCACAAGCTCAACCGGTCCGCCATGCCCCGTGGATGACATCACACGCGGACCCCGTGTGATCCGCACATCCCGTGAAAAACATAACAATAAAGGTATGTTCATACTTTTATGTTGTACGTATATTTTCTTTAATAACTTGTCAATCAACGGTCATTATTAACTAATAAGCAATCTTCTCAACAGGTCGCGTCGGGCATGGCTATTCCAGTAGCCCGAGACGGCACCTACCACTCCCGGCTGGTTCCACCTTCGTACTTGAAGGTTGAAATTGAACAGGTGGAACGCGGCTATGAAGATCTGGAGCTGGATATCCCCGGAGGAGACGGGGAGACGACGCTAGGAGAAACAATTCATGGAATATTTCTCTGGAGGAAGATCTACATAAAATTCTCCGGACGAACAGCGTCTCCTATCGTTCCACCGCCCTCGCCTCCACGTGGGTCGTCTCCTCCGCCTCCTTCGCCGCCTCCGCCTCCTCCGCCTTCTGCGTCGCCTCCACGAGCACCGACTCCTAAACGGTCGTCTCCAACTCCACCGCCTTCCAACCCTCCTCTGTCGCCACAACGAGCACCGACTCCTAAACGGTCATCATCCAAGAGCGCGCCTTCAATATCAAGCGGTCGTCCAAGAAAAACTCAGAGAATTAAGAAGACGCCGCCACCCGCACCAAAGCGGTCGGTCTCAAGCAGGGGGAAGAAAGCGGGCAAAGATGTACCCCAGCTTGGCATGCAGCCACATAAGCCTTTGGAGTTCAGCACGATCCAAAATATTAGACCTGATTTAAGACAATTCATTCAAGAAGGTGGAATTAATATGGATCAATTACATGGACGTGCACCCCTGGCGAAGGCTCCGCTTAAATACAAGTTCAACCTTGAAAAGCCTCTCGTCAAGGCGGATCTCGTGAAAAGGCTTCCAACTCAGATGTACCGTTTCCATCAGTGGTACATGCAACAATCCAGCAAGGGCGAAGACATGATAACATGCAAATATTCAACTGACTACTTCTTCGATGGAGATGACTACCTTTATATCCGATTCAAAGATATATTTGACCTGTACCAACGTGATACCCTTGACGTCTCACTTCTAACAGCGCGGGTTTTGTAAGTATCGCCCGGTTATTTCGTTTCTTACCTCCTTGAATTTAGCTGACTAAAATTCTTTTTAACCGTTGTAGAATGGCGATCCAATACTGCAACAAGCACGAATGCACCAAGCATGGATTCATGGATCCACGGAAAATCAACGGCCCATTGGTTGATCAATTTCCTAATGACACAGTGGACAACATATACAACGCGCTTGTGAAGCAACCCTTCCGGTCCTTCATCCTTCTGCCCTATAATACTGCGTAAGTTTTTTCTTTCTTTCCGAACCAATTTCAATCCCGTGCATACATAAAGTTTCATATGTTTCATCTAAACCAATTTACAGATTCCACTGGATTCTATTAGTACTTGACATGGGTCAGTCAAAGATCCATGTCTTTGACTCAATGGATAAACCAGAGTCCACGTACTCCCATATATTTGAACTGTTTAACAGGTAATGCCATCTTACTTTCTATTGCATATATGCGGTTCTCGGATAATTACGTGCTAACTTTCAACTGCACGTAGGGCATGGGAATGATTCCGGGGTAATGTTCGTGGAAATTGGAAAGATAAGCTTTCTGTGCGGATGAAGTTTCCAGTGAGTAACATGCCTCCTCCTAATTTGAGTTGGATCATTATTATGTTCGAAAATATGATATGCATATTAAATATGTCGTCGTTTCTCTTTTAGTGTGCAAAAAAGTCGCAGGGCACCAACCTATGTGGATATTACGTCTGCGACTATATTCACCGCTTTGTGACCGAAGTCAAAACTGTTGATGATCTAGATGTGCATATAACAGCAATTCATACATTACGTCTCGATTTCTTATTCACTTCATATGTTTATTTCTCGTTTATTGTAATTAATGACAACTTATGCGAGTAAGAGACGACCTCCCCCACGAGACTTTCATACAAGCCGCTCACGAAGATTTGATGGGATTTATTAACGAGCGAGGTCGTTGATCCCGCGGGGAGTTCTTCATTAGTTTTAGTAGCTAAACCACAAGCAAAGTAGATTAGAGACAATTTTTTATAAGCTAGCTAGGAAACATGTATAAATATAAATATTGTACATATTTTGGTAATATATGTATATTTCCTTTCTTAAGTTCGTTTAAATGTGTGTAAATTATATATTTATGTGTATTATAATTTATGTGTAATATATATATATATAGCAAGATCTGCTGTAGAAATGGCAAATTAAAAAAATAATCTTTAGTCCCGGTTGAAGCCACCAACCGGGACTAAAGATTGCGGAGCCGGCCACGTGGCTCCGTCACCTTTAGTCCCGGTTGGTGGCTTCAACCGGGACTAAATGTGCATCTCTAGTCCCGGTTATTTAACCGGGACTAGAGATAGACCACCTCTAGTCCCGGATTCGTAGTCCCGGTTTAACAACCGGGACTACTAAAGGTTACGAACCGGGATTAGTGTGGCTTTCTCCAGTAGTGTAAATTACCCCGACGATTTTTGAACTTCTAAGAAGATTATTAAGTTGGTTCAAAACTAGCAAAACATGCATCAAGATATCTAAACTTACTTTATTTTACTGTATCATCATGATTTAAAGTGTCGTTTGAATGTGATCTTATCTATGTGGCATGTCACGTGAATGATGACATGCCATATTTTTATTGTATAATGATATGGTACAAATTAAGCCAATTTACTTTAACCAATAAGGCAATATCAAAACTAAAGAAAGAGACATAATATGATGGGATAAAGCTCGATTCTATTGTCTATTAATTAGCATAAAAACCGCCTATGAGCCGTTGTGAATTAGACGGGTTCACAATGAACCAAACAACAACTAAAAATAATTAGGCATAAAGATCATTGTTGTAGTTCTTTAAAATGGGACAAAACGGTTTCTTGAGGCCACACCTCATTTTAAGAGAATAAAGGGAGGAAACAGAGGCGCAAACGATTCAAGCGAAAGACGAATACATTTTCATGCCTACCGCTTATAAATAAAATGCAGTCTCCTATTAGAAAATTAGGACATGAACTCCACGTTTAGGCCTACAACAAATCTTTAGTTTATCTTTTGTCTATGATATCATATACTCTCTTACTCTCTTTATTTTTAAAATATGAATGTTTTGGAGTTTATCATGGAGTTTAAGTAAAGAGATAAAATTAAATGAGGATGATTATGACTGCTTGAGACCATAAAGTAGGCAATGAAATTAAATGAGATAGAATTGCGTTGGTTGGGATGATGATGTAGGTATAGAAGTTGCTATATTTTATGCTAAAATTTAAACGCTAAAAGCTACTATACTTTGAGCGGATGGCGGAACAAGTAATATGGACCATATATTCATTCAAAAGGATGCACTTATATGGATTGTCTTAGCCATTTGATGTGAAACGTTGGTGGTTATGTTGGTGGTTATGTTGTTTTTTCAAGAGCAAATTTTGGATTCCTAATGACTAAACTATCAACTTGTTGCAACATAAACAACCTATTTTAGATAGTTGCAACCATATTATCCCAAACTTCTCATTTGAGAGTTTTTACCGCCCATCATACCTTCCAATACTGCTAGGTACATGTTATCCGGTCTGTCCATCCCATTGGATCCAAGGGCTAAAAATACAAGGCACCTGTTGGTACCGCTCCCAACAAAAAGTCACGAATAGAAGGTACCATCACATAAAAGATAAAACTATAACTTGGCGTGAAGAATACTATATTGATCCGCAGTAAGCCGCGAAGCAATGCTATCTTTTTCCCCTCAATTACTTTGCCTCTTCCTAGGCTAGGGGCAGCATGGGTTGCAGAAAAGTGAAGGAGGAGAGGGATGAGGGGAGGTTGGCAGGATGGAGGCTGGTAAGGGTGGTTTCGATTGCAAATTTCATTTTTCCTCTTTTCTCTCTTCTCTCTTGCTCTCTCCTAATAACCTTGACGACCTCCATGGAATTGAATACGGCAAAAGGGGTTATCATTGGGGAAGGAGGACGGCGGCCTGCTATTGATTCATCTTCGCTATTGATTCGAGATTTATCACAAGCAAATGGTGATTGAGCAGTGGAGCTATGCCAAACAACTTCTCTATATGCAGGTTTGAGTGATAGTCAATAAAAATAGTGACCCATCATCAGCCATCCTAGGGATTTCACAGATGACCTTCGTTATCTAGTCGTCATCGTTGGTAGCAAAGCGATGGCGATGTTTCTGGGACTATGCCTCTGACGAGAGGTACCGACGGACAAGGCCGGCATGTAATTCTAGCATCATGTGCGTGACACGGAAGAAGTTCGACATCGTATGGGAGAGGCGTCTGCATAATGCGGGGATGAGGTCTCATGTGTTTCAATCGTGCCCATGTGATTTTAACGACTAGGTTTCATTTAGTATCTTGTGCTACCAGTACTGGCTGCTGGACTCAAACAAATCTCTTTTCATTTTATCTGAACATACCTTAGGCATTTGATATTCTCCAACTATGAATACCGGATACATTAGCCTCTTAGATTGCTTTTAAGCTAGTTTTGGTATAGTACGGCGCCATGTAGGACGCCTTGTGTAAAAAAAGAAATTAGAGACACTATGCCCCATATGTCTGGGCTACCTCTGCCATCTCTCTTGTCTCGTTCTCCCTATCTCTTCGGCATATTCGAACACCATGAGAACATAGTCGATGAGGACATCATTGAGGTCAACGGGCACTGGTGGATAGAGGCGCTTCCCCTCCGTGAGCACCACGGTGAGGGTGTTGCCGTCGACACATGACTCGATGTCGGGGTGGCCGGCGAGGAGCTAGAAGAACCATGCGAGCGTGACGGAGTAGTCGGAGGTTGACACTAACACGAGCGGCAAGAGGATGTTGCTCCGGCCACTGCAGAAAACCAACCTTGTGCATCTTGTTGCAGCGGTCGACAGTTGTCTGCTTGGTGAACTCGCACACAGTGTGCGTGCATGCCTTGACGAGCCGCCCCTTGCTTCCGGCTGGAGGAACGGCCATACGTTGCCCGTGCTGCTTAATTTCTAAGGCCGTTCGCGAGCTCCTGAGACGCTCATGGAGGCGGCGACGCTCGAGAGCTCGGCATATCCGACGGAAGCAGGTCTCGGCCTCGCTGTTCTCAGTTCTCCACATATCGAAGAGAAGGTATCCGGTGGGAGGGAGCCGGAGCTTGATTAATGCAGTCGAATCCATCAGCTTGGGCTCGCTGTTTTTCGCGGATCAAAGAGAATGGATCCAGTGGGAGGGAGCGAGGAGAAGAGATGAGCAGATTCGCAGGTTGCAGCTTCGGTGAGGACAAGCTCGCCGCCGCACCCATCCTTTTCCGATCTCTGCTTGATCCGCCGATGCATGTGCAACCCGGCCAGCTTCTCACCGCTGCTTCCTCCCTGCGTGACTGCTCCTTTCCTGTGAACCACCTCCGCCGGCGCGCGCCATAGCCGCTCGGAGCTGCTCCTTCCCCATGCTGGCGTCCGCCGCTGTTGCTAGCCCCTGACCTAACCTGTACTGCCTTCTCCCATTGGTGCGCGCCACCGCCACTCATGGTGATGTCGACGGGCAAGGCACCAGGCCACAGATAGGCTTGGCCCATGCAACGTACCATGCTGATATAGTCACTGATGTGGACTACTACTACATGTGGCATCCACGTACACCTCTAGAACTATTTAAGAGAGATTAGGAAGTGTTCGGTATTAATAGTTAGGGATGTCTTACATCCGGTTTTATAGTTTGGGGTATATCTATAATCTATAACTATTTATAAAGCAAGTAGTATATAGAAAATAAAGCAAGTAGTATTTTCACTCAAATTTTGTTTTGCTTGGCTATTTTGCAGAAAACCCCTTGAGTTTTTTTCGAAATTAACCTGCAGTCCGCCTAGCTATTTAAAAAAAACCCAGTTAAAAAGAAAAAGGGATTATTTTGCAGAAAACCCATTGAGTGTTTATAAAATTAATCCGCAGTCCTAATGATGAAAAGAAAGGCAGGGCTTGGATGAAAAAAAGACCTCATGCATCCCTCTCTTTCATCCCCGTCCGCGCCGCGCCTGCGCCCCTCCCTCCCGTCGCCGCTCGAAGCTCCCACGCCGCCGCTTGGACCTTCGCCCTCCGTCTGTTGCCCTCCCTACGTCGTCGTCCCGTTGCAAAACACAAGAGTAAAAATGAAGTTTTCACCTTAAATTTATAAAAACCTGCAACCCCGTTAGAACCCCATCATTACTGGCAAACCAAGCCAACGTGCCATAAGGACGAAACGATGAGCCACGTCATCATGCCATGCTGTAGTTGTCTGCAGTGCAGCGAACACATATACATATGAGCGCCGGAGCAAGAAACAAACGGAAACAGAGCCGCGTAGTGCGCTCCTCTCACCCTCCTTGACCGGTTTTTCTTGACAAGTCTATTGTTCAATTGAGTCCGCCATAGCTTCTACTCAAAATCTATTGGCATCCGCAATAGTTTATCCAAGAAATTAGTAGAATTCAAACAGTAATGCACCTGCACTTCAACAATCTCGCTTTCTGTACCTCAGTTTCTTCGATGTACTCTTGATAAAGTCGATGCTCTTTCCTTCCAGCGCTGCAACCATAAGCTAGGAGCGTGGTAATCCGTGTTCGTTACGGAATCCAACGGTTGACCTCTTCATAGTTAACTAGGGTACTTAAAGTACCATTATCCACTAACAACTTGATCGTGGCTTTTTCTAAAGCAAAGAACCTTTTGCATAGTTCCATGTAAGCCAGCTACTCCCTCCATTTCATAATATACAAAGTATTTGCTTGCGATCCAATGTACGTATAGACCAAAAATGTACAAAACCTTAAAAGAAAAAGAGGATGATGATACATCTTTCTATGCAAGATACAACCGCTTTGCTCTTATTATCTGTTTATTGTCTTATTAGCTGTAACTAATAATTGAATTTTAAAACTTAATTTTAAATTATTTTATCATCTTATATTTTTTAGCATTGGCTTTCTCATTGCTACGAAAAACACTAGTGGACAATAAAGGTTTTCATTGATAGCACCGCCAGCCGCCTACAATTAATATACAGTAAAAATAGCCTTTTCACTGAAAGGACGACTGGTCGCCAGCAAGATTTATTTTCACATGTGGCCAGGCTTACGACAGTCGCGGGCAAAAAAGGATCTTCACATGCGGTGATATTAAGCCGGCCGTTAGAGATAAGGATTTTTTGGAAAAATTGAAATACAGAAAAAATGCTATTTGCAAAAATTCCCAAATCAACCAAAGCAAATTCACGGGTCATCCACAGCAGCACAAAGAAATGGAAAAAAATCCTTGCGCATCAGCTCCAAGTCTGGTTTCATTGCCCGCCGTCGTCGATCCACACCCCAGGGACCTAGGGCCGTCGGATTCATTGCCGGAGAGGAAGCCACCGCCAAGACGAAGCTGCCGAAACTGGATCCACGTCCCCACGATTCGCCGCCGGAGAGGAAGCAACCGCTAAGACAAAGCCGCCGCAATCGGATCCACGTCCCCGCGATCCGCCGCCCAACCGGAGTTATGATTTTAAATCCTGAGCCCATTGAACCCGAAAGACTCCTCTAATGGGTGAGAACTGCTCCACCTTTTAAGTTGTGCTCCCTAACACTAATATTCGACGTGACATGGGACTAAACTCAACAATATCAGCTATCACACATCATGCCCAACATTCTGCAAAGACTTTCTCTGGACACCTCCTTGATCGTGCCCAACAATCTCCAGAGACTTGTTCTGGCACATCCTCAACCACGCGACCTTAAAAGTTGTTTCGAGCCTTCAAACCTTGTTAGAGTGTGCAGCCCGGTCTATCAACTATGGGATACTTAGATCACATTAGACCTGCTCCATCATATGCCAATGCAACTAAAATCACAACTTTAGGTCCTAGATCTATACAACCTAAAAACTAGTATGATGGGTGAGAACTGCTAGCACATTTTAAGTTATGCTCCTCTACCATCGATTATTTATGTGAGACTAAACTCAACATGTATTTCTTTTGATTGATTCCTTGATTCAAATGATGTTATGGACCTTGAATCCTCTATTTTACATTTAGCATTACTTCATTTCAAAGGGGCTCTAAATTTGGAGGAGAAGATTGATTCATAGGGTATTTTCTAACCGCAATCCAACAATACAAAGTTTTATGTAGGAAAAGAAAGAACCACAGTTCCAATTCTACTAAATCCCCTTTCAGACAAGCCTGCCGTGTATCCAACCTCTACGTCGACGCCGGACAATGAACTGCAACTACAGGTTTAGAGGCAGGCAAGCATGTGCATTTGTTGGCTGCACTTTTGCCGGCTTGCCGCTGCATACCAAGTGTGCAGTGCTAAGTACTAACGTACTGAGGTACTACCATATGCTGGTCTCTGTCATACAGCTAAGCTATATATTGGACAATTGCGTGTGCCTCGAATGTACTTGTGCGCTCCATTGGTATAGCCATGCTCGTACCGGCAGGGAACGGATTAGCGTGAGCCAAGTTGTCGCTTGTGCCGGTGCCAGTTCAACCATTTAGCAATACACAACACAGACTGGAACGAGTCCAAGAAGAAACAGTAGGAAGAGCTTAACAAACTAGATAAAAGTTTCAGCTCTCTTTCTCGGAGAAAATTTTAGAGGTGGCTTAGTGAGAGCTATCACAGCCTAGCGCTGATTGTGAGGGCTCGAGGCACCGCCGTCCTCGTGGCAGAACCGCTGATAGGGTTTAAGCGAAAACAGCATAGGATTGATGTGCAAAACTGTTTAGGCGACTGTTCAAACTCTACCATGCAACATCACAAACACAGACTTGGTGTCCCTGACTCCCGAGTGGTCTTCTCTTGATGTTGCTACATGAGCTACTTGGTAGTTGGTACTACAAATGCCAAAAAGTCTCGCACTTGCAACTTGTTGATGTCCATGGTTGCTGACTGATACCGACCAGTATGTGTGTACCTTTACATTATCGATCGAGACACGGTCAAAACTTTTGAACTGCAAGCGTGAAAATGAAATCGCCACCATGATTTTTTTGCATACTACTTTATGGAAGTTGGTATAAAAAGTAAATTCGGGTATTAATAGTATCACTGTTATTTATTTGTTAAATTTATTTTTTTATATCTCAAGATGTGAGTTAAGTTAGACCTAAAATTTTTTATCTATAACTAGTGTTTTCACCCAAAATTTTGTTCTGCCTGGCTATTTTGTAGAAAACCCCTTGAGTTTTTTCGAAATGGAGGGTCGCGGCCCAAACAGTGATCCACCTCGGATTTGATCCAATTAAGAGGCCATCTCGCGCCCAACACGAATCGGCCCGAAATCCCTAATGGACGACCGCGCACGACCCACTATGCATGCGACTACTTTCATTTTCGGCTCATTGGTTGTATTGGGAATTTTCTTTTTCGACCCAACCTGTGCGATCAATTCGGCCCGTTACCAAATTTGGCTATACGTTTTCAAACTTTCTCTTTTGTAATTTTTTATGGGCTTCATTATTTAGCAGGCTGACCCAATTCGTTCACACACACCAATTGGGGTTTTTTAGTAGGCCTACTATTCAACCTATGTGTATACACTTTGTATAGGAATGTACGCATATAATATATATATATATATATTTATATCTATTTATGTCTATATCTATAACTATCTATAAAGCAAGTAGTATTTCTATTCAAAATTTTCGTTCGTGTGACTATTTTGCAGAAAACCCCTTGAGTGTTTATAAAATTAACCCGTAGTCCCAATGCTGAAAAGAAAGGGAGAGCTTGGATAAAAAAAGACCTCCTGCGCCCCTCCCGCCCGTCTTCATCAGTGCCGCGCCTGCGTCCCTCCCTCCCATCGCTGCTCGGAGCTCCCGCGCTGCGCCTGTGCCCCTCCCTCCCGTCCCCATCTGCGCCGCACCCCGACTTCACCCGTTGCAACGCATAGACACGATTGCTAGTGTGTGTATATATATAAAAATATCTATAAAGTAAGTAGTGTTTCCACCCAAAATTTTCGTCTGTCTGGCTATTTTGCGTAAAACCCCTTGAGTGTTTATAAAATTAACTGCATCCACCGGCTATTTTGCATAAAACCCCTTGAGTGTTTATAAAATTAACATGCATGCTCGCGGCTATTTTGCGGAAAACCCCGGAGTGTTTATAAAATTAACCCGTCAATGCTAAAATAGGCCTGAGGTGAAGACATAAAGAAAAAAATATAAATTAGAATTACATGATACTTTAACTTTGGAATAATTATGATAAAATTAAATGACACGTAGTCCGCTTGGCTATTTTGCAGAAAACTCTTTGAGTGTTTATAAAATTAACCCGCAGTCCCAATGCTGAATAGGCCTCAGGTGGAGACGTAAAGAAAAAAATATAAATTAAAATTACATGAGACTTTAACTTTGAAATAATTATGATAAGATAAAATGACACATATTACAACGCACGTGTATATATATATATATTGTGTTTGTACGTGTGCGCGTGCGCCGGGGGATACAACCCACCCTACCCCCACAACCACGCAATATTGTATAGTAAAGTAATCATAACATCTTGTCTGTGCCACAATATACTATAAGTAAAATGAATGATATATCAATCCACACCTTTTAAGTGGAGAGTGAATTATTTACTTCAAATATAATCGTACCATGCACCTGTATCATAAGTTTCAATCAACGTTAAGTAATATTTACTCTTAGTTAATTTTTTACTACATGTACTTGAGCCTCACGTATAGGACTAAACCTATAGGAATTTTTCTACTACACTTCACGTGTATTCGAATCATCCAATCATAAAGAAGTAAAATAATTACAGACGTGTATTGGACTCATTCAATCATGGAGAGAGTAAAAAAGTTATTAAGTAGTTGATCTTATATATTTACCTGAATAAAAAGTTACAACATAGTAATCCGGCCTAATATATATAGGCAGTAAATTTTTTACTGCATGAGAATACGTGTATAATGATTTTTTACAATTGATCATGCCATCATTGTTACAAACCCATATACACTCATGTTCAAAAAATCAGCACGAATTGTAGCGGGCAATCGTTTATGAAACAAAAATTGTATAGGGCCACCACCACTGGCAGCCACTATGGCCTCAATCCATTAATTGTGTATAGAACTTCCATTGATCAAGTGATCCAGTACAACAAAAGTTGAGAACTCACAACGAGAGGCTCAGATATGCATGTGTCTGCAAAACTACTTGACAAGAACAAATTAGCATCAAAATCCCCTGAAAAAACAGCAATAATGAAAAAATAAATATAGAAATGAATATTGAACAGCAAGAAGAGAGAATATCAGATCAAACGGTAGGAAGAGAGCACTGCAGTTACATGGCATTCAGGCAGCGATAGATCTGGAGGTCGCCGTCCTCGCCTCTTCGCCGAACTGCCGTTCCTGTCGCCTAACCCATCGGATCCACTCACTACTATAAAAACATGCATAAGCGTCGACCTAATAGGTGTCGGTTCAACAAAAACCGACACCTATTAATAGAATAGGTAGCGGTTCTAAAGAAAAACCGGTACCTATACTATAGGTATTAAAAAACGACACCTATAATATATTATAGGTGTCGGTTTTAAAGAAAAACCGACACCTATATTATAGGTACCGGTTTTTTTAAAAAACCAGCACATATTTTAGTACTAAATGTGTCGATTTGTTTAAAAAACCGGCACCTAAACCTATGAGCCGAGCGATAAAAATATGCCTCGGCAAAGTTTATCCTTATCCAGCTTCGCCCCTTCTCTCTTCTTCTCTAGTGAGCCGGCCGACGCCCCTTCTCTCCTCTTCTCTCCTCTCCCCAGTAGTCGACGCCCCTTCTCTCCTCTTCTCTCCGCGCCCCTTCTCTCCTCTTCGGCGGAGGGGCGACACGGGCATGGGGACGGGGACGGCAGGGCAGCGGTCGGCATCGGCGTCGGTGGCATCTGCATCGGCGGGAGGCGGCAGGCGACGACGGGAGCCGGGGCGGCCGAGGCAGCGGGAGGCGGCGGGCGGCGGCGGGATCCGGGGCCGCGGCGGGAGGGGCAGCGGGATGCTCTCTCGCAGATCCGGGAGGCGCCTCCCATCCGCCGATCCGGGAGGCGACGGCGGCGCACGGCAGTGGAGGAGATAAGTCTCCCTCTCCCCTCTCTCCTTCTCTCTCTCGACTCTCTCTCTCTCCCTCAGATCCCTCGGCTAGCTCGGCGGCGGGCGGCGGGCGGCGCCTCCCCAGATCTGGCCCGAGGGGATCTTCCCTCCCTCTCTCTTGGCTAGCTCGGCCTCCCTCTCTGATCTTGATATTTGTTCTTTTGTAAACATTTGTGTATGTTGATTTGTGTATGTTGATGTTTGTTCTTTGTAAACATTCGACTGAGATTTGGATTGCAGGGGAGCTGCTCGATGCATCGGCTCGATTCGAGCCGATACATCGATCCAATTTTTTTGGCTCATGGGACCTCAAAGGTGCCGGTTCCTAAACCGACACCTTTGAGAGGTAAAAAAGGTACCGACCAATAGGTGTCAGTTGGAAAACCGGTACCTATGGGGTTTTTCCAACCGGCACCTACAATGCATTCTGTAGTAGTGACTGTTGCCGTCGGGATCAGATCCAAGACATCGCCTCCTCTCTATAGCCCGTCGTCGCTGTCGCTCCCAGACGTCATCGCCTTGTGGAAGTTGGCCACCATCGCATGGAGGAGATGAATTGGGCGTCGGGGACGTGTCCTCCTTTGCTTGCTCATCGTCGTGCCACCAGAGAGAGGGGACGAAAGCAGCAGCAACGATGCGGCCCAGTGAAGAAGACGGCTACCATGCCTTCCATGTCTGATTCGCAGGCACTCCATTTTGCTTCCATTGTCGCCGGCGCTCCACCTTGCTCCCATCATCACCGGGAACCTCTGTTCGAGATCCATAAAAACTGAAAAACTGAAGAGAGAAAAAAATGATTGGATCGTAACTGGATGAGTATATATATTGGATAATGTCTTATATTGGATAACTTCTTTAGTAAACAAATTATTGGGTAATGTGTTATGAGGTGGGTGGTGCTTGTGTGTTGTATGAATATTGTTAATTTTTTTAAATTTTATAACTATTTATATGATTTTGGACAAACGAGAAGACATTCTCGTTTGATTTAAATCAGTTTTCCTTTACGTGTTATTACACGCCGCCGTGTCCTTTGTTTTCTCCACCGCTGCTAAGAGTGCAAGTGTGGGTCCCTTTGAATTGGATTATTGACAAGGATTTTAGAGAAATTAATTCTAACAAGATTTTTTCCCTAGAGGCTCCTCTATTTATAGGAAGAAAATATAAAATTTTATATAGGAATGTATTCCTAGGATCATTCCATAGAAAAATAGGCTTGAGACTAAACCTCTTAAAAATTTTCCAATAGTTCAAGCTTTCTTGTGGTACAATCAAAAGGCTTTTCTCATTTTGTTTCCTGTGTTTCAAACCTTGTAATTACATGATTGGAAAAATATACCATTTCGATTCCTTTGTGGGTGTGTGTTTTACGTTTTTTCTATCGAACGTTTTAAAAGGGCCGTAATGTGCCCACGGAATGATTACCACTCGTGCGAGCTGCAATGTACTATTACCACTAAACTCTGAAATGGTAGTAACATTAGCGAAAATGAGATAACCCCAGACTACCAAAGCACAACTAGACATTGAAACTTGCAGGAAGCAGGAAGGTAGTACCTTTCATTTACAGTCCACAATGAGTCGATGCAATCTTTGTCGTCAAAGATTATCTTTTGTCGTCCAGCTGCTTAATTAGGAGGTGTTTGGATGAAATGATTAAATTGTTTGTATCATATTAAATGTTTAGATATCAATTTAAAGGATAAACTAATTATGATAATAATTACAAAATCGAAGAATAATTCAAGAGACGAATCTATTAAACCTAATTAATCCATGATTAACAATTATCACATCGTCAAATCATGACGTAATTAGACTCATTAAATTCATCTCATGAATAATTTACAGATTATAAATGAATTTTATATATCGTTTATATTTAATATTTAAAAATAACATGTAAGCGTTTGATGCGACGTAAAGTAGCTTGATCCAAAACAAACACATAGTGCCAGCGAGACAATGACGGAGACATGGCTTGTGAGTTCTGAAAAATGCTGTTTTTCGTGGTGTACATAGTGTGAATGCGTGTGAACTTGGGACCTAGCATTGTTCAGCCATTAGTAGTACTATTTTCTCGAAATAAGGTAAACCAACCATTCTACTTTCATGGTGAAGAAACTCCGTTTTCTTTTCAAATGTACCTTTAAAAGTTTAAGGGCGTGCTTCCAAGAAAATTCCAATATTGTTCTGGTCTGTTCAGAGCGGTTGAATGAAAAGGAAAAAATGTTAGTATATAAGTAAGCAAAATTTGCAATATTCCCCAAGCAAGGTACGCTGCATAAATCTTCTTACCCGAATTAAGAACTGAGGTTATTTGTACTATTTGTTTTAATTGTAACGGGTTTTATCGTCTACTTGTTGACTTATTAGCATAGCCGAAATTTGAATTGTGAAACTAACTTAGAGTTTATTTGGGTTTTTCAATAGTAGTTTGGTTTTCAGCTTTAGCTTTTTAAGCACCTAATGATTTAGATATAAAAGCTTTATATATAAATTATTTTATGGTTTTGTTCTTTTTTCTACTATTTTCTCAGTGCATAATTTGTAGTAATTTCCAAGAGTAATGAATTTTAATTTAGACACGATCTCTCTAATGCATAGTTTCTACAGCAGTTTCTAAATCTAGAAAAAATTAATGATCTCATTTATGATTCACAAATACAACTTGATCTGTTGTAGCAAGATAATTGTAGCATACATGGAGGCCATCTTTGTAGCATACGTGGAGGCAAGCAAAGCACGGTGAATAGCAAGAAAATAGTCTGTGTCCTTCACCTTGGGACAAAAACACCACTACCCTTATCTCTCATCACCACCAGCAATAAAGGAGGAATCTTTTATGGTTTTTCTTGCTTTTCTACACCCGCGAACTCCGGCGGCCGGTGGCGGCGTCGACGAGCGCCACGGTCCACGTGTGGCGATGGGAGCCGAGGCCACAGCCGTAGTCGCCGCCGAGGCCGCGGCGGCCCCTTCGTCCTCCACGGCACGCACGTTGCAGTGACCTCCGCATCGCCGCCGCCACCGTCTCCACGACGGACACCCCTCCTTCTCTCCTCGCCGTCGGCAGCATCAGCGACGACGACACCAGCACCTCGCCCTCTATCTCCTCCTCCCCTTCTGGTGGCCGAAACGGATCTGGGACGACGCCATGGAAGAAGGCATGGGCTATGGAGCAGGAAAGGGCACACGCGTGCGAGGGAGATGGCGATACGGTGGTGGTGCACAGGATCCAAAAGAAACACCGAAGAAATAAGTGGAGTCCTCCCAATGGCGTTTTCCCGGTTTCTTGGCATCTTGATTTGATCGAGGACGTCGTTTCCTGATGTAGAAACGATTTCTCTGATTTGCACTCTCTCTTCATATTAAATCTATTGCCACCTCAGTAATTTGCTGAGTTATCATCCTAATTAAGATAGATAGAAACTATTATTAATGATCTATTAGGAGTGCCCTAATGAGCTGTAACTCAACCGATCAGAGCCATTAACATCCCATTAAGATCGTTTGAACCCTAACCTATAGGAGGCCTTATGCTTTAAATTGTAATTCACAAGGGTTTTCATAAAATGTTGAATCGATAATGTAGTAGAACCTTGTTTTTCACGAGGAATTGAGAGCTTAATTGTAGGTTAATTCCGGTCCCAAACTGGATGGTACTCCAGTAAATGTGTCTTCCTTGATAGCTCCACGCATATGTGTAGAGTGCATCTCATTAGTACGCCTAAACTGTTCATGGTTGAGTGCCTTCGAACTCACAAGAATCACGGTGTCAGCCACATAGGAACATAGCAAGAAGGAAGAAGATGTTTTTGATTGCACCGTAGAAAATATGAACCAAAAGAAAGTCTCCCAAGAGATCTAATATCTTTCTTATTTTCCTATGAAATTGACCGTTGGATTACAAATTCTATGAAAATTTTTCTATCTTCTTCCGACTAAAAAAATCCTTAGAAGACTGATCTAAAAAAACATTTTCCAATCCTTTGAAGGGGGCCTCGGAGAAAATGTTTTCATTCCTTGAAGAGATATCCTCTCGTTTTGTGAAAGCCACCAAAATAGTCATAATTTTTTTAAAATAACAATATAGATTAATATAAAATGTATCACTCCGTAAAATTACTTGTAATAAAAATAACAAATATAACCATGATGTATAATAACTATTTTTAAGTTTAATTTGATCTTTTGTTGTAATTTGTAAAAGTTGAATTTGTCTTTGCATGAGTGATATATTTCATATTAATCTATTTTATTAAATTTTTTAATTTTTTATAACTAGATGACATGTAAGATGAACAAGATATCTCCTTGAACAGGGATGAAAATCCATATCGGAGGGCCTTGCACCAATGCATCCCATCTGCCAAAAGGATTGTACAGTAGCATCATAACACTGTACCGGTTCACATCGTATCAGCGTATCTCCTCTCCACCCTCCCGGTCCAAAGCGAGGAGATATCCCCTGTTTCTCTCTCTGAAGTCTGAACTCCAAATCTCCAATCCAGGAGATCTGTCTTGGTGGTATCATGTGTTAATCTGCATCTTTGTCTCCATCCATCTCCGGACTCAAGCACACTGCATCTGCATGAAGAATCAATCCTTTCTCCCTCCCTGTCCCTGCCAATAAATTGTGAGGAAAAAACTGTCGTCTCACTCCGTTGATAGCGACCTTGCCTTGCAGGCCTCCTTCACTCCACTCCACTCCACTGCATTGTCACAGCTTGCCTTCTCCGGCTTCTTCGCCTATAAATCATTCGCCTCCTCTTGCGGAAACCTTCCAACCCAAACCCCCAGCCACAGCCTGCCTCGTTCGTGTCCCAAATCCGCGAGCTTTTCTTGTTGCATTGCAGGGGGAGAGTGGGGATCGATGAGGGAGTACTGGACGTCGCTGGCGTCGCTGATGGGCGCGCTGGCGTTCCTGCAGGGGGTGCTGCACGCGGTGTTCCCCGCGGAGCTCCGGGCGGCGGTGGCGCGGCTGCTGGGGCGTGCGACGCGGGCCTTCTCCCCGTACTGCTACTTCGACGTAACGGAGACGGAGGGGATGAGCACCAACGAGATCTACGACGCCGTGCAGCTCTACCTCAGCAGCTCGGCGGCGCCCGCCGCGGGCGCCAGGCTCAGCCTGTCGCGGCCGCACAACGCGTCCTCCTTCACGTTCGGCCTCGCCGCCAGCGACCGGGTGTTCGACGACTTCCGCGGCGCCGCCGTCACGTGGGAACACGTGGTCGCGCCGCGCCAGTCGCAGGGGTTCTCGTGGCGCCCGCTCCCCGAGGAGAAGCGACGGTTCACGCTCCGGATCCGCCGCGGGGACCGGGACAAGCTGCTCCCGGCCTACCTCGACCACATCCTCGCCTCCGCGGCGGACATCCGGCGGCGGAGCCAGGACCGACTGCTCTACACCAACGCGCGCGGCGGCGCCATGGACGCGCGCGGCCTGCCGTGGGACCCCGTCCCGTTCAAGCACCCCAGCACGTTCGACACGCTCGCCATGGACCCGGAACGCAAGACTGCCATCATGGCCGACCTCCGGGACTTCGCCGACGGGAGCGCGTTCTACGAGCGCACCGGCCGCGCCTGGAAGCGCGGGTACCTCCTGTACGGCCCGCCAGGGACGGGGAAGTCGAGCATGATCGCCGCCATGGCGAACTACCTCGGCTACGACGTGTACGACCTCGAGCTCACCGAGGTCGGCAGCAACGCCGAGCTCCGGAAGCTGCTGATGAAAACGACGTCCAAGTCCATCATCGTGATCGAGGACATCGACTGCTCCGTCGACCTCACCAACCGCGCCGCCGCGGCGGCGCCGGCGCCGAAGCCGCGGGCGAGCATCGACGGCGCGATCGATCAGGACGCGCCATCGGCCGGGGCGGCGCGGTCGATCACGCTCTCCGGCCTGCTCAACTTCACCGACGGCCTCTGGTCGTGCTGCGGCTCGGAGCGCATCTTCGTCTTCACCACCAACCACATCGAGAAGCTCGACCCGGCGCTGCTCCGCTCCGGTCGGATGGACATGCACATAATCATGAGCTACTGCACGTTCCCGGCGCTCAAGATCCTCCTCCGGAACTATCTCGACCTGCAGGACTCCGACTCGGACGCCTCCGCCTCCGGCGCCGTCATGGCCGGACTGGAGTCGTGGATCCACGCGGCGGAGATCACGCCCGCGGACGTGAGCGAGGTGCTGATCAAGAACCGCCGGAACGGGCGCAAAGAAGCGATGGAACAACTCCTCTTGGTGCTCAAGGCGCGCGCTGAGAATTGGCGGCGGCTGGAGAGCGGCCCGTCGGCGGCGGACAAGGTGGCCGGCGGCGACGACGAGGAGGAAGAGGAGGAGAAGAGGGCATTGGAGAGCCCCAAGGACGGCGGCAAGGAGCAGGGTGGCATGGACGGCGGCAAGGACGGACAGGACGAGGAGACGGAGGCCAAGAAGCAGCTGTGAGTGATAGTGATAGTAGTGAGAGTGAGAGGAGGGAAAAGGGAAAAGTTCAAAATTTCCCTGTTTGGTGACATCTCCATGGGACTTTTCACAGCAGGGATGATGATGATGATGCAGACGCAAGAAAGGAGCTTTCTCAAAAAAAAAAAGAACTTTTCGTTGTCTTCATTTTTATGTCCTTAATTACCCCTCTTGATGCCTGTATTACTACTAGTTACTAGTACTAGCTTAGTAGGTGCCTCCTCTTGAGTTAGTAGTTTTCTCCGGCAATAAAGATTTAATTTGTGAAATCATATGAGGTAGTAGTAGCATTGTAGGAGTTCTTCTGTTGGTTAGTACCATACTTCCTCTGTTAATCTGAAGCTCTGAGCATGTGCTTCCTGGATCTGATCCTCTGTTTGTAGTATCCTAGTGAGAATATGCTAATTCTCCTGGTGGTTGAGTAGTTGAAAGTATACCACATTTTCTGAATCTTAACGTGAGTTGTTTTAAATTTGTACATAAATATTACGAAAATGGTTTATTTTGGACAAAGGGAAAAATAGGAGGAAAATGTTAGGTTCAAATCCTAATGTCTACAACTATGGCTAGTTTATTTTGGCTGTGTACATCCTTTATATATAGAGGCCGGATTTTATTTAATTCATTATCTAAGAAAATTATGGTCATGTGTATCCTATGGTTAAAAAAATGTGAAAAAGGTGCATATAAATTCTTTATAAAAGAATCTGAGAGTGCTAAAACTGCTTACCTGTAATTGAAATTAGAGGAGCAAGGATATTTTCTTTGTTCACTTGCTACAAAAGTCGGCACTTTTTCCACGAGATCTCTTGAAGGCCAGCCGGCGGAGTTGTTGGGGTGGGTCTACGAATGGTCGAGTGGATCAGAGTAGTTTACAGCTTCTTTCTCCTGAGCTTGGATATGCCCATGTTGATTTGTTCTTTGGATGCCCAGTCGCATCCAAGGCCGATCAAAACGCGACAATGGATTCTCACATTTGACATTTCCTCACTCCATATGAACAAAAACAATCGGGAGAAGCTGAAGCTGCCTGCCCTGTCGGTTCGTACTGTACTACTGCTCCGTGGCTCACTCCGAACTGGGAGAGAAGTGGAGTTGGATCATGTGCTGTGCGCTTCAATGCCGCGCCGTCCTCTCTGCACATACGACGGGGCAGAAAATGACCATCTCGTGTTGTGATGTGCGTGTCTTGTGCAGACAGATGTTTGTTTTGTGTTTTGCTGCTTCCTGTGGCTTTCATTGTTCGTGTTGGTTTATTAGCCGCCGCGCACTGAAATAAATAAAAATTACCATAATTTATTTCAGTTGCTTTGTTTACTTTCTTTTAAAAAATATACTTTTAGTATTTAAACTTTTATACACACATTCTTTTTAACAATCGTAATCTTATCTTATTTAATTTCATCAATTTTTTAATAGATCTTAAAATTTTTATATTTCAGGACCAATAGTTTCAAATGGACTTCCAACCAATTAGAGATGGATAATTTACGAGCTGTAGACTCCAAGGTGGGTCAAATCGTGAATAGTAATGAGCAATGAGCCCAGTGGCGGAAGGTCGACGAACTGATCGTCTTCGAAAAGGAATCTATCCATGTTCCGGCTGCAACATTCTCTGCTGATTTTCTCGTGGTTTAATCCACAGGATTTTGTTGTGCCCCATGTGTTCTTTGGATACTGCCTGCGAAATCGCAGGATTGCAGAAGGAATCTCGGTGCCTTGATATAATAGTAGTGGCACATCATCATCTGCCGCAGGCTGAAAGATCATAGTAGGTTATTTGGACGAGGGCCACAGCCCACAGGGGCATGCGCAGTTTGCTGTTGTTTACTGTAGAATGGACAGTGAACTGTAGTGTTGTGCACCGCGCACAGCGGCGCAGCCTCTCGTTAGTGGGAAGAAATGCTTGGCAGTTGGTACTCCGCCTTTGGCGATAAAATGATCCGAGCTGGGGCACCACGCAGAGTACGTTAGTAGTACTAGTAGAAAGGACGTGCAGTGCAGAGCTCCGGTTATCCTCGAGAAATAAACGCGTTACATATACATGTGTACTTGCGTTGGCGCCGGGGCCGTCGATTTGGACCAATCGATAGCGCAGGCCGCGCCGCTGTCGCGTGGCGCCCTACCTACGCATGTACGCTTCCGCGCTCTTCGAGATCGCGCGCGCACATGCGTGCCTCGCCCTTGTCGTGTGCCGGCGCGGGCGCGCTGTTTTTTTAGCGGCCCGAGCTGCCGCGCCGAGGTGAAAGAAAATTTCGTGCGGACAGGATGCAAAGACCATCCGTTACAACCCTAACTCATAGCTGGACGCGTGGACGATGAAAGCATCTAACGGACGCGTTCTCGGGCGGCAATGCTCTCGGCTTCTATCTCTGACTCGGCTTGGCTCTTTTTTCTCTCTAACACACGCACGCTTATCCAGCCCAACGTCGGCTCGGGTCATCGCATGCGCGCGCTCATCCAGGAAAGCCCTAGGTCTAGCGCCGCCTCGTTTCATCTTCAGCCCTATCGTCATTTGATCTCTAGCATACGAAAATGGGTGTTGTACGGGCCACCAGCGCCGGGGAGAACGACGATGCCGTCGCCGGGGAGAACGATGCAGCCGCCGCACGGGAGAACGACGACGCCGTCGCCGCCGCCGGAGACAATGCCACTGCCCGGGACGCCGCTGCCCGAGACTTTGCCGCCGGGGACGACGTCGAGGATCCCTATAAGTAACATCACGAACTCATTTTCTCATTAGAACTCATTTACTCATTAGAACTCATTAGATTTTCATTAGAACTCATTTACTCAATTAGAACTCATTAGAACACTATTTTTATATCTATTTCTAATAGATGATCTCTATAAATTGTCGTTGGATGAACTCATTAGATGAACTCGTCATGAACTGGATTCATGAGGACGAAGCGATTGGTGATGGTGGTTTTGGAGTCAAAACAGAGCACGTATACTGTCATTGCATATTGTTCTATATTTCATATATAAACATCGCACGTGACTCATCTATATTGATACCTCATGCATAAGGTACCTGAAGTTGGAATGAATTTTGCTTCAGAGGAAAAAACCTATGAGATGTATAACAGCTATGCCGGTAAAGTTGGGTTCAGTGTCAGAAGAGGCAATGCAAAGCATCGAGTAGATCGTAGTATATACCAGAAACATTTTCTTTGCAGTTGTGAAGGATATCGACAAACTAAGTCATTGAAAGACACTACAAGATGGGTTGCGGTGCTCGTTGTCAGTTTAGTGTCAGCAGAGAGGGGATTTGGACAGTGCAAAAGATTATAACTGAACATAATCATTATCTTGCTAGTTCAAATAAGGCGCACAAGTTGAGATCCCAACGACGTGTCACTGAAGCAGACATGATGCTAATTGGTCAGATACGAGAAGTCGAGATGAAGCCATCCTAGGTGTATGAGTTCATGAAGCAGTTTTACGGAGGGGCCGATAAAGTGCCATTCGCAAAAATGGATTGCAATAACGAGATTGGACGCGAGCACAGAAAGTACTTAGGAGCCAATGATGCACAAACTCTTGTAGATTACCTGACAAATAAGCAATCACGGGATCCTATATTTCTTTATGTCGTTCAGGTGGATTAGGAAAGTGGCCAACTAGCAAATTTTTTCTGGGCAGATGGTCAATCTATTATGGACTACAAATGCTTTGATGATGCTGTATCATTTGACACTATATTTCAGACTAATAAGTTTGAAATGCCATTTGCTCCATTCATCGGAACCAACCATCACAAGCAGACTATCATTTTTGGGCTGCTTTGTTGTTTGATGAGACCATACCAACATTTGTTTGGTTGTTTGAAACATTCCTGAAAGCAATGTCAAGCAAGCATCCAACGACAATTTTCACTGATCAAGACCAGGCCATGGCTGGAGCAATTGCCTATGTATTCCCAAATACAAGCCATCGCCTTTGTATTTGGCACATTTACTTAAATGTTGCTAAACATCTCGATCATGTAATTCATGAGTCAGATAACAAGTTTTTACCTGATTTAAAAAGATGTGTGTACGAGGATAGATCGGAAGATTACTTCATGGAGAAGTGGAATGAGTTGTTATCTAAATATAAGCTGCAGGATAACTTTTGGATGAAAAAACTATATTACTTGAGGGCAAAGTGGGCAGCTGTGTATCGTGACGCTTTTACTGCGAATATGACATCGACTCAAAGGAGTGAAGACATGAACAATGTGTTTAAGAATAGGTTTCGCAGGAAACTCGGACTTTCGGAACTTCTTGTGGAATGTGATAAGGTTTTATTTAGTCTTTGTGAAAACGAGTTGGATGCTTTCTTTCATTCACGCTGAAAGGATGTGGTTACTTACAGCTCAGATTTACCCATGCTGAAGACCGCAGCGGAATCATACACAAGAACAATGTATTCTGAGTTTGAGGATGAATTTTAAAAACAATTTACATTGTCTTGTAAATTGATGCACACTGAAGGGACCAACTTGACATTTTTTGTGACATACATGCAGTCTGAGCGTGGAGCAACAGTAGTGTTCAACAGTGTAGATTGTACCATTACATGTTCTTGCAGGAAGTTTGAAGCCATAGGTAAGTATATGCATTTCAATTTGTAATATAATTTCTTATATTCTTTGTTGATCATCGAATCCATGTCGTTTAGGTCTATTGTGCAAACATGCCCTTCGAGTCTTCAATATCAATGGAGTGTATACTTTGCCATCGAAATATATTCTGAACAGATGGACAAAATATGCAAAAAGGAGATTTTACATCGATAAAAAAGGAAGTGCAGAGGAAGATTTGAAAGCACGTGCTGCGCTTATCTCTCGGAAGGCCACATCCATCGCATTGAAGTGTTCCAAGTCAAAAGAGCTTCCTGATGATTTGAAGAAAGCCATAGAGAAGTTAGATTTGGAAGCAGAAAGTTCGCTAAGCGGGTTGCAAGAAAAGTCAAAACAGGTTCAGCTAATTCCAAATGAATGTGACACGAGATCGTTGAATGGTGCAATATCTTTTAGAGTTCCTGAGGTGGTGAAAGGCCCAAAGAGTGCACGGTTAAAAAATATGGTTGAGAAGAAGACAACGAGGACAAAGAAGAAAAGTGTTAATAAGAAAGGTACTAATCCTATCCGGATCTTATCTTATGGTTGCTTCTTTAATAAATTTGTTATGTTCTGTTTTTGTAGGAGAGGATCCAAAAACTGCTGTTGAAAATGTAGATGGTGGTGTTGATCCATTTGCTGCATCCCCTTTCCATGGTGGAGATGATAATGTTGTACTAAATCCGTTGATTCCATAATTTAATATGATTGAGAATTCGTCCATGTCTGCCCCATATATACAAGGAGGAGATACAAGTTTGTTACTTGGAGTTGATCGAGACGCCACATTGCACTCAACAATTAGGAAATTAGATTTTGCTGCAGGGTCCAATCATGACAACATGTAACCAGTCTTCAGGAATCAACCCTTTTAGTTTTTTTATATGGTCTCTTATGGTGTGTTGTTCAAATTTCTATCAGGCCTCAATGTTCAATGGTAACTCTTAAAAATGATTGGCCAGATCTTGTGTTAAATGGTATATGTGATCATGAAATGTCAATCTTGCTTTAGTTATTAAATAAGTATATTCAGATTGTGTTTTTTCTAGAGTTCATGTTGACAGATAGGTATATTAATTTAGTCATGCTTCATGTTTTCATTGTTAATCTTCAGTGGCCATCCCGGCTAAAAAAAGATCGTTATTCTTCAGGAAGAAGTAATAAGTTCTAGTTTAGTAGTATGTGGATTGTGTAGTTGATTAATACTTCCTCCATATTTTTTAGGTAATGATACTTCCTGCATATATAACTTCAGAAAGCACAGAGCAATGTCTGGTGCTGATTTTAAATTAAAAATCTTGTCCAAGAAACATCTCTATACCCAGTTTGATATTTTTGATAAACTAATCAGTCGAAATGATCATTGAAGTTTTATAGCAACATAATTTATTACATCCCTGCATCCATAGGCAGGTTTCTTACACATTTTGATATGCCATGCACACACAGGCAGGTTTCCTACACAATTTGATATGGTAATCATACACAGGCAACCTACAAAATGAGCCTGCACAATTCAATTCTTGCAAGATTGTATCTGCAGTCCTCTTCAGTCAATCTTCAGTCCATATTCAATCCTTTGCAAAAAAAACCATTCCATCTTCAGTCCTCTGCAACCCCCCTTTAAATTCTTGCAAACAAATCATACAGAAGCATCTCGTTGTATACAATTATTCCATTCACAGATCATGCAACCCTGCAATTCTTGCCATTCCATCTTTAGTTCCTCCAAAAAAAATTCAATTCTTGCAAGATTGTATCTTGCAAGATTGTATCAGTAGCCTGCATAGTGATGCACTTCGCTAAATATGATATTGACATGTATGTTGGATGACAAAAAAAGTAAAGTTATAAATCATCAGTATGAACTTGTGAGCATGTGCTCTCTCAATCTCTAAACTTACAAATGACAAAAAAGTTTTCCTTGAATTGCTTGTTTACACCACATGAATTCAGATCCTTATCGAAATACACCCAGAAATCCAGTGATCCACAGGTTGATGCATAAGATTGTAGATACTGTTATAAATTGTTTCATGGATATAACCTGAGAAGAATAAAATCACTTCTTTTTCAACAGCAATAATGTTGGCTTCTGATCCAAAAAAAGCAATAATGTTGGCTTACCGTCCCAAATTGAATTGTGCCAACTGATAAACAACTCATTGATGGATTGAAAAACGAATTGGCTGTTCACTCAGATAAGAGTAGGCACCAATTTTTTACATAGACGCAAACACAGTTTTTTTAAAAGGATGGTGCAGCACGACGCCACCCGTAGCTCGATCCATCTGCAGCGCCGCCACTCGTAGCTCGATCCATCTGTGGCCGGCCAAACCCGAGGTCCTCATCCCCACCCGCCACGTTGCAGCAGCGCCGCGACCTGCAGATCGACGACAAGAGGAGGATGCGGCGGCGGAGGCTGTGGGGAGGACGGAGAGGGACGAGGTGGGCGGCGGTGGCAGAAAGGGCGGAGAGGGGCATGGTGGCGAGGGCGGCGGGGCGAGGGGGCGAGGTGGCGGCGGGGCCCGAGGCGTCGGTGGAGAGGGTGCGGGGGCCGAGTTGGCGGCGAGGCAGAGGGCGGTGGAGAGGAGGATGCGGCGACGTGATAGGGAGAGGGGAGGGAGCCGCGCGCGTGAGATGACCCGAGCCGGCGCTGGGCTGGATGCGTGCGCGTGTGTTAGAGAGAAAAAAAGAGCCGAGCCGAGCCAGAGATAGAAGCCGAGAGCATTGTCGCCCGAGAGCGTGTCCGTTGGATGCTTTCATCGTCCACGCGTCCAGCTATGGGTCGAGGTTGTAACGGATGACCTTTGCATCCCGTCCGCACGGAATTTTCTTCGGCCGAGGCGTAGGAGCAGTAGTGCTCTGCCCCGACGCTGCATGGTGGCACGGAACCAAGGGAGCACGCAATCTTTTGCGTGGTTGATTCGTACCACCTGGAGCTAGCGAGATGGCTCACGTATTGGAGTAGCGGGAGGGCTTTGGTTTTTTCCCTGGCGAACCTGCGGCCCAACCGTATCGATCAACGTTAGTATACTGTTGGAGGGAGTATATCGGAGTACTCTATCCGTCCTATATTTTTAATAATTATGTCCGTGCATATATATAAACATCTTATTTAATATATTTAAAATTTTATTTAAATTTGTTTAGGATTGCTTTGTACGTTGGTTATATTTTCTTCTAATTACCCATGCAACATATGAATTTTAAACTAAAAATTACGTGAAACCATGCAGTGCTGAATTTGTGAGAAAGTACATTGTGTCCCAACAACGAAGTTGGTTCCTATATATTAAACACACACACTCTCTCTATATCTATATCTATATCTATATCTATACTATATATAAAGTAAATAGTGTTTCCACCCAAATTTTGTTTTGCCTGGCTATTTTGCAGAAAACCCCTTGAATTTTTCAAAATTAACCCGCAGTCCGTCTGACTATTTAAAAAACCAATTAAAAAAATATGGTTATTTTGCAAAAAACCTATTGACTGTTTATAAAATTAACCTGCAGTCCCAATGTTGAAAAGAAAGAGAGGGCTTGAATGAAAAAAAATCTTCTGCGTCCCTCTCTTCTGACCCCATCCGTGCCGCGCCTACACCCCTCCCTCCCGTCGCTGCTCGTAGCTCCCGCGCCGCCGCCTGGACCTTCGTCCTCCGCCTGCTTTCCTCCCCGCATCGTCATTCCGTTGCAACGCACGGGTATTTTGCTAGTATATATCTATACCTATATATAAAGCAAGTAGTGTTTTCACCCAAAATTTTGTTTTGTCTGGCTATTTTGCAGAAAACCCCTTGAGTTTTTTCGAAATTAACCCGTAGTCCCAATGCTGAAAAGAAAGGGAGGACTTGAATGAAAAAAAGACCTCCTGCACCCCTTCCTCCCGTCCTCATCCGCGCTGCGCCCCACGCCGCGCCTGCGCTCCTCTCTCCCATCGCTGCTCAGAGCTCCCGCGCCGCACCTGCGCCCCTCCCTCCCATCCATATCCGCGCTGCGTCTCGACTTCACCCATTGCAACGTACAGACACAATTGCTATATATATCTATAACTATCTATAAAGCAAGTAGTGTTTTCACCGAAATTTTGTTTTGCTGGCTATTTTATAGAAAACCCCTTGAGTTTTTTTTGAAATTAATCCGCAGTCCGCATGGTTGTTTTAGAAAAACCCAGTTAAAAAAGAAAAAGGGGTTATTTTGCATAAAACCGTTTGAGTGTTTATAAAATTAACCCGCAGCCTCAATCTGAAAAGAAAGAGAGGACTTGGATGAAAAAAGACCTCCTACGTCCCTCTCTTCTGTCCTCATCCATGTCGCGTCCCTCCCTCCCGTCACCGCTCGGAGCTCCCGCGCCGCCGCCTGGACCTTCGTCCTTCGTCTGCTTTCCTCCCTGCGTCGTCCTCCCGTTACAACGCACGGACATTTTGCTAGTCATATACTATGTGTGTTTCTTTTTTAATATTTAGCATCTCTTATTTTTGGAGTTTATATTAAATAACATTTTTTCTTGTATATTATGGATGTCTTGATGTATACCATAAATCAAGGAGTCAAAATTTCCTTAAAATATAATGAATTCTAGAGTACAATTGTTCTATCCAACCACCCTTATTTTTACCCAATCTTATCTTAACCAGCTTTCCACTCTCTACTCATCACTTTATTTAATAAGGGGTGTTCGTAGTCTTTTTTGTCCTCGTCAGCTACAACCCCGAGCACCCTACGATATGTCGCTACTACCCGTTAAATGCCATGCCTTGATACCTTTTTCCAATTTGTTAACACACCTGGATGATTTTTTAATCTGATGCAGTAGAAAGCAGTAGAAAGTTCTGATGGCTAAGAATAACATAACCAGTAAACTAATGATAAATTATACGTAGGATGTTTTTCCTTCTCGAAGAAATTATTTTAGAATTTCTCCAATTAATTATATGTTTTAAAAGATTAATAAATACATAGGTTATACCTATATGTTAATCAGATTAGCCGCGTTTATCTTTGATTATATGTAGGGTGTATGTTATTGAGTTTTTTTAACTTCTATTTTTTTATTTTTTTATTGTTGTATACATGTATTTTTTGTTCAATTTAGAGAAAGTTAGGCGCGGTTTTTATTTTCTTATGAGATTGTAGACCCTGTTTAATCTATATTGCCAGTTGCCTTTCTTCTTTGCCACTTGATAGCATAGGTTCATCGGATCTTGAATAGTCAATTTAATACACAATCACCATCAATATTCCTGACTCAGTGAATAGTGGTTTTAAGTCGAATTGATATATGGTTTTGAGTGTGACATAGAATTAATACATAAATAAGGCCCTATATGGATCGAGTATGCTGGAGTTATATACTTTATACTATGATTAATTAGGTTTAAACTCCAAAGACTAAAGAAGAAATGGCCAACATATACGCCCCTATTTTTCTTAATTATAAAATATTGATACAGATTTCAAGAAAACATTTGATACTTTTTTATAATATATTCAATTTAAACTTTAAAGATATAATTATGTCAAATATTTATCATAACAGATCTAATCAATATTATTGGGACATATTGATATTTTAGAACTATGGTATTATTTTTTGGAATGCTAATCACTATAAAAGTATTTTATTTTGTGATATTGTAGATTACTTTAAATATTAAATATATAATGATGCCAAAATATTTTTCATGATATATTTAATTAACATTATTTTGTTTCATAAAGATAATGTTATTTTGACATACCATTGTTTTAGAACGGAGGGATATTATAGATCTAATCTAATTATGCATGTTTTTGAGTGATATATGCTGATACGATCCGTTAGTGTTATAGATAAGACATACCTAATACTTTTATGTTAGACTCAGCGGAACCATTATACACTAAGTCTTATACAGAATCAAGCCTCATATACAAAAGGTATTTCAGATAAGAAAGAGAACCAGTGTCCTATTTTAACAAGAAAAGGACTACTCAGATCATATCTATACTTAATTTTCTAGTTTTACTTAGACAAGGAGACACCCGAAGATATAGATACAAGACCTCTCAGGGATAGATAAAAATAAATCTAGACAATTTAAGACAAACGAACATACATCGAGACCAGCCTAGACAATCCAATATAGAGCCACAAATACCGATAAGAGGGATCTAGGGCAACCTCTAATCTCACCGAGTTCATATTTGAGGAAGAAGACTACACTAGTTGTTTATTACATGTAAGAGCTGCATGCCGTCAAACCGACAAAGACTAGATTAGGTCATACCAAATATTATATTCGTATGATACTGATATATAAAGCCAACATCAACTTCGATCAACAGAAGTAGAGCTATTATCTGTCAGTTAAGGGGCCCAAACCTATATATAAATTTATGTCTTCCGTCTCTTTTACCTCAATCTTGTGTATATCCTAGTATCAACATCCCCTATATTCGACAAATACCGTAGACAGACATAGTCCGTCAACACAATCTATTATCCATTTTCTTTGTAATTCTTCTTATTGTTGGTACGACATAGCAAAAGGTCAACATATGACTTAAAATAATATGGGTGGGAGGATATTTTTGGAATGTTAGTCACAGTTAATTTTAAGTTTTTTTATTTAAAATAATATGGGTGGGAGGATATTTTTGGAATGTTAGTCACAGTTAATTTTAAGTTTTTTTATTTATGTCATATCATACATCTAATTTATTTATGCATGTTTTTTGAAGTGATATAATCGTACGATCTACATTATCAATTTTTTTTCTATTTTACATTGACATGCAAAGTTTAGGATATGACAAAAATCAAATATTTCTTACATGTTAAAGTACAACTTATATATCTTTAGTGGAAACTTAAATTTGTTTTTAATTGTTAATAGACCACAATGAATAAGGATAAAAATATTTTTGTGTTATTATAGGAAAATTATGGTTATTCAAAAAATATATATTTTTAGAAATTAATAACTAAATAAAAGAAAAAAGGGAGAGACTGGATAGGAGTAAAGGGAGGGAGCACATAAGTAGGTACGTGCGTGGTGCATGGTGTTGGTACTTGGAAGGGTGATCCATGGGGAGAGGAGATGGAGTTTCTGGGGTCCTTTTTATTTATAAAAATCTAATATATATAGTTAAAAGTAATGACTCTATTAGTTTATTAGAGTATCATATGACGGTTTAGAAATATTTATAGGAGGACATGTGATGATTTAAGAGTGTATGTATGAAGTTTCATAGATTTTTAAGTATATAATAGATAGATTTTAGGATTTAAAGATCAAATTAGTAGAACAAACGTATTACCTAAATACCTCTCATTAAAGGGATAAGATTAAGAGTAGAAAGGTAAGTAGAGGGTAAGATGAGAAAAAATTAAATAAAAATGGTTGAAGGAAAAAATTATACTAAATAGAATGTCACTTTTTATGGGATAAATTTTAAATTCTATGATGACATTTATAATGGGTAGTGACAGACCTATGGGGTGATCTGGATGGGCCGTGGCCCAACAAAAAAAAGCCCAGCCGAACCCCTTGCAATTTTCCTTTTTTCAATTTTCTCGGCACTCCGCCTTGCCGCCCGACGCATGATCTCCTGAGGCGACGCGACGTTTCGTCTTCGACTACTACGCCGCGGCCGTGCGAATCGCCGCGATCCCTGCCTGCCTGCGTCGACCGCGATCCTGCGAGGCTGTGTCCTTGCCTGCCAAGGATCCCGCGTCGGTCGGTCCCTGCCGACAATCCCATCGGCGTTGGCCATCCCTGCAGTGCCGATGCCGTGACGCATGATATTCCTGCTGCCTACTGCCGTTGTGTTGTTGCTGCTGACGTTTGCTGCTATGCTGCCGACGTTTGACAAGGTAATGAAACAGAAACCGGTGTTCTATATATGTGATTGCCATTTGAAGCTTTGATGATTTTTATTGATATATAAATCCATACGCGGGAATTATTTGTATAGAAACATGCAATTAGTTGTAAACTTTTTACATTATGCAAAATATGGTTACTGGTTGTTGCAGTAACTCCATTAATTTAAATAGTTCATTGAGCTTGCAACTTCACTAAAAATATAGGAATTGTTTTTTTATTATACAAAATATGGTTACTAGTTACTGCACCTCCACTAAAAATATAGGAATTTTGTTCCGATTTGAACCACTCTCGCTGACCTCGTCTCGTTATCGTCGTTCTCGGTCCATCCAAACCAAATCATAAGACCGTCAACGATAATAGGATGAAATAGTGAGCTCAAAAAATATACCTCCACCTACATTGGGACAAATTTGGTCAATGCTGCAGGCGGGGACAGCAACGGGAAACGGGTGCCCCTACTACGCGAGTGGCCGTTTGCATTGGAAGAGCACGAGACCCACGTGCACGGTCACGTTTCGTTCGTGTTTAAACAAGAAAGGACCAGCGTCAATGCATCCCAAATAGGCCCATCGAGCTATTTTGAGCCCACGTAACTTTCAGTTTTTTCTACGTTCATTTGAATTTGAATCCACGTGAGCCTGCGACAGCAATACCAGGCACATGGGCTTAGATAGGAAGTAAAGGAGAACAAAATGATACAACTTAGCCAGCATCACAACAGAGCCAACAGATAATTCAGAATTCATCGTGCTCAAACGTACCATGTTATTGGACAAAAGTATTGGAACGGGCTTTAATATACTTCCAGTAGCAAGTTAGATCTTTCCATACTAATTGAGTCTACCGCAGTTACAATTTCTATTCATACACATCCATCCATGCTAATGACCTATTCTCATCCATAATCAAATTACTTACTATAAGTTTTCGCAGCAATATGTGAGGTATTATCTAGTTTTAATTATTATCTTTGACACGATAAACTGTGATAAATTTGTACTTCTCTGTTAAAAACATAAGTAGGATTTAGTGCTAAAAAAATTGTGGATGCCAAGCGGTCAAAGGCGTGTGGCATAGGTAGGGGCAAGTTCTCCCAAGACTTGGTCCGAAGGACACCCCACCACCTGAAGCAAAACCCTTCTTTGTGTTCGCAGATTGGCTTGGTGATGAAGCTCTTTTCTTTGCTGGGCGATGCCGCACGTTTTCGTTTCGTGAAAGTCTATGGCAGAGGAAAGGGCTGTAGGTGATATAACGACCAATACATCTCGCAGTAACAAGAAGGTGCTGTTCTATTATGAATCGAGTTGTTGTGAAGGCTTACATGATTTACCGCATTCATTAATGTCTCGCACAAGGAGGGACTGATAAGTATGCTACGATGAAATGAGATGTTCCTGAGTTTATTAAGAAGATACATAAAATTAAATGAAATATGGTTATGCTAATTGATTGAGATACATCAGAAAGTGATAAAGTGTTATATTTATTTTCTAGTGGAGGAAGTATTTTTAGTATCGATGTACTTCTATTTTTCATTTATCTGGTGTAAATAACAAAAATATCGATGTTTAAATTTTAAACTTTATATTGACTTGGAACAATAATATGCCGTGTTTCCATAACCAGAAGAGGTGGCCGTAGAATCCATCGGTGATATACCAACGATCGATTTTGTTATATATTTGTCAACACAATTTTTTCCAAAAAATTTCACGTCTCGTGTGACGCCCGCAACCTGTGCCGGGTTCACGAATCACGACTTCACGTGGGGGTTTTGCAGGTCCGTTGCTTGCTTTGGCGCCCCCGGCCGCTCGCGTTGCTCGGCATCAACGGCGCTTACCGGTGGTTCAGAGATTGTGAGCCATCTCGCAAACGGTTCCGGCCATTTTGAATTAGCTCCCGTGTCGCCCTTCTCCAGGGACGGTTTGGGAGGCGACGACCGGCCGCCCTCTCTCCCCCTCCATCCTCCTCTGCCTCGCCGTCGCCCAAGCGGCCGCCCCGTGCGACCGCAAGGACGGCGGTGGCAGGGCTTCTCGCCGTCTGTGTGCTTGGGAGGCTAGGGGAGTCGCTCGGGCGGTCAGGGCGATGGCGGCGGCAGTGACTGTCAGATCCATGCCGCTCCGGTCGTATCTAGCGACGAGGATGTCGCCGGTGTGGTGGCGAGGTGGTGGGCGGCATGCTGAACGCGGCGCGACAGTTATTCGAGCAGCTGCAGCAGGATCTGGCGTGCTTCACCGCCGTGCCACGCGAACTTCTCTCCGCTGGATCTCGGCGGCGGGGACGATGCCCGTAAGGGCACGCAAGAAGGTGCCATCGCAGCCGGCGTGCCAGTGGCTGTCTTCACCGACCTCTATGGCAGTGGCGGCCGTTCTCCTCCTCGGCCTCACGCCTGTTGCAACTGCCGAGGGATGACGACGATGATGTGGACGCCATGGCGGCGGTGGTGGGGAACGCGGCAACGAATGGCAAGGGGTGGTTCTGAATGATGGTGATCACGACCACAGCGCGGTCTACCGTGGCCAGCGGTTGCTTGCTGGTGGTGACCACGCCGCTGGCCGCCTAACGCGGCGTTCCCGACGACGGGGGAGAAGAATGGAGGCAACAGAAGAAAAAAAAGAAGAAAAAAAGAGGAGAGAGAGGCAAAAAAAAGAAAAAAGAAAAAAAAAAAGAAAAAAAAAAAGGGAAAAAAAGAAAAAGGAAAAAGAAGAGAGAAAAGGGAAAAAGGGAAAAGGGGAAAAAAAAAAAAGGAGAAAAGGAGAAAAAGAAAAAAGGAAGAAGCGCGCCCGGATTTGACAGGCACGTGCTGCGGCGTGCGGTGGAGCAGAGAGGCCCGACCGTCAGTGGTGGAGGCCGGTGGTCGGAGTATTGCGAGGAAGTGCATTCGTCGGAGGCGTAGGCCGGTGCCTAGGATCTTGGGACGCCTCAACCGATGACAACATCTCTGCTGTGTGGAGAGCTTAATGAGGATGGATGAGGCCAGGTCGACTCTCTGTGGCGGCTCACAAGTTCGATGTAGATCGGGAGGAGCAGGGCAACTTTTCTCTTGCTATGACGGCGATATTATAAACAGATCCGGAAGGAAGAGTGCAGAAGCGGACGGGACGTGGCCCCCGCGACGAGGAGTGCAGCAGCGGGCGTGGCGTGGCCCCCGCGAAGAGGAGTGCAGCAGCGGGCGTGACGTGGCCCCCGCGAAGAGGAGTGCAGCAGCGGGCGTGGCGTGGCCCCCGCGAGCGGTGAGGTGGTGTCTAACGGCGGATGTGGCGAGGGCCCCGCAGAGTCCTATGAAAGATCCAGATCTGATGATTTTCACCCCGTTGGGCGGGGTTTAGTGTTGCAACGGCGCGGCGGCGATGGGTACCGCTTGGCGGGGACCTCTTCGGTGTTGTGCGGTCTCTCTTTCCTATTGTCCACTTGACTGGGAGCTCTGCTGTAAGGTTTCGATGACCAATTATGTGTAGATTTGGTGGGTGTCGTCGATAAGCCTTTGTCCTATTGGTTGCATGATGTGAGTTGTTTTTGTTAGTTTTTTGTGGAGGCTTGGTTTGAGCGTTTTGTTTGCATTGATGTTCCAATCCAACTGGACGAGTTTTCTTCTTTTACTTGTTTTTCTTTTTTCTATCTAGGGCTCCTAAGCTATAATCTTGTATTTTTTCTGCTATATCAATGGAACACATATTATGTGTGTTTTGTTTAAAAAAAACAATAGATTGTGATTTTGCCCGGGTTGGTGGGGAGGGATCCGGATGGTTGCGCCTGCGCCGCTAATCATTCGGTGGCGTACCTGACGACGGCGACGCGACGACGACGTCCGATCGAGGCCATGGAATCCGACCCTTCTGGTATCGGTGCAATGCAACTTTGGGTGGTGGGGGCTCATCTCATCAGTTGCATGTGTAGAAACGTATAGGGCGTGTTTGGTTGGGACACCAGCCTCGCATCAGGTTGGTTGGTTGGTTGGTTGGTTGGTTGGCTGGACCGGCCCGAGAGCCAGCTTGGGCGGGTGCAAACCAGGATCAGATGTGTGATGGATTTGGTGCTCGATCGCAGGAGGCGACGAACGAAACCAGCCGTACGTGCATTGGGTGTGTGGCTGCGGGCTGCGGCGACGAGCGGTGCGCCTCGCGGGCAGGCTTTAGCTGGGACGTGATGTTCCTCATGACCTCTGTCGCGCGCTCGGTGTCCCGCTGGGCCTGTGCCGCTGCGCGAGAGCCTGTTCCGTGGGCGAAATTTGACGTGGGAGTGCGCGTACGAGGTGACACGGAACTTGGCCGGTTTGGCACCGACATATCCGGGGCTATGGTGACGGTACGATAGGAGAGCTGGGCCGGGCTCAGCTAAATCGAGACGGGAAGTGGCCACCTTAATGGGACATTGTGTCAAAACATAACGACTTGCTAGAGGCTAGAGATAAAAATGACTTGGATAGTTTTTGTTTCTGTCAAAAATTCGAATTTAAAAAGTGTTGGTCGAATAATTTCCAGATAGTGTTGGATAAAAAACAAAAACGAATAATAATTTTTGGAAACAAAAACAAAAACGATAAATGGATTATCTGGCAGATTTTGGAATCGGTCAGAAACTATTCGAAAAAATTAACGGATATCCGGCCATGGGTCAGGGCCCAATAGCCAGTAGCCCATGAGCCCATGAGTGTATGACCTAGCCCATGCGAGATAAATTTTTTGGTTTATTGTATGTGATCACGTGAATGAACTGTTTTTTTATTATTGATATCTAAATTTAATATGTCTTGAGATTTGTAATGATATGATATTGTTGTATATTTTATAAAACTAGTAAGTTGATATGGATGTATAAAATTTGTTACATGTATTGTTTACCTAAAAATTAAAAATATTGATATATTTTGACAAAATGTGAAGCTATCAATTTTTATTGTTCTGTAAAGTTTAGTTTAAGGAGTTTTTATATTCGATCAATTTTCGTTATCGTATTCGTTTCGATTTGTATTTGCTCCGTATTTGTTTTTGATAATATTCGATTCCGTTTTCATATTTGAGGTTTCCGATTCCGAATCTGATTATGAAAAAATATAAAAACAAATATGGTATAGCTAGTTTTTGACCGTTTTGGATATGTTTTCGCCCCAACTAGAGGCCAGTGTGACCCGGGGACCGGCCATCTCTTTCAGCCTTTTAAGTCTAATTTGTCTCTCTCGTATCTCTCAGACGTGACTATATTTTTTAGTTTGATATGTTATTTTATGTTTTTATTTGTAAATTGAATTTGAACTTGCATAATACTTGTGGAGAGTATGTGGCACAATTATATATATATATATATACAATTCATTTGATTAATTTTTTATAACCATTTAGACTATACACAAGAGGGAAGATTTCATTTTGAAAAAAAATCTAAATTGCTTGGCAAAACAAGAACCTTTGTTCTTCTAAAAAAACAAGAACATTTGTTTTTTAAAGTGGGGGAGAACGTACGATAAAATGATATCCAAATAAAGTCATACTATGTGTTTAATTTCACTGTGCTATATGTGGCGCTTATTAATGTGTAGATTGTACCGAACCACTTATTTCGGAAATATCGAAATTGTACTTCTTGAAACTTAGCTAGCTAGCCATATGCTCGGGGATGGCTTTACTCCAACATAATACAATAATGTACTGTTTGACGAGAACTTTTCACGAGCATAGTGTACATATATTATATATATGTATGACAATATACTGTTTGAATCATGCGTATTATTTAAAAATATAATATAATACAATGTACGTTTTGATGACTAAGACTAGAGAATTATTCACATATATATATATATATATATATATATATATATATATATATATATATATATATATATATATATATATATATATATATATATATATATATATATATATATATATATATATATATATATATATATATATATATATATATGAGCTTGTGTGGCGCGCCGCACAGCCATCCGTGTGGCGTGGCGAATTTCTAATTTGAAAACTCAAATTGAAAATCCGAACCGTTCAAATTGTTCTACATATTAATATTGCCTTGTATACCAAAGTTTACATTTTTTTAATTTTTTACTATTTTATCGATAGGTCAAAAATGCAATAATCCAACGATTTCGGAGTATCTATTTTATTGCATTTTGACCTATCGATAAAATAGTAAAAAATTTTAAAAATGTAAAATTTGGTATACAAGGCAATATTAATATATAGAACAATTTTAACGGCTCGATTTTCAATTTGAGTTTTCAAATTAGAGATTCCACGCCACACGGATGGGGCCGTGCGCGCCCACACAGACATTATATATATATATATATATATATATATATATATAGAGAGAGAGAGAGAGATGAGCTCTGTGTGGCGCGCACATGCCATCCGTTGGCGTGGCGAATCTCTAATTTGAAAACTCAAATTGAAAATCAACCAGTTCAAATTCTTCTACATATTAATATCGCCTTGTATATCAAATTTTATATTTTTTAAATTTTTTTACTATTTTATCAGATAGGTCAAAAATGTAATAATCCAACGATTCTGAGTATCTATTTTATTACGTTTTTGACCTATCTGATAAAATAGTAAAAAAATTCAAAAAAATATAAAATTTGGTATACAAGGCCATATTAATATGTAGAACAATTTGAACGGTTCGGATTTTCAATTTGAGTTTTCAAATTAGAGATTCGCCACGCCACACGGATTGCGCGGCGCACACATTATATATATATATATATATATATATATATATATATATATATATATATATATATATATATATATATATATATATATATATATAGACACACACACATATTATATGTATGGGCTAGCTAAAAGCAATGTACTGTTTGCTGACTAAGACTGGAACTGCTCAACGTAATTCCATGATATTGACATATCACTGCTGGAGAATAGTATATTTGTCTTGGTTGATAATCTTTTGTAGTTTCGGTTGTCAAACTGGGACTACGAGTCCAGGACAAAAGATCACTATCTTTAGTCCCGGTTCAAATAATCGGGACTAAAGATGGCGGCGTCACGTGACTGGCTCCGTCATCTTTAGTCTCGGTTGGTGGCTCCAACCGGGACTAAAGTTCTTTTTAATTTTTTTAATTTGCTTCTGCTGTTAGCTTGCTGCTATTTGTTTATAGACACACATATGTATTTATATATATATATAAATATGCACATATATATGTGTAAATACATAACACATATATATAACACATAACATACATATATATGCAAAAATATCGAAATTATTTTTTCAACGATCAAATACAACCGGGACTAAAAATAATTTCCCGCTATTTCTAATTCATCTTTAGTCCGGTTGGTGGCACCAACCGGACGAAAGATAATTTCTCGCTATTTCTAATTCATCTTTAGTCCCAATTGGTGCCATCAACCGGGAATAAAGATAATTTTTCGCTATTTTTCCAAATTTATTTGGTCCCGGCTAGGGTTAACAATTAAATAATTAGTAAAAGGGCCAAATTAAATTCATTAAATATAGGTTTAAAATAATAATATTAAAATTTAATCAAACATAGATAATCATATATATTAATGTGCTCTTCTAGATACTGTTCCTCTTTTGCCCCTCTATTTTTCATATTCATCTGAAGTTGTTTTTTTGAAAAAATTAACTTTTTTGTTTTATTTTTTATATTTTTTATGGACTTAGGAGCACACGGAAGGTAAACATAGAAAATTTGAGCGTAAACAAGCAAAAGATGTGGCCTGTGAAAAATTCAGAAGACACGCTCAGAATCGGAAAAAAACTTCCAGGCTCGAAAAGGCAACCTTTTAAGGCTTTTTTGGGCAAAATAAAATCACCGAACGCGGCAAAGCTATGGACGAACGCATCCGAAATTTTTTCTCATCGATTTTCATATATAGAAAGTCTCGATCGGAGTCCGTATGCGAAAGTTATGACCGTTTAAAACCGACTCAAGTTAGAGGACGAAACGGGAACAATGCGCGTAAAACTTGTTACACGCGCATAAACTAGACGTGACGACCAGGGTTTGAATGTTCTTATCAATATTGTACATCCCTCCGATTTATATATTATCACTAAAATAATTTTATAAAAGATTTTATATATTAAGAATCATTAGTTAATAACAATATGATGATATGTAATTACAATGTAATGATTATATTAAAGCTTCCTTCTATCTTCAATCACCCACCCCCACACAACACCACACTCTTTGAAATTACAGATCCCCTCAAATTAATTTTAGGCCATTTGAATCATGTAGAAAAATTTGTATATTTTTATTAGGTTCAGTTAAAAAATAAGCACATTCACTTTTGTCCCGGTTGGTGTTACAAACTAGGACTAAAGATCTAAATGATCTTTAGTCTCGGTTCGTAACACCAACCGAGACAAAAAATAGGATCTTTAATCCCGATTGGTGCTACAAACCGAGACTAAAGATGGCCGTCGGCCTGACAGATTCTGACAAGAATCTAATCGGGACTAAAGATGATCTTTAGTCCCGGTTTGTAACACGAACCGGGACTAAAGGTCCTAGAGACCCATTGCCTTTTTAAACCGGGACTAAAGATGATCTTTAGTCTCGGGTACAATTCAAACCGGGACTATTATGGATTTTGGCACTTCAACCGAAAATGGTTTCTTCGGTAGTGTATATTGGCTGCTAGCTCTACAGAGAATGAATATGTAGATTGCACTGAATGCAGAAAGTCGAAATAATCGGGTACCTGCTACTACAAGAATCCTAACCACATGATGGTTATATACACTATATAAGTCACACACTGCTGGAGAAAGGCTCAATTGTCCCGATTGGTAACCCCTAATAGTCCCGGTTGTTAAACCGTGACTACGAATCCAAGACTAGAGATCGCCATCTTTAGTCCTGATTGGAGCCACCAACCGGGACTAAAGATGACGGAGCCACGTGGCCGGCTTCGCCATCTTTAGTCCCGGTAGGTGACTCCAACCGGGACTAAAGATTTTTTTATTATTTTTAATTTGCTCCTTTCTCCAGCAGTGCTGCTCCCTATATATTACACATATACATATTTTACACACATATATATATCATATATATCATATATATATGTATAAATATATAATTTACACACATATAAATGAACTTAAGAAAGGAAATATATACATATATTACCAAAATATGTACACATATGTACAATATCCACATATATTTCGTATGTTATAAAAAATTATCTATTTTGTGGATCCGGTGGTTAAGTTACTTAAATGAAAGTAGAACTCCCTCGCGGGATCAATGATCTGCTCGTTTATAAATCCCATCAATTCTTCTTGAGCAGCTTGTATGAAAGTCTCATGGGAGAGGTTGTCTCTTACTCGCATAAGCTGTCATTAATTCAAATAAACGAGAAATAAATATATGAAGTGAATAAGAAATCGAGACGTAATGTATGAATGACTGTTATACGTACATCTATATCGTCGATAGTTGTGACATCGGTCACAAAGCGGTGAATGTAGTCGCAGACGTAGTATCCACATAAGTTGGTGCCCTGCGACTGTTTTGCACGCTAAAGGAGAAACGACGATAGATTTAATATACATTTCATATTTTAGAACAAAGTAATGATTCAAAACAACTTTAGAGCATGTTACTCACTGGAAAGTTCATCCTCACGGAGAGCTTATCTTTCACATTTCCGCAAACATTCGTCCGAAGTCGTTCCCTGCCCTACGTGCAGTTGAAAGTTAGCTAGTAATTATCTGAGAACCGCATATATGCAATAGCAAGTAAGATATATGGCATTACCTGTTAAACAGTTCAAATATCTTTGAGTACGTGGACTCTGGTTTATCCATTGAGTCAAAGACATGAATCCACGAGTGATCCATGTCAATTACTAACAGAACCCAGTGGAATCTGCAAATTGGTTTAGATGACACATATGAAAATTTATGTATGCACGGGATTGAAATCGATACGGAAGAAAGAAAAAACTTATGCAGTGTTGTAGGGCAGAAGGATAAACGACCGAAAGTGGTTCTGCACCAGCGTATTGTATATGTTGTCCACTGTTGTATCAGAAAATTGATCAACCAACACGCCGTTGATTTTGAGTGGATCCATGAATCCATGTTTGGTACATTTGTGTTTGTTACAGTATTGGATCGCCATTCTACAACGGTTAAAAAGAATTTTAGTCAGCTAAATACAAAGATGTAAGAAACGAAATAACAGAACGATACTTATAGAACCCGCGTGGCTAGAAGTGAGACGTCGAGGGCATCAAGCTGGTACAGGTCGAATATTTCTTCGAATCGGATATAGAAGTTGTCACCTCCATCGAAGAAATAGTGCAGTGAATATCTGCCCATTACCATCTCTTCACCCTTGTTGGATTCTTGAATGTACCACTTGTGAAAGCGGTACATCTGTGTAGGTAGCTTTTTCACTTGATCCGACTTTACAAGAGGCTTTTCAAGTTTGAACTTGTATTTCAGCGGAGCCTTCGCCAAGGGAGCATGACCGTGTAATTGATCCATTGAAATTCCAGCAGATTCCATAAATTGTCTTAACTCTGATCTAACATTTAGAACTGTGTTGAACTCCAAAGGTTTCTGAGGCTGCATGCCGAGCTGGGATACATCTTTGCTCGTTCTCTTCGCCTTGCCAGCAGCCTTCCGAATAGTCCTGTCGTAGTCGGACTGTGGTTGAGGTTGCGGTTCAGGCTGTGGCGTTAGGTACGTCTTCTTGAAGAAGTCCTTGGTCTCCTGGGGGATTTCAGGAGGCTTCTCAGGAGACTTCTTTCTGAAGTGGGCCTTGACTTCAGCTTGGACGGCCTCGTGCAGCTCCTCTGGTGTCATGTCGTATGCCGTTTTCTTTGGGGCTGGTAGGAGCGGGTCAAGTTTAGTCCTCTTTCTTCTTGGTCCACTACTGGTTGACATTGACCGCGTGGCTCGAGATGTTATCCGTTTAGGAGTCGATGCTCGTTGTGGCGACGGAGGAGACTGAGAAGACAGTGGAGTTGGAGACGACCATTTAGGAGTCGGTGCTCATGGAGGCGACACAAGAGGTAGAGGAGGCGGAAGAGGCGAAGGAGGCTGAGGAGACGGTCCACGTGGAGGCGATGACGGTGGAACGATAGGAGACGCTATTCGTCGTAGGAATATGATGAAGGGCTTCCTCCAAAGAAATATTCCGTGAGGTTTTCTCCTAGCGTCATCTCCCCGTCTCCTCCGGGGATATCCAGCTCGAGATCTTCGTAGCCGCGTTCCACCTGTTCAACTTCCATTTTTGAGTACGTAGGTGAAACGGGCCTGCAGTGGTAGGTGCCGTCTCGTTCTACTGGAATTGCCATGTCTGATGCAACCTGTTCGAGAGGATTGCTTATTACTTAGTAATGAACCTTGATTGTAAAGTTATTCAAGAAAATATACAACATAAAAGTATGAACATACCTTTATTGTTATGTTCTTGAGCGAAATATGCAGCTCACACGGTATCCGCTGCGTGATGTCATCAACGGGGCATGACGGACACACTTGAGCTTGTGAGGCCAACTCGCCTTCATTTCCTATTGACGCGCAGCTGCTGCGCTGCTGCTAGAGTTGAGCCGTTGTTGCTGGATCTGGCTGTTGGCTAACCCAATGGCTCCGCTCCTCTGCCAACCTCTGGTTCAACCTTTCGTCCACAATTTGGTCAATCTACGAGATCCGCATCTCCATTTCAGCGAACCTCGCATCGTGCTCTCGCTTGGTCCTCATGCGGCTCCTGTACGTCTCGATGTCAGCTTGAAACCCATATTTCCAGGGAACGACGCCTTTTCCTCGCGTACGTCTCGGATGCTCTGGGTTTTGTAGGGCGAGCCTTAGCTCGTCCTTCTCTCTGTCGGGCCTAAACGAGCCCGATGAAGTGGCCTCCACCGCCTCCTCTAATCTTCGACCGACTTCTTGGATTTCTTCGCCGAAGATAACTGTGCCATTTACATGATTATGTGAGCCGCCGTGAGCATAGAACCAATGCTTTGATCATTCCAGCCAGTTGGCTGTGCCTGGAATGATATCTCACGCTTCAAGGTCGGCTTCCATTGTCTCCCATTTTTGCATTGCTTTCAGATAGCCGCCTGACCCAAGCCTGTGATGATATTTTTTCTTGGCTGCGTGGGCCTTGTTCTTTTCAATGATCGCTCGCGTTTCTTCCCCAGTCTTGTGTTCAACAAAGGCCTCCCAATGATCTGTGAGCTTTGGAAACTTGTCAAAGTCTGGGTTCTGGCCCTTCAGGATGTATTTCTTGTGTAACTCTTTCTTATAGTTCCTGAATTGCTCTGTCATCTTCTTTAACGTCCATTTCTTGACCCTTGCTTGTTGTGAGTCTGGGATGATGAATGTTTGTAGTATTGTGGTCCACAACATTTCTTTCTCTGTGTTCGGGAGATAGCTCTGCTCATCTCCTCCTTTGCTTGATCGCCTCTAGTTTGCAACACTTATGGGCACGTGATCCCTCACCACCCATCCGCTGTGTGCCACAAACTTCCTTGCGGCGTCCGCTGGGGCACTTGATCGACCGTTCGGTGCTACTTCTGTTATGACGTGTCGACCCTTGATGCGCTTGATGACACCGCGTTGCCCGCGTGGCCTCTTCTGTCCAACGGAGGTGGATCCCTCATTCACTTCCTCGTTCCTCTCCTCATCCCCCCTCGTTCCCCTCCTCGTCGAGGTATTGGTCTGGTTCCTCGGTCCCCTCCTCAGTGTAAAACTCTGTGCTACTGCGTGCGATCTTATCAAGAAGAAACTGTTCCTCGTCATGATCCGCCATTTGATTGTTGTGGGTTGAGTACTTAATCAAAGAATTCTAACAAAGAAAAATTTATTCGGTTAATACATGTATCAATTATTCAGTAAAATCATGTATGTCTACATAAAAAAACATAGATAAAAGAAAGAAGATGGGAAAAAGATGAAATTTGGCCCTAAACGCTAACCCTAATCCTAAACCCCAAATCCTAAACCTTAACCCTAAACTCCAACCCTAATCCTAAACCCTAACCCTAATCCTACGTCCGTTCGTTCTATCGTTCATCCACGGACGTTCGTTCACGTCCTTGGGTACGATCGTTTGGAGGAGAGGAGAGAAAGAGAGGAGGATGATGTGAGGGAGATAAGGTGGAGAGGAGAGGAAGTGGAGAGGAGAGGAGGGAAAGAGAGAACGTTGCATGCCTATGTATGTTGTAACGACCAAACGACCGAACGAACGAAAGAACGAACGAACGACCGACCGATCGTTCGTTCGTTCTATCGTTCACGTTCGTTCTATCGTTCGTTCACGTCCGTTCTATTATTCGTTCACGTCCGTTCGTTCGTCCATCCGTTCATTCTATTGTCTGGAGGAGAGGAAGATAAGAGGAGAGGAGAGAAAGAGAGGAGGATGATGTTCGTTCGTTCGTTCGTTCTATCGTATGTACGTTGTAACGACCAAACGACTGAACGACCGACCGACCGAATGACCAAACGAAACTTGTTCGTTCGTTCGTCCGTCCGTCCGCTCACGTCCGTTCGTTCGTTTTATCGTTCTCGTTCGTTCGAAAATACAAAATTCATAAGTCACATTCACATTCAAATTTAAATATATTCATGCATTCAAATTTAAATACACATTCAAAATTCAAAATTCATTCTAATTAACATACACATACAAAGTCCATTCTAAAATTCATTCTAACATACACATACAAAATTCACATATATAAAGTCCATTTACACATACAAAATTCACAAGTCTATAAAGTCCATTTACACATATATACAAACAAAATTCTAAAATACACATATATCTAATACACATATATACATACAAATTCTAAAGTGCACATATGCATATTAATCAAAAATTTATACACAATTGTAATTTGAAAAATAGAGGGAGGCAGAGGGAGAGGGCGGCGACGGCCGGCGGGAGGCGGCGGCGGCGGCGGCTGGCGTGGGAGGGGGGCAGGGGCGGCGGCGACGGTGCCGTGGGGGACGTGCAATGGGCGTGCGGCGACGACGGCGGCGATGATACCTCCCCAGCCCGAAACCCCCCGAAAACCCTAAACCCTAACATATATGGCGAAAAAGAGGGCGCGACGGCGGCGGCTGACCTGCGGTGACCCCGGCGACGGCTGCGCGGCAGCTTCCGGCTTCCGGCCTGCGGCAACGAATACGGCGACGTGGCGGCGACAACGTCCTAGGGCTTGATCGGCGACGAAGATGAAGACGACAAAAAGGCGTTGCGAAGAAAAAGGCTAAGTGTTTGGATCCCCTCGAGGCCCCTGCTATTTATAGTTACGGTATCTTTTGTCCCGGTTGAAGCCAACAACCAAGACAAAAGATACTTTAGTCTGGTTGGTAGCTCCAACCGGGACAAAAGATAGGATCTTTAGTCCGGTTGGAGCCACCAACCGGACTAAAGATGGCGGGGCAGCTACGTGGCCCAGGTAGGATGGTATCTTTAGTCCCGGTTTAAGCCAACAACCAGGACTAAAGATTTTTTCCCGTCTATCCAAATTCATCTTTACTCCCGGTTTATGTTAAAAACCGGGATTAAATATTTCAACAGTTTGAAATTATAACCATCATATTCAAAACTATTTTAAATTTATATAATAATATATAATTAACATATGGCCTATTTGAAAAATATTATAAATTTAAATAATAACATATAATTAACAATTGTTATATTCAAAACTATTTTAAATTTATATAATAATATATAATTAATATATGGCCTATTTGAAAAATATTATAAATTTAAATAATAACATATAATTAACATGTGTCATATTCAAAACTATTTTAAATTTAAATAATAATATATAATCAACATATATACTATTTGAAAAATATTATAAATTTAAATAATAACATATGATTAACATTTGTCATATTCAAAACTATTTTAAATTTAAATAATAATATATAATTAACATATATACTATTTGAAAAATATTATAAATTTAAATAATAACATATAATTAACATTTGTCATATTCAAAACTATTTTAAATAAATAATAATATATAATTAACATATATACTATTTGAAAATATTATAAATTTAAATAATAACATATAATTAAGATTTGTTTTATGGAGTATTAAAATTATATAATAACATATAATCAAAATTTGAAAATGGTTTCTCCTCTCCTCACCAAATAAATAAATTTAATTTTTATTTACGCTTGCGATCATATTCAAAACTATTTTAATTTTAAATAATAATATACAATAATTTAAATATGAAAAATTTATAATAATTTATAATATAGTCAAAATATAACAGTAATATTTAATAATTTAATTTAATTTACATCGTCCATACATAAATTTAACTAAGTGACGTTTGTCCTCACATACTTTATTTGTATAATTGTTCCTTCTTATGATCGTTGCATGAGTAAGGAGTGTCCTCATCTGGAAGAATGTTCTTCATGAGTTTTAGTAACTCGCCAAATGCCTTGTCACTGACACCATTTTGGCCTTCCATTGTAAGAATTTCAGGCGTGGTACCCAACTTTTTGTGCCCCTGTTCACAGCCTGGGTACAAGGACGTTTTGTGGTCCGTCAACATACGCTCCAATTTCTACACCTCCTTTTCACCTTCGCAGTTCCCCTGTACGTCGTGCAACATCCGACCAAGGTCATCAGACCCGTTGTTTTCTTTAGCATCTCCGTCCGCCTCACCTGTTGTATTCTTTTCAAACCCACCGTATTGACCACTGTTCGGAATGTTGTCGTCGTCTTCTTCATCTTCTTCCATTGCAACCCCCACCTCTCCGTGCGATGTCCAGCAATTGTAGTGAGGCATGAATCCCGACTGAAACAAGTGGGCATGAATAATTCTTGATATCGAATACTCCTTCTCGTTTTTGCACTTTTTGCATGGACAACGTATGAAACCCTTCTACTTGTTGGCATCGACCACACTCAAAAAATAATGCACGCCTTGAATAAACTCTGTCGACCGTCGATCCGTGTTGTACATCCATTGCCGATTCATCTACATGGAATGCACAAAAATCATAAGAAAAAATCCACAAAATTCAAACTATTTAAATATTATTACAATAATTATATATATATATGTAATCGACAATAATGGAGATTATATCAATATGTCCTCATGCACAGCTACAATTATGACGAAGATGCATGAGTACTACTACTATACGAACTCAAACAAAATTACCTTACTTTTCTAACCTACTATCAAATTTTCTATATTTTTTCCTTTGTCATCTATTTTATAATTTTTTTGTCCAAAAGATTCTCTCTCATCATTTTCCATAAATATTTTGCGAGATAAAATTGTACGTACTAAATTCCTAGAAATGTAACGTGCTAAGCATACTTTTCTTTCTCTATATTTTCCCTAACTTTTTTCTCAACACAATATAATGTGCTTAGCAAAATAATTAGTCCAAACAAATTTTCTCTCTCCTCATGTTAAAAAAAATCTTGAGATGAAGATGTATAGAAAACAACCATAAAATGCGAAGTGCTAAGCATAGATCATAAGAGGAAGAAGTTGCTAACCTAGATAGCAAAGATTTGTGTATTATCACCAAAACAAAATCACAAAAAATTTTGGCAGCACCTCCCCTCTAGCTAGAGCAAAATTTTGAAGGCAAGTGGAGCTGGCTCGGGCTGGAGGAGGAAGAAGTTTAAAAAGGTAACCCATCTTTAGTCCCAGTTGGTGTTACCATTCGACATTAAAGATCAAAACAATCTTTAGTCCCGGTTGGTAACACCGACTGGGACAAAAAATAACATCTTTAGTCCCGGTTGGTGTTACCTACCATGACTAAAGATCCCGACGCCCGACAGTTCGACGAGCAGTTTTGAATCGGGACTAAAGATGATCTTTAGTCCCGGTTCGTGTCACGAACCGGGACTAAAGGTCCTAGAGAGCCGTTGCCTTTTTAAACCAAGACTAAAAATATTTTTTAGTCCCAGGTACAACTCAAACCGAGACTATTATGGATTTTGGCACTTCAACCAAAGATGCTTTCTCCAGTAGTGACACCTGTGTATAATAATATATTGTCGTTTGTTCTTTGGGACGTACCTTAGGTAACGTACCGAAAAGAGATTAACAACTTCATTGGTTGCTCAAAAAGTCAAAGCAAAACAACTTAATTGGTTGCTCAAAAGTCAAAGTGAAAGCCACAATTTAAATTTTAAAACTTAATTTGTAAATATGATTTTAAGATACTTTTAACGTAGTTTTTTCTTTTTCAGCATAACTTTTAAGACTCTAAGAACATATGTATAAAAGTTTTATACCCAAATTATTTTTTGATCGCTAATAAGCCTTTACGACTTATAATCAATTTTGGGCAACGAATGAGGCCCTAATTGGCCTCCACTTATATTAAAAATATAAAAATACTGGTGCAGATTGAAACAAGAAATTTGCGATTATACCATCAACAGTCAAAGAGCCGATCAGTCAATAAGCCAATATGATGTAGTGAGGCCAGTCGACATCGATAGAGTTTTGATCAATTGGTCATATATTCGATTTAGATTCAGATAATCAGATAAATAGGATTCATATAATTATCGGCTAGAACCAAATTATGTATAATCATCAATAAACCATTTTTAATCAAATACAATCTTGATAGATCGGACAAAATCGAGATAGTGTAAGATTGAAGTTGATAAAGATAGATTTAACTAGTGAATATACGAATATAAATATAAGCCTATACAACACTTAGAAATAATAACAAGATAACTCATCGGCTAGAACTCTGATGAAACATTACATAAAAACCTATCGGCTTAGTAGAAATAAACTTATTGATAGCAATCTAATGGACTGAACCTAACCAAGACCATATAAAATTAAACATAATAAGATAAACTTATTTAGCCGATAGATCTACATAAACATGATGGATCTAAAAAATGTCACTAAAGAAATAACAACTTAGTCAAAATATTGGACCTAACTGAGAAAGTCCTAACTAAGCCGATACAACTCTAAACAACAATGCAATCAATGATACAATCAATATATCTAATAGGCAACGCTCGCATCAACTTAAAATATCAGACCTAATCGAAAAAGTTCTAGCCATGCCGATACTAGTGAAGTTGATGGAACTTACTTCCTTACTAGATATCGAACTTAACTGATGCAACTTCGCTCAGAACTAAGAACTCGCCAAGAGTAAAAGGGTGGCGATGCACCAGAATTTGTATATTGATCGAGAGATGTCTTACAAAGAATCTGGGTGTATATATTTATACTCTTGGGTTGATACAAGTTCTAATCGAACACGAGATAAGATTTTCTAACAAGAAATGGAAAGTAACTAATCCTGCCTATCTAAGAAATATAAACATAAAACATTATTTCCATGGTCTTCACAATTCCTCTTTGAACTCGGCTTGATCTAGATAAACTTCCATCTACCAATCAACTTTATTTTCTTAACTAAATCCACTAAAGAACCGAACCAAATTTGGTGTTAACACATGCCCCCTAATTTTGGAGTATGAGAACTCATGGTTCAAAATTATCTTTTTTCTGACTTTTTTGACTCCAAATTTCTTCCTCCTTTCCTCTTTAAATTGACCGGCTTTCATGAGCCCATATCTTTTGCATTAGATGAGCTAAACTTTCGAACTCTTGGGAGAAAAATCTTTCTTTGATAGGGCTTAATAATCCTTGAAATGCCAATTCTGCTTATTGCCCATCACTTAAGCTTAAAGTATAGCATCGGCTGCGAACATCACGAAATCTTTGAATATATTCTAAAACCGATTCATCTACTCATTGCTTAACCAATGTCAAATCAGTGAGTTTCATCTCATTGGTTCTAGCAAAGAAATACATATGAAACTGCATTTCTAGATTGGCCCAACCCTTGACAGAATTCGGTGGTAAAGATGAAAACCACATAAAAGATGATCCAGACAATGATAATGGAAAGAATATAACTTTCAAAGCTTCCTCGTACATGATTTATGCCCTCGGGTTGATACAAGTCCTGTTTGGACATGAGATAAGATTTCTTAACAAGAAAAAAAATAACTAATCCTGCTTATCTAAGAGATATACTAATAAATAAAACATTGCCGTGGTCTTCACGATTCCTCCTTAAACTCGGCTTGATCTGGATAAACTTCCATCTACCAATTAACTTCTTTCCTTAACCGAATCCACTAAAGAATGATACCAAATTTTGGTGTTAACAAATGCCATCAGTTAGATGGGCTTCATTAAAATGCCATCTTCAAGTTGGGGATATTTGCTACAATGCCATCTTGAACAGAAATGCCCTTCCCTCTTCTTCCTCACCTTCTTCCTTCGATACTCTCTACGCCCAAAGCATCAAGAATGACGGCCACCATGAATATCGAGCAGGCGAGCTTGAGTCCCACCATAGTGCTTCCCATGCCGTCGAGCAAGCGACCTCAAACTAGCCCTCCACCGTGGCGACGTTGTCGGAGATGAGTGTAGCTTCCCCGCACTCGACCTCGCGGCATGCACGGCCATCAAGGCTCGCGAAAGGGGCTTCCCGCGATGGCATCAAAGTTTGGCGCAGAGACGACGAGGTAGGCCATGACGGTGAGGTGCGCGGCGATAGCGAAGGATACGACGGGGGTGACCGGGGAGGGGAGTGAGTTGAGCGTGACAGGGAGATAGGGTCGGCGGCGAGGTGGCAGCAAAGGAAGACCCTGAGGAGGCACGGGGTAAGGCGGGACAAAAGGGGTGAGGCGGGACAAAAAGGGGAGCACCACAAGCACCTTGTTGGCCATGATGGCCGGTAAGCCTATGTCCTTGCCTCGTCCGAGAAGGGGACAAGGACAACGTTGCTAGCAGTAGCGATGCCAAGCAGAAGGGTGTGAGAGAAAAGGAGCCGACCGGTGCGCACTGAACGGGAGGGGTGCTCGTCTGCCGGCACGGTGGCCCAACTGCTACTGCCATCGGAGGTGTCGAGTGCAGCCATGGTGTGGCCGGGAAAGAAGCTGAGGAAGAAGGAAGAAGCTAGGTGGGGAGGAAGGTGAGGAAGGAGAGGGAAGGGCATGTATGTCCGAGACAGTATTGTAGCAAACAACCTCAACTTGCAGATGAAATATGACATTTCAGCGAAACCACTATTTTGAGACGGTTTAATCGCAATTTTCTCAATTGGAACATAGCTAGCCACATTCTGTTTGTAAGTTGTGACCTCTCAATCGTATAGATACTCCTCTGTAACACAATGCACTGTTTGACGATTAAGACAAGAGAGGCATTCACCATCACACCATGATTATCTCGATCGGGACATATGTATATGGTAATATATGTACAGTTCTTTTAGATATATAATGATATGTACAGATGGGCCAGCTAACACAATATACTGTTTGATGATTAGGACTAGAACTGTTCGTAATAATTCCATGATCTGGACATATGTGGGCTAACTCTACCGAGCAATCTGTAGATTTCACTGTATGCGAAAAGTTGAATCAGTGGGGACCAGAGGTGGCCAAACGGACCGGGTAGAAATGGGTCGGCCCGAGCACGGACACTACTGTAGCGGCACGACACGGCACGGCCCGTGGGTGAAATGGGCCGGACCGGCACGGCACGGCAGTCGTGCCGTGCTTGGCTGCCGGCCAAGCCCGTGGGCTGGCAAGGCACGGGCTGTTACTACAACAAGCACTATAGCAAGCAATGTACAGCCCAATAGAGGGTAAAAAATGCAGCCTATAGGCTTTTAACATGTCAAAACAGTGTCAAATAGTACTACCAGACCGACTTTGACCCATGGGCCTTTAACGGGTCCGTACCGGCACGACACGGCCTGGCCACCCCGTGAGTCATGCTTGGGTCGGGGACACGGCACGTGGGCCGGCACGACACTGCCCGCTACAGAAGCCGTGCCGTAACGGGCCGTGCCGCGAGCATGCTCATGCCGTGTTGGGTTGGGTCGCCTGTTTGGTCACCTCTGATGGAGAGAGGATGCTACGTACGAGAGTTTAGATAATATGGTGGTTTACATATCACTCCTGTGCAATATATTAATTAATTGTGGTATATTATTGAATCAATTGGTCCTAGCCAGGTATTCATTTTATAATTTTTTATCATTTTCTGGTCCCAATATAATGGCATGCGACTCTAGGTAGGTTGGAAAGGATGCTGACAATGGGAAAAATGCGTCATTGCCAAATTTACCATGTAAAGACGATGCACATCCAGCCAGATTCTCTTGTCTTATCCATCTTAATTATATATGACCATGGTCAATTTACTGTTTCTGTCACGGTGGCACACACTGTCCTTTGCCAATTGAAGCATGCATACGTGCATCCATGCATATATCCGATGAAAACGAGTTAAATGTTAAAAACTCATAAAAAATATATAAAATTTATGTAAATTTATAAAAAAATACTAAAGATAGACGTTAATGTGAAATATATTATCATCAAATCAAATTTTAAGTTCTTATTTAAGAAAAAAAGATAATTTTTAGATGCATAGTGTCAATAGTGTCAGTTCATTCAAAATTTGTTTTTTACTTTCAAATAAAATAAATAAAATTAAGTTTGAATTTAAGACTTGGTGAAAATGTATTTAATATCTATATCTATATTTAATAATTTTTTATGAATTTATAAAACTTTTATGTATAATTTTTATGAGTTTTATAACGTTAAGCTCGTTTTTATCGGATATGTTTTTATAGACTATCTGTAGGTTACGGCGAAGAGATACAGTTGATGATATCCTGCTGATCATCCTGATGGACTGACGGTTCAGTGGGCACACTGTTCATCGCCACTGTACGCCGCTAAATTAATCACAGCAAGAGAACAGCACTACAGTCTACAGCAGCTAGCCAGGCACAGTCTCACCTGTGAACTTGAGCTATTTTTCCCATCGATCGATCGTCGACTGCTGATCGATCGATACATGTGTCTGTGTTGAGACAGAACCGATAATCAACAAGCCAGCTTCACCAGTCTGCTTGTGTCTCCCAGTGCAGCACGCGCAAGCATTGCAGGCGCTGCAAAGCTAGCATGCATATATGTCACAGGCCGGCCGGGAACATATGTAACAGAGAGAAGGGGAACATATATCGATCCTACCAATGACATTGAATTTCTGTTTAAAGGTAACCGGAGAGGATTCACCGAACCGGCAAACCTATTATTGCTCCGATATATGTCAGGTCGATCATTTCAAAAAAATATGTGCATCGAGCCTAATACGCAAGTACATGTCAGGGACCATTCCAACAAACAACGGATCCATCACGGCCAGGACGCGGATATGATTTGTCCACTTTTTACTGCAAATAACTCTGTTGTATCTAGGCGTCTAGCGTTTGTCCTGAATCCGTGAGATGATCGATGCTATTTGAAGCGAGGAGAGCAAGCGTCCAATTATTCCAGCCGGGGACGGATCCAGGACAGAGCTTCGTATCGAGTTAAACTGTTTATTCAAATCTGACATCATAATTTTTAGACTAAATATCATATACGTTAAAATGAGTTACATGGGCTTGTCCTGCTTACAACCCGAGTAGTCTGAACCCTAGATCTGTCCCTAAATCTGGTGGATGGCCAGCAAGTATTTTTAACTACCGTGGGGGAAGTTCTCAGCTGGTTCCTTCTATGCGATCCAATTAAATGGCTATAAAAATATCAGGAAAAAAGATAAAGTACTTTATGGTGCCAATAAATTTATAAATTTGTTGATGTGTACGCCTGATAAATGTTGTATTCACTCGTAGAATAATTAGAAGTTTCATGTGTTATTTATGTCTTAATTAAAGGACTTATAGCGTAGAAGATAAAAAAGTTTTAGGGGTAAATATGAACCAGTGACACATTAGAACTCACGGCTTGCCAACATAGCTTGCCAAGCTTACCAAGCCTGAACATGATTCTATGATAACAAACCTGAGTTTGAGCTTTGTAAGCAGTGATGAGCTTTGTGGTCCTCGAGAGGTATGTGGTTCATCAGAGGGGATGGAGAAGGTGGTCGATGTTTGTTTTCTCGCCGCGGATCGTACTGTCTTCGGTCTTTCTGACCTGTGTTTGATCTTCGCCCAAAAAGTTTTAAATCTAAGTTCTAGGATGCGATGTCCGAGGTCAATTTCGCTGAGGACGATAGGGATGATCTTCTACCCCTCACACCGGAATTGGTAAGGCACACATCGGTTCACGGATTTACCAAGGATCAATTATATGCGGCGGATTTAGCATTGCACAATCCGGCTACCTTGCATCAAGTCAAAAAACCTTCAACACTGCCTTCGATGTGTCCGAAAGTGGAACTTGCTCGTAATGTTGTTAAAGCCAAAGAAACACAAGAAGAAGTTTTTTGGTACAAACTTAGCTACAAAGAAAAAATTAAATCTCTGATGAAAGGAATCTTCTGGAATTGCAGAGGTCTGCGTGATCTAGCTAAACATAATTTTTTGAAGGATATTGCTGAATAAAAAAGGTTTGATTTTATAGCTTTATCAGAAACCAACAAAAATAGTTTCTCGACTCAGTGTCTAGAAAATTTTTGTGCGGGAGCTGATTTTGTTTGGCATTGGTGAAGCCCCAGAGGAATGTCTGGGGGTATGTTAATGAGATTAAATCAGTCTTTATTTGCGATTCAAGGTGTTGAGGATGGTGATTACTTCATTAAGTTTGTTATTAAAAATAAAGTTGATGGATTCAGATGGGCTCTTTTGTCCGTTTATGGGGCGGCACAAGAGGAGCACAAAGAAGATTTTCTGACAGAACTTGTTCGTGCTTGCACTAGTTGTGGAGAGTTACCATTCATAATTGGTGGTGATTTTCATATTATTAGAAGCCCGTCAGAGAAGAGTAATGATAGATATAATAATAAATGGCCGTTTTTTATTCAATGAGATTATTGAAATGCTGAACCCTCGTGAGTTAGAGTTAATTGGAAGGAAATACACTTGGGCTAATTATGCTGACATATCGACTTATGAAAATTTGGATCAAATTTTAGTTACAACAAAGTGGGAACAGAAATTCCCTTTGGCATCTGTTCAGGCTCTGTCCTGAGAATTATCTGACCACACACCTTTATTGCTAGATGCAGGGCAACCCTCTCATAGAGGCAACTCAAGATCTTTAAAATTTGAATTAGGGTGGTGACAAGAGATGGTTTCTTTGATATGGTGAAAAATGTGTGGATTGCTGAAAATAGGGGCGAACGCCTATGGAAAAGTGGCAAAATAAAATAAGGAGAGTTAGAAGCTTTCTTAGAGGGTGGGCTAGGAATTCAGTTTCTCAAAAAAGGAATTTGAAGTCCACTCTACTTAATCACATAGATGCGTTTGATAGAAAAGCGGAGTCTTGTTTACTATCGTTTGTTGAAGAGGAAAATAGGTGTCATTTCAAAGCACAACTGCTTAAATTGCTTAGAGAAGAGGAGATATACTGGCTCCAACGCTCAAAGGCAACAAAGTTGTTGTTAGGGGATAATAACACTATATTTTCATCTCTTAGCAAATGAGAGGCACAGGAAAACAAAGATAACATAGCTAGAGCAAGATGAAGGAATTGTTGTTGGGGATGATAATCTAAGGACATACATAATGGAGTATTATAAAGGTTTGTTTGGACCTCATATGCCTAATTTTTTCTCAATGGACGAGACTATGAGGAATGACATTCCTCAAGTTTAGGAGGAGGAGAATGAAGCATTGACGGTTCCATTCAGCGAAGAAGTTAGGATACAGTTTTTGATATGGAACATAATAAGTCTCTAGGACCGGATGGTTTTCCAATAGAGTTTTATCAAGTCTTTTGGGAGGTTATAAAGGCGGATTTAATGAGTCCTTTTAATGAGTTTCATACTGGACGACTGCCCATTCATAGCTTAAACTTTGAGATTATTACTCTCCTGCCAAAATCTTCGGAAGCTGTGAGGATTCAGCAGTACATGCCTATTTTGTCTTCTAAATGTGAGTTTTAAGATTGTGACAAAAGTTTTGAATAATAGAATTTTAAAGGTGGCTGACAAACTTATAGGTCCTTCGTAGCTAGCTTTTGTGCCTGGTCGCTATATCCTGGATGGGGTTGTAGTTCTTCATGAAATGATTCATGAATTACATTGAAAAAAGCAGAATGGTGTAATTTTGAAATTAGATTTCGAAAAGGCTTATGATAAGTTAAATTGGTCTTTTATCCACCAGGTTTTAAGAATGAAAGGTTTTTCGACAAAGTGGTGCGATTGAATTTCAAAGGTTATATCTTGTGGGAGTGTTGCTGCCAAAGTTAATGACAATATAGGTTACTATTTTCAAACAAAAAAGGGAGTTCGTTAGGGGGATCCTTTATTTCCAATTTTGTTTAATATAGTGGTAGATATGTTGGCCATTCTAATTACTAGGGCTAAAGAGGTTGGACAAATTCATGGGGTTATGCCACATCTGATTGATGAAGAATTGTCAGTCCTCCAATATGCAGATGACCCAATTATTTTTATGGATGATGATCTTGAGAGAGCAAAGAACATGAAGCTCTTGCTTTGTGCTTTTTAAGAACTTTCGAGGCTTAAGATCAACTTCTCTAAAAGTAAATTGCTCTGTTATGGATCTGCTAGAGATAACCAACTTGCTTACACACAAATCTTTGGATGTGGTGTGGGTTATTTTCCCTTTAGATATTTGGGTATTCCAATGAATCATAGGAAGTTGTTAAATAAGAATAGGAAACATGTGGAGGAAAGATTTCAGAAGAGACTTAATTGTTGGAAAAGTAAAATGTTGTCAGTTGGGGGAATGTCGGTCTTAGTTAACTCTGTGTTAACCTGCCTTCTGATGTACATGTTATCCTTTTTTGAACTTCTTAATGGGATTTTGAAAAAGCTAGATTATTTTCGGTCTCGGGTTTTTTGGCAATGTGATGAACACAATAAAAAATACAGATTATTAAGATGAAAGGTGGTCTGTACACCTAAGGATATAGAAGGCTTAGGGGTGCTTGATTTAGCCGCTCAAAATAGGAGTCTTCTGAGTAAATGGCTGGTAAGATTACTCAACAATGATGGGATATGGCAACAGTTGATTAATAACAAATATTTGGGGAATAAATCTCTGACTCAGGTTCAATATATGCCTGGGGACTCTCATTTTTTGGATGGTCTCATGAAGGTTAAGGATGAGTTTTTATCAATGGGCAAGTTTGACATTGCTGATGGGTCTCAAGTTCATTTTTGGGAGGATGTGTGGATTGCGGCACGTCCTCTTAAGTATCTTAAGTATATTGTGAGGAAGAAAAGTGCTTTAGTGAGTACGGTTTTGTCTACAGTTCCATTGAATGTAGCTTTTAGAAGATCTTTGGTGGGGGATAATCTGCAAGCATGGCTTCAGATAGTGGCTATGGTTGCTGGTGTTCAGCTGTCGGACCAAAGGGATCATTTTAGATGGGGGTTACATCAAAATAGGCTGTTCTCAACAAAATCGATGTACAAAAGAATAGTGTCGACACAATCTTTGCCTTACAATTTAATGATATGAAAACTTAAGCTTCCTCTGAAAATAAAAGTCTTTTTGTGGTACTTGTTTAAGGGGGTCATTTTAACGAAGGATAATCTAGCAAGACGTCGTTGGCAAGGAGATAGGAAATATTGTTTTTATTCTGAGAACGAAACAATTCAGCATTTACTCTTTGATTGTTATGTTGCTAGTTTTCTTTGGCGGATTATTCATGTAACTTTCAATATACGACCTTCTTCTAGTGTGCATGATCTTTTTACAAACTGGATAGCAGGGATTAGTAAGAAATTGAAACCTTACATTCTTGTAGGGACAAGTGCAATATGTTGGGCAATTTGGCTATCCAAAAATGATGTTATATTTAATAAAACATCAGTACCATCTTATTTGTAAATTTTGTTCAAGGGGACTTACTGGACCAAATATTGGTCAGCTCTACAAAAGAAGAAAGCTCGCCATTTGATGAAGGCCGGATTTGTTTCTATTGAGGGAGTTGTTATGAAGGTGTTTGCCAATCATGGATAGCGCTTTATCAATATAATTGCTATGTTTTAAGAAGATTTGTCCCGCTATTTATTTTGCTATGGATGAAAACTTTATCTTTGAGATTCTTAGATTTGTTCTGTTTCAAATTGTAATAATGAACAACTTTATGAATTCATCGATGCAGTGGCTGAAATATTAATATATTTCCTTTTCTAAAAAACCTAAGTTTGAAACTAGGATAAGCAATGGAGAGATCCAAGACAAACTCACGCAGTCCTCATGGATGACGTCAAGTCGTGGCTATAAGGTTTAGTGGATAAAAAAGATGAAAAGCTTTTTAGATAAACTTATCAATTAATGATTTAATATTATTGATAGATTAATGGATATTTTATACTACCTCCGTCCTTTAGTATTTAGCGTAAATTAAATTAACCAATGTATGTAGAACCCATGGCTGTATAGAGAGCATTTCCCACACAGGGAGGGTAGTTGACCATAGATTTATCTATTTGACATCCTATTTTACTACCACCCTGGTAACAATACGGCCACTTTACACAGTTATATAGATTTCTTTTGTCAAGATGCATGCGGGAGATCCACGTATTTTCTACTAGTTTAGACATTTAAACAATCCGCTTGTCATATTTGTCTTAACTTATCGGAGGGCCTAAGGACAGATTAGATAATAACACAGTATAATTAAACAAGGTTTTCCAACTTCTAGGGGCTAACTTTGCTATGCAAAAAGGACAGTGCCAGTTCTGTTATTTGCATCCAGAAAACAAAACGAGACTCTTTTGACACCTCTTATATTAGGAAATTTGTCCCCCATCGTTTCGATTGTTTTGATTTCATTCCTTTGATGAGTGCCTCGGGTGGCATTTTAGTTGTTTGGAACAACAGTGTTTTCTCCGGAATGGTGCTAGATAAACATAGATTCGATCTCACTGTCATCTTCAGCTCAGTGCATAATCATGAAACCTGGAAAATGACCATATATAGTTTACGGCCCTTGGAGCCTGCACGCTCAGATTTTATTGCTTGGTTTCGGAATCATGAAGTCAGTGGTACCGTCAACTGGATCTTTCTAGGTGATTTTAATTTTTATAGATCTCTCAACAACCGTAATAAGCTAGGAGGAAATGTTTCTGACATCCTCATTTTCAATGACGTCATTAGACATCTGGGCCTCGTGGAGCTGCCTTTTAAAGGTCGAGCCTTTACATGGAGCAACATGCAGTCCGAGCCACTCCTTGAACAACTCGATTGGTTCTTTATAGCCACAAATTGGATCGTTGACTTCCCTAACACTGTAGTTATACCTTTGGCTAAGATCACCTCAGACCACGTACCATGTAAAGGTTGTTATCACTACAGCATACCGAAGGCAAACGTCTTCCATTTTGAAAACTACTAGGTAGAGCAGAGTGACTTTTTGGAAATAGTGATGAATTGCTGGTCATCCAACCCCAAACTAAGTGATGGAGCAAGAAATATACCAATGAAATTTAAATCTCTTAGAGCTAGGCTAAAACATTGGAGCAGGAACATATCCAACCTTCGACTTCTCATCAGCAACTGCAACAATGTTATCAGTTTTTTAGATGCACTAGAGGACGAAGAGGTCTCTTCAACCCAGAGACCAATCTCAGAATGCAATCAAGAAACAGCTCCAAACTTGGTTACACTAAAAAACCTATACTGGAGAAAAAGGTACATAGTAAATCGAATTAAGTTGGATGATGAATGCACCAAATTTTTTCATGGAATGGCAACCATCTCTTATAGGAGAAATACCATATCTCAGATCAAGAATGAAAATGGGGTCTAGACCTAGGATCACGCTGGTAAGGCAAGCATACTATGGACAACATTCAGAAACCGTATGGGCACTTCCTCAAAACCAACCATGGTTTTCGACTTGCCTAATTTAATAACACACATGGATGACCTGGATACACTTACCATGACTTTCACACATGAAGAAATTGATATGATAATTAGGAAAATGCCTAGTGACAAGGCGCAAGGACCTGATGGCTTTAATGGGCTTTTTCTAAAGAAATGTTGACAGCTAGTTAAAGGGGATTTCTACTCTCTTTGTGATGACTTCCATGCTGAGACAACTCATCTAGAGTCCATCAACACTTCGTACATTACTTTAGTGCCTAAGAAGGATAGCCCAGAGATAGTAAATGATTTTTGCCCTGATTTTGCTTATGAATATATCACTCAAGGTAATAACAAAAATCCTGGCTGACAGACTTCAGTTGATCATACTCAGGGCTGTCCATCAGAACCAATATGGCTTCATCCGGTCTCGTATAATACAAGATTGCTTAGCATGGAGTTATGAATATATACATCAATATCATCAATCTAGAAGAGAAATAATCATCCTAAAGCTTGATTTTGAGAAAGCATTTGACACGGTAGAACACCCGGATATCATCGAGATAATGTCTTGCATGGGTTTCCCTGGGAAATGGCTAGCTTGGATGCAAGCTATTTTGTCATCAGGATCGTCAGCGGTGATACTTAATGGGGTACCAGGCAAATTTTTTAATGAAAAATGGGGGTGCATCAAGGAGATCCATTATCCCCCCTTCTCTTTGTTCTTGTGGCTGAACTCTTACAAATATTGATCAATAGAGCAATGGAGGCTGGTTTGCTCATGCTGCCTATACCTCAGCCAATGAATGATTTTCCTATTGTCCAGTACGCTGATGATATGCTACTGCTACTTCAAGATGATGCCAAGCAACTGCTCTTTCTTAAAGCACTATTGCACAACTTCCATATCTCAACTGGCCTCTCGGTAAATTACAGAAAGTCAGATATGTATCCCATCAATGTCAACCAGGATAAGCTTAATCTCCTTGCTCATACTTTTTGTTGTGATGTTGGCACAATGCCATTCACATATTTGGGTTTGCCTATGGGCACAACAAAGCCAAAAATGAAATATCTTACACCAATGATGGACAGAGTTGAGAGAAGACTATCGACCTGTTCCACCTGGTTATCATACTCTGGTCGGCTGGAGATGGTGAACTCTGCCATCACCCCCATCACCACCTATACCATGTGTAACATCAAGCTACCAAAGGAAGTGATTGACAACATTGATAGAGCCAGGAAACAGTGCCTTTGGCGAGGTAATGATCTAGAAAAAGGTGGCAATTTAGTTGCTTGGTCAACTGTACAACAACCCGAAGGAAAGGTGGCCTAAGAGTTTTAAACCTTTGACTGCAAAATGATGCCCTCCTACTCAAGCAGCTGAGTAAATTTTATAACCGGGCAGATGTGCCTTGGGTACAAATTATTTGGTTTAGATATTACACCAACAAAGTACCCATGCTGCCAGGGAGACTGGATCTTTTTGGTGGAAAGACATACTTCGGTTGAACAACATATTCAGAACAATCTCAAGATGTCAGTTAGGCAGTGGCCACATAGTTTGCCTCTGGGGAGACCTCTAGATGAACTCCATTATATCTGAAACATATCCAAGGCTGGCCTCATTTGCCAAGAGCAAGGATACTTCGGTAGTAGAGATCATGCAAACGAAAGACCTTGATAGCATATTTTTCTTACCATTGCCACAGCAGGCGCTACATGAGCTTGAATACCTTCAAACTCAACTCCAGAGTCTGTCATATGATGAAGACACAAACGACTGTTGGACGCCCGTGTGGGGGAACAGTTACACCTCAAGAAGATTTTACTCCCATGTCTTTAGCAACATTGATTCACATTCCATTTTCAAGACGATTTGGTAGTCCCGCTGCACACCTCGCATCAAATTCTTTGTCTGGCTCTTATTGGTGGATAGACTTAATATCAAATCCATGCTACAACGAAGACATCCAACTGTTCAGGATAATGCACTATGCATTATGTGTGACAGTGGGGAGGAGGAGACTATCAATCACCTATTTTTTCCAGTGCTCCTTTGCCAGGGATTGTTGGGCAGCCATCTAGTTCCAGTGGAATAACGCCTTGCAGCGTAACGACAGACTTGCCTAGGCAAGAACAACAAACACTCTTCCTTTCTTCACAGAAGCCTCCCAGATAGCAACTTGGGAGTTATGGAAGTTGTGAAATGACAAAAGTTTTCCAACGAAGAAATCCGAGCTGTAGTCTTTGGATGCTTAATTTTAGAAGTCAATGCCTCCTACAATTGGTTAGGTTTGAAAACAATCTTAGATCAGCTTTTTGTGCTTGGTTAGATGCTCTCAGCTAAAGCTCTCTGTAAGTAAGTCTGTATTCCTTTCCCTAACTTAATACAAAATAGTCGACACTGTGAGGATCTCGCCCACAGTCTTTTTTGGTCAAAAAAAACTTTTCTATGCAAAACAAGCTCGCTGGGCTATTGTCTTTTATAACTAGATAGTACCCGCGTTGTTGTGGGATGACTATTGAAGACAAAAGGGACATAAAAAACAAAATTAAAAAATTAACTCTTCAATTACATGGCTAGGATATCAATAGTCTTAGCTGCATGAACGTATCATAATTACAGCAAAAATGCATATTGTTGGAGGCATGTCATGAGGCCCTTCGACCGGCCTGCTGAAGTAGGTAGTAGCGAAGCAAGGCGAGATATGACGAAGCCAAACGAAGTGTGGTAAAGCACAACAAAGCAGGACGCCGCCAGGCGAAGCACTACGGAGCCGACGAAGCCACAGAGTCCAGAGGCCTTCCCTGGAGTGGAGGACGAGGACCACTCTAATAGGACACCCGAGGAAGGGCTGGCCCAGTAGACGGCCCATACCTAGCCAACTAGGGCCCTGTAGGCTGAGTAGGTTAGCTAAATACAAGAATATCCCTGTAAACATGCATCCCTATCAAAGAGACAGAAGTGTAAAAGCCTATATAAGCCAAACCCTAGGGTTAGTTGTAAGGGTTATAAACCAATAAATAGCCCCCAAGGGGTGCACCGCAAGGGGATTGGAAAAAAATTAATACACACTTTACTATTTCCATTCGTTTAATTAAGACAAGTGTTCGTATTTCGACAATAGTTGACGCCAACATAGGGATCCCAGCCGAAGTCAATTCCATCAAAGAGAAGTTGGTAACGAGGAGGACGATTCCGTGGAGGTACGTGGGCACTGTCAAAGGCAATGTCGAGGAAGGTGTTGAAGCCAAAGTCCAAGGAGGCCCTGTCAAAGCTCAACCTAAGGGGGCTTCCGGTGATGGGCTCAAATGTACAAGCCTTGAAGACATCAAATTTGAGGACCAACGAGCAACGCCTGTAGCGGTTGAAGCCACATCGGTCCTGAGGAAGGAGTACGAGGTGATGAATCAAGACATGGCTAGTCTATAGGAAATGCTTCACCAAATACAACAGGATCAGCAACAACAAGAAGTAGCCATGTAGGCAAGAGTCGGCATGGCCACGCATGCGCCTGCGCCAAACGTATTTCACCCACCTTCGCCCCTGCAACAAACCCATGTTCGCCCCAAGTCCAGGCGGCCCCATCATTGCAAACAGGTTTAGGCGGCACATCGATGGCACATGCTTTGACATCGCAATTGGGATCTGACCCGGCATTGATCCTCCAAGCACAGTTCCAGGCCTTTCTCTAGCAAGTGAATGTGAGTCATCCACAGGACAACCAACTGCCACCACAAGCAGTATCAACTCTGATGACGACGATTGCTGAAGAAGCGAGTCAAGTGATGGCAGTTTGGCCGCCAATGGCAGCAGCGGCCGTGTTGCTTGGCCTTCGCCCTGCATACACCGTGCTTTGCCAGCCATCCCAGTTGTGCAAGTAGCTTCGGCCAGAGTCACCTAGCAACCACCATTCACAACAGCAGCCGGTGGTGGTTTTTGGCCAAGCTCAAGCGCAAGCATAAGGACCTGCATTGCAGTTCGTGCCACCGTACCCAAGCCTGACACCGTAGGTTCACCAAGGGCAGCCATCAAGCATAGGTGGCGAAAAGAAGTTACCTCTAAGCTGGGGCTTGTGCAACTACCCCATACCACCTTAGTTCAAGAACCCAACGATTTTGCCAAGGTCACAGGAAACGTTGACCTGAGTGAATTCTTGTTGATTTACGAGTTGGCAATTGAAGCCACACATGGCGATGAGAATACCAAGGCGAAGGTCATACACCTGGCCTTAGATGGCTTCGCCATGTTATGGTAATTTAACCTTCCTCTAGGTAGCATCTACTTATGGGAGCAGTCAAGAGATGTTTCATCACCAACTTCAGAGAGACCTGCGAAGAACAAAAACTTAGGAAGAGCCTTTCAACATCTGGCAGAAACTAGGCTAATTGACCCGCGAGTTCGTTCAAAGGTTCTCTCAGACGAAGTGCCAAGTTCAAGACATCACCGAGCCCCTCATTGAGAAAATCATAAGGAAGCAGCTGAAAACATTCAATCACCTCTTTCGCATCATTGATATTATGCGTGAAGGAAAGAAGTCACAAAGTGCAGAAATGAAATCCAAGCGGAGTTCGACCAAGCTTTGGGGCAGGCCAAATCCCCAGTCACCGAAACGGTCATACCAAGCGCCCCACCGCGGCTAACCCCAACATAAGTGTCATGGAAGAAGTTCTGAAATGACAAGGCAAAACAAGTGACGACGGTCGAACAGGTCCAAGTTCTGCACAAGAATTTTCACACAAGGAGAATAGGCCCCCATCTTGAAGAAAAAATACATGAACAAGTACTACCTATACCATGGCAAATCCTCACATACAATAGACTAGTGCTAAGGGTGTTGACGTTTCTTACGATCACAGACAAATCCGCAAGCGTATAGATACCGCTGTAACATTTCACTCAGGAGTATTCCGAGGGTATCGTATTTATATTTCCGTAGGGACGACGACAGTGTAAACATAATGCTTATACATGATAAATCAAGCCATAATAAACTCACCATAGTCTAAATAGGGGTTAGGAGGACAATGATAATTGGGTAGGGTGACACACAACAGGTTTATCTCTATATTAATATATAATGCAAAAGGACATAAGAGAACTACGATTCATATTTACTTCTATATTACTAATGTCTAGTATACACTTAACACATACATGATTACAAGGCTAGGACAAGGATTGGGAGATTACCAGGAGCGTCCACGTGTAAGGTGGCGATGAGAGGGGCCAGGATTGGTTCGACCGATCCCTGGGCTCCACCTCTTGCCACCGACTTTCACCATTGACTGCCATGTGGGCCCCTATGGTGGTTGAGTATGGTTTGGCCCCACTTTAGGTCAGTTTGGTCTGACTTGTGGGCCTATCGATCCATGAACGGTACCCGTTGTTGCTGTTTTTGTTCATGAAGGATACCTCCTCACGGGTCTCGGGGCAGTCATTCCCCGAATGTCCGGTACTGCCACAAGTCTCACATGTCATTGGGACGTCTAAGGCTTGGGCAACATCGTACATTTTCATCTTATCCCGAGCGTGTTCGTCGAAGTGCTTCAAGAGAAGGTCCATCTTAGCAACGAGCATGTCCGTCTCCTTGATGGTGTGCATGGCCCGCCCCGCTGTTGAGGTTGGAGTCATCCTTCACTCCAGCCTTGGTTGGTGTAACATCCTTAAATTATGCACTTTTGAAAATGAATAAAATGACAAAGAAAATTTTTGCAAATAATCTTGTTCTATGATTAGTGTTAAAATATTTAAATCCTTTAATAATTATTAACTTTTTCCCTTATTTTTGAAAAACCCTAATTTAGTTTTTAAATCAAGAAAATTCCCAAAAATTGAATTTAAATTAACTTTAAAACCTAAATAAAATTTTCCTAATTTTTTTTAATTTTTTCTCTTTTCTTTTATTCTTTTTCTATATTTTCCATTTTTCTAATTTTTCCCTTTTATTTTTCTTTTCCTTTTTCTTTTTCTTTTTTTCCTTCCTTCTTCCTTCTTCCTTCCCCTTCATTCTTCCTCCTTGTTTCACCCGACCATGGCCACCGTTACTAGCTGCCCGTGGGCGCCGACCATGCCCACCGGTGTCACAAACTGATTCAAAGGAACCACCATACCTGCGCACACATGGCTACATTCTATTGGATCAAATGTGTCACCATGTTCATCCATTTCAAACAGACATAGCTTGAACCGCCATGGCCGCCGGCGATATCCCGAGTTGAACCGACCTAAGAAGCCTATAAATAGACCACGATAGATCAAGTAGTGTATACAAAAGTTCATCGTCATCCTTCCTTCTATACTTCCCCTAAGTTTCCCCTACCAATCATACTTTGCATTGCTCTAATTTGGTGAAGAGCCGAGAAGAGGTTCGGAAGAACCCTAATCGGCCGCCGAAGAAAATCTTTGAAATTGGTTGTCCTCGGCCAATTATTCTCCAAATCAAAGGTACACCAACGTTCTATATACCTCAAGCTCTCTTTTCCCTAGCTTATTCAAGCCATCAGATCACCAAAGCTCACCGTCGACGAGCATCGTCTGAGTTGCTCTGTTCTGGCCAGTGCGTGCATGGTGCTAGGTTGTTCCAAAACCATTCCGGCAAAACCAATCACTTAGGAAGCACCCCCTTTACTTGTAGATGCTTGTGAGTAGCTATTGGTGTGATTTTTTTACACGCATTGGCCTGGAAGATCTGCTTAACTCCAGTGCAGGTCCGAAATTGGTCGCCTCTGGTGATTGAGCAGGCGTGCCAGTTGGTTTGATCCTTTAACCAACAAGAAACATAGAATAGGCGTTTGGTTAAAGTTAGATCCTGCTCGATCGACTATGGATATTAATAAATATACAATTGCTATCCCAAAGCACATTTAGATTAAGTGATCAGGATAGATCAGTAGTATACCGAGACAGTATAAATCACTTAGATCCCAATATACATTAGGACCACAATTATATATATTCATAACCTAGCCGATGTCGCAGATCTAATGTAAATCGGCTATTACTCTGATATGTTCTATGAAAAGATATTAATCTAGATTAAATCTAGATATTAATCGGCTATTAATATAACCTAACAGATTGATGCCGGGCTTAGGACATTTAAGTAGATTAAGATCTTAATATAAAAGGCAGTTCTAATACATCTAATAATAATAATAATAATAATAATAATAATAACAATGGTTAGAACAGGTAAGACCGGCTGAAACCTCGGTTCTATCTCTAATAGCAAAATTGAACCAAATAAATCTATATAATTCTAAAGGTGACTTAATAGGTCAATTAGATGCAGCATTAAGTACCAAAAGAAGCATGGGATCTACATAGGCTAATGAGAACTCCTCGAGATGGTAGATACGCCATATAACCTAAATCAACCTCTGGATCTAGCTTTGTCGGCTGCTGTCTTCGAAGAGATATTAACCGATCGCGAGATAGATCTAGACATTGATCTAGATTATATGCCGCATATGATAAATTAAGCAGTTTATAACATCAGAACTAGAGATTCATAACGATGTAAGCACTAACCCCGACGATATAAGCCACTTGCAACAAGAAGTTACCTTGTTCGGAGATCAAAGTCGATGCAGCCCGAGGCCAAAGCAAGAACTCGTCGAGAAAATGTAAAATAGAAAGGTTGGCGATGTGCCAAAGTTGTATTGATGTGTGTTGATATGTTTTACAAGGTCTCGGGTCATATTTATACCCGAATATACAATGAGTCCGTAACGGACACGATTCCTGTTACAGATTGAATCCCTAACCAAATTGACATTATCTATAAAGGAAACTATACAAAATATCCTAACTTAAAGATATAATTACCGTTATAGGACCTTATCCGTAGATGGCAATATCTTTAACGCACTTCAGAAACCGAATCTAATAACTATCTCTCAAGCTTTCCTTTCTGGATTGGCTCTACTTTTGTCCTCACTCGGAATCGGCTATCGGCTATCCTAGTCCGAATCGGACTCAGCCGACTGGCTCCGCAGCCGATTCGGACTTAGCCGATACGACCTCGGTTCCCTTAGATCGCGCATTCTTCTTGATTCTGCCCCAATCTCTGCTTCAATTCCGTTTTAGACTCGGGAATTTGGTTACCATATTTGGTCGTTAACATATGACCCCCAAGTCCGTAATATGATAATGTTACAGATTTTGTGTAATCTCATTTCCGGTGCAACCATAGGTCGAATCTGTTTCAGCCGTTACAAAACTCTTTAAATAACGCTTCACCCGCGCCGAGCAACTCACGCCGTCAAACGCAATCCACAACAACCACAAATGCCCTCGAGTTCTTCGGCAATGTCTTCAGCCTTTTCGACCCCACGACTGTGATTCCCCCCTTCCGACAATCTCAAGTGCACAAATGGTGGCTCCCGCTGCTCCGTCGGCTTCCATCCCTGTTGAGTTCCCTAAGGTACGCTCCAATCGGCCAAAACCCTCTTTTTTCCTGCTCCCAGCTGTAGGTCTGAATTTTAGGGTTTTTGAATATGAAATCTGCTTCTTTTCCGATTGTAGCACCTCACTCACCAAATAATAATCCCAAGCTTGCTGAATGATGAGAGGTATTACCTAGGACCAATCGGCAATAGACCCAACCGATTTCATCATAGCCGAAAGTAACAGGGTGTCGAAACTTGGTTTCGGCAATAGAAAATTGGGGGTGCAGTCAAGATAGCCAAGCTCGATGGGTTAGATGGAAAACAAGGTTTAGACAGGTTCAGGCCCTCTCGTGAGGTAATACCCTACTCCTGTTTCGAGGATTCGATCCGCCGAGTGTCTTTATTGATCTCGTGATCTCGTGTATCTAAAGCTGAAAGCCGATCTAACTTCTCATGAAGCATATGATGTAAAGCCGATGTCCCTCAAGGGACGTCCCTTACCCCCTTATATAGTCTTGGAAGGTGGGCTTACAAATCGGAAACCCTATCTTACTCTAAGTCGGTTTCCTCAATCTTACCAAACCGTGACTATAGGCTGTTGCCTTATCTCTATCGACAACGTAACACCCAAGTCATGTTTGGTTTACAGATATGGCAGGCGCAATCTATCCCTACCTCCAGTCGGATAAGCTTGCCATGTAGATACCCGATTGCTATAATCTCCACAGTAGCCCCCGAGTCCTTTTCAGTCGACGAGACAACTCAGCTTCAAACCAAAACGTTACGCACCCAAAAATCTTTTGGCCGAGTGCTTCTGGCGCCGAGTGATTTCATCATCTCTGCCTGAATCTTCCCGAGTGGCTCCAAAGACTGTGAAGGGCTGGAAAATATCCAAAAAATTCTCAAAATAAATATCTAGGTGTATCTCATGATGTAGCTAATTAGGTGTAGCCCCCGACTATATGATTAGTCAAAAACAGACCAAACATACATACAAGGACTATAAAGAATCATACTCATGTAAATGCTTAGCTCATGCTAAAGCAATCATAAAAAGTATCATCACTCAGCAAGCTCGCGCTCATCCGAGTGAATTTGCCCGAGTCGTCTCAGGACAAATAACTCAATCAACCCTCATAGGTGGAAGGCTCTCGGTAAGCTCATGCTTATCCGAGTGGATCTGCCCGAATCATTTTGGAACAAATATTTTAATCATCCCTCATGGGTAAAAAATCAATTTGCTCGGTAAGCTCATGCTTATCCGAGCTGATCTTCCCGAGTCATCCCGGAAATTTGCCCGAGTCATCTCGAAACAAATAATTCTCATATAAATGCTTAGCTCAAGCTAAAGCAATAATAAAAAATCACATCACTCGGCAAGCTCATGCTTATCCGAGTAAGTTCGCCCGAGTCGTCTCAGAACAAATAATTTAATCAACCCTTATAGGTTAGAAATTAATTCACTCGGCAAACTTATGCTTATCCGAGTTGATTTGCCCGAGTCATCTCGGAACAAATAGCTCAATCGTCCCTCGTGGGAAAAAAACACTCGGCAAGCTCATGCTCATCCAAGTTAACTTGTCGAGTCATCTCGAAACAAATAATTTAGTCAACCCTCATAGGTAAAAAACACTCGGCAAGCTCATGCTTATCCGAGTTAACTTGCCCGAGTCATCTCGGAACAAATAATTTAATCAACCCTCATGGGTAAAAATCACTCGGCGAGCTCATGCTCATCCGAGTTAACTTGTCCGAGTCATCTCGGGACAAATAATTTAGTCAACCCTAATGGGTAAACAAATTTTTCAGTCATCTGAAAAATATGACCAAAATATTAAATAGCTCCTGCCATAATATTGGTCTTAATCTAAAAAAGATCTTCACCAAGGTGGAAAAAATAGCATTGATACAATCATTTAATCAAATGCTTTAAAACCAAATAGTTCCTGGCATCAGGACAGTCATGAAAAGCTTAACTATTTGTCACCTTTCAAATTGCATCGTGCCAACTTCTCATGAAGTTATGCAAACCGCGGTATGAAAGGATTTTAAAGGTATTGGGCTATGTGACACGTGCATATTGCCAGGGCAAATCTGCTTAAGTCCATCCACTTAAGTCCCTAAGGACACGTGTCAAGCCACACCTTAGTTGGGCCGCAAGTCTCTCATGGGCTCGGCCCAATCACGAGACGACTTAGCAAAAACCCTCAAGTCTTTTTACGAAGCCTCGAGGTCGTCCCCGCCACTTCATCTAACCCAAAAAATTTCCACTTCATCTAATCATCTTGGTCTCTTTATGCCTCCGATGTGAACTTGTAGGTATCTAGCTTATTTATGTTAATGTCTTGACCCGAGTCTTCATAGAAAATTTCTTAAGTAATTTTCGTCCGACTGTCACCAAGCCTAAGCTTGATTAGGTCATCAAAAAATTCTCAGTCCTTATCTATTAAACTCAAATCAAGAAACATTAAACAATAATAAACCAAATATAAATAAGTTGTCGAAGAAAACCATGCTTTATTGACACGTATGCGCCCCGATTGTCAACTCAAGAAGTCATCTTGCTTGAGATTGGCGTCAAGAATAACATGAAACTTACGGCAATTTAAGCATAGTATCGTCGAAGATGTTCAATATTCGGGAGTTCTTCACCATAGATCCATCTTCGCACTTTAGTCGAAATGCTCTTGGCCGAGTCACCTCAATGATTATGTATGGTCCTTCCCATAGTGGAGATAATTTGTGATGGTCCTTGATGGTCTGGATCTTGCGTAGAACCAAATCATCGACAATGAAAGCTCGCGCCCGAACATTGCGACTGTGGTATCTTCTAAGTCCTTGAAGATATCTTGCCGACTGGATCAAGGAAGATTTTCTTTGTTTTGGCATCGCCTTGTCCCGACTTGGCTATCCTCTTTGTAGAAATTTCACCCTCTTCAGATGTTTATGTAGCCAGTCGGATTTCTTCCTGGCCACGTGATCTCTCACAAGATTGGGCCATATCGCAGCTTTCTTCGTCGCAGGTGAAGGCTTGTTTGACGTCGCTGCGCAGGGTGATGACGCCGTTAGGGCCAGGCGTCTTCATGCAGAGTGTAGTGTGGTATCGCCATGAATTTGGCGAGTGCAGGCCTTCCGATGATCGCGTGGTAGGCCGTCTTTGAAGTCGACCACCCGAAGGTGGTATTCTCCATTCGGAAATTCTCGCGAACTCCGGAGGTGACTGGAAAGGCGATGTGCCCGAGTGGTGTGGGCGACAGCCCCCGGATCACTCCGTGGAAGGGGCGAGCTTGCCTTCAACTCGTTCTCGGATTTGTATCTCATCCAGGGTCTTGACGAACAGAGATTGAGGACGCTGCCCCCATCGATGAGGACGCGCTTCAGCTTGATGTTCTGAACCACCAGGTCAAGTACCAAGAGATACTTCCCCGGGTGAACCACTCGGTCAGGATGATCCGAGCGATTAAACGTGATGGCCACCTCCGACCATCGTAGATGTTGTGGGACTTCGGTTTGTGCCGCGTTGACCTTGCGGTCCATCGGCTTTTGCTTCCTCTTGGACTCATAAGCCTGCGACCCCGAAGATGTGATTCAGCTCGCCCACGGGGTCTTGAAAAGGCTCGAATTTCCGTCGGGTTGTTCTTCTTAGTTCCCGATGGACCGGTTTCATCGTCGGCTTCTTGTTTAACCGTGCCGCATATTGCTCGGCGAATTGCTTGTAGATGATGCGTGCACTGAGCGTTCATGATCGTTCATGATCGCGTCGTAGGCCGCAACTCGGGGACAACGTTGAGAGCTGGACGTTGTGGCAACCAAGTCCTCGGGCGGTGCTTGCGATCTCTCGGCCATGATTGCTATTGCCGTTATCCTTCTCAGGGGTGCTCGGCTTCCTCCCGACGCTTGTCGTCCCTTTCGTCAGCCGATCTTGGCGCGTCGCTTTGATCACGTCGTTGGATTTGGCGTAGGAGTTCGCTGTCTCGAACATCTGCTTCACCGTCTTTGGCAGCTTGCGCCCAAACTTCCTGATCAACAGTTCATCACGGACTCCCTTCTGGAAGGCGGCTATGATGATGTCATCGGTAATGTTGGGGATCTTGTTGCGCTTCTCGGAGAAGCGCCGGATGTAATCCTTCGAGGCTCGTCCGGCTTCGGATGACGTTGTATAGATCGAAGTGCGTGCCGGGCCTCTCGAGGGTACCTTGGAAGTTGGCGATGAAGTGGTCCCTCGTTCGCTCCACGAGCCGATTGAGCCTCTTGGCAGCTCGTGAGCGTTCTGGCCGAGTTAGCGAGGGCCACGGGAAGGTAATTGGCCATAGCCTTGTTGTCGCCGCCGCTGCGCGACGGCGAGAGTGTACACGATAAGCCATGACTCGGATCGGTCTTGCCGTCATACCTCTCTATTCCCGTGGGCTTGAATCCACTCGGCCAGTGCACTCGGCGAAGCTTCCGAGTGAAGGCCGGCACTCCGTCGTCGCCGCTATCGGGTGATCCCCTCCAATCTTCCCGGGTGCGTCGGTCTCGCTCTTGGTAGCGGCGATCGAGGACTTCCCGCAGATCACTCGGCGGGGTCTTCGGTTGGCTGGTTGGGTAGCTGGAGCTGTTGTTGCGGCGGACGCGGTGGTGGACGGGTGGACGTACGTGTCGTTTGTCGCGGGAGTTGGCCGTTTGCTCCTGGTACTTCTGTGTGGACTCGTGGCGTGGGCCTCTTGGCCTAGTCATCGACCGGTCTGGCTCAGGCCTCTTGTAGTCTCCTGACCTTAGAGGCGGGAGTTGGCTTTTGTCGGGCGTTTCGGCCACGGACTCAGTCGGCCTTCGTGCCAAGGTGGAGGGATGACCATTGGCGGTAGCTGCGATGATGGTCTTGATTTTATCTAATATTGGAGTCACGTCGGGGTGTGCCGTCTCCATGACGGTGTCCAAGAGTGTGAGGGCGGCGACAGCGGTCTGCTGTGGCGTCTGGAAGACGTTGGTGTTGCGGACCTGCGTTTGAAGGATAGCCTCCTGTGCGGATCGTCCGGCTGCCCGTAGATCTTGCTTTCTTTTGTCGGCATCTTCCCTACGTTTCTTCTGCTCCTCAGCCAGCTTGCGCTCTTGCTCGATCTTGGCTCGCTCTTCCTTCGCAAGCCTGCGGGCCATGGTTGAGTCGGACTCGGCCGGCTCAGCCATGAGGACATCGAAGCACTTCGGCTCGTAGTCCTTGTGGCAGTCGGAGTCGTCAGCTTCGTCTGAGGGGATGCCATAGAGGTCGTCAAAGCCGGGGGAGCTGAGATATTCGTTGAGCTCCGAAGACGAGCATGAGCCGAACGGCTGGAGGATGACAGCGATCTCCCTTGATCCTGGGTAGCTCGGATCTGGATCGTTCCAGTCCGAGTCAGAGCTTGGGGATGCGGGCTCCTCCGAGTGGGTCGACCTCGACTCGGGGGAGAGGAGTTTGCTGTAGATCTCAGTGGCGTTTGGTAATCCAAACGGCGCCGAGAGGTCTTCTTCAGAGTGGATCGCCTCCGTTGGGGAGACGAGGAGATCGGCGCAGATTTCGGCGGTGTTCGGCAATCCGAACGGTGCCGAGTGAAGTCCTTCGTTGGAGAGGGTGGATTGCATCTTGGACTCCAAGATGTCGTCGAAGATCTTGGCGCTGTTCGAGAGCCCGAATGGCGCTGAGTGGATCTCTCCTTCCGACTGGTTCGAATCCGAGTCGAAGGAGAAGTCGTCGAGGTTGTTGGCGGCGAAATCGCCGAATCCTGAAGGAGATCCCATCGCGCTTGTCGGCGAGATAGTTGAAGAAGTCTTGACGCGCGGACCCTTACCTGGCGCGCCAACTGTCGAAACTTGGTTTCGGCAATAGAAAATTGGGGGTGCAGTCAAGATCGCCAAGCTCGATGGGTTAGATGGAAAACAAGGTTTAGACAGGTTCAGGCCCTCTCGTGAGGTAATACCCTACTCCTGTTTCGGGGATTCGATCCGTCGAGTGTCTTTATTGATCTCGTGATCTCGTGTATCTAAAGCTGAAAGCCGATCTAACTTCTCATGAAGCATATGATCTAAAGCCGATGTCCCTCAAGGGACGTCCCTTACCCCCTTATATAGTCTTGGGAGGTGGGCTTACAAATCGGAAACCCTATCTTACTCTAAGTCGGTTTCCTCAATCTTACCAAACCGTGACTATAGGCCGTTGCCTTATCTCTATCGATAACGTAACACCCAAGTCATGTTTGGTTTACAGATATGGCAGGCGCAATCTATCCCTACCTCCAGTCGGATAAGCTTGCCATGTAGATACCCAATTGCTATAATCTCCACACAGAGTCCCCTATAGAATGAGGAATCCAAATCTGAACCATTGGGCTGGTACCTTCAAATCTTGGCCCTCGATGGACAAGTCTTGGCCGGCATGGTACAAGAGAATGCAGCTGGCCAAGCAAAGTCATTGGAAAGAAGTGGGAATAGCCTAGTGCTTGGCATTATCAGTAGCCGACATGCCTAAGGACGAACGACTAATCTCGGCTGCCACCTATTTTTGGAATAACACCTTAAATGCCTTCCTTTTTCGGCAAGGCCCCATGACCCCAACCTTAGCCTATGTTGTCATGATCACTGGATTAGATATCTTGTCATCGGCTAACCCAAACAGATTGGAGGCCAAAGTCCAATTCTCCTTTAAGCCCAATGCAATAGGGGGCTAGAATGGGTATGTAGTAATGAACATGGGAGATGGACCGATCAATGCCAGAGAACATGCCGCATTTCTTATGATGTGGCTTGAAAAGTTCTTCTTCTGCGGATCAAGTTGCGGCCCAATAGCTAACTGGCAGGTGATAGCCGAAGCCTTAGCAGACAAGAAAAAAGTTTTTTTAGGCAAATTCCTTCTCGGCTATCTGTATCAGACTTTGAACCAAGCCGCCTCCAAAATCGCAGCCGACACGAACATCAGTACAGGAGGCCCTTGGTGGTTTCTTCAACTTTGGCTAGTGTTATTGACCTCGAAATCTCTGGTCGGCCAAAGCTAACAGAAGCACGCTTCCCCCTCCTGGAGCCGATTATGGATGATGAGAAAAACGAGGAGACAACTAGGAGGTGTCAATCTTTTGGAGAAGCCACAGCTACACATGAAGGTGCTAAGCAATCAGGCGAACTGCTAGCCGAGTGGTTTATCTCCCTTTATGACGGATTTGTAAGGGACAATCGGGTCTGGTTCTTTTATGAAGATAGGGCATCGTTCGAACTGCCGACTGAACTGAATCTGTCCGAAATCAATTCGGACCGCTATCCCAAGTGCAGGGAAATTTTCACCACAGTGCTCTTCCCATGCATACTGCCGACTGGGATTCACCAAGGACATAACGTCATAAAGACTTATGATTTCTATTACCCAATGTCAGCTGGTAGGCACTTTGGACTTGGGCAGCTGCCCATCGGCTGCTATTATGCCGATAAATAGAAACCCGAGGGGTGGTGGACTCCAAGCTGATAATGAATAGATTGATGGAGATAGAGAGCCCACCTCTCGGCAGTATCAGAATTATGGAGCTGGCCTACAAGAGGAGCACGACCTACGACAGGTGGTGGGTAGAAATCAAAAAGCACATCTTCCATCAGCGGTCCTCAATGTACATCACCATCTTACTGCCTGACGAAATCCCTTCGGTAAGCTTCTTCACCCTTAAGTACTATTTTCTCTGATTGATCGGCTGTCGTCCTTTATTGACACTTTGAATTCTTTTTCTTTTCTTTTGTAGACGACAGACTCGGACCCCCCAAAGTGAGTAATTTTGGCACGACCATTGAGTACCGCTTGAGCATCCTCCCAAATGGATGTGGGTATGCCCTGTCGGCCATCGGTTGGGATGCGCCAAAGCTGAAAACCTTAATGCACGGCCAGACTCATCAAGCGGTGACGAGGAAGAAAAGGGCTGCTCCATCGGCTGTGGGACGATCGGCTGCTCCAGCGAAGAAACAAAAGAAAGCAAAGCCGATTGCACCAGCCGATAACTTGCCTTCGCTTGATCCCAGTATCAACGAAGCCCTTAATACAGAGGTTATGGACGAGGAGATTTCACAAACGGTCAGGAGCCAGCCGAATCGAGCAGCTCCAGCCATAACTCGGTCAGCCCACCAGCCGATGATCCGACTCCACCAAGTCATCCTGCCCCAAAGTAACGGTAAGCATTTTTCTCTCTCTAATTTGGCCTCTAAATTATAATCATTCAAACCCTGATCAAATCCTCTTTGTAGTTCAAGAGATTAGCCAGCCGACTGTCACGCCCAGAAATTCACACCAGAATTTCTGCAGCTAATTTGTGCATTACATCCTCGTCCGGAATCGCCGAGGTACACAAATCGACGTTATTGATAATACAGAATCCTCGTCTTAGAAACAATATAAAAGAGTTACATAAATGCAGCGGAAAAGAAAATAAAGCGGCTTAAGCTAAACTTTGACACGAGCGAAGCGGAACACCAACTCCACGGCTAAACCTTGACGAGAACAAGCCTACACCACCTCGGAGACCTCGCTCTCAACCTCGGATGCGAAGGGGGAAAAAGAAGCAAGACTGAGTACAACCACCGTACTCAACAAGTCACACCGGAAAAAGGGTACATGATGCGAGATAAATAACAAGGAATGGTCAAGAGGCTCAATTTGCATAAACAGCATTTGCAGAATACAATAATAATATTTGAAGACAGAAAAACAGTAGTAACATTTAAGCAAGTATTAAATAAACACTGTCCAACGCTCAAACCACGTTGCAACAGGCCCATCCATCCACCTGCACTAGTCATAATCCAACATTTCACTCGAAAAAAGTAAATGAGACTAATCAAGGTGAATCTGGTCGATCGCCCGTAACCGTGGACACGGCTATTCGAATAGTTTTTACTCGATCGAGGTGTACAATCGTACCCACAAGACACAATCCCACAACACATTATCCGTGCGCCGGTGCACCACCACGGTGCCCGGAAAGGAATTGTGACAAGACCCTTCACATAACCCCTCTAATCAACCGTACCACACCAGGTTTCGCCCCCATTCCCATCGGGCAATGGGCAGCCCCTCTAGTGCCGCGGTGAATCCGGAAGCTGATCAACCCTTAAAACCGGGCCGACCCAACTCCATCACGCTCACCCTCTCTCGGGATACGTTAACTAGAGACAGTGTGCTACGGCCCACCATTACCCATGCGGCTTGTGGTATGCACGGCATTTCTTCCGGGGTTTCGAGAACCGGTCCTTAATCGCCATGAGCACGCTAACCAAAGTCCAACCATGTGCTCACGACCCACCTTTCTTATAATTCAATATTATTAAGAACAAAATCATATCTTAATATCACCGGAGGTCAACTTTAGCATTAAACTTAGTGTGATTCCCTTAAGTGAGCTAGTTGCGCTAAGCATAGTTAAGCAACCCTAAGCTAACATCTAGTTATATTGAACCCCAAGTTATCAACGGTATAAGGTAAACAATCCTATGGTTGAGTACAATAGGTATAATCATCCCATAAAATGACATTCTAAAACACATGCGTATTTGAAAGAAAAAGAGATATTTACATAAAATAGGTACAATATGGTCAATGTAAGGTATGACTTGCCTTGCTCGAGACGAGGAACCTCGGCGACTACTTCAAGAGAACGGGCTCGCCGGAAAACTCGGGATCTACACGACAAACAAAGCACTCAACAAACACCCTAAAAGTCTACTGAAACAGCACTGAAAAGTATTTTTAATGGATTCTTGACATTTTTCTGGATTTAATGAAATTTGAATGGACTAAAACGGAGCTCGGATTCAAAAGATATGAATTTTAGAAGTTTAATTGCGATTTTTAAACTAAACAGAAAAGATTAAATTATTTATTGCGCAATTAAGTCCTGGTGACGTCATCCATGCGCGGCACGTGGCGGCGTCGCATGACGTCGGCGGCGCGCGCCCTAGGGCGACGCGCGCACGCGGAGCGCGCGGAGAGGGGCGGCGGCCGGATTGCCGCCACGTGGCGCAATCCGAGCGGCCGGATCGGCGGCGACGCGGCGCGATCTGGGCGGCCGGATCGGCGGCGACGCGGCGCGATCTGGGCGGCCGGATGGCGACGATCGGACGGCGCAGATCCATCGCGATCGGACGGCGCAGATCCGTCCGATCCGCAAGATCGGACGACACGGAGAGGGCGGCGCTAGGGTTAGGGTTAGGGTTCCACGGGTGGCGGCGGCGACGACCGACGAGCGGCGGGACGCCGGCGACGCACCCAGCGAGCGGCGGCGGCGGCGGCGACGACCCGACGAGCGGCGGGGACCGGCGGCGACGACCGACGAGCGGCGGCGTGCGCGCGAAAGGAAAAGGAAGCAAACGAAAACCAAAAGGAACCGGGGACGGCGGCGAGCTCACCGGCGGATGACGACGGAGAACGGCGGTGACACGGGCTAGAAACAACGGCGAACAAAGGGGAAACGAGGCGGAGCTCGAGGGGTTTTAAAGGGGAGAGGAGGCCGAAACGGGCACGGAAAGCGGCGGGGATAAGGTCGCCGGCGTTCTCGGACTCGAGAGAGAGAGAGATATGCGGCGACCGTTTCGGGCGGCGGCGGCGCATGTGCGCGCGCGGGAAGTGCGGGCACGGGTGCGCGGCACGGCGGAGCCGGCGTGGGGCCCACGCGGCGCGAGACGCGCGGAAACGGCCGGCAAGAGGCGGGCGGCGCGGCTATGGCGGCGGCGGTTGGGCGGCCGGGCGGCGGGAGGCGGCCCGACAGTGGGGCCCACTCGGTGGCCGCGCGAGGAGGAGCGCCGGACTTGCGCGGCGCGGCGGGACCGTGGGCTTCGGCCACGACCGAGGAGGTGGCGCGCGCGGAGACGGCCGACGGCCTTACGGCGTCGGGCGGGAAAGGACCGCACGGTCGTACGGAAAAAGGAAAGAAAAAGAAAAAGAAAAAGAAAAAGGGACTTAATTAAATTCCTGTTTTCTTATTTAATTGATTAAAAATACTTAGAGTGCTCTAAAAATTCCCGTAAAAATCCTGTTAGCGTATTTTGACATGAAGAATTCAAGAAAAATCCTATCATGTCATTTCCATTTATTAATTGCATTTTAAAATTATAGGTTGACTCCGGTTAATTTAAATTCCGATTATTTCGGGTAAATTATTTTAAATGAATTAGGGAAAAACTCGGGATGTGACAACCTACCCCTTAAACGGAATCTCGACCCCGAGATTCGGAGGTCTCGGCGAAGAGGTGCGGGTGCGCGGCCTTTAGCTCATCTTCTCGTTCCCAAGTAGCTTCTTCCTCGGAGTGATGAGTCCATTGAACCTTGCAAAACCTGATAACCTTGTTCCGAGTCCTTCTCTCACTGACCTCAAGGATACGTGCTGGTCTCTCTACGTAGGTTAAGTCCTCTTGGATTTCAATCTGGTCTGGACTCGCCTGTTCTTCTGGTATCCTTAAACACTTCTTCAACTGGGACACATGAAACACGTCGTGAATACCAGTCATGTTGGAGGGAAGCTCCAGCTGATAGGCCACTTCTCCTCGACGTTCCCGAATCCTGTATGGTCCCACGAAACGTGGTGCCAACTTACCTTTGGTTTGGAAACGGTGTACTCCCCGGAGTGGTGTGACGCGAAGATACACAAAATCCCCTGCTTCAAAAGCGAGATCTCTTCGGCGATTATCGGCGTAGCTCTTTTGTCGGGACTACGCAATCTTCAACCTTTCCCGAATCACTCGGACCTTTTCCTCTGCTTCGCTTATTACTTCCGTGCCAAACAATTGGCGCTCACCCGTCTGGTCCCAGAACAGGGGTGTGCGGCATTTCCGTCCATACAGTGCTTCATACGGTGCCATTTGAATGCTGGCCTGGTAACTGTTGTTGTAAGAGAATTCGGCATAGGGCAAGCTTTTGTCCCACGCTTTTCCAAAATCGAGCGCGCATGCTCTTAGCATATCTTCCAAAATCGATTCACTCTCTCGTTTGGCCGTCTGTTTGCGGATGATAGGCCGTGCTTGAAATTCAAACGGGTACCAAGTTCTTCTTACAACTTCTTCCGAATTTGGAAGTAACCGACTTCCCTATCGGACACGATCTTCTTAGGCACGCCATGCAAACACATGATCCTTGCGAGATAAAGCTCTGCCAACTTCTTCCCTGAGTAGGTAGTATGTACTGGTATGAAATGGGCCACCTTGGTGAGTCGGTCCACCACGACCCAAATTGAGTCATATCCGACGTTGTGCGGGGTAAACCCGTGATGAAATCCATCCCAATTTCTTCCCATTTCCACTCGGAATCGAAGTGGTTGCAACAGATCCGGCGGGCCGTTGATGTTCGCCTTCACTCGCCGACAAACATCACAAAGTGCAACAAACTCGGCTATCTCCCTCCTCATGCCGACCCACCAAAACTTTTCTTTAAGGTCTTGATACATCTTTGTACTTGCCGGTGAATTGAGTATTGAGTTTGGTGAACTTCCGTAAGGATCGCCTTTTCAAATCCTTGTCTTTCGGCACACATGCCTCTTTCCCATCCAGATTGTGCCATGTTCGTCTTCCGAAAAACCACGAGCTTTTCCGACTCTCATGTTCTTCTTGAGTTCGGCCATTTCGGGATCCGACGCCTGAGCACCTGAATTTGATCAATGAGAGTGGGTTGGGCTTCCGAGCAGCCACAAAACCAAAATCCACCACTCGTAGATTTAGATTCTCGAATTCCCGCCGCAACGGTCACACATTCTTTCGACACCGAGAGTGGTGCAAGTAACTCTTTCGGCTTAGTGCATCCGCAACCACATTAGCCTTGCCGGGATGGTAATGTATCCCTAAGTCATAATCTTTGATCGGTTCCAACCATCTTCTCTGGAGGTTTAAATCTGGTTGGGTGAAAATGTACTTAAGACTTTTGTGATCCGTATACACTTCACAACGATTACCAATTAGGTAGTGTCGCGGATCTTCAATGCATGAACCACTGCGGATAACTCCGCATCATGAGTGGGGTAGTTGTTTTCATGTGGGCGCAATTGACGAGATGCATATGCGACCACTTTGCCTTCTTGCATCAACACACACCCCAACCCTTGGCGAGATGCATCACAATAAACTTGGAAGTCCTTTGCTGGGTCGGGCAGTATCAACACCGGTGCGAGACACCAACTTCCTCTTGAGCTCTTCAAAACTCCTATTGCATTCTGCCGACCACTTAAACTTCTCATCTTTCTTCAACAGTTGAGTCATTGGCTTGGCGATTTTGGAGAAGTTCTCGATGAAGCGGCGTAGGTAGTAACCCGCAAGTCCAAGGAAACTTCGGATCTCGCGTGCTGTTTTAGGCGGGGTCCACTTAGTAACCGATTCCACATTTTGGATCCACGGCTACTCCTTGGGCATTCACAATGTGGCCGAGGAACGTACCTCCTTTAACCGAAAGCACACTTGCTAAACTTGGCGTAGAGTTGATGGTCTCTCAACTTCTCGAGTACTGTCCGAAGATGTTGCTCATGATCCTCCTCTGACTTAGAGTAGACCAAAATGTCGTCAATGAACACCACCACGAATTTATCCAAGAACTCCATAAACACCTTGTTCATCGATTCATAAAGAAAGCCGGTGCATTGGTTAACCCAAAAGACATGACCGTACACTCGCAGTCCATACCGGTGGTGAAGGCGGTCTTGGGAATGTCCTCTTCCCGAATCCTCAAGCGATGATAGCCCGATCGCAGATCTATCTTGGAAAATACCTTGGCCCCTTTGAGTTGATCGAATAAGTCATCAATCCGAGGTAGGGGATACTTGTTCTTGATAGTAACCTCATTGAGGGCTCGATAATCCACACACATTCTCTTGGTCTTGTCTTTCTTTTCCACAAAAATCACCGGAGCACCCCAAGGCGATGTGCTCGGGCGAATATACCCTTTTTGCAACTGTTCATCCACTTGCTTCTTTACTTGCCAACTCGTTGGCTCCCATCCTATATGGCCTCTTGTGTATTGGGGCGGTCCGGTACTAGGTCAATCGGAATTCAATTTCCCTTTTTGGCGGCATCCGAGTTAAGTCTTCGGGAAAACTTGGGTATTCTCGACGATGGGGATATCCTCTAACTTCACAGGGGTCTTGGCCGCCATTTCGGACGATTCCCTGGTGGAAACATGATTCAAACTTGCTACGGGCTTGACTTGCATGGGAGAGCGAAAAACAACTCTTTCTCCTTTCGTATTAATTAGAGTAATGGTGCGACTAGCGCAGTCAATTACTCCCTTATGTCTGGACAACCAATCCATCCCAAGAATGACATCTATGCCTTTGGTGAAGGAGGATAAGGTTGGCTAGAAACATAGATCCTTGGATTTCTATGGCTCGAGGGACAATCGAGTGGTCTCCAAGTGGTTTCCGGGGTTTGAACCCGCATAGGTATCTTAAGTCCCACTACGACAACCCATGTGCCCCAACAAATTGCTTTGAGATAAAAGAATGTGTGGCGCAGAATCAAATAATACGTGGCGGGAGCATAGTTTACGGAAACATACCCAGTATAACTTTAGAGCGGTCTGTGCTTCCTCGACGGACGCATGATTGACTCGAGCCTGGATGAACCTTGGCCCCGCGCCTTGGCTTCGGACACTTGTCGCAAAATGCCCCGGTCACCACAGTTGAAACAGACTCGACTTTCCTCCCGGTCCTTCCTTGGAGGTGGTGGTCGTGGATCTTTGGGATGGCGCCGTTGGAGGGCGCGGGCTGGAGTACGCCGTTGCGACCACGCCACTACGCTAGTTTGGAAATTCCCGGGTGATAAGGTCGATGCCGACGAACAATCATGGTGGTAGGTCCACTCGACTTCCGGGCATGAAACGCGGCCTCTGCGATTTCCCTGCGTTGAGGAGGTCGTGTCGGAATGCTTTTCTCTTCTTGATCATCTTGTTGCGCCGATCTTCTGTCGAATGGCCTTGTCGACCAGCTTCTCAAAGTTAGCATACTCTCGGAGATAACCTTGTCCGTGAGTTCATCATCCAAACCAGCCAAAAACTTTTCCGCCTTTTCGCATCGGTGCGCACATCTTCGGGGCATAACGGGCAAGACGATTGAACTCGTGCGGATACTCGAACGATCTGTTACCCCGCTCAAGAGAACAGAACTCACGCTTTTTCGTGCAACTATTCCCGCAGAATATGTGCGGTCCCGAAACTGCGACGAAACTCTTCCGTGTAACAGCGCTCCCGCCGGCGAGTAACCAAATAGTTGTCCCACCAAGTGAAGGGACCACATGAATCGATGAGTGGCAAAAGAGACTTTCTCTTGATCCGTGCACTCGCAGATCCAACTTCTTCTCTATGGCATGAAGCCAATCATTAGCCTCCATGGGATTGGTGGTGCTGGAGAAGGTCGGCGGTCGGACACGAAGGAACTCGGCAGCATGGACTAGGGTGGTGGGGCGGCAAACCGATTATTCTCGCCGTGGCCGCATTTGCTTGCGCAAAGAATCGCCGTTGCATCCGGTGGTTTGTTGTTGCATTTGCTGCATCATTGCAGCCATCATCTCGTGTCGTGAAGCGAGCACTTGAGCAATGGTGGGATTCTCGGGTGGCGGTGGAGGAGCATTGCCATTGGCGTCGTGAGCCTCGTGATTGTCGGCACTGATCGCCCATTGTTGCTGTTCGCCCCACTGGTCCTGGTGTTCACCATCTGAAGGAGACGACCGACCAGAGAGAGAAAAGAAGGAGAACAGACAGACTTAGCACTAATCTTTATTATTTGAATTCAAATGCATTGTTCGATCTTGACTAGAAACAAGGAAAAGCACCAAACATCCTTAATTGGTCAGTCATATCACACTTGATATCGACTGCCAGCTATCCCACACACAGCAGCCTAACACACAGCAACTACCAAGAAGACAAACTAAGATAAACGGTAAAACTAAGGAGGGCAACTAGAACGATCCACGAGATGAGGAGGCGAAACTGCTTCCTTCAGAAGATCCCCATTCTTCCGAACGGCTCCTGGAGTCCTCAGGCATCACCTCGGACTTGGACTCTTCTGAATCGGTTGCCGTAGCCCAACCGATCCCGCCTCTTCCCTCCGAGGAATCTTGAGTCTCTTCGAGTCCATGTCTTCAGCCGAATTGTCCGAGCTTGAGTCACCGGAGACGGAGATCCAACCATTACGCCACCTCCGCCTGGATTTGCCGAAGCCGGAGCAAAGGTGAGGGCGGGACTGCAGCAGGAGGTACTGGAACCGGCGCCTGAACCGGAGTGGGTGGAGCGGGAGAAGGCGGTGGAATCCGAGGTGCTAGCCGGATGCGGACGGGCGCGGTGGTGGTCTTCCGAGGCATAGTGCGGAGCGACCCCAACCGGTGGCGGGAGTCCCTTCAACTCGCTACCTCCTTCTTCGGACGAACCACTTCGTCCTGCGGCCGCGTGATCCTCAGCATCTTCTTGTCGTTCGCTCCTTGGTCGCCTTGTGTAGGTCAGAGTGCATCTGATCCAGTCCTTTGAGCACAGTGCACATGTGACCGAAGGTAGTGTCATTCTCCTCTGTCGCAGACTTGAATATACTGACCTCGGAGGAACTACCTCGACGGGGATGATAGCGATAGGAGGAGGTGCGAAGGTCAGCATCATGCAGCTCCCTCATCCTGGCCAACATCAGGTAGGCGGCTTCTTGACAAGCGTGATCTGACGTGCCTCCGGAAGCCGTGACCTCCATGTTGGGAAGACACGTTCCCACAAACCCGTGAACCTCCAACCGAACACGGTAGGGCAACTCGCCACTGAGAGGCGCAACTGTCGTATACTCTGGTGCTTCAGGATATCCGATTGCAAGGGCCATACGCGCCAGTTCTGCAACACAGCCTATCATCCCTTTTTCGTAGTGCGTCGCTGGGGAACCTGCCATCTATAGAAACAAAGGAGTGGGAAAAATCAAAACATGCTCAAAACCCACGACCACATCCCATTTTCGCAATTCCTAAACCCTAGACTGACTCCACTTTTCAAAACACCCCTTTTTTTTCAAAACATATGCACATGAAAAGAATTAGAGGGCTCTTAAGGTTTCCAGTTGGCTTGTCCTACAGTCATAGGAAGGCTCTGATACCAACTTGTCACGCCCAGAAATTCACACCAGAATTTCTGCAGCTAATTTGTGCATTACATCCTCGTCCAGGAATCAGCCGAGGTACACAAATCGACGTTATTGATAATACAGAATCCTCGTCTTAGAAACAATATAAAAGAGTTACATAAATGCAGCGGAAAAGAAAATAAAACTGACTTAAGCTAAACTTTGACACGAGCGAAGCGGAACACCAACTCCACAGCTAAACCTTGACGAGAACAAGCCTACACCTCCTCGGAGACCTCGCTCTCAACCTCTGGCACTGAAGGGGGAAAAAGAAGCAAGACTGAGTACAACCACCGTACTCAACAAGTCACACCGGAAAAGGGTACATGATGCGAGATAAATAACAAGGAATGGTCAAGAGGCTCAATTTGCATAAACAGCATTTGCGAATACAATAATAATATTTGAAGACAAGTAAAAAGAGTAACATTTAAGCAAGTATTAAATAAACACTGTCCAACGCTCAAACCACGTTGCAACAGGCCCATCCATCCACCCGCACTAGTCATAATCCAACATTTCATTCGAATAAAGTAAATGAGACTAATCAAGGTGAATCGGTCGATCGCCCGTAACCGTGGGCACGGCTATTCGAATAGTTTTTACTCGATCGAGGTGTACAATCTGTACCCACAAGACACAATCCCACAACACATTACCGTGCGCCGGTGCACCACCACGGTGCCCGGAAAGGAATTGTGACAAGACCCTTCACATAACCCCTCTAATCAATCGTACCACACCAAGGTTTCGCCCCCATTCCCATCGGGCAATGGGCAGCCCCTCTAGTGCCGCGGTGAATCCGGAAGCTGATCAACCCTTAAAACCGGGCCGACCCAACTCCATCACGCTCACCCTCTCGGGATACGTTAACTAGAGACAGCTGTGCTACGGGCCCAGCCATTACCCATGCTGGCTTGTGGTATGCACGGCATTTCTTCCAGGGTTTCCCGAGAACCGGTCCTTAATCGCCATGAGCACGCTAACCAAAGTCCAACCATGTGCTCACGACCCACCTTTCTTATAATTCAATATTATTAAGAACAAAATCATATCTTAATATCAGGAGGTCAACTTTAGCATTAAACTTAGTGTGATTCCCTTAAGTGAGCTAGTTGCGCTAAGCATAGTTAAGCAACCCTAAGCTAACATCTAGTCATATTGAACCCCAAGTTATCAACGGTATAAGGTAAACAATCCTATGGTTGAGTACAATAGGTATAATCATCCCATAAAATGACATTCTAAAACACATGCAGTATTTGAAAGAAAAAGAGATATTTACATAAAATAGGTACAATATGGTCAATGTAAGGTATGACTTGCCTTGCTCTGGAGACTGAGGAACCTCGGCGACTACTTCGAAGAGAACGGGCTCACCGGAAAACTCGGGATCTACACGACAAACAAAGCACTCAACAAACACCCTAAAAAGTCTACTGAAACAGCACTGAAAAGTATTTTTAATGGATTCTTGACATTTTTCTGGATTTAATGAAATTTGAATGGACTAAAACGGAGCTCGGATTCAAAAGATATGAATTTTAGAAGTTTAATTGCGATTTTTAAACTAAACAGAAAAGATTAAATTATTTATTGCGCAATTAAGTCCCCGGTGACATCATCCATGCGCGGCACGTGGCGGCGTCGCATGACGTCGGCGGCGGCGTCGCCCTAGGGTCGATGTCGCCGCACGGCCGAGCGCGCGGAGACGGCGCGCGGCGGATTGCCGCCACGTGGCGCAATCCGAGCGGCCGGATCGGCGGCGCGCGGCGCGATCCGGGCGGCCGGATCGGCGGCGACGCGGCGCGATTCGGGCGGCCGGATGGCGACGATCGGACGGCGCAGATCCATCGCGATCGGACGGCGCAGATCCGTCCGATCCGCAAGATCGGACGGCACGCAGGGGGCGGCGCTAGGGTTAGGGTTAGGGTTCCACGGTGGCGGCGGGCGGCGGACGCCGGCGACGACCCGGCAGCGGCGGCGGGGCGGCGATGACGGACGAGCGGCGGCGGACCGGCGGCGACGACCCGACGAGCGGCGGCATGCGCGCGAAAGGAAAAGGAAGCAAACGAAAACCAAAAGGAACCCGGGGACAGCGGCGAGCTCACCGGCGGATGAACGACGGAGAACGGCGGTGACACGGGCTAGAAACAACGGCGAACAAAGGGAAACGAGGCGGAGCTCGAGGGGTTTTAAAGGGGAGAGAGGAGGCGAAACGGGCACGGAACGGCGGGGATAAGGTCGCCGACGTTCTCGGACTCGGAGAGAGAGAGAGATATGCGGCGACCGTTTTGGGGCGGCGCATGTTGCGCGCGCGGGAAGTGCGGGCACGGGTGCGGCGGCATGGGCGGAGCCCGGCGTGGGGCCACGCGGCGCGAGACGCGCGGAAACGGCCGGGCAAGAGGCGGGCGGCGCGGCTATGCGGCGGCGGCGGTTGGGCGGCCGGGCGCGGGGAGCGGCCCCGGACAGTGGGGCCCACTGCCGGTGGCCGCGCGCGAGGAGGAGCGCCGGACTTGCGCGCGCGGCGGGACCGTGGGCTTCGGCCCACGACCGAGGAGGGTGGCGCGCGGGAGACGGGCCGACGGCCCGTTACGGCGTCGGGCGGGAAAAGGACCGTACGGTCGTATGGAAAAAGGAAAGAAAAAGAAAAGAAAAAGAAAAAGGAAAATGGACTTAATTAAATTCCTGTTTTCTTATTTAATTGATTAAAAATACTTAGAGTGCTCTAAAAATTCCCGTAAAAATCCTGTTAGCGTATTTTGACATGAAGAATTCAAGAAAAATCCTATCATGTCATTTCCATTTATTAATTGCATTTTAAAATTATAGGTTGACTCCAGGTTAATTTCAGAAATTCCGATTATTTCCGGGTAAATTATTTTAAATGAATTAGGGAAAAACTCAGGATGTGACAACGACCTCCCCGTCCGACCTCACCAGTAATTTCTGAACTCATTTTGTACTTATGCTTGCATTGGCCGACTCGTACTGACACTTATGTTTTTTGCAGCCTCCTCGGTCTCCATCGGCTGGCCCCGTATATTGAGCGAGCACACTCTATCGGCTACGGGCATCCGTCACACTGAAGAAGCCACTACACTAGCCAACCACAATACCGAAGAGGTAGCTACCCCAACCAGCCAAGACGTCGAAGAGGCATCCGCTCCAGCACCCGCCATACGCGTAAGTTCATTATCTCCTTTTTCTGAAAACTTTAAGAATCGGCGTCTTATTCCCTTTTTTAACTGTTCTGATCTCTCTTGTAGACTCTGGCCGATTTGCTCCCTTTCAACATAAAAGAGTTCGTTGGCGAGGAAGAAATAGAGGCCACCAGCCAGGACCAGACCGCCATAGCCGACGAAGTTAAAGAAAAGCTTCAAGACATTCGCCGTCGGCTAGATATTGACGTGGACCAGTTGGTGACGGAATGCGGATCGGCCCGGTCGTGCTACTATGAAGATTTGGCCAAGAAGATTTCAAAGGCCGTCTACATCGACCAGCACCGGTCCATGCTGGAGCGGGTGATGCGTAGAATGATCGATTAGCAGGCTCAGGCCGATTTGGCAGTCAGGATTGACACCACAGTGAAGAACATGGTGGCTGAGAAGGCCTAATTAGACGAACTAATAGCTAGGCCGTCGGCTACACAGGCTTAGATCGCTGAGCTCGAAGTTGAAGAGGCCGGCTTGCTGTTGCAGTTGGAGCAGTGCAGGGCAAAAATCGCTGCCAAGAAGCAAGTGCTGGCCGATCTCCCCAGAGCTACAGACGACCAAAGGGGCACGGTGACTGCCACCATCAAGCACTTGGGGGAGCTGAACAAGACGACCAAGACGATCCCTGGCACCGAGGAAGAGGACATGGCCGTTGTCGATGAAGTAAACGCCATTAAGGACGAAGCGATATCGGCCATAGATAAATTCCTAGGGATGTAATAGGACTTAGTCTTTAGAACTCTTGATGTCTCCAACTTGTATTTCAACCCTTGTACATATAACTCTGTAATCGGCTCGTCTTTTGCCTTTTGCCGATTTATTTGTTCCCATGTCCTGAATGCCTTAAAAATTTTAGAACCCCAAAAAATTTTGAAGTTCTCTGGCTCTAGTTTCTTCCTTTGTATTGTATATGCCCCCCTAATTTTCTCAATGATGCTGTCAACATTGATAAAATTATAAAACAAAACTGTCCAACACCTGTTGGCTAGATCAAGCCGATTGGAAAGATCAGAGGGGAAAAACCTTAGAGTAAAAATGTCCTAAAGGCGATGTGCGTAACACATCGGCTAGCATGGATTGGCAAGGACTTAGCCGAATCATGAGTTGATCCAAACACTTGGGTAATATTTCTTCAAGTACTTGCCATTAAGAGCCCTTCCAAACACTTCTCCATCCGATCCTTCTAGCATGTAGGTTTCTTTAGAGACACATTTGTGGATCTTGAAAGGCCCTTCCCAATTAGGTGACCACTTACCGAATTTGCTCTCTCTCGAGCCAATCGGTAGTATCAGTTTCCAAACAAGCTCGCCTTCTTCAAAAGACTTAGGCACAACCTTCTTGTTGTAGTGACGAGCCACTTGCTCTTTATCTCTGGTCACCTTTTCCAAAGCACGCATCCTTGACAAAACTAAGTCTTCGGACTCATCCATCATCAAATTAAAATAATCATCGACTGTCAATTCGTCCTGTAATTGAATTCTTCTTGAGCCGATGATGTTTTCCCATGGTAAGACTGCTTCATGTCCGTAGACCAATTTATATGAAAGCACCTGGATTGCTCCATGGCAAGCCATCCGATAGGCCCACAATGATTCAGCCAATCGACTATGCCATTGCTTTGGATATTCAGCGATCTTTCTCTTTATCAACTTGATCAGACTTTTATTTGAAGCTTCATCCTGTCCGTTATCCTGAGCATAATATGGCGAAGAATTTAACAACTTAATCCCCATGCTGTCGGCAAACTAAAGAAACTCATCGGAGACAAAGATAGATCCTTGATCTGTGGTGATAGTCTGAGGGACGCCAAATCTTTATATGATATGTTCCTTAACAAACTCGATTGCGTCCCCGGAGTCAACCTTTTTCAAGGGAATTGCTTCCATCCACTTGGTAAAATAATCGGTTGCAACTAATATAAACCTATGTCCTTTGCTCGAGGATGGATTTATCTGGCCGATCATATCAATTCCCCAACCTCTGAACGGCCAATGCTTGATGGTGGGGTTCATGGCCGATGCTGGTGCTCTCTGGATGGCTTCAAATTTCTGGCAATCTTGACAACCCTTGTAATATTTAAAGCAATCTTCCAGCATAGTCAGCCAAAAGTATCCTGCTCTCTGAAGCAACCACTTCATCTTATGAGCCGATTGATGAGTGCCACAGATCCCCTCGTGCACCTCTCCTATGGCAACCTTTGCTTGATTGGCACGTAGGCACTTGAGAAGCACGCCATCAATCGCCCGATAATATAGATCTTCATCGAGCAAGTCATCGTAAAGCCTTGTAATGTAATTTTTTTGAGGCCGACTGAGAAGGGTTTTGTAGATAATTGTAGACATCAAACCTCCAGTCATCGGCTGAGATGGTTGCAAGCCCGACGTCGACGTCTTTTGTCATCGGCTTGTAGCCCAATGCCCCCTGAGCCAAATCATTTGCTTCTGAATTCTGCTCTCTAGGATGTGCTTTAAGGTTACTAACCGAAAACTGTCCATCATATATCGACATTTCTGATAGTAGACCATCGGCGTATCGTTCTTGCACTCATATTCTCCTGATAATTGGCTGATGACCAACAGTGAATCACCCATTATCTCGATGGCGTCAGCTTTGACCTCCTTGAGCAGTTGCAATCCCTTGTAGCACGGCTTCATATTCGGCTTGATTGTTTGTGGCATGAGGCGCAATAGAAAAAGCAAACTCGAAGCTTGCCCCCCGGGAGAGATTATCACCAAGCCGATGCAGCATCCGTTGGTGCAGACCGAGCCATCAAAAGTCAAAGTCCATGGCATGATATCCACTGAGTCGATTGAATCATCTATGTGTTCCACTATGAAATCGGCTATGGCCTACCCTTTTACTGCCTTGGGTGCTTGGTACCTTAAATAAAACTCTGTTATAGTAAATATCCATTTCCCAACTCGCCCCTTCAGAACTGGAGCCGATAGCATATATTTTACTACATCGGCCTTGCATACTATGGTGAATTCGTTGGATAACAAATAATGTCTTAACTTCGTGCATGAAAAATATAGACACAAACATAATTTCTCCACGGAAGAGTACCTTGTCTCCACATCAGATAGAAAATTGCCTTCTCTTTCCCTTCAATCTCCTGAATCAGAACCGAGCCAATTGACTTCACATCGGCCGATAGGTATAATTTGAATGACACTACCTTTTGTGGAGGGATCAATACTGGAGGGGAACTTAGATAATCTTTGATGTTGTCCAAAGCTTTCTGTTGCTCCACTCCCTAGGTAAATGCTTGATCGGCTTTCGAGAACGGGGTGTGAACGGCTCTATCTTTTCGATAGATTGGCTATAAAGCGCCGATGAAGTTGATTTTGCTGATCAAAGACTACAATTCCTTCTTGTCCTTCGGAGGTTTGAATAGTCTTGATAGCATTGATGCTTCTCTGAGTGACCTCGATTCCCCTCTCATGAACAAAAAATCCCAGAAACTGGTCAGCCGACACGCCAAACGCGTACTTCGTAGGGTTCATCTTCAGGCATATTTCCTTGTCCTCTCCAGCACCTTTCTTAGATCGGCTATGTGGCCTTCCACCTCCTTGGGTTTGACAATGACATCATCAATATAAATCTCCACTAGGAAGCCGATCAAGTCGTGAAAGATGTAATTCATGGCCCTCTGATATGTATCTCCAGCATTCTTCAAGCCAAATGTCATGACGACCCATTTGTACAAGCCGATTGCTCCTGGGCGCCTGAAAGCTGTCTTGTGGATGTCTTCCTCGGCCATAAAGATCTAATTATAACATGCGTTGCCATCCATAAAACTTATGATTTTATGGCCAGAGGCGGCATCCACTAGCAAATCAGCTATAGGTATGGGGTACTCGTCTTTGGGGGTAGCCTTGTTCAAATCTCTGAAGTCGATGCACACCTTAAGCTTGCCATTCTTCTTTACCATCGGAACTATATTTGAAACCTATTCGGCATATCGGCAGGGCCGAATGAAGCCAGCATCATATAGTCGAGTGATTTTGGCCTTGATCGCGTCATACATATTGGCTTTAAACCTCCTGGAAGGTTGTTTGTACTGCCGATATCTAGGCTTAATATGGAGCCGATGTTCAACAATGGATCGGCTAAGACCAGGCATCTCAAAATACTCCTAAGCAAATCAATCTTTATATTCCTTTAATAAATCAATAAGCTTGCTCCTAAAACGAGAGGACACATTTTTTCTAATGTATGTCGGCCTAGGCCTATCTCCTAGGCCTATATCTATTCCTTCCAAATCATTGGCCGACATAAAACCTTGCCCAAGTTTGCCGTCGATGTCGTCCACAACGTCCTTGTTGTAGACGCTCGAGCCCTCTACGACGCCCTCAAAGTAATAGTTGAGGCTCTTCGTCTCTAATTGGCTGCATGTCAGAATCGGACACCTTGAGAAAATCGGTCTGCCAAACTTTGCCAGACAGGCAATCAATTTCGTTGACTTCCCATAAAGTTAAGTCGGCGTTAGCGACGTTGACTGACCAGTCGGCTAGCACGATCTCTACATTATCGCCTTGCCATTGGATTAAGTTTTGATGCATTGTGAAAGGGATGCAGCAGTTGGCGTGGATCCAATCCCTTCCAAGCAGTAGGCTGTATGATCCCTTCCCGTCGATGATGAAGAATATTGTGGGCATGGTTTTGCTGCCGACGGTCAGCTCGACGTTTAAAACTCCCGTTGCCTCTGATGGGTTGCCGCCGAAGTCCTTGAGTACCATATTGGTCTTGATCAGGTCGTCGGCTCCTTTGCCCAGCTTTACGAAGGTTGCACAGGGCATGAGATTAATAGCGGCCCCTCCATCGACCAGCATCTTTGACATCAGCTTCCCGTTGACGAATCCTTGACGTACAGAGGCTTCAAGTGCCGATTTTCTATCCCTTCGGGTTTCTCAAAGATGGCCTGTTCTAGGGACAGTATTAGTTTGGCCAATGTATACTCAACTGTGTCTGCATCAGCCTCGACTGTTGAATCAAATGAGTTTGATTTATATTTTATGTGATAAAACATTGGATTTGTGCTTTGAATCGAATGTGTGAATTTTTGTGCGGTGGTTAGACCGGGCAGACAACGTCGGTCAGACCGGTGTATGAGCACGGTCTGACCGGAGGTGTGTGTGGGCGAGTCCGACTCACAGTCGGTCAGACCGACTTCGACTCGCGGTCGGACTCTGACTCTTAGTCGGTCAGACCGGCGCGGTCTGACCGGCCATCTCTGATTTTGGTTTGATATCTCGGTTTTGGATTGTTTCTTTGTGGATTTGATTTCTAGATGATTCCTATGCATATGGTTACTGGTGAAAAGCTAATGTGAGTCATGTTTGGACAAACTTGTGCTCGGTATATCGTTTCTTTGTCGTATATGTGCAGGTATCGCTTGAGGCCTCGGATAGTATTGCCGGTGTTGGATCGGAGTCGACTTGGGAGAAGTAGACGTCCAGCACGCGGGATATTAAAAGGATAGAGGATAATGCACATGGAAGATGGAGAATCCATATGGTATACGAGAAGGATCATATGTGGAGTCGAATTTGGAAAGGAATCCTAATTCGGGAAGTTTGATTGAGATAGAGAAAGAGATGAGGTTATAGCTGGCAAGAGAGGGTTTCCTATGTGGACTAGGAGTCCTACTTGGTAAAGAATTCGTGGATCTACTGCATGTATAAATAGAGAGGGAGGGTGTCCCTCCTAATCATTGATTTCAAGAGAGAAATTAGAGAGAATAGCTAGGGTTTTGAGTTAGGTCGAGATTTTGGTGAGGAGTGATGTTGTTGCACTTTGTAAACACTTTTATATGCAATAAAGTTGAAATAGTTAGATCTACTGTTAGTGATATGCCCTAGAGGCAACATGGAGATGTTGGATATCACGTCAATGTTTATGTATTTATGAATAAAGTGTTATTCAGTTCCATGAAATAGACATCTTGTATTGATCAATAAGTACGTGACTTATTTATGAGACTCGATATGTATGAATCTATTTCTAAACGATCCCTGATCATATGTCATATTGTTGGAACAAATATGATTCTAAGATCGACATGTTTATTGATTGATGATCATGTCTCATAGATCATGGGTATGGAGATACCAAATCAATAAGCATGGACATCTGTGTTAGAGAACACATTGTTGGATAGACCCACCATGAGACACTACAGGAATCAATGTGCCATTAGTTGGTCTCAGATAGTGTTGGTACAAAGTCCTTAGACCGAGATCACCATGGATTCTAACATGTGTAGTAGCCTACTTTGGGACTACCAAACGCTATTCCGTGAATCGGGTAGTTATAAAGGTAGTTTTTGGGTTTGCTATGAAACATGGAGTGGGATGTGAGTGATCAAGATGGAATTTGCCCCTCCTTTGGAGAGATATCTCTGGTCCCCTCGAGGTAATGGATTACGGAAATGCATGGCCATGCTAAGTTGATTGAGGAGCCAATCAACAGACAGATAATCCAATACAGTTCGAGTGAATGGTTAAGCTATTGAAGGGATGGCACACATCTTGCCTATAGCTTAAGCGGTATCGTGAGGCAAAGGGATTTGTGTACACATTACAGGTTCGAGCCGATATTATTCTTGTATACTATGGTGTCAATATGTGCTGCTAGGCGCCGCGTGACGAGTCGGCTGAGTTGGACTTGAGCCGACAATCGGCTAAGTTAGACTATAGCCGAGACCGAGTATACCTGAACCTACAGGGTCGCACGCTTAAGGGGATAGAATAGATATTCGAGTTGGACTCGAATACGGCTTGATCGGATAGGGATCCGATCGGATAGAGTCCTATGGGCTTACGACGTGTGGGCGGCCAACTCTATGAGATACGGATGAGATCCGATTCAAAATAGAGTCCTAATCGGCCACTAGTCCCAGTCGGCCAACTCTATATAAAGGAGGGAGGGGTGGAGAGCTGCGACACGTCAATTGCATCGCGCGCAACAGAAGTCGTCGAGATCAATCTCCACGGAAACCCTCCCCACTTTCGAGCCAAACCCTAGCCTTGCATCGCGTGCTAGCACACGGGTGTACGGCGTTCTATTCCCGAACGTGTGGATACCGGTAGAGGCGCGCGCGCTACGTTGCGGCGCGTTGATCGGCTACGAATCGGGCGCAATCGGAGCGGGCGCGCGAGCGAGATTGGCAACGAAGCGCGATCGGCGGCTCGGATCGGCTGCGGCACGGGGAATTGTCGGCTCGGGAAATCGGCTACAGTTCAGTTGGATAGCCACGATTGGTGCTTCCACTTGCACACTCCAATCGGTAACGATCTATCGACCCTTACTTGCAAGTGTTCCTGGTTTGCGCGGTAGAAAATTTTTGTTTTCGGCTACCGTAGCTTCCGCGTAACCCTTCATCTACTTCTTCGAGAGTTCATCTTCTGGTGTTTTCTGGATCCCGACGGTCTGACCGTAGGTGTGCGCGTGGTCTGACAGGCAGGTTGTGGGGGCGGTCCATCCGGAGGCTAGGCGGCGGTCTGACCGGCAAGGAGGGGCGGTCTGACTGGCTAGTATACTGCGGTGTGACCGGCGGTGACTTCAACAGGTTCGGTTCTTTTTGTTTTATAGATTGGTTTCATCGGTATCTTTGTTTCCGCAAAAGATTTGGGTTTTTGGTTTTCCCTACCATTCACCCCTCCTCTGGTAGGGTTGTTTGGTATTGTTCGATCCTACAAGTGGTATCAGAGCCTCGTTCTTGATTTGCTTTTCTGATCTTTTGCCATGGCTGAAAAGTTTTCAAACAAACCTCATGTTTTCAATGGAACCAATTTTGACTATTGGAAGAAAAAGATGGAATCTTACATAACATCTCAAGGTTATGACATTTGGCTAAAAGTTTCACAATCTTATGACATCCCTGATCGCATTGGTACTCCTACTCTCAAATTGGACTTTGAAAATAATTGCAAAGCTCAGAATATTATTCTTAATGCAATTTCGCACTCCGATTTTGATCGTATTTCGCATCTTGCTACTGCTAATGAGATTTGGAAAGCTTTGAATGATTTTCATACTTGATCTTCAAACATTAAAGAGTTGTGAAAAGATGTTTTCAAAAAGGAGTACTTCAAATTTGAGATGGCACACGGGGAGTCATTGGATGACTATCTAGGCCATTTTAACAAAATTTTGAGTAATCTTAGATCTGTTGATTCTTCTTATAATGATAATTATTCTCAGTCTGAGGTTGCTCGTCATTTTATGAATGGTCTTGATATGAAGGTTTGGGAAGTTAAGGTTACCTCAATTCAGGAATCTGTTGATATGAACCCTTGACTTTGGATGTTCTTTATACTAAATTGAAAACCTATGAGATGAACATTCTTTTTAAAAGGACTGATTCAAAATCTTCTGCCTTGGTGTCTACTTCTGCATCTTCTGATTCTACTTCACAGTCGATGCTTGCTTCTTTCTCTGCCATGTCCGATGATCAACTGGAAGAAATCAGTGAGGATGACTTGGTATTGCTTGCTAATCGAATTTCTCGAGCTGTGAATAATGTCAGGTCCAGGAGAAGAGAAGGACCAATCTGGTGTTTTGGCTGTGGACAACCAGGACACATTCGATCTCAATGTCCCAAGGCTGGAAAAGGTACACTGGAGGAGGCAAAGCCTCAAGATGGATCCAAGGACACTAAGCAAAACAAAAAGCAGGCGAAAAATATGAACATGAAGAAGTTTTACCAAAAGGCAATTGATGCAGCATATGAAGCGGTTCGAGAATCAAGTGATGTTGATTTTGAAAGTGATGAAGATGATAACAAGGAGAAGAACATTACTAGGGTTTGTTTCATGGCCAGCAGCATTGATGAAAATTCTGAAGATGATAATGAGGTAACTCTTGCTCCTAGTGTTGAATATTTTCAAGATGTTATTGCTAGACTTGGTTACAAGATTTCTAAATTTTTTGAAAAGAAGATTAACCAACAAGAAGTAGTTATTGATTCTCTTAAAGCTGAAAATAATAGATTAAGATCTCTTGATTCTGATGATGATGATTGCAAATCATGAGAAGTTTTATTTGCTGAGATTAATTCTTTTAGAGAAGTCAATTTAACTATTTACAAAAGGCTTGCTGCTGAATCTAAGAAATCTAGGAAGCTTGAATCTGGTCTTGCTCTTAGCTTTGCCATGAACACTAGATTTACTGATGAATTATTTTTAACAAAAAGAGCTTTAAAAAAATGTCAAATGGCCTTGTTTGCTAGCTCTATATTTAATGCAACTAGTGCAAAAAAGTTGAAATAATCTAGTGCAAAACCTTGCCTATCATGTCTTGCTAATGAATTGAAATTAAAAAGATGTCTTAGGTCGTGTTAGGCATATGGAAGAAACAATTAAGCAAGATGAAGTGCTTTCTTGTCAAACTTGTAGAAAACAGAAAGGTCTTTTGGATGCTTGCAAAAATTGTGCTACTTTGACTCAAGAGATTTCTTACTTAAAAAGTTCTTTGAAACGTTTTTCTGATGGTAAAAAGAATCTCAACATGATTTTGGATCAATCAAAGGTTAGCACAGACAACCGTGGTTTAGGTTTTGATCCCTATGTTCACTTTTCTAGGCATCCCCCCTGTTTTGAGTATAACGAGAGAGGTGAAATTTTGACTAAACCAAATTCTAAACCCATTGTGTTTAAATCTACTGGCATCATGACTTCTTTAAATGCATCATCTTCCAAAACCAATGCTGTGATTGCAAAACCTCTTGTTGCTACTTCTGTTGCTAAACCATCTGTTTCTACTTGTGCTTCTAATCATTGTGAGAAATATACTTGTTCGTTTTGTGAAAAAGATGGACATTTGGTTGGATTTTGTTTTAGACTTGCCCGTAAAACGAAAAAGGAAAGAGAAATTAATTTTGCGAAACAATGATGGAAAAAATCGGGTTTTTGTTCAAGGAGCACGGTCGGACCGACAGCGAGCGGTCGGGCCGGAGCCGGCCCGGACTCCGACCGTAGGTGAACCAGCGGTCAGACCGGAAGGCGAGCTCGGTTACACCGCAGTACAACGGCGAGCGGGGCGGCCTCGGGCGGTTTGTGCATAATTCAAATCAGACTTTTGTGAAATGAGAAGGTAAGATTTCAGGTAAGTCTGGTTCTGATTTTGTTTGTGCATATGTACCTACTGGTTTTACTGGTCGTGTGACTCAGTATTGGATTCCAAAATTTTTTATTTCTAACCCCAACACTGAGGCCTCGACATCTTCTTGTTCGTAGGTATTTTGATGACATACTCCCCATGTGTGTGCAATGTGGAGACAACGATTGCTTTTGACGGTAACATCAAGATAATTTTGGATTGACATAATTTTGTTCTACTCTCTTGATTTTTAGCTTTTCATATGCTAGTGTTTGAGGTAGTTGTTTTTGTTAGTACAAGTGGATATATGACAATTTATGAGAACCTTGGTGATATCATTGGCAATTGGATGTCTTCTTCAAAAAACTTTGATTTTTTCTTGATTTTTGTTTCGGGAGAATTGGAGGTTAATTTGAGGGGGAGTATATGCTTTTTGTGCATTCTTGTTTATTTGCACCAAACCGTTGGATTTTTTCGTTTTGCCTTTCTTAAGGGAAAATGTGTTATTCATCCTTTTGGCATTAATTGAGGGGGAGAGTTGTTGGCTCTTTGTTGTATGCATATTTCCTTTTTCTTTTGCATTCATGTTTTTATTTCATGCATGGTGTGATAAAAAAAAGGAGAAAAAGGAAAAGAAAATAAAAGTGGATGAGCTATGTCTTATATCTTTAGTATATTCTAGTGCTTGCTAGCAATGCTTCTTAGATAATTTGATTACTATATTAACTTGTGTGCATTTTAGTAATTACATGAGCTTTTGATATTGCTTTTAAGTGATATGATACATGACACATAATTCTTTTATTTTGAATTAATTAAATATGCAATATCAAAGCAAGTGCTTAGTTTGAATGATTAATGCTTTTATATATGCTTTATGATTTGTTATTCCTCATATTAATCCTTCTGTTCCAATCACCGCAAGAGTACATAAATGCTTATCTATATGAGAGAAAAAAATGAATACTCAATCCTTGAAAACAGTCTTGACGATAAGGACGTATTCGCGGTGAGATAAAAAAAGGGGTATCGAATCCTTGGAAACAGTCTTGACGACAAGGACGTACCCACAATAATTGAGAGAAAAGTAAAAAAAATAAAAAAAGGTTCAAAAAGAAAGAGCTAAAAGTTCTCTCGGTTATTTTTGGAGAAGAAATTAATTTGAGAAAGAGTATCAATGTCATAAGTATATATACTTGGGTTTTTCTTTCAATCTTTGCACTTGTGAATATGTTGCATTTTAAATCATTGAAATCATGAATCATTAATGTTGAATTGATCTTAGTTGTAATATTTTAGGTTCATGTTTTTACTCTAGTACATTCTTGTTAATTAGCTAGTCACCTTTTGTACCTTGTTATTGCGAAACTTAAACTTGAGTTATTTTTGATATAATGCAAAGCTCTTCCATGCTTCTGATCATTGATGAACTCATTGTCAAAAGGGGGAGAACGAGGAAACAAAATTGTGCATCATTTTCATATTCAAAGATGAATTTTCAAAGAAGAATTTTCAAATTTCTTGGATTCGAAATGTTTTTTTGGGTTGCTTCACAAAACATCACAAACCAACTGATTTTTGTTGGATTTGCCAATGGTTTCATCAAGGGGGAGATTGTTGAATCAAATGAGTTTGATTTATATTTTATGTGATGAAACATTGGATTTGTGCTTTGTATCGAATGTGTGATATTTTGTGTGGCGGTTAGACCGGCCAGACAACGTCGGTTAGACCGGTGTATGAGCACGGTCTGACCGGAGGTGTGTGTGCGGTCTGACCGGGCGTGTCCAACTCACAGTCGGTCAGACCAACTTCGACTCACGGTTAGACTCCGACTCTTAGTCAGTCAGACCGGCGCAGTCTGACCGGACGTCTCTGATTTTGGTTTGATTTCTCAGTTTTGGATTGTTTCTTTGTGGATTTGATTTCTAGATGAATCCTATGCATATGGTTACTGGTGACAAGCTAATGTGAGTCAAGTTTGGACAAACTTGTGCTCGGTATATCGTTTCTTTGTCGTATATGTGCAGGTATTGCTTGAGGCCTCGGATAGTATTGCCGATGTCGGATCGGAGTCGACTTGGGAGAAGTAGACGTCCAGCACGCGGGATATTAAAAGGCTAGAGGATAATGCACATGGAAGATAGAGAATCCATATGGCATACGAGAGGGATCGTATGTGGAGTCGAATTTGGAAAGGAATCCTAATTCGGGAAGTTTGATTGAGATAGGGAAAGAGATGAGGTTATAGCTGGCAAGAGAGGGTTTCCTATGTGGACTAGGAGTCTTACTTTGTAAAGAATTCGTGGATCTACTGCATGTATAAGTAGAGAGGGAGGGTGTCCCTCCTAATCATCGATTTCAAGAGAGAAATAAGAGAGAATAGCTAGGGTTTCGAGTTAGGTCGAGATTTTGGTGAGGAGTACTATTGTTGCACTTTGTAAACACTTTTAGATGCAATAAAGTTGAATTAGTTTGATCTAGTTCTTCGAGAGTTCATCTACCGGTGTTTTCTGGATCCCGACGGTCTGACCGTAGGTGTGCGCGTGGTCTGACCAGCGGGTTGTGGCGGCGGTCCAACCGGAGGCTAGGCGACGGTCTGACCGGCCAGGAGGGGTGGTCTGACCGACTAGTATACTGTGGTGTGACCGGCGGCGACTTCAACAGGTTTGGTTCATTTTTGTTTTATAGATTGGTTTCATCGGTATCTTTGTTTCCACAAAAGATTTGGGTTTTTGGTTTTCCCTACCATTCACCCCTCCTCTGGTAGGTTTGTTTGGTCTTGTTCGATCCTACATCGACAACCTCGAATTTGGCTGGAAATATGAACACCATATTGACCGATGCAGAGGCCACTCCTTTGCCTTTTGCCGCCCTTTTGGCCTTGTCGGCTGAGCTCTCGTCGGCTGGGGCTGCCTGTTTCTTGACACGCCACTATTTTCTGCCCCGCCGATGTTGTCGCCGTTGAATCATCTGCTGGACTTCTTCTTCCTGTCCTTCGCTCTTCAGCCTCTGAATCTTCCTTTTCTGTGTTTTGGTGAATAGGTCCGAAGGACACTATTGAGGGTTAGCCGATTGTTCTTCTTTAGCCTCCTCTTCGCCCTCTTCTTGGAAGAAGTCATGGTGGATTGGGCCGAGCCGATCGTGGACAAAAAGCTTCCGCTGGTTGAGTTGAACGGCTCAGGGGACGAATTGGCTCGAGCTTTCCATTGGTGAATCCTGCATTCGTCCTCCCTGTATTCGCTGCATGCCAGGCAATTTTCAAGAGTGGGCAGCCTCATTCCCGATTCTCAACAGAATCGGAAAAACTCGCAGCGCCAGTGTGGATCACAACCGTCATGACAGCGAAAGTATGCCAACCCTAGCCGATCCAGCGTCCTATGATATGGCTTGCCGCGTCGGCTCTCTTCTTCTTCTTGAACCCTGCGCTGGAACCGCAGCTGCTGTCCGCCTGTCTGGGGCGTCGATCGGCTGATCGACCGTTGGTGTAAACCATGTTGATCGACGCGGTGTTCATCGCAGTCGGCCCTTGTTGATCCGAGTCGTCCTCGGTTGTTTGTTGAGATTTGGCTGAGCCGTACGCCATTATGTTCTGTCGATCAGCTCACCTAGGGCTGGCTTGGACCATGTTGACAGGGAAGGGAATACCGTCAACCTTCATCAGCTTAGCCGATTCTTCGAACTTGATTTTCCCTGCCTCGATGGCCGACTGTATCTATTGGCGGAAGACCTTGCATTCTTTGGTGCTGTGGGAGGTGGTGTTGTGCCACTTGCAGTATATCTTCTTTTTGAGCTCCTAGCCCGATGGGATGACGTGATTGGCCGGAAGCTGTATTTGTTTCTCCTTCAGCAATAGATCAAAGATCCTATCGACTTTGGTTATGTCAAAATCGTATTTTTCTTCCTTAGCCGATTTTTTCAACCATTGGCAAGTTATGGCCTTTTTTTTCTTAGTTCATTCAGCTGCTGCAACTTCTGCGTCGCTGTCGCTTGAATCGGAATCTGTTGCGTAGGCGACGTGGGTGATTTTCTTGAAGGCTTTTTTTGATTCTTGAAACCTTTGTTCGTGGGCTATCACCTTCTGATCCAAATGGGCTAAGCTCTCGAAATCTTGAGCCGAAAACCTCTCACAGATTGGGGCCAAAAGGCCATGAAAGGCTAAGTCGGCTAGCTGTGAGTCTGACAGTACCAGGCTGTAGCAGCGGTTCCTCATGTCCCTATACCGCTGGATGTAGTCTTGCACCGACTCCTCGTGCTTCTGCCTGACACTGGTCAAATCCGACAACTTCATTTCGTGCGTGCCAGAGTAGAAATAGCTGTGAAATTGCTTCTCGAGATCAGTCCAGCTCTGGACCGAGTTGTAAGGCAGAGATGAAAACCATGTAAAGGCCGATCCCGAGAGTGACAGTGGGAATAAGCGCACTCTGAGCACGTCGGTAGCCGATGCTTCTCCGCATTGTGCTAGGAATCGGCTGACGTGTTTGTAGGTTGATACGTTGTCTTATCCAGAGAACTTTGAAAAGTCCGGCACCTTGTACCGGTTTGGCAGGGACACCCGCTCGAAATATTCTGGGTATGGGTACCGGTACATGTTGCTGGAGTCCTTCGGCTTGAGTTCGAATTGATCACGCAGAACATCTGCGATTAAATCGGCCCAAGGCTTGTTTTCTTGAGTTTGGACTGGCGGTATCAGCTCGTATTGCTCATGATGGACGAGTACTTGCTGATACAGCATTGGTGGTGTCTGAGGCCGATAATGGTGCTCGTAGTTGCCTCCTAGGAATTGATGCTGAATCTGGTTCATGGCGGGAGGCGGCCGAGAGGCAAATGATGGTGTCTGCTCAGGGAGAGGCTGTGGACCCCCGTTTTTGGAACGGGAATCTTTCATGTTCTTAGTACCATTTCCCTGGATCGAGTAGTTTGGTACCCACGAAATACAGTACTGAATAATCAGGTGCACATGCACGAATAGTCTTACAACGAAATTATTACAATAGTAGACCCGGAGGCAACGTTCATCACATAGTACCTCATGGTCCGGATACAACCCAAAAGTAGAAATTAGATAAGGCAGCGGCATGTCGGTTGTCACAGGCAACGACCGGAGACTAAGACCTAGTAAGCGCCATCAGCTTCCTCGCCTTCCTGGTAGTAGGCATATGGATCCTCCGATTCTTCATTTCCACCATCTGAAGGTTTGTACGTATAGCAAGGGTGAGTATCAACCGTACTCAGCAAGCCAACACGGAAGTGATGCATATGATAGGGTTAATCAAGGAATGGCTGGTGCTCTTTTGCATAAAGCCAATTTATCACAAATCTTTTCACAAGCCCTACAACTAGCCAAATCAAGTTTTAGTTCCATAGTTCATTAATTCGGCGACGGTTCTGTCTACCATCCATCGTGATTCCAAGGATGGCTTCCTGCCTCCGGTTCGTCATGGTTTTCTGGGGAGTCCACCCCTTCTCGCATCTCGAGAAGTTGATCCACCAGCAAATAAGAATCATCATGCAAACCCATCCCAGCATTTTAAAGTTTAAAGCCTTTCGATAACCTCACTTTGGCAGTACCCGCTCCATGAACTTAAGCCCTCATGCACTCTAGCCGTCATTTTCTGGCAGTGAGAAGAGTTCTGGCGCACCCGGGGTAAGGGGAGATTCCATTCATCAAGTAAGAATAAATTTCAAATTACCATCATCTCTTTCACATCTCATCTCATCCATAAGAACCACTATGCAAGGGTACCGCCTCCGCTCGGCTATCTACTCCGCTAGGTCTATACCCATTCGAGAAGTACGGTTGTACTGGCTCGTTTCCCGGCTATCTCATGGCTCGGTCCTTAATTGACCAGGGTTGGCACTCGCCTTTTCCGGAATCCACCCAAATCATCCAGCCGCCCCAATCTAAAACATTTGTTTAGTACTTTCAATTTCCATCAAAACTCATTTCATCATTCTCATGGCCATGTGGCGCTCATGTCTCCACATGCCGTACCTCAACTACCTTCCCTAAGGTAGTTGCCCAAGCATAAAGCTATTCATAAAATCATGAGTATGCATGAATCTAAGTATAACAGGCTAAGCAGTTTGCCGAAGCTATTCTCTGGTTATTTGTATCACATCGAGGGTTACAAGGAATAATTCTAAAGGTAATCAATAACAAGGTATGGCATAACAAGTATAGGTAATTCTCCATGTATAGCATGCATGTTTAAAGTTTAAAATAACATCATTTCATAATTGGGATCAATATGTTCAAAGAGTGTGATGACTTGCCTTGCTCGCACGCTTGTGGAGTGGTGTCTTCAACGGAGTCGATGCCGGCCTCTTCAGGTGCTATCCGTACGTGCGAAAGATCAATCGAATCCGATTAGAATCCAATATAACACCAAAAGATCGAAAAGAACCATAAAAGCCACGAAAACGATTTCAAGCGTTTAGCCTAAATTTCTACTTGAGTTCGTATGAGGATCGCCGGGAAAACTCCAAGTTTTGAAATCGGGTCGATGCCTTAGGGTTTTCGCAAAGCGACGATCGTAATTTGTTTGAGGAAATAGAGTTGGAAATATCCGCGAAGGGATTTGTGCTCGAGGTTTTGAAGATTCGAGCACAAAAGAGCAGCACATTTAAATGACGAGAAAGGATTAAACGAAATCCGGACTTGAAAACGAGCGAAACGATATTTCGGAAAAGTCGAATTTTGATTTTCAAATTCTTCACCGAGAAAACATGCAAGAAAATAATTTATTTCTGCCCAAAATTTTACTCAAGCCTTCACAAAATATTTTTCCAAATTTTCCTTAATTTTTCCTAATTTTTTTCCTATTTTTCTTTTTCTCTTTCTCTTTCTTTTTCTTTTTCTTTTTCTTTTCTCTGCGCCACTATTCATTGTCCACAAGCCCTTCGACCGGTGCAGGAAGAACGAGGCGGCGCCGGCGCTAGCGCGAAGAGAATAGGGCGGCTCGGGGCTTACCGGCGTCGGCGGCTTTGGGGAAGTGTGGTGGGGCTCGGGTGTTGGCGGCGCGCGGCTGCGGCGACGGCGGCGCACGGCGGTTTGCGGCGACGGCGGCGCCGGGAGGGCGAAGGGGACCGGAGGGAGAGGGAAGGTGGAGAGCGGCGGCACGGTGGAAAACGGGGTGGCTTTGCCCTTTTTATACCGGTGGCCGAGGAGGAACAGGAGAGAAAGGGGGCCGCGCGGCGGCTGCCACGCGGGCGCGCGGGAGGGGGGCGCGGCGCGCGCGCGCGGCGCGGCGCGGCGGCGCGGAGGGCGGGCGGCGCGCGCGCGGCGCGGCTGCGGAGCGCGGAGGCGGCGCGGCCCGAGCGTACGGCGACGTGGGCGACGTGGCGTGGCGCGGGGCGGTACGGGCGGCAGCGTGGCGCGGCGAGGCACGGGCGAGTACGCGGCAGCGCGTGGCGGCGCGGTCGCATGCGCGGCGGGCCGAGTACGGCGCGGGCATGCGGGGCGCGCGCGCGCTGGCGCGCGCGTGGCGGCGCGGCACGTACGCCGAGCGACACGCGGCGGGCGCGCATCGGGCCGGGTACGGCGCCGACTGATGCGCAATGAACAGTGGCGTTTCATAATTTCCCGATTTTTAATTTCTAATTTCCCATTTCCATTTTCTTCCATTCTAAAATTCAAAATAAATTCCAATATTCCTAGAATAATTTTTAATATTATATTTTCAACTTTTTTCTTTACTTTTATTTTTCCACATATATTTTTCGTATTTATTTAAATTCCTTTTTCCTAATTTCATAATTCCTTATTTTAATTTCCAAAAATTTCCTAGATTTCTTTTAAATCCCCTAAATATTTTATTGTCTATTTTACTCCTAATTAATCTTCCACCATCAACAATTAATACTCTATCTCTCAAATTTGTATTTTCATAAATCCGCATCTCTTCTCCGATTTTCTTTTAAAATCCCTAATCTTGCATTTCGAAATTTCTTCCCAACAAACTCCAAATCATTCACAAACACCGAGAGGAATTGCTCACAACTAAATTTATGCAAGCGAGCTGGCAAATAAGAAGCAACAAACCCGAGGAAAAAGGCACCAAGCGAAAGTTTTTGTAAGTTTCGATTTTTACGTTCCGATTACGGTTTCTTCGATTTTCGGGATGTTACGAACCTACCCCCTTAACAATAAATCTCGTCCTCAAGATTTCTTACCGGTTGTTGAGTAGGTGTGGGTATTCAGTCTCCAGAAAATCCTCGCTTTCCTAGATGGCCTCTTCTTCAGTGTGGTTGCTCCATTGTACTTTGTACATGCGCCATGACTTGGTCCGTGTTTTTTTTCTGCCTCGTCCAGTATCTTTATTGGATGTTCCAGGTATGTGAGATCACTGTTGATATGGATGGTTTCCAAAGGAGCTTGCTCTTCTGGCACCCGCAGACATTTCTTCAACTGTGACACATGGAACACTGGGTGAACATCGGAGATGTTCTCGGGCAACTCTAGCTGGTAGGCCACTTCACCTCTTCTAGCGCTTATCAAGAATGGACCCACATATCTCGGCGCAAGTTTCCCTTTGACCTTGAACCTTTGAGTTCCTCGTAGTGGTGAGACCTTTAGATACACATAGTCACCTACATTGAATTCTAAATCCCTTCGACGAGTATCCGCGTAGCTCTTTTGTCGAGATTGGGCAGCTTGTAATCGGTCCCGGATCAGACGGACGATTTCCTCGGCCTCTTTGATTATGTCAGGCCCGAACATGGCTCGTTCACCGGTTTCTGACCACATCAATGGGGTTCGGCATCGCCGACCGAATAGGGCTTCATTTGGTGACATCTTCAGACTTACTTGGTAGCTATTGTTGTAGGAGAATTCAGCGTATGGTAAACATTTCTCCCAATCCTTGGTGAAATCCAACGCACAGGCTCTCAACATATCCTCAAGCACTTGATTTGTCCTTTCGGTCTGCCCGTCAGTCTGTGGGTGATAAGCGGTACTGAAGGCAAGGTGACTTCCGAGTGCCTCATGAACTTTGCTCCAGAAATGGGACGTGAATTAGGTACCGCTATCTGATATAATTCTTTTTGGTACACCATGAAGACACACAATCCTACTCATGTATAGCTCTGCTAGCTTGGCGCTATTGTAGTTGGTCTTTACGGGAATAAATCTGGCGGTCTTGGTGAGCCGATCTACTATTACCCAAATGGAATCATCTCCCGCTGCAGTTTTGGGTAGTCCAACGATGAAATCCATGCCTATCTCATCCCATTTCCACTGGGAATCTTGAGCGGCTGCAGCAAGCTGCCGTCGTTGATGCTCGATTTTCACTCTTTGGCATACATCGCATACGGCTATGTATTCGGCTACGTCTCTCTTCATATTGGGCCACCGTATTCTTCCTTCAAATCCTGGTACATCTTCGTGCTTCCTGGATGCAACGAATAGGCTGATTCGTGTGCTTCTTTTAGGATCAACCCTCTCAAACCACCTTGCTCAGGCACGCAGATTCTTTTCTTATACCACAGGGTTCCCTTGTCGTCTACCAAAAATTCCTTAGCGCGCCCAGCGGCCATGCGCTCTTTGATTTCTTGTGTTTCTTCATTTCCCTTTTGAGCTTCTTCTATTTGAGTCCTCGAAGGGGTTGGATTTCCAGTGAGTTCACTTCTCCGTGAGGAATCAGTGCGGTTGAGTCGAGCCATTTCTTCTTGGAGCTCGCTGGCCATACCTTCCAGTCTCATATGGTTGGATTGGGCTTTGCGGCTTAACGCATCGGCCACTACATTTGCCTTGCCGGGGTGGTAATGGATTCCTAGATCGTAATCCTTGATCAATTCCAACCACCGTCTCGACGTAGATTGAGATCGGGCTGAGTAAAGAAGTATTTCAGGCTCTTGTGATCGGTATATACATCACAGTGGTTCCCGATCAGATAGTGTCTCCAGATTTTTAATGCATGAACAACTGCCGCTAATTCCAAGTTGTGTGTGGGATAGTTTTCCTCATGGGGTCGTAACTGTCTCGAGGCATATGCTATGACCTTTCCATCTTGCATTAATACGCCTCCTAGTCCTTGTCGAGACGCATCACAGTACATTACGAAATCCTTCCGGTTGTCAGGTAGGGTTAAGATTGGGGCGGTGGTTAACTTTTCTTTTAGTTGGTCAAAGGCTTCTTGACACTTCTCGTTCCATATAAATTTCTTCTCCTTCTTCAGAAGTTGAGTCATGGGTCGGGCTATTGTGGAAAACCCTTCAATGAACCTTCGGTAATATCCGGCCAATCCTAAGAAACTCCGAACCTCCGTTACTAACTTGGGTGCCTTCCATTCTGTAACAGCTTCGACCTTGGCAGGGTCTACCGCTACTCCTCCGGCTGAGACTACATGGCCAAGAAAAGCGACTTCCTTGAGCCAGAACTCACACTTGCTAAATTTTGCATACAACTGGTGCTCTCGCAGCTTTTCCAATACCAGTCGTAGGTGCTCCGCATGTTCCTCATCATCCTTGGAGTAGATAAGTATATCGTCGATAAATACCACCATGAATTTATCCAGATATTCCATGAATACCTTGTTCATGAAATTCATGAAATATGCCGGGGCATTGGTCAATCCAAAGGACATTACTGTGAACTCATATAAGCCATAACGCATAAAGAATGCTGTTTTGGGAATATCTTCGGCTCTAATCTTCAACTGATGATATCCTGACCGAAGATCAATCTTTGAGAACACTTATGTACCCTTAAGTTGATCGAATAAGTCATCGATTCGGGGTAGTGGGTACTTGTTTTTGATGGTTACTTCATTCAACGATCGGTAGTCCACACACATCCTCATACTCCCATCCTTCTTTTTGACGAAGAGTACTGGGGCTCCCCAGGGAGAAGAACTAGGGCGTACAAATCCTTTTTCCTGTAGTTCTCTGATTTGCTTCTTGAGTTCTTCTAGTTCGTTAGCCGGCATTCGGTAAGGTCTCTTGGATATGGGGGCGGTACCAGGCATTAGGTCGATGATAAATTCTATGTCGCGATCAGGGGGCATTCCGGGCAATTCCTCGGGGAATACATCCGGGTATTCTTGCACTACTGGCATCCCGCTCAAAGGTAGCATGGTGAATACTCCCGCAGCTTGCTCGCATAGCATCGGGTTTTGGTCCATAGTTATGTTCATTGGTGATCCCCATGGGGTGGATACTGTGACTTCCCTTCGGCTACAGTCTATGACTCCATTGTTCTTAGTCAACCAATCCATTCCAAGTATGATATCAATAGTTTGGGGTGATAGTACCATAAGGTTTGAAAGAAATACCACGTCTCTAATCCGTATGGGCACATTGATGCAAGCATGGGGTACGGTTATGTTTCCCCCAGGCGAGTGTACCAACATGGGTCTCTTAAGTTCTACCTGGTGTAGGTGGTGTTGTTTGCTTACGTGTGAAGATATGAATGAATGCGATGCTCCGGAATCAAATAAGACTTTAACTGGGGTAGAGTTGATAGAGAACATACCCATCAGCACGTTCTGATCCTCCTACGCTTCTTCAGCACGCACATGATTCACTTGTCCGCGCCGTAATCCGGTGGCAGTCTCATTGGGTTGCGGAGTCCTAAATAGACCGCGTCCCACAGCAGGAGTGGTGGTTCCTCGGACGGCCGTCGCATTGGCGCCGGTACGCACGGGAGTGTTGCGTGGCTTGGGGCAGCTGTTGGAGTAGTGCCCAAACTCTCCACAGTTGAAGCAATTCACATTCCTTCTTCCCGGAGCGGCTAGGGTTGGCATCGGGGTATGGAACTAGGGTGCAGCTGGCCTGTTGACGTGGTCAGGTGTAGGGGAACGACTAGTTGCCGGAACGGTTGGCTTCCATCCGGACGGGGTGGCTCCCTTGGGATGCTGAGGCGCTCCCTGAAGTTGGCGGGCCATAGCAAGCATCCTCTTGCGGTTATTTTCTATCATCTTCTGGTCATGTTCCAACCGTACCACCTTGTTGATAAGGCTTTGGAAGCTGACGTGATCTTGGCCGATCATTGGCCCTCTCGCTCATCGCTCAACCCTTCGATAAATTTATCGATTTTCTCCTCCTCGTTTGCCGTGTCACGGTGGCATATCGAGCAAGTTGCGTGAACTTGTTCAGGTAGTCCTGCACAGTGGTGTTGCCTTGACGCAACCTTCGGAATTCGTTCTTCTTCATTCTCATGACAGTGGCTAGTACAAAGTTTTCACGAAATGCGGCTGTGAACTCTTCCCAGGTTGGTTCTTCGGCGTCTGCTGCTCGCGTCCCCTTGTAGGTGTCCCACCAATCACTTGCGGGGCCTTTCAATTGATTGGTAGCAAAAACGACTTTGTCGGTTTCTCGTACCCTGACTAGGGTCAGCTTCTTCTCTATTACTCTTAGCCAGTCTTCGGCATCCATTGGTTCTTCGGCCGTAGAGAATGTAGGCGGCTTAGCTCGCATAAACTCTCCCAAGCTTGATCCTCCGCGATTCCCTTGGTTGTTGGCGATTGCTTGAAGAAACTGGGTTTGCAAAGCCATAACCTCCGTCAGGGTGGAGGGGTTAGGCTCTGGTGGGTTCTCGTTGGATGTTGCAGCTCTGCGACGATGCGCCATCTGAAGGAGGTAGATGAATTAAAAGATTGGACCCATTAAGGTCATGGTTTCTAGGTGATTTCTCTTCAAGTTGTTGTTAAATGATCTTGAACAAAGCAAGCATGGTAGAATAAACTTATTAATAGCATGCCATAAAACGATACATAGGTCCATAAAATTACATCAAGGGGATACAATGGACCGTACATGCACAGTCCCACATGTCATGATGCGAAAGCTACATCGTACTACTGCCTTTAGCCATTAGGGGGGAAAAAGGGTGTGATCCTTGCTGCCAAAACCATCCAAAGCAAGGTCAAGTTGAGGCGGTCCTCTTGCCTAATCATCCAACCAACCGCAGGAGCCAGGTGCAGGAAGGGGGTGATCCTCCGCTGAAGCAAATCGAAGTCCCCATGGCTCAGAGGTGGTGGCCTCGGAGTCATGCTTGATCTTCCTGCTTGGTGGTCGGGTACTCTTCCGAGCGGTCTTGCGGGTGAGGGGACCTCCGATGTGAGTCAGGCGACGAGTGGGAGCTGCCTCCTCTGCTGGATCAGTATCGCTGGACTCCCACTTGATCTCCATAGGCTCCGTCTCAGACTCGGAGTCGGTGCAGATCTGGATGGGGTTCTCCTCTCCCGAACCAGGCTCAGATGGTATAGCCATGGAGTTCGAGGTGGGTCCCATGGAGGTGGCAGCAGTGGGGTCTATCAGGTACGGTGCCGACTCTGTGCTCAACATAAAAGCTTGCTCCATCATGGCTTGAAAAGTGTTCAAGCATGTTGGAGTCATGAGGTAGTAGTGGTCGGGCACAGGGGCAGGAGGTGTTGGTACAACTTCGGTGGAAGTACCTGCAGCATGGACAGGGCGGGAGCGAAGTTGTTCCTCCGGTTGGTTGACTGTTGTTTGCTCTTCCCGACTGCTCTTCCAGCTCCACGGGCTTCTCCACGGGCCATGTAACGGTCGAGAGCTGCTCATCGGGCACCGTTGGCTCGTAGCCGAGTCTGCAAGCACGTTGATCGATCCCGCAGCTCGGTGTTCCTCGACCGGATCATTGAGGCGTTGCGCTGGTCGTCGATCTCGAGCAAAGCTTCTTCATAGCGATCATCCGGTCTCGCCGGCGGGATAGACGGTGACCATACGGTTGTAGCAGCAAGGGGTGGCCTCCACGGTGCAGACCGGATTACCTTCCTCGCGATAGGGGTGGTGCACAAACTCAGTCACAGTGAGCTCAGCACGGTGAATAGCATTGAGGCGAAGGAACGCTTCATGGCCGCGTCTTGAATAGCTCCTTCCACTAGATCTCGATGGTAACGGGTGTGGAAGCAAAAAGGTGTCTCACTCCTCATGTGGGCCTCCACTGAAACTGCTGCTTCCCATACCGGATATCCCTCGGTGCCATGCTTCCTGATCTGGTAAGTGGGTGGCTCTGGGTACCTTAGACACCACAGCAATGACTGAAGTTGTGCCACGAATCCTTCATCCCATGGAATGGTGATTTCCCAAACTCCGACATGGTCCGATATCTGCTTTTGAAAGCAACTTAGGGTTAGAGAGAGAGATAACACCAAAACTATTTGGGTAAAGAAAGGGAAATAAAGGTATAGGAAAAAGTATGTTTGTCTTTTCAAAAATAATAGTTTGCGAAATGGTCCTACGTAGGGATACTTCCCTTTAGCCAACTAGTCGGGGTAGGGCCGGTTGGTCTTATCCTACGGTCGCATGGCTCGATACCGGCTCGTGGACCCCGTTTTGGAACGGGAATCTTTCGTGTTCTTAGTACCATTTCCCTGGATCGAGTAGTTTGGTACCCACGAAATACAGTACTGAATAATCAGGTGCACATGCACGAATAGTCTTACAACGAAATTATTACAATAGTAGGCCCGGAGGCAATGTTCATCACATAGGACCTCATGGTCCGGATACAACCCAAAAGTAGAAATTAGATAAGGCAGCGGAATAAAGGCAGCGGCATGTCGGTTGCCACAGGCAACGACCGGAGACTAAGACCTAGTAAGCGTCATCAGCTTCCTCGCCTTCCAGGTAGTAGGCATATGGATCCTCCGATTCTTCATTCCCACCATTTGAAGGTTTGTGCGTATAGCAAGGGTGAGTACCAACCGTACTCAGCAAGCCAACACGAAAGTGATGCATATGATAGGGTTAATCAAGGAATGGCTGGTGCTCTTTTGCATAAAGCCAATTTTTCACAAATCTTTTCACAAGCCCTACAACTAGCCAAGTCAAGTTTTAGTTCCATAGTTCATTAATTCGGTGACGGTTCTGTCTACCATCCATCGTGATTCCAAGGATGGCTTCCCGCCTTCGGTTCGTCATGGTTTTTCTGGGGAGTCCACCCCTTCTCGCATCTCGAGAAGTTGATCCACCAGCGAATAAGAATCATCATGCAAACCCATCCCAGCATTTTAAAGTTTAAAGTCTAGCCAAGCGAAAGTCTTTTCACGATACTCAATATCCGCGAGCATGGCTATTCGAATAGATTGATTCATTCACACTGCAGTGGATGTACACTTTACCCGCACTCCGTGACAGCCCAACAAATGAGCCTACGTCCCAACACATGAGACGGTCACGGCAAAGCCTTTCGATAACCTCACTTTGGCAGTACCCGCTTCATGAACTTAAGCCCTCATGCACTCTAGCCGTCATTTTCTGGCAGTGAGAGGAGTTCTGGCGCACCCGGGGTAAGGGGAGATTCCATTCATCAAGTAAGAATAAATTTCAAATTACCATCATCTCTTTCACATCTCATCTCATCCATAAGAACCACTATGCAAGGGTACCGCCTCCGCTCGGCTATCTACTCCGCTAGGTCTATACCCATTCGAGAAGTACGGTTGTATTGGCTCGTTTCCCGGCTATCTCATGGCTCGGTCCTTAATTGACCAGGGTCGGCACTCGCCTTTTCCGGAATCCACCCAAATCATCCAGCCCAGTCTAAAACATTTGTTTAGTACTTTCAATTTCCATCAAAACTCATTTCATCATTCTCATGGCCATGTGGCGCTCATGTCTCCACATGCCGTACCTCAACTACCTTCCCTAAGGTAGTTGCCCAAGCATAAAGCTTTTCATAAAATCATGAGTATGCATGAATCTAAGTATGGCAGGGATAAGCAGTTTGCCGAAGCTATTCTCCGGTTATTTGTATCACATCGAGGGTTACAAGGAATAATTCTAAAGGTAATCAATAACAAGGTATGGCATAACAAGTATAGGTAATTCTCTATGTATAGCATGCATGTTTAAAGTTTAAAATAACATCATTTCGCAATTGGGATCAATATGTTCAAAGAGTGTGATGACTTGCCTTGCTCGCACGCTTGTGGAGTGGTGTCTTCAACGGAGTCGATGCCGGCCTCTTTAGGTGCTATCCGTACGTGCGAAAGATCAATCGAATCCGATTAGAATCCAATATAACACCGAAAGATCGAAAAGAACCATAAAAGCCATGAAAACGATTCCAAGCGTTTAGCCTAAATTTCTACTTGAGTTCGTACGAGGATCGCCAGGGAAAACTCCAAGTTTTGAAATCGGGTCGATGCCTTAGGGCTTTCGCAAAGCGACGATCGTAATTTGTTTGAGGAAATAGAGTTGGAAATATCCGCGAAGGGATTTGTGCTCGAGGTTTTGAAGATTCGAGCACAAAAGAGCAGCACATTTAAACGACGGGAAAGGATTAAACGAAATCCGGACTTGAAAACGACGCGAAACGATATTTCAGAAAAGTCGAATTTTGATTTTCAAATTCTTCACCGAGAAAACATGCAAGAAAATAATTTATTTCTGCCCAAAATTTTACTCAAGCCTTCACAAAATATTTTTCCAAATTTTCCTTAATTTTTCCTAATTTTTTTCCTATTTTTATTTTTCTCTTTCTCTTTCTTTTTCTTTTTCTTTTTCTTTTCTCTGCGCCACTATTCATTGTCCACAAGATGTTCGACCGGTGCCGGAAGAACAGAGCGGCGGCCGGCGCTAGCGCGAAGAGAATAGGGCGGTGGCTCGGGCTTTACCGGCATCGGCTTTGGGGAAGTGTGGCGGGGCTCGGGTGTTGGTGGCACGCGGCACTGGCGGCGACTGGCGCGCACGGCGGTTTGCGGCGATGGCGGCGCTTCGGGAGGACGAAGGGGACCGAAGGGAGAGGGAGGTGGAGAGCGGCGGCGCGGTGGAAAACGGGGTGGCTTTGCCCTTTTATAGCGGTGGCCGAGGAGGAACGGAGAGAGAAAGGGGGCGCGCGGCGCGGGAGCCGGGCCGGCGCGTGCGGCGCGCGCGCGGAAGGCGGGGCGCGGGGCGGCGCGGCGCGAGCGTACGGCGACGTGGCGCGCGCGGGCGTACGGGCGGCAACGCGTGGCGTGGCGAGGCGCGGCCGAGTGCGGCGGCGGCGCGTGGCGGCGCGGTCGCATGGCGCGGCGGGGCCGAGTACGGGCGCGAGCATGCGAGGCGCGGGTCGCGGCGCGCGCGCCTGGCGCGACGATACGAGCGAGCGGCAGCGCGCGCGCGCATCCGGGCCGGACGGCGCCGAAAAGCGATGCGCAATGAGCAGTGGCGTTTCATAATTTCCCGATTTTTAATTTCTAATTTCCCATTTCCATTTTCTTCCATTCTAAAAATTCAAAATAAATTCCAATATTCCTAAAATAATTTTTAATATTATATTTTCAACTTTTTTCTTCACTTTTATTTTTCCACATATATTTTTCATATTTATTTAAATTCCTTTTTCCTAATTTCATAATTCCTTATTTTAATTTCCAAAAATTTCCTTGATTTCTTGTAAATCCCTAAATATTTTATTGTCTATTTTACTCCGTAATTAATCTTCCACCATCAACAATTAATACTCTATCTCTCAAATTTGTATTTTCATAAATCCGCATCTTTTCTCCGATTTTCTTTTAAAATCCCTAATCTTGCATTTCGAAATTTCTTCCCAACAAACTCCAAATCATTCACAAACACCGAGAGGAATTGCTCACAACTAAATTTATGCAACTGAGCTGGCAAATAAGAAGCAACAAACCCAAGGAAAAAGGCAACAAGCGAAAGCAAAAGTTTTTGTAAGTTCCGATTTTTACTTTTCGATTTCAGTTTATTCGATTTTCAGGATGTTACAGAGGCCGATTGCCGCCGGAGTTGTGAGGTGGATCCGACAGATAGTTACCAATTAACACGTTTTGTATGACGGATTGCCGATTGATGTTAAACATGTCTTCTGCCTGCTCCTGAGTCGTCACCGGGATGCCGAGGCCCTGGTGTTGAGGCCGTGGTTGAAGCAGGACCACGGTTGCCGTCGCACACTCTCATCCCTGCCAATGGCTCACTGGAGAAGAAGAACAGGAACAAGAGAGAGAAAGAAGAAAAGATGAGGGAAAAGAAGAAAAAGAAAGAAGAGAGAGAAAAGAAAGAGAAAAAGAAATAGGAAAATATAGAAAAAACCCTAGAAAATTAAGTTTGACTCCTCTTGGCCTTTTTAAAATTTTATTCTAAAACTTTATCCTTTATATTCTTTTTAGACTTATTTATTCATCTTTTTAAATCTTTTCAAAATATTTCCTTAAAACTCTTTTATATTTTATATTTATTCAAACTTAAATTTTTAAACCTAAAAATATAACCTTTTAAAACTCCAAAAATCATCTTTTTAAAACCTTTTTGAATTCTTTTATGTGATGATTTTTGATGTCTATTTTAAGTTATTCAATAATTTCTAGAAAATTAGTATATTCCCTAGTGACCGATAGATCCTCTTACTCCTTTCAAAACATCATAAATTCTCCTATTTCTTTCAAATTTATCTATATTCCCTTTAAAAACATTCTTAACTTTTAAGACAAGCCCAAATTTTAGAATTTAACAAATAATCTTCCTATTAATTTTTCAATTTTTTTTAAATATTCCTTTTAACTCTTTTATTTTATCAAGCCCGAATTTTAAAGTTTAGGATTTAACAAATAACCCTAGAAAAATAATTTAACCCCTTTGACTCCTTTCAAACACTATTTTAAATCCCTTCCATTTTTCTTAAAACCTATTCATTCACCTCTTAATATATTTGAAATATGTCCTTCAACTCTTTTTATTCTTATTTAAGCTCAAATTTCAAATCTTAAAATCTAGCAAATAATCTTCTTATTTAAAACTCTAAAAACTACCCCTTTTCCTCTTTAAAATATTTTAAATCCTCTTTTTATTTTTCCTTATTCAAGCCTAAATTTTAAGTTTTTGGAACTAACAAATAACTTTCCCTTTAAACCTTTTAAACTCCTTTTGAATTTCTATTTTCATTTGGTGTCTCTTTGAGTTGTTCGTTTGATTTATTTTATCGAACATCGATAGATCACAGTGTCGAGTTCGCAGAGAAAACTAAACTCGACCTTATCGTCGACGTAAACACCTGTGGAGATTGTGGCAATCGAGTATCTACATGGCAAGCTTATCCGACTGGAGGTAGGGATAGATTGTGCCTGCTATATCTGTAAGCCGAACTTGACTTAGGTGTTACGGTTGCCGATAGAGATAAGGCAATCGGCTTATAGTCACGGTTTGGTAAGATTGAGGAAACCGTCTTAGAGTAAGATAGGGTTTCCGACTTGTAAACCCCTTCCTCCCAAGACTATATAAGGGGGTAAGGGGCGTCCCTTGAGGGATATTCCGATAGGAGATCGGAGATTAGATCGAGATACAACTTCATAAGCAAGAGTTTTAGATCACAAGATCAATAAAGACACTCGGCGGATCGAATCCACCGAAACAGGAGTAGGGTATTACCTCACGAGAGGGCTCGAACTGTCTAAATCTTCTTCTTCTTCTAACCCATTGTGCTTGGCGATCTCGACTGCGACCCCATAAAATATATTGCCGAAACCAAGTTTCGACGGTTGGCGCGCCGGTAGGGGCCACGCGTCGAGAATTCTTCAACAATCTCGCCGACAAGCGTGATAGGATCTCCTTCAAGACTCGGCGACTTCGCCGCCAACTTCGCCGGCGACTCCTCCTCGACTCGGATTCGAACCGTCGGAGGGAAAAACCTACTCGGCGCCGTTCGGGCTCTCCAACGCGCCGAGATCTTCGATAACATCTTGAAGACCAAGATGCGATCCACCTTCTCCGACGACGGACTTCACTCGGCGCCATTCGGATTACCGAATGCCGCCGAGATCTGCGCCAATCTTCTTGCCTCCCGACGGAAGCAATCTACTCGGTGAAGACCTCCGGTGCCGTTTGGGTTACCAAACGTCGCCAAGATCTACGATCAAGCTGTTCTCCCCGAGTTGGCGAGGATCCACTCGGAAGAGCCGATCCCCCAAGCTCCGACTCGGGCGGAACGATCCGGATCCGGGTTACCCGGGATCAAGGGAGGTCATTGTCATCCTCCCGTCCTTTGGCTCCTGTTCATCTTGAGCTCAACGGATACCTCGGCTACGCCGGCCGACAATCTCTACGGCATCCCTCTCGACGAAGCCGACAACTCCGACGCCATATGGATGCGAGCCGAAGTGCTTGACGTCCTCATGGCCGAGCCGGATGAGTCCGACTCAGCCATGGCCGAAGGCTTGCCGAAGAGGAACGAGCCAGAGTGGAGCTTGAACGCAAGACAGCCGAAGAAGACAAACAACGCAAAGACGAGGCTGATAAAAGAAAACAGGATCTGCGTGCACTGGACGATCGCCCAGGAGGCCATCCTCCAAACACGGGTTCGCAACACCAATGTCTTCCGGACGCCACGCGAACAGCTGCCGCCGCACTCACGCTCTTGGATACCGTCATGGAGACGGCTCCGGCCAACGTGACTCCTATACTTGGATAAGATCAAGACCATCGTTGCTGCCACGGCTAACGGCCCTCCCACCACTTCGGCAAGAAGGCCGGCGAATCCGTGGCCGAAACGCCGACAAGAGCCGGCTCCCACCCCTAAGGTCGGGAGACTACGGGAGGCCCGAGCCGGCTCGGCCGTCAACTAGGCCAAGAGGCCCGCCTCCCGAGTCCACGCCAAGGCACCAAGAGCGAGCGGTCGACTCCCACCGCAAACGACATGGACGTCCACCCGTCCACCACCGAGTCCGCCGCAAGCAGTTTCAGCTACCCAACCGCCAACGAAAACCCCGCCGAGTGATCTGCGGGAAGTCCTCGACCGCCGCTACCAAGAGCGCGGACCGTCGCACCGGGAAGATCGGAGGGGATCACCCGATAGCGGCGACGATGGAGTACCGGCCTTCACTCGGGAGCTCCGCCGAGTGCATTGGCCGAGTGGCTTTAAGCCCACCGGGATAGAAAGGTACGATGGCAAAACCGACCCGAATCTTGGTTAGCGTATATACCCTTGCCATCCGAGCTGCAGGTGGCGACAACAAAGCCATGGCCAACTACCTGCCCGTGGCCCTCGCAAACTCAGCCAGAAATTGGCTCACCAGCCTGCCAAGAGGCTCAATCGGCTCGTGGAGCGAGCGAGGGACCACTTCATCGCCAACTTCCAAGGCACCTTCGAGAGGCCCGGCACGCACTTCGACCTCTACAATGTCATCCGAAGCCGGACGAGCCTCGAAGGATTACATTCGTCGCTTCTCCGAGAAGCGCAACAAGATCCCGAACATCACCGATGACATCATCATCGCCGCCTTCCGAAGGGAGTCCGTGATGAGGCTTATCGGCAAGTTCGGACGCAAGCCACCGAAGACGGTGAAGCGGATGTTTGAGACGGCGAATTCATACGCCAAATCAAACGACGCCATCAAGGCAGCCCGTCAAGATCGGCCCGACGAAGAGAGGACAAGCAAGCAGGAGGAAGCCGAAATCCTAAGAAGGATGGCGGCAACAACGCAACGGGGCCCGAAAGATCGCAAGCGCCGATCGAAGACACAGTGGCCGCAACCTCCAATACTCAACGACGTCCCCGAGTCGCCGCCTACGACGCCATCATGAACGCCCAGTGCACCCACCATCCAAATCACAAGCACGCGGCAAAGGATCGCTTTATCTACAAGCGGTTCGCCGAACAGCGGGCGCGGCTCAACAAGAAGCCGACGACGAGGCTGGCCCGTCGGCGCCAAGAAGAACAACGCGGCTGAGAATGTCGAACCCTTTCAAGATCCAGTGGGAGAGCTCAACCACATCTTCGGGGCCCGTTAGCTTATGAATCCAAGAGGAAACAAAAGCTAATTGACCGAGAGGTCAACGCGGCTCAACCTGAAGTCCCTCAATATCTGCGATGGTCGGAGATGGCCATCACCTTTGACCGCTCGGATCATCCTGACCGAGTGGTCCACCCGGGACGCTATCCACTCGTCCTGGACCCCGTAGTCCGCAACATCAGGCTTAAGCGCGTCCTCATCGACGGGGGCAGCGCCCTCAACATCCTGTTTGCCAAGACTATGGATGAAATGCAGATCCCGAGGGCCGAACTCAAAGCAAGCTCAGCCCCCTTCCACGGAGTTATCCCGGGGCTATCTTCAACACCACTCGGGCATATCTCTCTCCCAGTCACCTTCGGAGCCCGAGAGAATTTCCGAACGGAGAACGTCACCTTTGAGGTGGCCGACTTAAACGGCATATCATGCCATCATCGGAAGGCTGCGCTTGCCAAGTTCATGGCGATCCACGACTACACTTATCTTTGCATGAAAATGCCGGGTCCCAACGGCGTCATCACTCTTCGCAGCGACGTGAAGCAAGCCTTCACCTGCGACAAGGAGAGCTGCGACATGGCCCAATCTCGCGAGAGATTACGTGGCCAACAAGAAGTCCGATTGGCTGCATCAACCGGCGGAGGGCGAAGTCCCCGCGAAGAAGATAGCCAAATCGGGATCCGGCGACGCCAAGACCAAAAAGATCTCCCTTGATTCGTCGATCCCTCCAAAAGCGTAATCGGCCGACCTAGATCCTAAATAGGAAAGCGCGCTCGTCACCTTCCTCCAAAATAATAAAGATGTTTTTGCTTGGAAACCATCGATATGCCCGGAATTCCTAGGGAGGTGATCGAGCACTCTTTGAACGTCAAAGATGACGCCAAACCAATAAAACAACGATTACGCGAGTTCGCACGGGATCGAAAAGACGCGATCAAAGAAGAAGCGGCAAAGCTCTTGGTCGGCTTCATTAAAGAAGTCCTTCATCCCGACGGTTAGCCAATCCAGTCTGGTCCGCAAAGACGGGGCAATGGCGCATGTGTGTCGATTACACCGACCTCAACAAAGCTGCCCCAAAGATCCGTTCGGGCTGTCTCGCATCGATCAAGTCGTCGACTCAACGCGGCTGCGAACTCCCGAGTTTTTGGATTGTTACTCGGGCTACCACCAGATCATCGAAAGAATCCATTGCCCTGAAGACATCTTTCATCACGCCGTTCGGGGCCTCTGCTACATCACCATGCCTTTCGGCCGAAGAACGCCGGAGCTACATACCAACGCATGATCCAAAGATGCTTCCGGACGCAGATCGGCAAAAACGTTGAAGCTTATGTCGACGATGTTGTCATCAAGACCAAGCGAAAGAAGACCTGATCGCCGACTTAAAAGAAACCTTTGCAAACATCGGCCTTCGAATGAAGTTGAACCGGAGAAGTGCACCTTCGGCGTCCCATCGGGCAAGCGCTCGGCTTCATGGTATCACATCGCGGCATTGAAGCAAACCCAGAGAAGATCAACGCTATCTTAAACATGAAGCCCCGAGTAATCGAAAGACGTCCAAAAGCTCACTGGCGCATGGCGGCACCGAGCCGTTTTATATCCCGACTCGGCGAGCGAGGCATGCCCTTCTTCGCTGCTGAAGAAGACAGACGACTTCCAGTGGACCACGAAGCCGACAAGGCCTTTGAAGATTTCAAAGAGTTCCTTACCACGCCACCCGTCCCGGCTTCACCTCAGCCCCAGGAACCCCTCTTGCTGTACGTCTCACCACTCACCAAGTGGTCAGCACGGTCCTTGTGGTTGAACGAGAAGAAGAAGAACGGGCCCGAAGATTCAAAGACCAATTTACTTTGTCGGAAGTTTTGGCAGAGCCAAAACCCGATACCCCTGTGTACAAAAATTGCTTTATGGTGTTCTAATAACCGCGAGGAAATTGGCACACTACTTTCGGGTCACTCGGTCACCGTCATCACCTCTTTTCCACTCGGCGACGTCATCCATAACCGCGAGGCAACCGGCGCATCGCCAAGTGGGCCCGGAACCGATGCCGCGGACTTAACTTTAAGCCCGGGACGTCCATTAAGTCACAAGCCTTAGCGGACTTCCTGGCCGAGTGGACTGAACAGCAAGAGCACGTACCTCGGGAAGACCTCCAACACTGGACCATGCACTTCGATGGATCCAAGAGGATCACTGGCTTGGGAGCAGGAGTTGTGCCGATCTCCCGACCGGGGAAAGGCTAAGATATGCCCTTCACCTCCACTTCTCCGCCTCACACAACGTCGCCGAGTACGAAGCTCTTCTACATGGATGCGCCTCGCATCTCACTCGGATTCGTCGACTTATTGTGAAAGGCGACTCCCACTGGTCGTCAATCAAGTGATGAAAGACTGGTCCTGCTTAAATGACACTATGGAGGCCTACCGACAAGAGGTCCGCAAGCTTGAGGACAAGTTTGACGGGCTAGAACTCTCACATGTCCCGAGACATAACAACGAAGCCGCCGATGAGCTAGCACGTTCGGATCTAAGCGCGAAGCCGCTCCGACGATGTCTTTGTCGAACATCTCTACGAGCCAACCGTCACGGCAAAGACAGCTCCCAACGAGCAAACCACGAACGAAGTCACCATGATCGATACCGATTGGAGGACGCCGCTCATCAAATTCTTAACTCAAGCAAGAGCCGGATGACCGGGATGAAGCGTAACGCGTCCGGCGTCGTTGCCAAGCGTACGTCATGGTCGACTCCGATTTATACAAGAGAAGCCCTCGGAATTCTAATGAGGTGCATCACACCCGAAGAAGGGAAACAATTACTCCAAGATATCCACTCGGGCATATGCGGAAGCCACGCGGCGGCACGCACTCTAGTCGGCAAAGCTTACGGACAAGGATTTTTTCGGCTTACCGCGGTCTCCGACGCGGATAAAGTCGTAAGAACGCGAAGGCTGCCAGTTCTTTGCCCGACAAAGCCATGTCCCGCCCAGGAGCTTCAAACAATCCCGCTTTCCCGGCCGTTCGCGGTATGGGGCTGGACATGGTTGGCCCCTTCAAGAAAGCTCCAGGAGGTTTCACACACCTCTTCGTCGCAATCGACAAGTTCTCCAAGTGGATTGAAGCCAAGCCGGTGGCCACAATCACCGCCGACAAAGCACGGGATTTTTCCTCAACATCGTGCACCGTTTTGGCGTCCCAAACGAATCATAACCGATAATGGGACTCAATTCACGGGAGGCATCTTCAAGGAATTCTGCGAAGACTTCGGAATCAAGATCGCTACGCATCGTAGCTCACCCCAAAAGCAATGGGCAAGTCGAGCGAGCAAACGGCATGGTTCTTCAAGGCATCAAGGCTCGCGTTTCGACCGGCTAAGCCCTTACGCCGGCAAGTGGGTCCAAGAACTTCCCTCGGTTCTATGGTCGCCGTGAACTACACCCGGCCGGGCCACCGGCCAAACTCCTTTCTTTTCGGTCTATGGCGCGAAGCCATGTTGCCAAACGAGATGGAGTTTGAATCCCTCCGGTCCGCAGCCTTCAACGATGAACGCTACGACATCGACCGAGTGGATGACCTCACCCGATTGGAAGAGGCCCGCGAGGCAGCCCTCATCCGGTCGGCCAAATACCTTCAAGGGCTCGAAGATACCACGGTCGCAACGTGCGAGCACGAGCTTTCATTGTTGGCGACTGGTCCTACGCAAGATCCGCACCACCAAAGACCGACACAAGTTATCTCCCTTATGGGAAGGACCCTTTATAATCGCCGAAGTGACTCGGCCGGTGCCTACCGGCTAAAGCGTGAAGACGGGTCTATGGTGGAGAACTCCCGGAACATCGAACATCTTCGGCGGTTTTACGCCTAATTTGGCTAAGGCCTCATGTTTTCCTTGATGCCAACCTCAAGCAAGATGACTTCTTGAGCTAGCAATGGGGCGATACACATATCAATAAAGCTCGAATTTTCCTCGTCAAATTTTTGTGCATAATTTGGTTTATCATTGCTTAATGTCCTTCGACTCGAGCTCAGTGTCTAAGGACTGAGAGTTTTCCGATGACCTAATCGAGCCTAGGCTTGATGACACTGACGAAAACTACTTAAGAAATTTCACGCAAAGGCTCGAATCAAGGCATTGACATAAATAAACTAAAAATAGTCACAAAGATTCCATGTCAAGAGTGTTACAATTACATGACATTCACAAAGCGAAGTCGAATATAAGTTCAAAGCTTAAAATTGTTCACTACATCCAAAGAGATCTTTTTCGCCGCCTCTTGCGCCTCGCTGAGCATATCTAAGGCCTGCTCATCTGTTGTCCCCTCAGCGAAGCCCTCCCCGATTGAATGAATATCCACTCGGGGGTAGAGGGATTTGGTCTGTGCAAGAGCCAGACCAGCCCCCATGTTGGCCGCTTCGGTGATGTTCTTCAGATACTGTTCAGAAGCCAGCCGAAGCTTGTCGAAGATCTCGATCGGCTCCAGCGAGCTGGCCCCAACTCCTTGATCGAACAAGGATGTCAAGATCGGCGTGGCGGCGTTGGCGACCTCTTCCCGAATCTCGTCGCTAGACTTGATCCGCCCAAGTAAGACGTCGTATTGGGCTCGGGTCTTTATCTTATAAGCTGCAAGGAGTCCTAGATCAGTCAAGGCACTCGGGAATGAAGCAGCACATGAAATTCAACTTCAAAGAAGGTTACCTTCAAATTCGGCCTCCATCTCGGCCTTGTCGAGGCTGACCGCTTCCGGTTGGACTTGAAGCGAGTGGACCTCCGAAGAATTTTCTACGACGAAAGAGGATTATCAATTGACAAGATCAACAAAAGAATCATGGTGAAGCTGGGAGAGGCAGGCTTACTTCCGATTGATCCGCGGAGGTCGAGGTTCGCTTCCCGAAGCTCCGAGATCTCCCTCCTTAAAGCGGCCTCCCGTGAAGCGGCCTCCTCCCGAGTGACCTTCACTGTCGCCGAACGTCCTCCAAGGAGTTTAAGTGAGGCACCGGCTTTTCCAAGACCTCGATTTTGCCATTGAGCGGCAATATTCTTTCGCATGCGAAGCGTAAGGATGATCGATCGAAGGATAACGAAGATATAATCAAAAAGAAAGATGAAGGCTTACGTTGAGCAGTCGGGTCGCCTCATTCAGGCTCTCGACGAGGGCATCCCTTTCATCCTTTTCAGCCAGCCGGTCGAGGATGATGCCCTGTCTCTCGCCTTCCGAGTCCCGCCACTCGATTCGATCGGAGGAACCCGTGTCTCGAAGCGCAACACTGGGATCTCTTCTACCGTGGCTGGCAAACAAGAAAGACCAATGAAGACATGAAAGATTCAAAATTGAAAGAACAAAGGAAAGTTCAAGCAAGTCTCACCTGGTTTGCGTGCCGCCTAGGTGGGGCAGGGCTCTTCTTCTTCTTCGGCTCGTGCCGAGTGACCCTCGGTCGGGCGCTCGGGCCGCAGCTGAGGATTCCCCAACCGACGGTCTCCGGTCGGGATATCCCGGCCGCGGTCGGGGCTCTTCCTCGGGGCGCTCTCCTTCGAGGAGAAGGTTGCTTCTCCGAACGCCGCACTTGGTTGCGGCTCTCGGGTTTTGGCTCGACGGCCTTGGCGCTTCGGGAGAGCGGCGGGGTCGGCCCTTCACCCTCCGGCAGGATCTATGTCCTGGGCCTCCCGCACAAGTGAACACGCGAAGATAAAGAAAAGTTTTCGCGAAAGAGCTCGGGACTTTGGTTTCTGAGCTTACGGATGATCGGCGGATCTTTGGTGCAGTCCGCGGCGATCGCCTTAGAGGCGGGGTCTCGACCGGAGGAGCCGGGACATCGTCATCCGAGTCCTCGATGATCAGCCGCCTTTTGCTTGCGCGTTTGTTCGAGTCCTCACTCGGCGCAGCCCGCTTCCCGACTGGATCAGCTTGGATTTTGATCCCGCCAGTCGGCTTCTTGGAGGGACGACGTGGCGCGTCATCATGAGCCACCTTATATGGCTTGGAGATGATAGAGGCGTTTTCTGCAAAGAAGGGAAAGTGCAACATTAAACGACAAGACGTCAAGATCGAAAGATACTATGAAGCATCCAATCGGCTTACCGGAGGAGGAGGACGATGGATGCTGAATGGGAGGACTGGTAGTATGAGGGCCCGCTCGACTGAGATCCCGGATGAGAAGAGCTTGTACATCCGGATCTTCAGGATCTCGTATGTGAGCGGATCTGGGTCCTCCCGATTGGGGTCCGTTCCACCTTCGTACTCGAAGGCCGGCTTCGACCGCTCCTTGATCGGCGCCAGTCGGCACCTAATGAAGTGCCGAGTGATTTGTTCCCCGCGAAGGTTCCTCTTCTTCATTGCCGGATCTTCGCGAGCGATCGTTGGCTTCATCCCATTCTTGGGCTACGGGACGGTGCTCCAAGACGGCTTGGGGATAGGAGGAAGACCGACAAAGGCTGGAAGGCTGGGTTCAAGATTGCTGATGTAGAACCAGTTCGCGTGCCAGCCTTTGTTCGAGGATTTCAAGGGGAGAGAGAAGTAGTCTTTGCGGAGAGATCCGCGAAGCTGAAAGCCTGCCCCACCAACGACGCAAGGTTGATCCTTGTTCGGATGGGGTTTCAGGTAGAACATACGACTAAGCATTGAAATGAGGAAGAATGCCAAGGAAGGCTTCACACACATGAATAAAGAGTGCAATGTGAAGCATCGAGTTGGGGTTCGGATGGTAGATGTGAAGGCCATAATAGTCCAAGAGCCCCCGAAAGAACTCGGAGGTGGGGAGGCTGAATCCGCAATAGAAAAAGGAGGTAAAGACAACGAGCTCACCGGTGTTTGGGGTCGGGAAGTCCTCCCCCCGCGGGCGCCATCCCACAAGTTCCTTCGGCGGAAGCACGCCGTGCTTTACCATCTCCTTGAGGGTGTATTCCCTCACGTCCGAGGTGGCCCATTGGGTCGAACGGAATCCTCTTCTCCTCCGCCATGAGAGCGAGGTTGTTGGGGAGCGGATCTGGCTGAGAAAGGTTAGATCTTGGGCGATGGATGTGGGAGTTTTGGCTGCAGAAGCTAGTTGTCGCGGCAAGCGAGCTTCTTGGCGGATGGTCTGGGGAGCGCGCAAGCCTAGGGTTCTCCGCGGTGAGCTGTTGAACAGTACCATGAGAAGGGGAATCGTTTGGAAGGTGAAGAGGCGGGGACGACCTCGTGTCTTTATAAGAAAGATTTGAGGGTTGCGCTAGGTTTTCTGGTGAGTGGGCCGAGCCCATAGGAAAATCTACGGCCCAGCTAAGGTGTGGTCCGATACGTGTCCTTAGGGACTTAAGCGGATGAGCTTAAGCAGATTTGCCCTGGCAATATGCGCGTGTCCGAGTGCCCTATACCTTTAAAAGATCCTTCCATACCGCGGTTTGCCCGACTTCATGAGAAGCGGCACGATGCAATTTGGAAGGTGACCAACAACTGAGTTTTTATAACCGCCTTGGTGAACAAGGGCTTTGGTTTTTCAAGCATTTGGTCGGTAATCTTGCCGATGCTTGTTTGTTTTCCACCTTGGTGAAGATCTTTATAAGATTGAGACCAGTATTATGGCAAAAGCTGTTTAATAACTTGGTCATATTTTTCATATGATTGAAAGAACTTATTTTCCCATGAGGGATGATTAAAATATTTGTTCCGGGATGACTCGGGCAGATCTACTCGGATAAGCGTGAGCTTACCGAGTGCTTTTTACCCGCTAGGATTGGTTGAGTTATTTTTTCCGAGATTACTCGGGCGAATCCACTCGGTTGAGCAAAAGTTTACCGAGTGCTTTTTACCCATGAGGGATGATTGAATTATTTGTTCGAGATGACTCGGGCAAATTTACTCGGTTGAGTATGAACTTGCCGAGCAATAAGATTTCTATGATTGCTTTAGCATGAGCTAGGCATCTACATGAGAATAATTTTTTATAGTTCTTGACTATATGCTTAGTCTATTTTTGACTAACCACATAGTCGGGGCTACACCTATAATTAGGTGCATCGGAGATGCACCTAGATATTTATTTTTGAGAATTTTTATGTATATTTTTTCCAGCCCTTCACAGTCTTTGGAGCCACTCGGGAAGATTCAGCAGAGATGATGGAATCACTCGGCGCCAAAAGCACTCGGTCAAAGAGATTTTTTGGTTGAGTGCCGCTTTGGTCTGAAGCGAGTTGTCTCGTCGACGAAAAGGACTCGGGGCTACGTGTGGAGATTGTGGCAATCGAGTATCTACATGGCAAGCTTATCCGACTGGAGGTAGGGATAGATTGTGCTCGCTATATCTGTAAGCCGAACTTGACTTAGGTGTTACGGTTGCCGATAGAGATAAGGCAATCGGCTTATAGTCACGGTTTGGTAAGATTGAGGAAACCGTCTTAGAGTAAGATAGGGTTTCCGACTTGTAAACCCTTCCTCCCAAGACTATATAAGGGGGGTAAGGGGCGTCCCTTGAGGGATATTCCGATAGGAGATCAGAGATTAGATCTGAGATACAACTTCATAAGCAAGAGTTTTAGATCACAAGATCAATAAAGACACTCGGCGGATCGAATCCACCAAAACAGGAGTAGGGTATTACCTCACGAGAGGGCATGAACCTGTCTAAATCTTCTTCTTCTTCTAACCCATTGTGCTTGGCGATCTCGACTGCGACCCCATAAAATATATTGCCGAAACCAAGTTTCGACAACACCCTCGCTGCTATTCAAGGAAAATAAGAATTTGAGACCATCGGTCTTAAAGGCAAGTCAGACTGTTCTTCATCATTTAGCTTAAAACTAACAAGTTATCATGTTATAAATAATGCATTTAGTTAGAAATATTTCACAGGATGGGTTAGATAGTTGTAATATATCATTTCATGTGGTTTTACATATTCTCTAGATTATATATGTTCATATTTCATGTATAAGAATATTTTAGTTCATATAGGTTATTTTATGCATTAGAAATATCTTATTATTTCATGTATAGAAAAAGGAGAAGCTTATTATTTCATATGATTAGATATATTCTCCTTCTCCTTAGAAAAATACCTTGATAATTTGGACTAGGTATAAAACTATCAACATGATAGGATAAGCATTATCACTTGTGCTAGTATTTCATTCATGCTCATAAAAAGTTATTTCATATGGTATAATAGAAAAATGATCTATTATTTTATGTGATAGGTAAATATAAATCCTATCATTTCAAGTAATAAGAATGGTTTTGGCTGTATGCCAGAAAATATAAAAACTCTTGTGCCAGAATAAGGACATAGTTTCGCCCATCCGTTGGACCGGTTATACCGGCTTAGCAACTATATAGTTCTCTCCGATCTCCCTAGGGACTCAGGGGATTTATTTATGCGAATAACAGCATTGGAGATTTTGGAGAAAGTTTCATTGGTGGACAGCCATGTAAACAGCGGATAAAAACGCCGATACTAACCAGATCGGTACCGTTTGTTAAGACAGCACCGCAGGTTTCACCAAGCCAAGGCAAGTGTGTGATGAACAACTATTAAATAGGGGATGGATCCACCAGTTACTGGTTAGAATTGGTGCCCCTATTAAGATAGCCCACCGGTCTCGTTCATACATCAGAAATGGTTAGAACTATATAAATGCTATGTTACCCTTAGCCTTGCAACCTAAGGTTAATCCTCGGGTAAAGCTGGGCAAACACTATAGGGTTGATTGTATTCGAATACGCCGTACTCTCGGTCAATGGAGTTATGTCTATGGGTGAATCCAGAATAATGGCATGAGTACTTTTCTTAAATATTATTATAAAATTTGAATATTCATATTTAAGTATTTCTAGGAAGGGATGGAATATAGAATTAAGTTCATGATTAATATTCTTAAATGTTCATATAAAATATTTTACAAAAGAATAGGATATATCATCATGCTAGGAATATATTTATAATTCCTTTCTCTTGTCAATATATCATGCATGTTTATCTATATAAAGTTGCATTCAATTTGGCTTGTTGAGTACCATCGGTGCTCACCCTTGCATAAACTATCTCCACGAAACCCCAAAGCAGAAGAAGAACTCCCAAGTACCCTAGAGGACTGGGAAGACGAGTACGATTTCTAGGTCAACTATACACTTGAGCTATCCCTGTGCAAGTGTCGCGGTTTTCTTGTAGTGTATGAGTTGTACTTGAATATTAATAGTTTGTATTAATAAACGAAGTTCTTGTATCTGTACTATCTCACGCATAACTGGACTCTTGGGAGGTTATATGGTATTGTGGGAGTTGACCTCTCTGAGGAGACCCCATAGTTGGAGACCATCTTCTCATTAAATCTATCACACGAGCAACATTTAAAGAGAAAAAAACTCCTCTAGCAGTAGCATCAATGTGATCACGGGCTGACAGTGTCAACCTGTTATAGAAGTTTTGGATGATGAGCCAATCCTCCATTCCATGGTGAGGACAAGCTAGGATGTACTCTTGGAGTCTCTCCCATGCGGACGACTTGGCGGCCAGTGCGATCACTTCGACGTCAACCTCCTTCACTCGGGCGTCAACCTCGGCCTCCGTGACCGCCCGTTTAGCCTTGGAGTGTGCTCCAGCTGCCCGCGCGGTCCCAACAGTAGCCTTGGCTGCCAGCGCGGCCACATTCTTAGCCGTCTCCTCCTCGGACCCGTCGGCGGTCTCTACCGATGGGTGCTCCTCCTCTAGGGCGGCCACCGCCACTGACCCCGAGCCCATGGCAGGCGGGGAAGGGCCGGTTTCCCTTGTGGCGACTGGCCCAGTGACTCCAGTCACCCTCAGGGCCACCTCGGTGCAGGGCCCGACACCCCCAGCGGGCCTAATCTAGAAGGAAACTTTTAACGCAGAAAGGAAAGAGAGCAATTTCGCTCGGGACCAAGGATTGCACTTACACCTTGCACCTGAAGCTGATCCGCTTCATCGTCTTCTTCGCGGCGGCGAGCCGCCTCGACATGTCCGAGTCGGACAAGTCGTCGTACTCTTCCTCGGAGGAGGACTCGAGCACCGGCTTCCGCTTGGTGCCTCCGGCGCCACGGCGTCGGATCCCTCCTGCCGATCTTGGAGCCTAAGCTCCTTTCCTCTCCCCCTCCCCTCCGGCCTCGCGGTAGGCCTTTGGACCCTCGGCATGTCGACCGAGTGAGCTCCGAGGATCGAGGCCAGGGACACGTATGCCTCCCGACCCTGTCAGTTTAGTCCCCTGGCAGGTGAGACGTTGGGCAAAACAAAAACTTTCAAAAAAAACAAAGAAAGGGGTCGATCTTACCGCCGAAGGAGGGTTGTTTGTTGAGAAAGACTCCGGGCCCCCTTCTCTAGAACCTGCCATGCCTTGAAAAAAGCCCGACAGGCGGTGGTGCACACGCTCCTCGGGCACTGTCGCGCTGCCTGAGCATTGGTGCGTTGTGCGGTCCCTGCACTTGCAAGCTGGATGTCCCAGAGGGCAAAGTCTCACACCACCTGGACGCCGCTCAGACCTCGCCTCCTCAGGTCCTTGATCAGCTCGACGAGCTCATCAACCTGATCCTGGTCGCTGGAGCGACACGTGCCTGTCCAGTTGAGGTTGGGCAGTGGCTCCTTGTGGATATCCTCATAGAGGGCCGGCTCGTGGTTCGTGATATAGAACCACTCCTCGTGCCACCCCTTGTTGGAGGTAGTCGCGCCGACGGGGATGTATCTCTCGCCCATCCCTCCGCAAAGCTGGATCCTAGCCCCGCCGACGACGCCGCCACTCCCCGACCGCCGCAGGCAGAAGTAGTGGCGGAAGAGGTTGAAGTGGGGGTCTACCCTGAGGTAGGCCTCATAGAGATGAATGAAGATAGAGATTTGGAGGATGGAATTGGGGTTGAGGTTGCAGAGCTCTATCTCGTAGTGCTCTAGCAAACCTCGAAAAAAGGGATGGGCCGGTACTCCGAAGCCACGCAGGAGTAAGGCAGAAAAAACAACCAACTCACCGGTGTTCAGGGTTGGGAATTGTTAACGACCAAATTTGGTAACCAAATCCCCGAGTTTCGAGCAGAGATTGGAGCGGAATTGGAGGAACGCGCAATCAGCGAAAACAGAGATTGTATCGGCTGAACCCGAATCAGCTACGGGGCCAGTCGGGTGAGTCTGAGTCGGAGCAGGATAAGTCGGTAGCCGATTCCGATTGAAGACCGAAGGAAAGGCCGGTCCCGGAAGGAAAGCTTAAGAGATAGTTATTGAATTCGGTTTCCAACATGCATTAAAGATATTGCCATATACGGATAAGGTCCTGCAACGGCAATTGTATCTTTTAAGTTAGGATATCTTATATAGTTTCCTTTTGTGATAATATCGGTTTGTTTAGAGATTTAATCTGTAATAGGAATCGTGTCCGTTACGGACTCAATGTATATTCGGGTATAAATATGACCCAAGACCTTGTAAAACATATGAACACACATCAATACAACCTCGGCGCATCGCCAACCTTTTTTTGCTTTACGTTTTTCTTGACGAGGTCTTGCTTTGACCTCGGGCTGCATTGACTTCGATCTCCAGGACAGGTAATTTCTTGTTACAAGAGGCTTGTGGTATCGGGGCCATTGCTTCCATCATTATGATACTCTGATTCTGATGTTGCAAACTGCTTATTTTATCATATGTGGCATATAATCTAGATCAATATTTAGATCTATCTCGCGATCGGCAAATATCTCGTTGAAGATAACAGCCGACAGAGCTAGATCTAGAGGTTGATTTAGGTTATATGGTGTATTTACCATCTCGAAGAGTTCTCATTAGCCTATATAAATCCTATAATTCTTTTGGTACTTAATGTTGCATCTAATCGATCTATTAAGTCGCCTTTAGAATTATGTAGATTTATTTGGTTCAATGTTTGCTATTAGAGATAGAACCGGGGTTTCAGTCGGTCTTATCTGTTCTAATCATTTTTATGTATTTTTACTTATAGATGTATTAGAACTGTCTTTTATATTAAGATATCAATCTACTTAAATGTATTAAGCTCGGCATCAATCTGTTAGTTTACATTAACAGCCGATTGATCTTGGTTCAATGTATTTAATTCAGATTAATATTTTTTTATAAAACATATCGGAGTACTAGCCGATTTACATTAGATCTGCGACATCTGTTGGGTTATGAATATATATAATTGTGGTCTTGATGTACATTTGAATCTAAGTTATTTATACAGTCTCGATATACTACCGATCTATCCCAATCACTTAATTTAAATGTGCTTTGAGATAGCGATTGTATATTTATTAATATCCATAGCCGATCGAGTAGGATCTAACACTAACCAGACGCCTATCTTTTGTTCTCTTGTTGGTTACAGGATCAAACCAACTGACACGCCCCACTCAATCACCAAAGACGACCAACTTCAGACCTGCACTAGAGTTAAGCAAATCTTCCAGGCCAGTGCGTGTAAAAAATCACACCAACAGGAATGCCTCTCCCTATGCGGCGCACCATGAGGACACGCTATGGCAGGGGAGAACACCGAGCCACACTAGCTCCTCGACCATCACCTTCCTCGTGCGTGAGGGGACGAAGGACGAACTCGTCTCCACTCGTCGCTGGGGCCTTTCCCATATTCTTCGTAATCCTCTTTGGTGCCATCACCTTCAGCCAAAACAGTCGTTGCCCTTTGCGATAGCAAACTATGCAACGATAGTGAGGATGGCGATGCTGCTGTTTGAAGCAAGGTGGAGCCAGAGGAAGGTTGTGGGTGCTTGAGAGGTTTAGGGTTCCTAGGCGATGGGGAAGCGTAAGGAAGAGGAGAAGTCGGGCAGTGGAGGAGTTTATAAGGGGGCATGATGGGAAGGCTGACAGCGCCAATCTCGAAGGACGTGCAACGCCGTTAACGACGTGCGCAGAGCTTCCGAGGCATTCTAAACCCTTCATCTCCCCATGGTCCACGTTGCCCGGGCGTCTAATATGGACCGTTCGTCTTTCAAGGGGGTAACAGCGTCTTTTGCGCGCCTGTTGCGACTCCCGAAGAAATCGCTTGTGACGTTCCCTCTTCTCACCCCAACCATCAGCCACGTCTGACATAATGAAGAAAGGGAGAAGTGGGAACAGGACTAGCCGTTGAAGCGCCTCGGTTCTCGCGGTTTCCCGACGAGACGTAGCAGGCCCCCTGTTTCACGATTGACAAGTGGGATCCCCGCTCGTGGAGAATACCTCGCGACTAAGTAACCGACTGGCAACCAGGTTCAGGTAACTTCTCCTTTGACTATGCTAAACCATCGCTGACCCTCGGGTCGAAACCTCGACACCTCGAGGAAAGGGCTTCCCAACTAGCCCTCAATTGGGATCGAGGCCACGGACTACCTTCGGGCAATGGTCTTGACCTCGACTCCATTACTCAAAGGTAATGGATTCTTTCGGCCCGGAGTGGACTTCTGAGCTAGTCCCCGGTCGAGGTTGGGACTACCATGCGCCCCCGGGTAGTAGTCCCGACCCTAACCTTGACCACCATTGCCCCAGGGCAGTGGTCGTAACGACTCAAGTGTGGGCTTCCGAGCTAGCCCATATATGGGGTCAAGGCTACTGTACGCCCTTGGGCAGTAGTCTCGACCCTAACCCTGGTTCCTATCACCTCCGGGCGGTGACCTTGTTGACTTGGGGCAGGCTTCCAAGCTAGCCCTCGGTTGAGGTCGGGGCTATCATGTGCCCTCGGACAGTAGTCTTGACCATAACCATGTTCTTTGCCGCCCCATGGGCGGTGACCTTGACGACTCGAGTGTGGGCTTCTGAGCTAGTCCACAAGTGAGGTCGGGGCTACATCGAGCCCTAGGGCCTGTAGCCCTAAACACCTCACCCATCCTCACTGCCTTTGGGCAGTGAACTCTCCGACTCGGGGGCAGAAGGCTAAGTTGCCTCCTCCTCGGTCAAAACAGGGACTGCCATACGCCTTCGGGCGGCAGACCTGTTCGTCTCGGCTAACCCCTTTTGGAGAACCTCGAGCATCGCTCGGATCATTGGGACATTGGCAAAACGGTCTTGATGATTTGACCCCAGGCTCGGATGTGCCATCCGGCCCTAGGCTCAGGGGCTACACCTGCCAGGTGCACCTAGGCGATGCACCTGCAGAATATCGGCTCACAAGAACTACTAGGGATCGACACCTTAGAAGAAAGCTTGACCCTAAGGTCGAATGTTCCATTCGCCCTTAGGCTCGGGGCTACACATGGCAGGTGCACCTAGGCGGTGCACCTACCAAAATCTTGGCTCGAAACTTCCAGGATTACGTGAAGACAATACTCCGAAAGAACTCTGACTCTAAGGATAGATGTTTCATCCCTCCTTAGGCTCGGTGGCTGCTGTAAGAGGTGTCACCCCGAGGTGCCTCAAAAACTCGGGTTGAACCTCAACAGAAGTCAAACCGAGTGTCCTCGGGATGTGACCGAGAACCCAACCCTCCCTCCCCGTGGGTCAGGCTTGCCGGCCTTCCCCCGAGTCCGACCTTGGCCCCTTCTCTCGACTCCGACTCGTCGCCTGACCTCGAGCATTCTGAGAAGGAAACTTGGCAGGCAAGGAGGAAGAGGGAGGAGACAGCCGACAAAGATTCGACACCACCCGACGGCACAGAGCAGTGGTCTCATGGTTGGCGTGAGCACAAGGCACCCATAGTGTACAGGACCTAGCAAACCAGCATGTACTTTACCAGATATTCTTTGTACACCATTGTTTGTCTCTCTTAGTCTTAGCTTTCTTGGCCCCCAAGTTTATTTGTTCATGCCCCCTTGATATATAAAAGAGAGGACAGGGGGGCCGAGGAGGACGGAGGACGCCAGATTCTCTCTCACGCTTGTATCTCTTGTTCATTATCCACCCGTGAGAAAGAACACTACACACACTGGACGTAGGCCTATTATCCTTCGGAATGGCTGAACCAGTATAATCCCTTGTGTCTTATTTCTTGGCTCATCTTAGGATTTGAGTCGACCATCGGATCCATCGGAGGACAGCTTCTCTACCAAACTCTCTTTTACCTTCTCGGGGACCCCTCTTGGTGAACTGCTGACCTACCCGTCGATAATATGTGGCACAATTATCTATATACTATGCAGTTGTTTCAATTTTCTTATAACTGTTTAGACTTGACACTGGAGTGAAGGTTTCATTTTTAAAAAAATCTAAAATGTTCGGCAAAACAAGCAACTTTTATTTTTTTTACGTGGGGGAAGAATGCATAAAATTATATATATATATATGTATATATATATATATATATATATATATCCATGTAAATAAAGTCACACGTGTTTAATTTCACTGCCCGCCACAATGAAAAATTTAAAAATATATTTCTTTCATCAGTTTTGTAGGAATATACATGTTTAGAAAAAAATAGTAGAAGTATACAGTTATCGTGGAGCGAGGGTTCAAATTCGCAATGTCTTTTTGCACGGTGAATGTGTGAACATGTGCTTTCGTGGTGTCATCATGAGTTCGCGTGATGACTGCGTGACTTTGACTCATCACTTTAATCAATTAATTAATTCATTAGCATCATTAGTAATTAATTAATTAACTTATGTTTCTTTATATATTTTTAAATAAAATGAATTGTCAAATCTTACGATTAAAGTCGATTGTGTCAGATACTTATAACTAGAAAAAGTGCTTAAGTGCAAGATTAGACATAAGATACTATAAATATGAATCTGAATATAAGTTGTCTAATTAATCTAATATTATAGATTGCTGTATTTGTGATAGAGAGTATCACAAACCCTTATATAATAATATATTACGGTTTGTTCTATGGGTCCTACTTAGATAACGTACCAAAAAAACGATTAATCGGCGACGACTTATTTAAAAGTATAGCTAGCCATATTTTGTTTGTAAGTTGTGACCCCTCAATCATATAGATACTCCTTTGTAACAAAATGCACTGTTTGACGACTAAGACTAGAAAGGTATTCACCATTATACCGTGATTATCTCACAACATATAACTATACTCAATTTAAATATACTAGAAAAATATCCGTACGTTGCAACTGGACGACGACGCAGGGAGAAAAACAGACGGAGGGCGAAGGTCCAGGAGGCGGCGCGGGAGCTCCGAGCGACGACAAAAGGGAGGGGCATAGGCGCGACGCGGGGCGCGACACGGATGGGGACGGAAGAGAGGGATGCAGGAGGTCTTTTTTTATCATCCAAGTCCTCCATTTCTTTTCAGCATTGGGACTGTGGGTTAATTTTATAAACACTCAAGGGGTTTTCTGCAAAATAACCCCTTTTTCTTCTTTAACTGGGTTTTTTTAAAATAGCTAGGTGGACTGCAGGTTAATTTCGGAAAAACTCAAGGGGTTTTCTGCAAAATAGCCAGGCAAAACAAAATTTGGGTGAAAACATTACTTGCTTTATAGATAAGTTATAGATATAGATTGAGATCCGGACATCATGAGTCCCACGTAGTTTGTCCATATATATACGTTAATATATGTATAGATGGGCCAGCTAATACACCATCACTGGTGGAGAACTTCACTATTGTTTCGGTTGGCAACCCCCTGTAGTCCCGGTTGTCAAACCGGGACTACGAATCTAGGACTAAAGATCGTGCTATTTAGTCCCGGTTATACATTTTTAGTCCCGGTTGGTAACACCAATCGGGACTAAAGATGACGGCGCCACGTGGCTGGCTCCGCCATCTTTTTTTATTTTTTAATTTTTTCCTGCTAGATGCTAGCTTGCTGCCTTTTACACACATATATTATATTGTGCATACATATTTTACACACATATATTTATGCATATATATGTAACATGCATATATATGTATAAATATATAATTTACACACATATAAATGAACTTAAGAAAAGGAAATATAGACATATATTACCAAAATATGTACATATATGTACAATATCCACATATATTTCGTATGTTACAAAAAATTATCTATTTTATGGATCCGGTGGTTAAGTTACTTAAATAAAAGTAGAACTCCCGCGGGATCAATGATCTGCTCGTTTATAAATCCCATCAATTCTTCCTGAGCAGCTTGTATGAAAATCTCGTGAGGGGGGTTGTCTCTTACTCGTATAAGTTGTCATTAATTCGAATAAATGAGAAATAAATATATGAAGTGAATAAGAAATCGAGACGTAATGTATGAATGGCTGTTATACGTACATCTATATCGTCGATAGTTGTGACATCGGTCACAAAGCGGTGAATATAGTCGCAGACGTAGTATCCGCATAAGTTGGTGCTCTACAACTGTTTTGCACACTAAAGGAGAAAGGACGATAGATTTAATATACATTTCATATTTTAGAATAAAGTAATGATTCAAAACAACTTTAGAGCATGTTACTCACTGGAAAGTTCGTCCTCACGGAGAGCTTATCTTTCACATTTCCACGAACATTCGCCCGAAACCATTCCCATGTCCTACGTGCAGTTGAAAGTTAGCTAATAATTATCCGAGAACCGCATAAATGCAATAGCAAATAAGATATATGACATTACCTGTTAAACAGTTCAAATATCTTTGAGTACATGGACTCTGGTTTATCCATTGAGTCAAAGACATGAATCCACAAGTGATCCATGTCAATTACTAACAGAACCCAGTGGAATCTGCAAATTGGTTTAGATGACACATATGAAAATTTATGTATGCACGGGATTGAAATCGGTACGGAAGAAAGAAAAAACTTATGCAGTGTTGTAGGGCAGAAGGATAAACGACCGAAAGTGGTTCTGCACCAGCGCATTGTATATGTTGTCCACTGTTGGATCAGGAAATTGATCAACCAATACGCCGTTGATTTTGAGTGGATCCATGAATCCATGTTTGGTACAGTCATGCGTGTTGCAGTATTAGATCGTCATTCTACAACGGTTAAAAAGAATTTTAGTTAGCTAAATACAAGGAGGTAAGAAACGAAATAACAAAACGATACTTACAGAACCCATGTGGCTAGAAGTGAGACGTCGAGGGCATCAAGCTGGTACAGGTCGAATATGTCTTCGAATCGGATATAGAAGTGGTCACCTCCATCGAAGAAATAGTGCAGTGAATATCTGCCTGTAACCATCTTTCCACCCTTGCTGGATTCTTGCATGTACCACTTGTGGAAGTGGTACATCTGTGTAGGTAGCTTTTTCAGTTGATCCAGCTTTACAAAAGGCTTTTCAAGTTTAAACTTGTATTTCAGCGGAGCCTTCGCCAGGGGAGCACGGCCGTGTAATTGATCCATTAAAATTCCAGCAGATTTCATAAATTGTCTTAACTCTGATCTAACATTTAAAACTGTGCTGAACTCCAAAGGTTTCTAAGGCTGCATGCCGAGCTGGGGTACATCTTTGCCTGTTCTCTTCGCCTTGCCAACAGCCTTTCGAATAGTCCTGTCGTAGTCGGACTGCGGTTGAGGTTGCAGTTTAGGCTATGGCGTTAGGTACGTCTTCTTGAAGAAGTCCTTAGTCTCCTGGGGGAATTCAGGAGACTTCTTTCTGAAGTGGGTCTTGACTTTAGCTTGGACGGCCTCGTGCAGCTCCTCTGGAGTCATGTCGTACACCGTTTTCTTTGGGGCTGGTAGGAGCGGGTCAAGTTTAGGCCTCTTGCTTCTTGGTCCACGATTGACATTGATCACGTGGCTCGAGATGTTGTCCGTTTAGGAGTCGGTGCTCATTGTGGCGACGGAGGAGACTGAGAAGGCAGTGGAGTTGGAGACGACCGTTTAGGAGTCGGTGCTCGTGGAGGCGACGCAGGAGGCGGAGGAGGCGGAGGAGGCTGAGGAGACGGAACAAACGATCGACCAACTGACCAAACGACCGACCGACCGAACGAATGAACGACCGAACGATCGAACGAACGAACGAACGACCGACCGATCATTCGTTCTATCGTTCATGTTCGTTCTATCGTTTGTTCACGTCCGTTCTATTATTCGTTCATGTCCGTTCTTTCGGACCGTAAACCCTAACCCTAATCCTAAACCCCAAATCCTAAACCATAAACAGTAAAGCGAACGAACGAACGAAACTATCGTTCGTTCATTCACGTCCGTTCGTTCTATCGTTCGTTTACGTCCGTGCGTACAATCGTCTGGAGGAGAGGAGAGAAAGAGAGGAGGATGACGTGAGGGAGATAAGGTGGAGAGGAGAGGAAGTGGAGAGGAGAGGAGGGAAAGAGAGAACGTTGCATGCCTACTGAACGAACGAAACTCATTCATTCGTTCGTTCGTTCACGTCCGTTCATTCGTTCGTCTGTTCATTCTATCGTCTGGAGGAGAGAAAGATAAGAGGAGAGGAGAGAAAGAGAGGAGGATGACGTTCGTTCGTCCGTCCGTTTGTTCTATCATATGTACGTTTTAATGATCGAACGAACGACTGAACGAACGAACGAACGACCGAACGACCAAACAAAACTTGTTCGTTTGTCCGTCCGTCCGTCCGTTCGTTCGTTCACGTCCGTCCGTTCATGTCCGTTCGTTCATTTTATCGTTCTCGTTCGTTCGAAAATACAAAATTCACAAGTCACATTCACATTCAAATTTAAATCTATTCATGCATTCAAATTTAAATACACATTCAAAATTCAAAATTCATTCTAACATACACATACATACAAAATTCTAAACATACATTCCATAAATAAACATACAAAATTCACAAGTCCATTTACACATATATAAACATACAAAATTCACAAAATTCACATATATAAAGTCCAGTTACACATATATAAACATACAAAATTCACAAGTCCATAAAGTCCATTTACACATATATACATACAAAATTTTAAAATACACATATATCTAATACACATATATACATACAAATTCTAAAGTCCATTTGACATGCATATTAATCAAAAATTTGGAAAATTTTCCACAATTCTATTTAATTAACAGAGGTAGGCGAGAGGGAGAGGGTGGCGGCGGCGGGAGGAGGCGATGGCGGCGGCGTGTGTGGTGGGGGGGCGGCGGCGGCGGGCTGGGAGGCACGGCGGCGGCGCGCGGCGGTGCCATGGGGGCGTGCAAGAGGCGTGTGACGGCGTGCGTGCGGTGACAACGGCGGCGGCGATGCCTCCCTGGCCCGAAAACCCCCCAAAAACCCTAAACCCTAACATATCATCACACATAAGGGCGAAAAAGAGGGCGCGGCGGCAGCGGCTAACCTGCGGCGACCCCGGCGATGGCGGAGCGGCAGCTTCCGGCTTCCGGCCCACGGCGACGAAGACGGCGACGTGGCGGCGGTAGCGTCCTAGGGCTTGATCGGCGACGAAGACAAAGACGATGAAGAGGCATTGCGAAGAAAACGGCTAACTGTTCGGATCCCCTCGACCCGTGCTATTTATAGTTACGGATCTTTTGTCCCGGTTGAAGCAAACAACCAAGACAAAAGATACCTTAGTCCTGGTTAGTAGCTTCAACCGGGATAAAAGATAGTATCTTTTGTTCCAATTGGAGCCACCAACCGGGACTAAAGATGGTGGGGCAGCCACATGGCCTAGGTAGGTGAGCATCTTTAGTCCCGGTTTAAGCCATCAACCGGGATTAAAGATGTTTTTCCGTCTATCCAAATTCATCTTTAGTCCCGATTTGTGTTAAAAATCAGGATTAAATATTTCAACAGCTTTTAAATTATAATCATCATATTCAAAACTATTTTAAATTTATATAATAATATATAATTAACATATGGCCTATTTGAAAAATATTATAAATTTAAATAATAACATATAATTAACAATTGTCATATTCAAAACTATATTAAATTTTAAAAAATAATATATAATTAACATATTGCCTATTTAAAAATATTATAAATTTAAATAATAACATATAATTACCATTTGTCATATTCAAAACTATTTTAAATTTAAATAATAATATATAATTAACATATATACTATTTGAAAAATATTATAAATTTAAATAATAATATTTAATTAACATTTTTATTATGGAGTATTAAAATTATATAATAATATATAATTAAAATTTGAAAATGGTTTCTCCTCTCCTCGCAAATCTCCCAAATTTCATTTTTATTTATGCTTGCGATCAATGGCTTGCCTCTCCCATCTCAATGCTTGGCGGCGCCATTGGAGCCGCCGTGAGCGCGCGACGGCGGACTATCCCTATCCGCCCACCGTGATCGAGCAGTACTACCCGCCGCCACAGTCATTGCTCCCGCCGCCACCGCGCCGCCGGCGCGCGGGACCGATCGTGTTCCTACTTGTCCCGTTTTGTGTTTAAAACTAGGATTAAATATTTCAACAGTGCCCTAATGTATTTTAAATTATAATAATCATATTCAAAACTATTTTAAATTTAAATAATAATGCACAATAATTTAAATATAAAAAATTTATAATAAATTCAAATGATAACAATAATATTCAATAATTTAATTTAATTTACATCGTCCATACATAAATCTTTAAGTGACGTTTGTTCTCACATACTTTTTGCGCACAATTGTTCCTTCGTTATGATCGTTGCGTGAGTAAGGGGTGTCCTCATTTGATAGGAGGATGCTCGGGTCAACCGCCACCACGAACGGAGGTTGTCCGTCAAACTGATCGTAATCATCGTCAGTTCTATCCTCGACTCTCACGATTTTTCTTTTGCCTGGGAGAACCACGTGACGCTTTGGCTTGTCGGACCCTTTCTCCTTCTTTGCTTTGCTAGACATGTCCTTGACATAGAAAACTTGTCGTACATCATTGGCAAGGACAAAGGGTTCGTCTGAGTATCCAACCTTGCTCAGGTCGACATTTGTCATCCCACTTGCATCAATGGTTATGCCTCCACCACTGAGCCTAACCCACTGGCACCGAAACAGAGGGACCTTCAGAGGTCAATAGTCAAGCTCCCGTCGTATCCCACGGCATCGATGCGGACAGCGTTGTTTTGATTCGTGCTCTTTAGGTCTTGGACCCGTGTGTAAAATGTGTACCCATTGATTTCATATGCCTGGAATATGGTGATCGAGCAAGATGGTCCCCTCACCAAGAAGGCTAGTTGTTGGTCAATGCTCGCGTTGCCCGTGAGACATTATCGTAGCCAAGCAGGGAATTCATCGATGTGATGGCGTGTAATCCAGGCATCCGTCTTACCGATGTTTTTCGAGTGAACAATCACCAAGTGCTCCTCGATGTAAGGAGCCACCAAAGAAGATTGTTGCAACATGGTCCAATGTGCTTTCCTGTATAAGTCATTGTCTATGTTCATTATTGCCTTCCTTCCAAGAGTTCCCTTCCTCCGTAGTCTACCTTCATGGCTTGATTCAGGCACCCCGATGGGACGAAGATCTTCAATAAAGTTGACGCAAAACTCAATCACCTCTTCTGTTCCATATCCCTTGGCGATGCTAGCCTCTGGACGAGAACGGTTATAGACGTACTTCTTTAGAACGCCCATATACCTCTTGAAAGGGAACATGTTGTGTAGGAATACCGGACTGAGGATACGGATCTCTTTGACAAGGTGGCATAGGAGATGCGTCAGGATATTGAAGAAGGAAGGCATAAAGATCATCTCAAAGCTGACAAGACATTGGACCACATCATTTTGAAAGTCTTCTAGCCTGTCTGGAGCAATGATCTTCTGCGAAATTGTGTTCAGAAAAGCACATAGCTTTGTTATTGTTGCCCGGACATTATCGGGAAGGATACCCCCGAATTATAACGGGAAGCAGCTGTGTCATCAGCACGTGGCAGTAATGGGACTTTAGATTTGTGAACTCCTTATCCTTCGTGCTTATTATTCCCTTTATATTTGAGGAGTATCCAGACGGTACCTTGATGCTCTCCAGGCATTCAAACATTATTTTCTTCTCTGCCTTGCTCAGAGTGTAGCTGGCTGGACTTAGGTATTGGGCTCCTTTCTCCTTTGGTTGCGGGTGAAGGCCGTCGTGTTAAGCCATATGTTTTAGATCGTTACGTGCCTCAAGTGTATCTTTTGATTTTTCGTATACACCTAGGAAGCCCAACAGATTTACGCAAAGGTTCTTGGTGAGGTGCATCACGTCGATTGCGTGGCAGACGTCCAAGACTTCCCAGTAGGGCAACTCCCAAAAAAATGACTTCTTCCACATCGCCGCGTGACTACCTTCACTTACTATAGGTTGGTTGCCGGGTCCCTTTCCAAATACTACTTTGAGGTCTTTCACCATGGCAAACACGACCTTTTCATTGTGATGCTTTGGCTTAGTATGATGGTCTGTCTTTTGATCAAAATGTTTGCCTCTTCTCCTGACAGGGTGGCTTGCAACAAGAAAGCGACGATGGCCCATGTACACTACCTTCTTACAGTGTTTCAGGTACATACACTCGGTCTCATCCATACAGTGGGTGCAAACGTTGTACCCCTTGTTTGACTGTCTAGATAGGTTGCCATGTGCAGGAAAATCGTTGATGGTAACAAACAGCAACCCTCATAGGTTAAACTGCTCCTGTTTATCCTCATCCCACACGGGAACACCTTCTTTCTTCCACAGCAGTTTTAGATCTTCGATCGCAGCCTCAGTACACATCGATGTCGTTACCGGGTTGCTTCGGGCCTTGAATAATAACCGGCATCCGAATGTACTTCCGCTTCATGCATAGCCAAGGTGAGAGGTTGTAGATACACATCGTTACAGGCCAAGTGCTATGTCCGCTACTCATCTCTCCAAAAGGATTCATGCCGTCCGTGCTTAAGCCGAACCTTAGGTTTCTTGCATCCTCGCCGAAGTCTTTAAATGTTCTGTCGATGTTTCGCCAGTGTGACCCATCGACGGGATGTCTCAGCATGCCGTCTTGTAGACGTTCTTCCGCGTGCCAGCACATCATCCTTGCATGCTCCTTGTTCCTGAACAGACGCTTGAGCCGTGGTATTATAGGAAAATACCACATCACCTTAACAGGAACCCTTTTCTTCGAAGGTCGTCCATCAACATCACTTGGATCATCTCGTCTGATCTTGTATCGAAGTACTTTACAAACCGGACATGCTTCTAGGTTCTCGTACTCCTCACCGCGGTAGAAGATACAATCGTTAGGACATGTGTGTATCTTCTATACCTCCAGTCCTAGAGGGCAGACTAACTTCTTAGCCTCGTACATTGATTCCAGCAATTCGTTTCCCTCTGGAAGAATGTTCTTCATGAGTTTTAGTAGCTCGCCAAATGCTTTATCACTGACACCATTTTTGTCCTACCATTGCAAGAATTCCAGCGTGGTACCCAACTTTTTGTGCCCCTGTTCACAGCCTGGGTACAAGGACGTTTTGTGGTCTGCCAACATACGCTTCAATTTCTGCACCTTTTTTTCACCTTCGCAGTCCCCCTATACGTTGCGCAACATCTGACCAAGGTCATCAGACCCGTCGTTTTCTTCATCATCCTCGCCCGCCTCGCTTGCTGTATTCTCATCAAACCCACCGTATTGACCATAGTCTGGAATGTTGTCGTCGTCTTCTTCATCTTCTTCCATTGCAACCCCCACCTCTCCGTGCGATGTCCAGCAATTGTAGTGAGGCATGAATCCCGACTGAAACAAATGGGCATGAATAATTCTTGATATCGAATAGTCCTTCTCGTTTTTGCACTTTTTGCATGGACAACGTATGAAACCCTTCTGCTTGTTGGCATCGGCCACACTCAAAAAATAATGCACACCTTGAATAAACTCTGTCGACCGTCGATCCGCATTGTACATCTATTGCCGATCCATCTACATGGAATGCACAAAAATCGTAAGAAAAAATCCATGGAATTCAAACCATTTAAATATTATTACAATAATTATATATATATATATGTAATCAGACAATAATGGAGAGTATATCAAGATGTCCTCCTGCACAGCTACAATTATGATGGAGATGCACGAGTACTACTACTACACGAGCTCAAACAAAATTACCTTACTTTTCTAACCTACTATCAAATTTTCTATATTTTCCTTTGTCATCTATTTTATAACTTTTTTGTTCAAAAGATTCTCTCTCATCATTTTTCATAAATATTTTGCGAGATAAAATTGTACGTACTAAATTCCTAGAAATGTAAGGTGCTAAGCATACTTTTCTTCCTTTGTATTTTCTCTAACTTTTTTCTCAACACAATATAATGTGCTTAGTAAAATAATTAGTCTCAAACAAATTTTCTCTCTCTTCATGTTTGCATAAAAATTTAGAGATGAAAATATATAGAAAACAACCGTAAAAAGCGAAGTGCTAAGAATAGATCATAAGAGAAAGAAGTTGCTAACCTTGTAGATAGCAAAGATTTCTATATTATCACCAAAACAAGATCACAAAAAAATTTGGCAACACCTCCCCTCTAGTTAGAGCAAAATTTTGAAGACAAGTGGAGCTAGCTCGGGCTGAAGGAGGAAGAAGGAGTTTAAAAAGGAACCCCATCTTTAGTCCCGGATGGTGTTACCAACCGACACTAAAGATCAAAGCAATCTTTAGTCCCGGTTGGTAACATCAACCGGAACAAAAAATAACATCAACCGGACTAAAGATCCCGGCGCCCGATAGGTTCGACGGATTTGAACCCGGACTAAAGATGATCTTTAGTCCCGGTTTGTGACACGAACCAGGACTAAAGATCCTAGAGATCCGTTGCCTTTTTAAACCGGGACTAAAGATATTTTTAGTCCCTTACAACTCAAACTGGGACTATTATGGATTTTGGCACTTCAACCAAAAATGATTTTTCCAGTAGTGAATGTATTGTTTGATGGCTAACACTAGAACTGTTCTTAATAATTCCATCATCTGGACATATGTGGGCTACTCGGATCTATCTGTAGATTTTCGGACGTTTGAGATCTAGCGTTTGGTTGTTAGATCGCTCAAAAGTTCTAAAATATATTAATGGACAATTGTACATTTTTTTGTCTTTTTAAATGGTTGTAATGATTTTTGATTTTGATTAAAAAATATTCAAACTAAATGACTTAATTTTTTTAGAAAAATTAAATCATTATTAAGATGATTAAATTTAGAATTATTAAACTAATTAAATTTAAAATTATTAAATTAACTAATTTTAAAATGATTGAACTAATTAAACATTAGTTTAAAACTATCAAACTAATTAAATTTAAAATTATTAAACAAATTAAATTATTATTGAAGTTTAATGGTAAAATGTGTATAAATAACTGTGAAATGTGAAATGTTATGGGCAAGAGAGTAAAAAAAACTGAAGTGAAGCTGTGAAGATTGGGTGTGAAATGTTACGGGCAAAAGAATAAAAAATGTGAAGTGAAGCTGTGGAGATTAGAAGGCAGCTCCACCTCTGTGTATATTTTGGAGCTATCCAAGTAGATCTGAAAAAATCTTTGTGAAGATGAACCTTTGATAAGCTTTAGATCCAGACTCTCAAACCTGTCAAACATCCCCTCACTGTATGCGAAAAGTTGAATTAGTGGTGATGATGCTACAAGAGTCCAGACAACATGGTGGTTACATATCGACGACTCCTGTGCAATATATATTAATTAATTGTGATTATTGATCCCATTGGATCCTAGCCGATGTTAACCAGAAAGCGGTTGATGTGTGTTTCCCAAACATCTGGAGACTATAATACCTTTTTATAACGTAATATAATAAAATGTTTCTTAATGATCATTTTCTGGACCCAATGCCATGCGTCTCCGCATACGTTGGAAAGGACGTACAATGCGTGCGCGCGGCCACGCGCGGGAAAATTTCCATGTTATAACTTTATAACCAATTTGGTCATGGTTAGTTTACTATTTCTGTCATGCGGGCGCACCGTACCAGTTGTCCGTTACCAGTTGAAGCCATGTGTGTGTCCATCGTTTAGGTATTACTCCTCTGCTCCAAAACAATTAATCTTTTACCATTTCTTCTAAAACTTTTATCTTCTTATCTACCATCACTTTTGTAAACCAATAAATTTTATTCCTTCAATATTCCTATCTATTTACCTACCCAATATGCTCGCTCGTTTGGGAGAGAGTGCCGTGTGAGACTTGTTAGGTTTTTGGAACCTAAAAACCCCATCTTTGTACAGTTGGTTTTCCAACTTTATCCATACATAAGACGTCTTGCCTTTTTATTAAAAACTATTTTTTTATTAATGAGAGACATTTAGATTTTTTTTTGTCTTCATCTTGTTTTATACTTATATGCACTACTAAAAAACCCTCAAATAGATTGGCTTATATGCACTACTAAAAAACCCTCAAATAGATCGGCTCATAGGTGTCAGTTTATTTAAAACGGACACCTATTAAAACAATAGAGACCGGTTCTAAAGAAAAACTGACACTTATACTGTTGGTACCGGTTTTTTTAAAAAACTGACACCTATAATATATTATAGATGTCGATTCCAAAGAAAAACCGACACCTATACTATTGATACCGGCTTTTTTAAAAACCGATACCTTAATATATTATAGGTATCGGTTTTAAAAAACTGGCACCTAAAAACCAAGCTGAGCCGCTGAGCCGGACGCGACGCGCTTTTATATTCCCTTATCCTTATCTCTTTTCTCTCCGTTCGGTTCTCAGTTCTCACTCTCTATCACGGCGGGAGGAGAGGCGGCGGGAGGAGGGCGACGGGAGGGGAGGCGGCCGGAGGGGCGCCTCGCGGCGAGAGGGGAGGCGACGGGAGGGGTGCCTGTGTGGCGACAACTATGACGGATCTTGCAGACGACGACTACACAGGAGGGGCTTGTGGATCTCGCCATGGGTTGTGCAACGATGACTATGGCAGATCTCGCGGACGACGACGACTACGTAGGAGGGGCTCGCGGATCTCACCAAGTTTTTTTGTCGATATGTGGATCTTGAATTCTTTTGTGATTTGTGGATCTGTGGATTGGAACATTGATGTGAATCGTTAATCTTGTGTTACCGTGGATGGATATATGTGGATGAATATCTTGTGTTGCTATATATTATTGTAGATGGATTTGTGTTGTTGTTATTGTGGTTGAATATCTTGTGTTGCTGTGGATTGGATCTGTGGATGAGCCGATGCAAGCCGATGTCGGATTTTTTTTGATTTTTTGAACTTTAAAGGTATCGATTCTTAGACCGGCACCTATTTCTTTTCCTATAGATACTGATAAATAAGTGCCGGTTAGAAACACCGACACCTAAAAGGGTTTTCCAACTAGCATTTTTAAGACTTTCTGTGCTAGTGATGGTCAAAGATAAAGTTATTTTTGGATAGGAGGAAAGGCATATGTATGACAAAGAGATATTGTTCATAGCCTCATCAGGCCCACTGACGAGACGCTGTTCGTCGTCGCCACTGAGGCTCTGCTAAATTGATTAATCAGCAAGGAGGTATGCAGCAGCAGCTCACAGCAGCTATACCAGGCATACAGTGTCGCCTCTGAACTTGAGCTTTTTTCATCGATCGATCGGTTGCCAATTACTGATCGATGTGTTGACAGCATGCACCGATCGATAATCATGGCCCTGTTTCATCACCAGTTTGCTTGTGTCACCAAGTGCAGTATGCGCATGCATGCAGTCGCTGCGCAAAGCATGCATTATGATGTTTGCGTTCTGCAAATTAGTGAAAAGGAACATAACTGTAACAGAGAAAGCTAGCTAGGGAACATATGTCATATCGATCCTACGTACTGATGACATTGAATTTCTTCGTTTAAAGGTACTGGATATGAGGATATTCACCGTTTATTGCTCCTACGTACATGCCAGATCGATGCATTCATATTTGCACCTAGAACGTACATGTGAGGGACCGTTCCAACAAGCAACGAGCGAGCGGCCGATGAATCCATCAAGGCCAGGATGCGGATCATGATGCCCACTTTATTGCTAATAAATCTCTTTGCATCGTCCAGGGTTCCAGGCGTCTAGCGTTTGTCCTGAATCCTGATACGATTGTCCTGAACCCTGATACGATGATTATGAAATCAAAGTGTGTTTTGATTATTTATTTATGATAAAAATTAGTATGTAAGATTATTGATTTTGATATTTCATGATTATTGACGAAGTTGTGTTGTGGTTGGTCATATCGGAGTTGTGTACCGGTCAGACTAGACAATTACGGTGAATAGTGTTTCTAACGATGAACAAGGATTTTTGTTTGACGGTTGCAATCAGACCGGTTAGGCTAGGCCGGTCAGATCGGCCGGCCTGACGATCTGATCGGATGACTTCGTGTCGGTTTTGGTTTTGGGTTATTTATTTGGATATTCACGATTAATATATGTTTATAATTTCTAGATGGATTCTATACATACGTAATACTATTGTATGCTAATGTTGAGTCAAATTGGATAGAACTTGTGCTTGGATATGATTTTTTTGTTTGATTCATGTGCAGGTGTGTCTTGATACCTCGGGAGAGTGTTGCCAGTGATAGATCGGAAGTCAACTTAGGAGAAGATGACGTCCGGACGATCAGGATATCATCCGAAATGCTTAGGCTAAAGAACAATGCATGTGGTTGGTGAAAATTTCATACGGCATATGATGGAGATATTGTGTGCAAATGAAATACGAAGTCGAATTTGAAAGGAGTCTAAATTCGATATAGTTGGAGTTTATAAAGTTTGTGTTTTGTATGAGAATGTTTCTTAGGGGATTAGGACTTCTTGTACAAGTTGAATTTGTGGCTTTAGGCTGCCTATCTATGGGTATAAATAGTAGAGGTGTCGAGGCCTCTAGATATTGATTTTGTGAGAGTTAAGTTTAGAGAAACATTAGGGTTTCGAGTTTAGTCGAGATTTGTGAGAGAAGTGTTGTTATTGCACTATGTAAATATGAATAGAAGCAATAAAGTTCAATCTACTTTGAGAGATCTTCAACTTGTGTTTTGCTTGGGTTCGGCGGTTAAACCGGCAAGGTACCGACGGCACACAGCGGTTGGACCGATGGCAGCAACGGGTGATAGCGGCGGCAACAGGCGATGGCGGCGAGATCACGCGATTAGACCGAGCTTCAACGTCGGTCAGACTGGAGGTCTACTGGCGGTTAGACTGGCGCACTACTCGGGTCAGACCGATCTCCATCGGCAATGAGGGTAACTTTTTTTCCGCAAAAGTTTTCGGTTTTTGGGTACTCCAACCATTCACCATCTCTTGTTGGCTTAGTTATTGTTATTCAATCCTACAAATGGTATTAGAGCATGTTTTATTTTTTGGATCTTTATCGATCTTGAGTTTTTTTTTGCCATGGCAAGTAAGTTTACAACTAAGCCACATGTGTTCGATGGACTTGATTTCCTTATTGGTGTCAAAAGATGAAAGCTTACATTATGGCTGTGGATTATGATATTTGGCAAAAGATTGAAAATCCCTATGAAATTTCTAATCAGATTAATACTGCTGCTTTAAAAACTAGATTTGAAAATAGCTATAAAGCTCGCAATATTTTGCTTAATGGAATTCATCGTTCTAATTTTGATCGTGTTTCTCATCTTGAAACTACACATGAGATTTGGAATGCCTTAAATAATTTTCATCAAGGAACTTCAACATGAAGGAACTTCGCAAAGATATTTTCAAAAAGGATTACATAACATTTGAGATGAAATCTGGAGAGGCTTTGGATGATTACCTTGCACGATTAAATAAAGTTTTGAGCAATATTAGATCTTTTGTTGCATGTTATGATACATATTATTCTCAATTTGAGTTCCTCATCACTTTTTGAACAGTCTTGATATGTCAATTTGGGAGATGAAAGTTATATCTATTCAGAAGTCTGTTGACATGTCCACTTTGACTTTAGATTCATTTTACACTAAACTCAAAACTCATGAGATGAATATTCTTTGTCGTAAAGAAGATTCTAAATTTAGTGCTCTGATTTTCTCTTCACCTTCTTTTTATGATGGATTTTCTTCATCGGCTCCTAATGCTTTTTATGCTATTAACACTATGTCTGATGATCAATTCGAACAAATCAAGGAGAAGGACTTGGCTTTGGTTATTAACATGTTGTCTCGAGCTATGAATAATGTCAGGTTCAGGAAAAGAAGAGGTTGAGTTTGCTGTTTTGAATGTGGAGGACTAGATCATATCCATTCGCACTGCCCCAAGCTTGAAAGAGCCAAGAAAGATGATAATGGAGACAAGGTCAAGGACAACAAGCCAAGAGGTTCGTTCAAGGGGAAGAAATCCACTGAATCTCTCAAGAAGGTGTTGGATCAAGTGTATGCGGCTTTTGAACCTTCAAGTGATGTAGATCTTGATAGCTATGGAGATGATAACAAAGGAAAGAACATCTCTGGTGTTTGCTATATGGCTCGTGGTGAATTAGATTCAGATTGTGAAGACCATGAGGTAAGTCCCCCAAGAGAATTTCTTGAAGAAGTTATTTTGACTTTTAGCTCTAAAAGTAAAAGATGTGAGAAGATGATTAAAAAACAGGAATATACAATTGAATATCTTAACTTTGAAACCGCTAGATTAAGGCCCCGTTTGGTAGGGATTCTCCTCCCAGATTCTCAACAAAATCAGTAGAATCTCTGTCAAACGGGTTATTTTGTAACTGATTCTGAGAAGAATCACTTTAAGCGATTCAGCAGTTTTACATAGGGAGTGAGAATCACCTAAAAAACAGTTTCTCCTCAGAATCACCTGAAATCAGTTTCTCCCAAGAATCACCAGAAAATCAACTAAAATATTGTTCTAATTATTACTTTATTTAACCGATTCTGATTCCCTTCGGAATCTAATTCAGGAGAATCAGAATATAGAATCAGAGAATCATAGAATTAGGAGCCCTACCGAACGGGCCCTAAAATCTCTTATCCCTGATGATGATGATTGCAAAAATTATGAGGTTTTATTATTTGAGATTTCAAAAGTAAGTGATATTGATGCTACACATGTTTTGAGATTAAAATATTCTCTTGCTCTTGGGTTTGCCATGCATACACGTGCTTTGGATGAGCTGTTTTTAACCAAAAATTTATTGAAGAAATATCAAATTGCTTTTTATGCTAGTTTGATGTTTAATCTTATCTTTGCTAAAAGGTTAAAACAACATTATAGTGTTTTGATTTCTGGAAATTGCTCTACAAGACGAAGCTAAAAGATGCCTTAGGACGTGTTGAGTACATGGAAAACATTGTGACATCTGATGAAGTATTTTCTTGCTCTAGATGTCGCAAGCAAAAAGATGTTAAGATTGATTGTGAAAATCGTGCTAATTTGACTCGTGAAGTTTCTTACTGAAAAGTTCTCTGGAAAGATTTCTAATGGTAAAAAGAAACTTAACATGATTTTGGATCAATCTAAAGTGTCTAGCTACAATAGGGGTATAGGTTTTGATGCTTATGATTATTTAGTAAATATCAACCTACTGTTTTGAGCATAACTAATGAAGGTGAAATTTTGACAAAACGTGAACAAGAGAAAACATAAACTCTTTGGAATTTTGCCCTCTCTTTCTTTGACACTAAAAGAAACGAAACTTGATATTTTCAAACCATCTACTTCTCGTGAAAAGTGTACTTGTTCTTTTTGTGATAAAGATGGACACTTGGTTGGCTTTTTCCGTTTCAAAAGGTTTTAAATTGTATCAAATGGATGTTAAAAGTGCTTTTTTAAATGGTTTATACAGGAGAAAGTTTATATTAAACAACTATCGGGTTTTGAAAATGTTTTTCCCAACCATGTTTTTAGGTTGTCAAAACCTCTGTATAGTTTGAAACAAGCACATAGAGCATGGTATGATCGACTTAAAACTTTTTTCTTTAAAAAGGTTTTCAAATAGGAAAAGTGGATAATACTCTTTTTGTTCTTAAGCATGGTGATAATCAACTTTTTGTTCAAATTTATGTTGATGATATCATCTTTGGTTGTTCATCTCACAATTTGGTTCTGGAGTTTTCTAAGATTATGCACAAGGAATTTGAGATGAGCATGATGGGTGAGTTGTTGTACTTTTTGGGATTGCAAATCAAGCAAACACTTCAAGATACGTTTGTGCATCAAGTGAAGTACACCAAGGATCTTTTAAAGGTAATTCAAGATGGAGAATTGCAAGCCAATTTCTACACCAATGGGGTCTACTGCTGTTTTGGATCCCGATGAAGATGGTGAAGTTGATCAAAAGGAGTATAGCATGATTGGATATTTGTTGTATCTTACTTCTTTAAGGCTAGACATACAGTTTGCTTTGTCTTTGTGTGCTCGCTTTCAAGCTTCTCCATCTGCTTCGCATTGTCAAGCTATCAAATGGATTATGAGGTATTTAAATCATACTTGAGTTTGGAATTTGGTATTCTACTTTATCATCTATATGCTTGAGTGGATATTCCAATGCCGATTTTGCTGGTTACAGAATTGATAGAAAAAGTACTAGAGAAACATGTCATTTCTTGGTACTTCTTTGATAGCATGGTTTTCTAAGGAACAATCTAGTGTTGAATCTGAATATGTTGTTGCTGCTAGTTGTTATTCTCAGATTTTTTGGCTTATTTCAACTTTGAAAGATTATGATCTTGCTTTTGAGAAAGTTCCGCTCTTTTGTGTAATATAAGTGCTATTAACATTGCTAAAAACTCTGTACAACACTCACGCATAAAGCACATTGATATTCACTTTCGCTTTTTTAGAGATCATGTTGAGAAGGGAGCTGTTGAATTGAAGGTTTTGGATATAAAGTTGCAACTTGCTGATATTTTCACTAAGGCATTGGATGCTTCTTGCTTTGTTTCTCTTTATGGAGAATTGGAAGTTATTCATCCTTTTGTCATATTGTGAGGGAGAGTTTGTAATCTTGGTTTTATCAAGCAAATCTAAAAATAAAACAGATAAGAGAGCTTTGTTATATGCTTATCGTATATTCATGTGCATGCTAGCAATATGATTAAGATTTATTTATCGCTGGTATAGCTTGTATGTATTCTAGTCTTTTCATGAGGCTTAGATATTTCTTTTGAGGGCGATGATGCATCACACTAATTATTTTACTTGAGTTAAGAAAATATGCAATGTTGAAGCTAGTGTTTGTTTGGATGACTAATGCTTATATGTATGCTTGTTAGATTGTTATTCCTCAAATTACTGTTTGTTGTTCCAAATGCCACAAGTGCAAATATTGATTGTATTTACTTTTAAGAGAGATAAAAATGAATATCGAATCCTTGTAAACAGTCTTGACGATAAGGAGATATTCACGGTGAGGAAAATAATGTGTGCTTAATCCTTGGAAACAGTCTTGATGACAAGGACGTATCCGAAATAATTGAAAAATTTTAATGTTGAATGTTAAAGTGAGCACAAACGCTTAAATAAATGTTGAAAGTTCTGTGGTTATTATTTTTGTGGAGGAGTTAATTTGAGAATGAGTAATGATGCAATAGATATATGTGTAGGGGTTTTTCTTTCAATATATGTACTAGTAAATATGTTGCATTATAAATTGTTTGAAATTATGAATCTTGATTGTTGATTTGAACTTAATTGTAATATCTTTGGTTCATGAAAAAACTCTAGTGCATGCTTGTCAGTTAGTTGATGGCTATATCTCCCTTATCTTGTAACACATGATATTGAATTGTTCTCGGTATATTTCCAACCTCTTGATAATATGATGAATATAGTGCAGATGCTTGATAAAATCATTGTCAAAAGGGAGAGAAGAGATACAAAATGTGCATGTTTTTCAGTTGAGGGAAAATTCTTTCTTTTGAAAAGGGAGAGAAGTTTTTTATTAATTTTTGAGCACTCTGATTCTTTTTACCATTTCTTTATTTTTATTTTTCCAAACACTAAAACAAACATTTTTGATGGGTTTGCCAATGTGTTCATTAAGGGGGAGATTGTGCGGGGGAGATTGTGCAATCAAAGTGTGTTTTGATTATTTCTTTTATGATGAACAATTGGCATGTGAGATTATTGGTTTTGTTATTTGGAGATTATTGGCGAAGTGGTGTTGTGACTGGTCGAACGGGGTTGTGTGCGCGGACCAAACAATTATGGTGAATAGTGTTTCTGACGATAAACAGGGATTTTGTGTGATGGTTGCAGTCAAATCGACTAGGCTGGGTCGGTCAGACCGATGTTGTGTGAGCGGTCAGACCGACCAACCCGATGGTCTGACCAACTAGCTTCGTGTCGGTCTTGATTTTGGGTTATTTATTTGGATACTCACGATTAATACATGTTTATGACTTCTAGATCGATTCTATATGTATGTAATACTATTGTATGCTAATGTTGAGTCAAGTTGGATAGAACTTGTGCTCGAATATATTTCTTGTTTGATTCATGTGTCGATGTGTCTTGATGCCTCGAGAGAGTGTTGCCAGTGATGGATCGGAAGTGAACTTGGGAGAAGATGACATCCGGATGATCAGCATATCATACGAGATGCTTAGTCTAAAGAACAATGCACGTGATTGGTGAAGATTCCATATGACATATGATAGAGATATTGTGTGCGTATGGAATGCGGAGTTGAATTTGGAAGGAGTCAAAATTTGATACGATTGGAGTTTGTAAAGCTTATGTCTTGTACGGGATGGTTTTCTATGGGATTAGGACTTCTTGTACAAGTTGGATTCATGGTTTTAGGCTGTCTATCTATGGGTATAAATAGAAGAGGTGTTGAGGCCTCTAAATATCGATTTTGTGAGTGTTAAGTTTAGAGAAAAAATAGGGTTTTGAGTTTAGTTGAGATTAGTGAGAGGAATGCTGTTGTTGCACTTTGTAAAAACGAATAGAAGCAATAAAGTTCAATCTACTTTGAGAGATCTTTGATTTGTTTTTTTGCTCGGGTACGACGGTTAAACTTTTGGGATACCGGTGGTCAGACCGACAACATGTGCTCAATTAGACCGATGGCACTACAACGGTTGGACCGGCAGCGGCGACAGGCGACGGTCACGAGATTGCGTAATCAGACCAGAGCTTCAACATTGGTCAGACCGGAGGTCTACAGGCGGTCAAATCGGTACATCTATTTCGGTCAAACCAATCTCCATAGGCAACTAGGGTAACTTTTATTCCGCAAAAGTTTTCGGTTTTTGGGTACTCTAACCATTCACCCCTCTCTGATTGGCTTAGTCTGATTGGCTTAGTGTAAGTGCATCTTGGGCCTTAATTATTTTGGTGGTTAATGACAATCTGATTAGTGAGGACTAATGCTTGAATTGAGATTGTATGAAGGAATATTAGTCCGGCATGAGTTGATGATTCGATGCAATATCCTTATGTATGGAGATTTGATGAAAAACGACAAAAGAACCTTTGGTAAATTGTAAATTTTAATTTACTTGCGTCTATAGGAAAGCCGTACGATAAATGGGGATGACGCATTGATGATAAGAAATGAGTTGGGTGCTCAAACATCTTCCTTTTTTGGTGGTTAATGACAATCCAATTAGTGAGGATCGGCTTAGCATTCTCCATACTCACTTTCCGATTAATGACATGTCCAAAAATCACTTTCGGAGTTTTTGAAAATAGCTGAGAGGCCAACTCAGTTTTGAAAAATTTCGAAGTTGTCTAAAAAGCATTTTTGGAATTTCTGAAAATGGTTGTGAAGCCAAACTTGGTTCTGGACGTTTTCGGACTTGTCCAAAAATGTCTATCGAGCCAGTTTTTGTACTGGTCATTTTTTGATATGTCCAAAAAGTTTTTGAAAGTTTCGAAAAACCAAGTTGACATCTTTGTTTTATGTTGTTCTGTGTTTTCGGATTTGTCCGAAAAGTGTTTTCGGAATTTTTAAGAAAAAAAGGAATCTTTGCCTATAACGGGTAGATATGAGACAATGGCTATCGTCTCCCTCTCCAAGACAAGGCTATTGTATCTATTGAACATTTGGTGCCATTAGCTTGTAACTCTTGTGATCCACTTTTGAGGCTTGCTTGCTTGATTCCCCTCTTCACCGATCTTCGAGTTGGGATTTCGTGTCTGTGAGAGTTGTGGTTTCGAGTTTGTGTGAGTGTTTTGTGTTGACTTCATAAAGATCTATGAGCACTTGATTTATTCCCAAGAGATCCTTGCATCATCTATTACTCTTGGAGATTGAGGACTCCTAGATGGCTAGGTGTCACTCTTGAGCATCGATTCATTTGTGGTTGGCCGGGAAAGTTTGTGAAAGTTTGATCTCACCTCTAAAAGGAAAGAGATACCATTGGTGGAAGGAGTGCTTTGTGCAACCTCTAGAGGAAAGGGTTAGTGAAATTGGGTTTTTTGTGAGCTCTTCAGTGGAGACTAGAATCCCCTCAAGGATTCGAACTTCGGTAACACCTCATCTTGCAAGAATCTCGGTGATATATCTCTCTCCCTCCTCTAGCTTTGCTTGTTTATGTCTTTTTAGTCTAGTTCCTGTTTGTGCTTGTTCTTTATTCTTGTGAGTAGCTAAATCTAGTATACCTTGAGTTGTGCGCTTACTCTATAATTTTTGGAATTACCAAAAAGTGATTTTTTTGAAATTTCTGAAAACTTTTGTTTCCGCATTTATTTAAGTTTCAATCTTAACCTATTCACCCTCCCCTCTAGGTTTAAGTGACCTTTTCAATTAGTGTGGAGATTATGGCAATGGGGTATCTACATGGTAAGCCTATCCGACTAGAGGTAGGGATAGATTGCGCCTGTCATATCTGTAAACCAAACATAACTTGGGTGTTACGTTGCCGATAGAGATAAGGCAACGGCCTATAGTCACGGTTTGGTAAGATTGAGGAAACCGACTTAGAGTAAGATAGGGTTTCCGATCTGTAAGCCCACCTCCCAAGACTATATAAGGGGGGTAAGGGGCGTCCCTTGAGGGATATGCGATATCGACTTTAGATCATATGCTTCATGAGAAGTTAGATCAGCTTTCAGCTTTAGACACACGAGATCACGAGATCAATAAAGACACTCGGCGGATCGAATCCACCGAAACAGGAGTAGGGTATTACCTCACGAGAGGGCCTGAACCTGTCTAAACCTTGTTTTTCACCTAACCCATTGTGCTTGGCGATCTTGACTGCACCCCCAAATTTCTATTGCCGAAACCGAGTTTCGACAGTTGGCGCGCCAGGTAGGGGGCCGCGCGTCGAGACTTCTTCAACAATCTCGCCGACAAGCGTGATGGGATTTCCTTCAAGATTCGGCGACTTCGCCGCCAACTTCTTCGACAACTCCTCCTTCGACTCGGATTCAAACCAGTCGGAAGGAAAAACCCACTCGGCGCCGTTCGGGCTCCCCAATAGCGCCGAGATCTTCGACGACATCTTCAAGATCAAGATGCAATCTACTTTCTCCGATGACGGACTTCACTCGGCACCATTCGGATCACCGAATACCGCCGAAATCTGCGCCAATCTTCTCACCTCCCGACGGAGGCAATCTATTCGGACGAAGACCTCTCGGTGCCGTTTGGGTTACCGACGCCGCCGAGATCTACAGCAAACTTCTCTCCCCCGAGTCGGCGGCGACCCACTCGGAGGAGCCCACATCCCCAAGCTCTGATTCGGACTGGAACGATCCAGATCCGGGCTACCCAGGATCAAGGGAGGTCGCCGTCATCCTCCCATCATTCGGCTCCTGCCCATCTTCGGAGCTCAATGGATACCTCAGCTCCGCCGGCTTTGACAACCTTTATGGCATCCCTTCTGACGAAGCCGACAACTCCAATTGCCGCATGGACTATGAGCCGAAGTGCTTTGATGTCCTCATGGCCGAGCCGGATGAGTCCAACTCAGCCATGGCCGAAGGCTTGCGAAGAAGAGCGAGCCAAGATGGAGCACGAGCGCAAGACGGCCGAAGAGGAAAAACAACGCAAGGACGAGGCCGACAAGAGGAAGCAGGACCTACGTGCAGCCGGATGATCTGCCCAGGAGGCCATCCTCCAAAGACGGGTCCGCAACACCAACATCTTCCAAACGCCACAGCAGAACGCTGTTGCCGCGCTCACCCTCTTGGACACCGTCATGGAGATGGCACCTGCCAACGTGACTCCAATACTCGACAAGATCAAGACCATCGTCGCCGCCACAGCTAACGGCCACCCCACCACCTCGGCACGAAGGCCGACTGAATCTGTGGCCGAAACGCCAGACAAGAGCCGGCTTCCGCCTCTAAGGTCAGGAGACTATAAGAGGCCCGAGCCAGATCGGTCGACGACCAAGCCAAGAGGCCTACCTTGCGAGTCCACACGAAGTACCATGAGCAAACGGCCGACTCCGCGACAAACGACACGGACGCCCACCCGTCCACCACCAAGTCCGCCGCAACAACGGCTCCGGCTACCCAACCAGCCAACCGAAGACCCCGCCGAGTGATCTGTGGGAAGTCCTCGATCGCCGCTACCAGGAGCGAGACCGACGCACTCGGGAAGATCGGAGGGGATCACCCGATAGCGGCGACGACAGAGTGCCGGCTTTCACTCGGGAGCTTCGCCGAGTGCACTGGCCGAATGGTTTTAAGCCAATAGGAATAGAGAAATACGATGGCAAGACCGACCCTGAGTCGTGGCTAACCGTGTATACTCTCGCCATCCGCGCAGCAGGCGGTGACAACAAGGCTATGGCCAACTACCTGCCCGTGGCCCTCACCAACTCAGCTAGGAACTGGCTCACGAGCCTGCCAAGAGGCTCAATCGGCTTGTGGAGCGAGCTGAGCGACCACTTCATCGCCAACTTCCAAGGCACCTTCGAGAGGCCCGGCACACACTTCGACTTGTACAATGTTATCCAAGCGGACGAGCCCCTGAAGGATTACATTCGGCGCTTCTCCGAAAAGCGCAACAAGATCCCCAACATCACCGATGACATCATCATCGCCGCCTTCCGAAGGGAGTCCGTGATGAGCTGTTAATTGGAAAGTTTGGGCGCAAGCCACCGAAGACGGTGAAGCAAATGTTCGAGACGGCGAACTCCTCACGCCAAGTCCAACGATGCAATCAAGGCGGTACGCCAAGACCGGCCTGACAAAAGGGATGACAAGCACTCGGAAGGAAGCCGGCATCCGAGGAAGGATAACGGCAGCAGCAATCAGGCCCAGAAAGATCGCAAACGCCGGCACGAAGACCTGGTTGCCACAACGTCCGATTCTCGACACCGTCGCCGAGTTGCGGCTTACGACACGATCATGAATGATCGTGAACGCTCAGTGCACGCATCATCTACAAGCAATTCGCAGAGCAATATGCGGCACGGTTAAACAAGAAGCCTACTAATGAAACCGGTCCATCGGGAACCAAGAAGAACAACCCGACTAGAAATTCAGAGCCTTTTCAAGACCACGTGGGCGAGCTGAATCACATCTTCGGGGGCCGCAAGCTTATGAGTCCAAGAGGAAGCAAAAGCTGATGGACCGTGAGGTCAACGCGGCACAACCCGAAGTCCCACAACATCTACGATGGTCGGAGGTGGCCATCATGTTTAATCGCTCGGATCATCCTGACCGAGTGGTTCACCCAGGGCAGTATCCCTTGGTACTCGACCCGGTGGTTCGGAACATCAAGCTGAAGCGTGTCCTCATCGATGGGGCGGTGTCCTCAATTTCTGTTCGTCAAGACCCGGATGAGATACAAATCCGAGGCGAGTTGAAGGCAAGCTCGCCCCCTTCCGCGAAGTGATCCATGTCGCCCACACCATTCGGGCACATCGCCTTTCCGGTCACCTCCGGAGTTCGCGAGAATTTCCGAACGGAGAATACCACCTTCGGGGTGGTCGACTTCAAAGACGGCCTACCACGCGATCATCGGAAGGCCTGTACTCGCCAAATTCATGCGACGACAAACAAGCCTTCACCTGCGACGAAGAAAGCTGCGATATGGCCCAATCTTGTGAGAGATCACGTGGCCAGGAAGAAATCCGACTGGCTACATCAACATCTGAAGAGGGTGAAATTTCTACAAGGAGGATAGCCAAGTCGGGACATGGCGATGCCAAAACGAAGAAGATCTTCCTTGATCCAGTCGGCAAGATATCTCCAAGCACTTAGAAGATACCATAGTCGCAATGTTCGGGCGCGAGCTTTCATTGTCGATGATTTGGTTCTACGCAAGATCCAGACCACCAAGGACCATCACAAATTATCTCCACTATGGGAAGGACCATACATAATTGCTGAGGTGACTCGGCCAGGAGCATTTCGACTAAAGCGTGAAGATGGATCTATGGTGGAGAACTCCTGGAATATTGAACATCTTCGACGATACTATGCTTAAATTGCCGTAAGTTTTATGTTGTTCTTGACTGTCAACCTCAAGCAAGATGACTTCTTGAGTTGACAGTCGGGGGCTGCATATGTGTCAATAAAGCATGGTTTTCTTTGATAACTTGTTTATATTTAGTTTATCATTGTTTATTGTTTTGATTCGAGTTCAATAGATAAGGACGAGAATTTTTGATGATCTAATCAAGTTTTAGGCTTGGTGACGTCGGACGAAAATTACTTAAGAAATTTTCTATGAAGACTCGGGTCAAGGCATCAACATAAATAAGCTAGATACCTACAAGTTCACATCGGAGGCATAAAGAGACCAAGATGATTAGATGAAGTGGCGGGGACGACCTCGAAGCTTCGTAAAAAGACTTGAGGGTTTTTGCTAAGTCCTCTCGTGATTGGGCCGAGCCCATGAGAGACTTGCGGCCCAGCTAAGGTGTGTCTTGACACGTATCCTTAGGGACTTAAGTGGATGGACTTAAGCAGATTTGCCCCGGCAATATGCACGTGTTACATAGCCCAATACCTTTAAAATCCTTTCATACCGCGGTTTGCATAACTTCATGAGAAGTTGGCACGCTGCAATTTGAAAGGTGACAAACGATTAAGCTTTTCATGGCATTCACGATGACAGAACTGTTTGATTTTTAAGCATTTGATTAAATGATTATATCAATGCTATTTTTTCCACCTTGGTGAAGATCTTTTTAGATTAAGACCAATATTATGGCAGGAGCTATTTAATATTTTGGTCATATTTTTCAGATGACTGAAAAATTTGTTTACCCATGAGGGTTGACTAAATTATTTGTCCCGAGATGACTCGGACAAGTTAACTCGGATGAGCATGAGCTTGCCGAGCGTTTTTACCCACGAGGGTTGATTAAACTATTTGTCCCGAGATGACTCGGGCAAGTTAACTTGGATAAGCGTAAGCTTGCCGAGTATTTTTTGCCCACGAGGGTCAATTAAGCTATTTGTTTCGAGATGACTCGGGCAAATCGACTCGGATAAGCATGAGTTTGCCGAGTGAATTGATTTTCTTACCCATGAGGGTCGATAAGAATTACTTGTTTCGAGATGACTCGGGCAAGTTAACTCGGATGAGCATGAGCTTGCCGAGTAAATTGATTTCTTACCCATGAGGGCTAAATAAATTATTTGTTCCGAGACGACTCGGGCGAACTACTCGGATAAGCATGAGCTTGCCGAGTGATGTGATTTTTTATGATTGCTTTAGCCTGAGCTAAGCATTTATATGAGAAATTTATATGAGAATTATTTGTTCCGAGATGACTCGGACAAATTTCCGGGATGACTCGGGAAGATCAGCTCGGATAAGCATAAGCTTACCGAGCGAATTGATTTCTTACCCATGAGGGATGATTGAAATATTTGTTCCGAGATGACTCGGGCAGATCCACTTGAATAAGCATGAGCTTACCGAGTGCTTTTCACCCACGAGGGTTGATTGAGTTATTTGTTCTGAGATGACTCGGGCAAATTCACTCGGATAAGCACGAGCTTGCCGAGTGATGAGATTGCTTTAGCTTGAGCTAAGCATCTACATGAGAATGATTTTTATAGTTCTCGACTATACGTTTAGTCTAATTTTGACTAACCATATAGTCGGGGGCTACACCTAATTAGGTGCATCAGGAGATGCGCCTAGATATTTATTTTTGAGAATTTCTGAGATATTTTCCAGCCCTTCACAGTCTTTGGAGCCACTTGGAAAGATTCGGGCAGAGATGATGGAATCACTCGGCGCCAGAAGCACTCGGCCAAAAAAATTTTTGGCTGCGTAACGTTTTGGTTTGAAGTGAGTTGTCTCGTCGACTGAAAAGGACTCGGGGGCTACTGTGGAGATTATGGCAATGGGGTATCTACATGGTAAGCCTATCCGACTAGAGGTAGGGATAGATTGCGCCTGTCATATCTGTAAACCAAACATGACTTGGGTGTTACGTTGCCGATAGAGATAAGGCAACGGCCTATAGTCACGGTTTGGTAAGATTGAGGAAACCGACTTAGAGTAAGATAGGGTTTTCGATCTGTAAGCCCACCTCCCAAGACTATATAAGGGGGGTAAGGGGCGTCCCTTGAGGGATATGCGATATCGGCTTTAGATCATATGCTTCATGAGAAGTTAGATCAGCTTTCAGCTTTAGACACACGAGATCACGAGATCAATAAAGACACTCGGCGGATCGAATCCACCGAAACAGGAGTAGGGTATTACCTCACGAGAGGGCCTGAACCTGTCTAAACCATGTTTTCCACCTATCCCATTGTGCTTGGCAATCTTGACTGCACCCTCAAATTTCTATTGCCGAAACCGAGTTTCGACAATTAGTTATTCATATTCATCCTACAATGGTATCTGAAGCGATGAGCAAGCATCCAATCCTCCTGTGGAGTGTTTCAAACCACTACGAGTGAAGTTCTCTGGTTTCTTTCTATTCAATCCAAATAGTTACGAAAATACCAGAAAAATTAAGAAAACATGCTTTATGGCGTCAAAAAAAACTACAGCTACATTGATCTGTATGCTTGACAAAGCTGTGTACAATAATTGGAAGTACCATGTGCTATTTACATTTTGGGGCATACCCGATAAAAACCATCGAATAAATGAAAACCTGTAAAAACCAACATAAAAATTTTATAAATTCATGAAAAATTATTATAGATAGGTATAGGCATAAGATATAATTATTATCAAATTTTAAGTCCAAACTCAACTTTATTTAAGAGAAAAAATAAATTTTGGATGAATAGTAACATGACATTATTCATCTAGAATTTGTCTTTTTCTCTTAAATGAAGTTGAGTTTGTACTTTTGGTATGAATGTATTTTAGTAATCTTTTTATGAATTTATAAAACTTTTGAATATAGTTTTTATGGATTTTTACTTATTCCACCGGATATTTCTTTTTACATTTTACCTCAAGCGCTTATAGCATATAAGATCCGAAAAGTTACAGGGGCAAATAATATGGGGCGCACATAAACCCGTGACACTAGGACCCACTGCTAAATTGATACAGAGTAGTTCGCCCAATAGAAAAGGCACGGACCTAGATCTGACAGTGCATAAACTTATACTCCTATTTAAGTTCTGGTAAAATTAAATTTAAGTTTACTTTGGAGCCACGTGAAAATATAGGTTGCCATTGCTTGCCAAGCTAATCAAGCCTGTACATGAGTCTAGGATAACCAGCCTGGGTTTGGAACTAACCAATGAAGAGATCAAGACAAACTTGGCATAGTTGTCATGGATAACGTCAAGGTTGTCCGCTATAATGTTTGAAGGATAAAGAAGATAAAGTACTTAAGGTTAGGATACGGATTAATGTTTTGATTTGGTAAACTAGTGGACATTTTACATAACCAGTGGCTATAATAGAGAGCATAAGGTTTATACTAATGTTAAAGTTTATACGAGGTTAGAATTGCATTTGATACATATTTTTTGATTTCATTTCTACAACATAATTGTATTTTGTATAGAACTATATCATCAATCTATATAATTATAATTAATCTGTACCCTCATGATTAATTGATGGTGAATAACCGTCTCTTTTCTTGATTAACATGGTAATATAACTTATGTTCCGATGTGAAAGTGGTGGCTTCTTCAATTGGACTTTTTCTTATAATACTACGTAATAGAGCTGGATCATAGCGCAGGCCCTAACTTGTTAGACGACGTAAGGACAGATTAACACAAAATAGGCTTACATCGATGGGCAAGGTTTTCCACCTTCTGCTGGCTAACTTGCTATATATGCAAAACCAAAACTAGCTGGGCATTTGTCCTAATTATAATCAGACATACCGCTATATATGCAAAACCAAAACTAGCTGGGCATTTGTCCTAATTATAATCAGACATATCTATATAGTCATTTGTTAGAATTTTGTACGCTATAAAAAAACAATTTGCGCAGGCCCGTCACCCTTAATTTTGCAGACAGATAAAAATACAAACATATGCTTTATGTTTACCAGGTAAGGGCTAAAGAGGCGTCCGTATAAATAAAATACCACGAGTGACTGATGACGTATAGCGCCCACAAAAATCATTTCAATTTATTCGGACGCCGTGGCTTAGACGGTCAGCCTATATTTTATTTTAAAGGCTCATAAGTTTTAATCTCAAAAAAATAGGTGAGGTCCGTTGAAACTTGGTTTCGGCAATATATTTTCTGGGGTCGCAGTTGAGATCGCCAAGTACAATGGGTTAGAAGAAGAAGAAGATTTAGACAGGTTCAGGCCCTCTCGTGAGGTAATACCCTACTCCTGTTTCGGTGGATTCGATCCGCCGAGTGTCTTTATTGATCTCGTGATCAAAAGCTCTCGCTTATGAAATTGTATCTCAGATCTAGTGTTGGAATCTCTGATCTCCTATCGGAATATCCCTCAAGGGACGCCCCCTACCCCCCTTATATAGTCTTGGGAGGAAGGGTTTACAAGTCGGAAACCCTATCTTATTCTAAATCGGTTTCCTCAATCTTACCAAACCGTGACTATAGGCCGATTGCCTTATCTCTATCGGCAACCGTAACACCTAAGTCAAATTCGGCTTACAGATATAGCAGGCACAATCTATCCCTACCTTCAGTCGGATAAGCTTGCCAAGTAGATACCCGATTACCACAATCTCCACAGTAGCCCCCGAGTCCTTTTCAGTCGACGAGACAACTCAGCTTCAGACCAAAACAGCACTCAACCAAAAAATCTCTTTGACCGAGTGCTTTTGGCACCGAGTGATTCCATCATCTCGCCTGAATCTTCCGAGTGGCTCCAAAGACTGTGAAGGGCTGGAAAAATATATATATAAATTTCTCAAAAATAAATATCTAGGTGCATCTCCGATGCACCTAATTAGTGTAGCCCCGACTATGTGGTTAGTCAAAAATTGGCTAAGCATATAGTCAAGAACTATAAAAAATCATTCTCATGCGGATGCCTAGCTCATGCTAAAGCAATCATGAAATCTCATTACCCGCAAGTTCATACTCAACCGAGTGAATTTGCCCGAGTCATCTCGAGAACAAATAATTCAATCATCCCTCATGGGTAAAAAGCACTCGGTAAGCTCTTGCTTATCCAAGTGGATTTGCCCGAGTAATCCCGAAATAAATATTTCATTCATCCCTCATGGGAAAACAAGTTTTTTCAATCATATGAAAAATATGACCAAGTTATTAAATAGCTTCTGCCATAATACTGGTCTCAATCTTATAAAGACCTTCACCAAGGTGGAAAACAAACAGCATCGGTAAGATTACCCGACCAAATGCCAAAAAACAAAACAGCCCTTGTTCACCAAGGCGGCTATAAAAACTCTACTGTTGGTCACCTTCCAAATTGCATCGTGCCATCTTCTCATGAAGTCAAGCAAACCGCGGTATGGAAGGATCTTTAAAGGTATAGGGCACTCGGACACGCGCATATTGCCAGGGCAAATCTGCTTAAGCTCATCCGCTTAAGTCCCTAAGGACACGTATCGGACCACACCTTAGCTGGGCCGTAGATTTTCTTATGGGCTCGGCCCACTCACCAGAAAACCTAGCGCAACCCTCAAATCTTTCTATAAAGACGCGAGGTCGTCCCCGCCTCTTCGTCTTCCAAACGATTCCCCTTCTCACGGTACTGTTCAACAGCTCACCGCGGAGAACCCTAGACTCGCGCGCTCTCAAATCCGTCCATCTAAGAGCTCGATCTCTGCAACAACCAGCCTCCACAGCCAACTCTCCCACATTCCATCGCCAAAGATCGAACTTTTTCCAACCAAATCCACTTCCCATCAACCCATTCTCATGGCGGAGGAAAAAAGGATTCCCTTCGACCAATGGGCCGCTTCGGAAGTGAGGGAATCTACCCTCAAGGAGATGGTGAAGCACGGCGTGCTTCCGCCAAAGGAACTCGTGGGGTGGCGCCGCGGCGGGGAGGACTTCCGACCCCAAACACCGGTGAGCTCGTTGTCTTCACTTCCTTTTTCTACTGCGGGTTCAGCCTTCCCACCTCCGAGTTCTTCCGGGGGCTTCTTGACTATTATGATCTTCATCTTTACCATCTGAACCCCAACTCGATGCTTCACATAGCTCTCTCCATTCATGTGTGTGAAGCCTTTCTTGGCATTCTTCCTCATTTCAATCTATTCCGTCGCATGTTCTATCTGAAACCCCATCCGAACAAGGACCAACCTTGCGTCGTTGGCGGGGCAGGCTTCCAACTTCGCGGATCTCTCCGCAAAGACTACTTCTCTCTCCCTTTGAAGTCTTCCAACAAAGTCTGGCACGCAGGCTGGTTCTATATCAATAATCTCGAACCCAGTCTGCCCGCCTTTGTCGGTCTTCGTCCTGTCCCCAAGCCATCTTGGAGCACCGTCCCGGTAGCCCAAGATTGGGACGAAGCCAATGATCTGCTCGTGAAGATCCTGGCGATGAAGAAGAGGAATCTTCGCGGGGAACAAATCACTCGGCACTTCATCAGGTGCCGACTGGCGCCGATCAAGGAGCGGTCGAAGCCGGCCTTCGAATATGAAGGCGGAACGGACCCCAATCGGGAGGACCCGGATCCACTCACATACGAGATCCTGAAGATCCGGATGTACAAGCTCTTCTCATCCGGGATTGCAGTTGAGCGGGCCCTCATTCTGCCAGTCCTTCCATTCAGCATCCACCGACCTCCTCCTCCGGTAAGCCGATTGGTTGCTTCATAGTATCTTCAATTTTGACGTCTTGTCTCTTAATGTTGCACTTTCTTTCGTCTGCAGGAAAACGCCTCTATCACCTCCAAGCCGTATAAGGTGGCCCATGATGATGCGCCACGTCGCCCCGCCAAAAAGCCGACTGGCGGGATCAAAATCCAAGCCGATCCAGTCGGGAAGCGGGCAGCGCCGAGTGAGGACTCGAACAAACGCGCGAGCAAAAGGAGGCTGATCATCGAGGACTCAGATGACGACGTCCCGGCTCCTCCAGTCGAGACCCCGCCTCTAAGGCGATCACCACGGACGGCGCCGAAGATCCGCCGGTCATCCAGGTATGCCCTGAAACCGAAGTCTTGAACTCTTTCGCGGAAAACTTTTTCTTTATCTTCGCTGTATTCACTTTTGCAGGAGGCCCCAGGACATAGATCCTGCCGGAGGGGGTGAAGGGCCGACTCCGGCCGCTGCTCCCGAAGTGCCGAGGCCAGTAGAGCCAAAACCCCGGAGCCCGCAACCGAGTGCGAGCGTTCCGGAGAAACAGCCTTCGCCTCCAAAGGAGGACGCCCCTAGGGAGGAGCCCCGCGCGGTCGGGATATCCCTACTGGAAACGATCATCGGCCGGGAGACACGAGGCTGCGGCTCAAGCACCCCGACCGGGGTCACTCGACGCCTAGCTCGAAGAAGAAGAAAGCCACCCGGCCGCTCCACCTAGGCGGGCACCACCGAAACGGTAAGGCTTGCTTGAAACATTCCTTCGCTCTTTCAATCTTGAATCCTTCATGTCTTCATTTGTCTTTCTTGCTTGTTAGCCACGGTAGAAGAGATCCCCAGGTTGCAGTCCTCGAGACTGGGTTCCCCGATCGAATCGAGTGGCGGGATTCGGAAGGCGAGAGACGGGGCATCATCCTAGACCGTCAAGCCGAAAAGGATGAAAGGGATGCCCTTGTCGAGAGCCTGAATGAGGCGACCCGCGCTCAACGTAAGCCTTTTGTCTTTCTCTTTGATTATATCATCGTTATCTTTCGTCGGTCACTCCTTTGCTTTCGTGTGCGAAAGAATATTGCCGCTCAATGGCAAAATCGAGGAATCTTGGAAAAGCTGGTCCCCACTTAAACTCCTTGGAGGACGTTCGGCGACGTGAAGGCCACTGGGGAGGCCGCATCGAGGAGGCGGCTTTAAGGAGGAGATCGCGGAGGCTGCGGAAGCGAACCTCGACCTCCGCGGATCAATCGGGAGTAAGCCTGCCTCTCCCAGCTTCATCATGATTCTTATTTCGATCTTGTCTATTGATAATTTTCGTTGTAGAGAATTCTTCGGAGGTCCACTCGCTTCAGGTCCAGCTGGAGGCGGTCAGCCTCGACAAGGCCGAGATAGAGGCCGAGTTTGAAGGTAACCTTCTTTGAAGTCAAATCCCGTGTGCTGCTTTATTTTCGAGTGCTTTGAATGATGCTGGGACTTTTTGCGGCTTATAAGATGAAGACCCGAGCCCAATACGACGTCTTGCTTGGGCGGATCAAATCCAGCGACGAGATACGGGAAGAGGTCGCCAGCGCCGCGCCGATCTTGCTTGTCCTTGTTCAATCAAGGAGTTGGGGCCGGCTCGCTGGAGCCAATCGAGATCTTCGACAAGCTTGGTGGCTCCCGAACAATACCGAAGAATATCACCGAAGCGCCAACATGGGGGCTGGTCGGCTCTTGCACGAGACCAAGTCCCTCTACCCCAGTGGATATCCATTCAGTCGGGGAGGGCTTTGCTGAGGGGACAACGGACGAGCAGGCCTTAGATATGCTGAGTGAGGCGCAAGAGGCTGCGAAGAAGATATCTCTGGATGTAGTAAATAACTTCAAGCTTTGATCTGTTTTCTGACTTTGCTTTGTAAATGTCATGTAATCGTAACATTCTGACGTGGAACTTTGTGACTATTTTTAGTTTATTTATGTCAATGCCTTGATTCGAGCTTTTGCGTGAAATTTCTTAAGTAGTTTTCGTCTGGCTATCATCAAGCCTAGGCTCGATTAGGTCATCGGAAAACTCTCAGTCATTAGACACTGAGCTCGAGTCAAAGGACATTAAACAATGATAAACCAAATTGTGCACAAAAGTTGATGAGGAAAACTTGAGCTTTATTGACATGTGTACATGCCCCACCGCTAGCTCAAGAAGTCATCTTGCTTGAGGTTGGCGGTCAAGGAAAACATGAGGCCTTAGCCAAATTAGGCATAAAATCGTCGAAGATGCTCGATGTTCCAGGAGTTCTCCACCATTGACCCGTCTTCGCGCTTTAGCCGTAGCGCCGGCCGAGTTACATCGGCGACTATATACGGTCCTTCCCATAAGGGAGATAACTTGTGTCGGTCTTTGGTGGTCGGATCTTGCGTAGGACCAGTCGCCAACAATGAAAGCTCGTGCTCGCACGTTGCGGACCTGTGGTATCTTCGAGCCCTTGAAGGTATTTGGCCGACTGGATGAGGCTGCCTCGCGGGCCTCTTCCGGTCGGGTGAGGTCATCCACTCGGTCGGGGTCGTAGCGTTCATCGTTGAAGGCTGCGGACCGGAGGGACTCGTACTCCATCTCGTTTGGCAACATGGCTTCTACGCCATAAACCAAAAAGAAAGGAGTTTGGCCGGTAGCCCGACTGGGTGTGGTTCGCAGCGACCATAGAACCGAGGGAAGTTCTTGGACCCACTTGCCGGCGTAAGGGCTCAGCCGGTCGAAAACGCGAGCCTTGATGCCTTGAAGGACCATGCCGTTGGCTCGCTCGACTTGCCCATTGCTTTTAGGGTGAGCTACTGATGCATAGCAGATTTTGATTCCGAAGTCTTCGCAGAATTCCTTGAAGATGCCTCCCGTGAATTGAGTCCCATTATCAGTTATGATTCTGTTTGGGACGCCGAAGCGGTGCACGATGTTGAGAAAAAAGTCTCGTGCTTTGTCAGCAGTGATTGTGGCGACCGGCTTGGCTTCAATCCACTTGGAGAACTTGTCGATTGCGACGAAGAGGTGTGTGAAGCCTCCCGGAGCTTTCTTGAAAGGGCCAACCATGTCCAGCCCCATACCGCGAATGGCCAGGAAAGTGGGATTGTTTGAAGCTCCTGGGCCGGGACATGGCTTTGTCGGGCGAAAAACTGGCAGCCTTCGTAGGTTCTTATGACTTTATCCGCGTCGGAGACCGCGGTAAGCCGAAGAATCCTTGCTGTAAGCTTTACCGACTAGAGTGCGTGCCGCCGCGTGGCTTCCGCATATGCCCGAGTGGATATCTTGGAGTAATTGTTTCCCTTCTTCGGGTGTGATGCACCTCATTAGAATTCCGAGAGGGGCTTCTCTTGTATAGATCGGAGTCGACCATGACGTATGCACAGCGACGCCGGACGCGTTACGCTTCATCCCGGTCATCCGGCCTCTTCTTGAGTTAAGAATTTGATGAGCGGCGTCCTCCAGTCGGTGTCGGTCATGGCGACTTCGTTCGTGGTTTGCTCGGTGAGAGTTGTTTTTGCGGTGACGGTTGGTTCATAGAGATGCTCGACGAAGACGTCTGTTGGAGCAGCTTCGCGCTTAGATCCGAACTGTGCTAGCTCATCGGCAGCTTCGTTGTTATGCCTCAGGACATGTGAGAGTTCTAGCCCATCAAACTTGTCCTCAAGCTTGCGGACCTCTTGTCGGTAGGCCTCCATAGTGTCGTTTAAGCGGGACCAATCCTTCATCACTTGATTGACGACTAGGGAGTCGCCTTTCACAATAAGCCGACGAATCCGAGTGAGCTCGAGGCGCAGATCCATGTAGAAGAGCTTCGTACTCGGCGACGTTGTGTGAGGCGGAGAAGTGGAGGTGAAGGGCGTATCTTAGCCTTTCCCGGTCGGGAGATCGGCACGACTCCGGCTCCCAAGCCGGTGATCCTCTTGGATCCGTCGAAGTGCATGGTCCAGTGTTGGAGGTCTTCTCGAGGCACGTGCTCTTGCTGTTCAGTCCACTCGGCCAGGAAGTCCGCTAAGGCTTGTGACTTAATGGATGTCCTGGGCTTGAAAGTTAAGTCCAGCGGCATCAGTTCTAGGGCCCACTTGGCGATACGCCCGGTTGCCTCGCGGTTGTGGATGACGTCGCCGAGTGGAAAGGAGGTGATGACGGTGACCGAGTGACCCTGAAAGTAGTGTGCCAACTTCCTCGCGGTTATTAGAACACCATAAAGCAATTTTTGTACCTGAGGGTATCGGATTTTGGCTCCGCCAATACTTCGACAAAGTAAATTGGCCTTTGAATCTTACGGCCCGTCCTTCTTCTTCGCGTTCAACCACAAGGACCGTACTAACCACTTGGTGAGTGGCTGAGACGTACAGCAACAAGGGTTCCTGGGGCTGAGGCGAAGCAAGGACGGGTGGCGTGGTGAGGAATTCTTTGAAATCTTCAAAGGCCTTGTCGGCTTCCGCGGTCCACTGGAAGTCGTCTGTCCTCTTTAGGAGTCTGAAGAAGGGCATGCCTCGTTCGCCGAGTCGGGATATGAAGCGGCTTAGTGCCGCCATGCAGCCAGTGAGCTTTTGGACGTCTTTCTGATTACTCGGGGGCTTCATGTTTAAGATAGCGTTGATCTTCTCTGGATTTGCTTCAATGCCGCGATGTGACACCATGAAGCCGAGCAGTTTGCCTGATGGGACGCCGAAGGTGCACTTCTCCGGGTTCAACTTCATTCTGAAGGCCCGGATGTTTGCAAAGGTTTCTTCTAAGTCGGCGATCAGGTCTTCTTTCTGCTTGGACTTGATGACAACATCATCGACGTAAGCTTCAACGTTCTTGCCGATCTGCGTCTGGAAGCATCTTTGGATCATGCGCTGGTATGTGGCTCCGGCGTTCTTGAGGCCAAAAGGCATGGTGATGTAGCAGTAAGCCCCAAACGGTGTGATGAACGATGTTTTCAAGCAGTCGGATTCTTTCAAGCTGATCTGGTGATAGCCCGAGTAACAATCCAAGAAACTCAGGAGTTCGCAGCCGGCTGTTGAGTCGACGACTTGGTCGATGCGAGGCAGCTCGAACGGATCTTTGGGCAGGCTTTGTTGAGGTCGGTGTAGTCAACGCACATGCGCCATTGCCCCGTTTTCTTGCGGACCAGGACTGGGTTAGCTAACCAGTCGGGATGAAGGACTTCTTTGATGAAGCCGGCAGCCAAGAGCTTTGCGAGTTCTTCTTTGATCGCGTCTTTTCGATCCTGTGCGAACCTGCGTAATCGTTGTTTTATTGGTTTGGCGTCATCTTTGACGTTCAAAGAGTGCTCGATCACCTCCCTAGGAATTCCAGGCATATCGGATGGTTTCCAAGCAAAAACATCTTTATTATTTTGGAGGAAGGTGACGAGCGCGCTTTCCTATTTGGGATCTAGGTCGGCGCCGATTACGGCGGTTTTGGAGGGATCGGACGAATCAAGGGAGATCTTCTTGGTCTTGGCGTCGCCGGATCCCGATTTGGCTATCTTCTTCGCGGGGACTTCGCCCTCTGCCGAAGTCGATGCAGCCAATCGGACTTCTTGTTGGCCGCGTAATCTCTCGCGAGATTGGGCCATGTCGCAGCTCTCCTTGTCGCAGGTGAAGGCTTGCTTTACGTCGCTGCGAAGAGTGATGACGCCGTTGGGACCCGGCATCTTCATGCAGAGGTAAGTGTAGTGAGGGATCGCCATGAACTTGGCAAGCGCAGGCCTTCCGATGATTGCATGATATCTTGTTTCGAAGTCGGCCACCTCGAAGGTGACGTTCTCCGTTCGGAAATTCTCTCGTGCTCCGAAGGTGACTGGGAGGAGATATGCCCGAGTGGTGTTGAAGACAGCCCTGGGATAACTCCGTGGAAGGGGGCTGAGCTTGCTTTCAGTTTGGCCCTCGGGATCTGCATTTCATCAATGGTCTTGGCGAACAGGATGTTGAGGGCGCTGCCCCCATCGATGAGGACGCGCTTAAGCCTGATATTGCGGACCACGGGGTCCAAGACGAGTGGATAGCGCCCGGATGAACCACTCGGTCGGGATGATCCGAGCGGTCAAAGGTGATGGCCACTTCCGACCATCGCAGATGCGAGGGACTTCCGGTTGAGCCGCATTGACCTCCGGCGTTAGCTTCTCTTTCCTCTTGGACTCATAGGCTAGCGGACCCCCGAAGATATGGTTGAGCTCCCCACTGGGTTTTGAAAAGGTTCGGCATTTTCGCGCGTTGTTCTTCTTGGCGCCGGACGGGCCAGCCTCGTCGATCGGCTTCTTGTTGAGCTGCGCCGCATGTTGCCGACTCGCTTGTAGATAAACGATCCTTCGCCGCGTGCTTGTGATTCGGATGGTGGGTGCACTGGGCGTTCATGATGGCGTCGTAGGCGGCGACTCGGGACGGCGTTGAGTATTGGAGGTCGCGGCCACTAGGTCTTGAGATCGGCGCTTGCGATCTTTCGCCCGGTTGCCGTTGTTGCCGCCATCCTTCTTAGGATTTCGGCTTCCTCCCGCTTGCTTGTCCTCCCTTCGTCGGGCCGGTCTTGACGGGCGGCCTTAATGGCGTCGTTCGATTTGGCGTATGAGTTCGCCGTCTCGAACATTTGTTTCACCGTCCTCGGTGGCTTGCGCCGAACTTGCCGATAAGCGGCTCATCACGGACTCCCTTCGGAAGGCGGCGATGATGATGTCATCGGTGATGTTCGGGATCTTGTTGCGCTTCTCGGAGAAACGACGAATGTAATCCTTCGGGGGCTCGTCCGGCCGGATGATGTTGTAAAGGTCGAAGTGTGTGCGGGCCTCTCGAAGGTGCCTTGGAAGTTGGCGATGAAGTGGTCCCTCGGCTCGCTCCACGAGCCGATTGAGCCTCTTGACAGGCTTGTGAGCCAATTTACATTGAGTTTGCGAGGGCCACGGGCGGGTAATTGGCCATGGCTTTGTTGTCGCCACCTGCGGCTCGGATGGCAAGGATATATACGTTAACCAAGATTCGGGTCGGTCTTGCCATCGTACCTTTCAATCCCTGTAGGCTTAAAGCCACTCGGCCAATGCACTCGGCGGAGCTCCCGAGTGAAGGCCGGTACTCCATCGTCGCCGCTATCGGGTGATCCCCTCCGATCTTCCGAGTGCGACGGTCGCGCTCTTGGTAGCGGCGGTCGAGGACTTCCCGCGAGATCACTCGGCGGGGTCTTACGTTGGCTGGTTGGGTAGCTGGGCTGTTGCGGCGGACTCGGTGGTGGACGGGTGGACGCCCATGTCGTTTGTCGCGGGAGTCGGCCGTGCGCTCTTGGTGCCTCGGCGTGGACTCGCGAGGTGGGCCTCTTGGCTGGTTGTCGGCCGAGCCGGCTCGGGCCTCCTGTAGTCTCCCGACTTTAGAGGTGGGAGCCGGCTCTTGTCGGCGTTTCGGCCATGGATTCGGTCGGCCTTCGCGCCGAAGTGGTGGGAGGGCCGTTAGCCGTGGCGGCGACGATGGTCTTGATCTTATCAAGTATAGGAGTCACGTTGGCCGGAGCCGTCTCCATGACGGTGTCCAAGAGCGTGAGTGCGGCGCGGCGTTCGCGTGGCGTCGGAAGACGTTGGTGTTGCGAACTCGTGTTTGGAGGATGGCCTCTGGCGGATCGTCCATGCACGTAGATCACGCTTCCTTTGTCGGCTTCGTCCTTGCGTTGTTTATCTTCCTCGGCTGTCTTGCGCTCAAGCTCCACTCGGCTAGTTCCTCTTCGGCAAGCCTTCGGCCATGGCTGAGTCGGACTCATCGGCTCGGCCATGAGGACGTCAGCACTTCGGCTCACCGTCCATGCGGCGGTCGGAGTTGTCGGCTTCGTCGAAGGGATGCCGTAGAGGTTGTCGGCCGGCGGAGCGAGGTATCCGTTGAGCTCGAAGATGAGCGGGAGCCGAAGGACGGGAGGATGACGGCGACCTCCCTTGATCTTGGGAAATTCGGATCTGGGTCGCTCCAGTCCGAGTCGGAGCTTGGGGGATTAGGTTCCTCCGAGTGGATCACTGTGGAGATTGTGGCAATCGGGTATCTACTTGGCAAGCTTATCCGACGGAGGTAGGGATAGATTGTGCCTGCTATATCTCGTAAGCCGAATTTGACTTGGGTGTTACGATTGCCGATAGAGATAAGGCAATCGGCCTATAGTCACGGTTTGGTAAGATTGAGGAAACCGATTTAGAATAAGATAGGGTTTCCGACTTGTAAACCCTTCCTCCCAAGACTATATAAGGGGGGTAGGGGGCATCCCTTGAGGGATATTCCGATAGGAGATCAGAGATTCCAACACTAGATCTGAGATACAATTTCATAAGCGAGAGCTTTTGATCACGAGATCAATAAAGACACTCGGCGGATCGAATCTACCGAAACAGGAGTAGGGTATTACCTCACGAGAGGGCCTGAACCTGTCTAAATCTTCTTCTAACCCATTGTGCTTGGCGATCTCGACTGCGACCCCAGAAAATATATTGCCGAAACCAAGTTTCGACAGTTGGCGCGCCAGGTAGGGGCACGCACGTCGAGACTTCTTCAACAATCTCGCCGACAAGCGTGATGGGATCTCCTTCAAGACTCGGCGACTTTGCCGCCAATTTCGCCGACGACTCCTCCTTTGACTCGGATTCGAACCAGTCGAAGGGAAAAACCTACTCGGCGCCTTTCAGGCTCCCCAACAGCGCCGAGATCTTCGATAACACCTTGAAGACCAAGATGCGATCCACCTTCTCCGACGACGGACTTTACTCGGCATCATTCGGATTACTGAATACCGCCGAGATCTGCGCCAATCTTCTCGCCTCCCGACGGAAGCAATCTACTCGAGATGAAGACCTCTCGGTGCCGTTTGGGTTACCAAACGCCGCCAAGATCTACGGTCAACTTCTCTCCCCGAGTTGATGGTGATCCACTCGGAGGAACCTAATCCCCAAGCTCGACTCTGGACCGGAGCGATCCAGATCCGAATTTCCCAAGATCAAGGGAGGTCGCGTCATCCTCCCGTCCTTCGGCTCCCTGCTCATCTTTGAGCTCAACGGATACCTCGGCTCCGCCGGCCGACAACCTCTACGGCATCCCTTCACGACGAAGCCGACAACTCCATTGCCGCATGGACGTGAGCCGAAGTGCTTCAACGTCCTCATGGCCGAGCCGGATGAGTCCGACTCGGCCATGGCCGAAGGCTTGCCGAAGAGGAACGAGCGAGTGGAGCTTGAGCGCAAGGCAGCCGAGGAAGATAAACAACGCAAGGACGAAGGCGACAAAAGGAAGCGGGATCTACGTGCGGCGGACGATCGCCAGGAGGCCATCCTCCAAACACGAGTTCGCAACACCAACGTCTTCCGGACGCCACGGCGAACAGCTGCGCCGCACTCACGCTCTTGGACACCGTCATGGAGACGGCTCCGGCCAACGTGACTCCTATACTTGATAAGATCAAGACCATCGTCGCTGCCACGGCTAACGGCCCTCCCACCACTTCGGCGCGAAGGCCGATCGAATCCGTGGCCGAAACGCCGGACAAGAGCCGGCTCCCACCTCTAAAGTCGGGAGACTACGGGAGGCCCGAGCGGCTCGGTCGACAACCAGCCAAGAGGCCCACCTCGCGAGTCCACGCGAGGCACCAAGAGCGACGGCCGACTCCGCGACAAACGACATGGGCGTCCACCCGTCCACCACCGAGTCCGCCGCAACAGGTTCGGCTACCCAACCAGCCAACGAAGACCCCGCCGAGTGATCTGCGGGAAGTCCTCGACCGCCGCTACCAAGAGCGCGACCGTCGCACTCGGGAAGATCGGAGGGGATCACCCGATAGCGGCGACGATGGAGTACCGGCCTTCACTCGGGAGCTCCGCCGAGTGCATTGGCCGAGTGGCTTTAAGCCTACGAGGATTGAAAGGTACGATGGCAAGACCGACCCCGAATCTTGGTTAGCGTATATACCCTTGCCATCCGAGCTGCGGTGGCGACAACAAAGCCATGGCCAATTACTCGCCCGTGGCCCTCGTAAACTCAGCCGGAATTGGCTCACGAGCCTGCCAAGAGGCTCAATCGGCTCGTGGAGCGAGCTAAGGGACCACTTCATCGCCAACTTCCAAGGCACCTTCGAGAGGCCCAGCACACACTTCGACCTTTACAACATCATCCGAAGCGGACGAGCCCCCGAAGGATTACATTCGTCGTTTCTCCGAGAAGCGCAACAAGATCCCGAACATCACCGATGACATCATCATCGCCGCCTTCCGAAGGGAGTCCGTGATGAGCCGCTTATCGGCAAGTTCGGGCGCAAGCCACCGAGGACGGTGAAACAAATGTTCGAGACGGCGAACTCATACGCCAAATCGAACGACGCCATTAAGGCCGCCCGTCAAGACCGGCCCGACGGAAGGGAGGACAAGCAAGCGGGAGGAAGCCGAAATCCTAAGAAGGATGGCGGCAACAACGGCAACCAGGGCAGAAAGATCGCAAGCGCCGATCGAAGACCTAGTGGCCGCGACCTCCAATACTCAACGCCGTCCCGAGTCACCGCCTACGACGCCATCATGAACGCCCGGTGCACCCACCATCCGAATCACAAGCACGCGGCGAAGGGCGCTTTATCTACAAGCGCCGCTGAAGCACGCTCTGGCGCGCTCAACAAGAAGCCGCGACGAGGCTGGCCGTCCGGCGCCAAGAAGAACAACGCGGCTGAAAATGCCGAACCTTTTCAAGACCCGGTGGGGAGCTCAACCATATCTTCGGGGTCCGCTAGCCTATGAGTCCAAGAGGAAACGAAGCTAACGGACGGGAGGTCAATGCGGCTCAACCGGAAGTCCCTCGGTATCTGCGATGGTCGGAAGTGGCCATCACCTTTGACCGCTCGGATCATCCCGACCGAGTGGTTCATCCGGGCGCTATCCACTCGTCCCGGACCCCGTGGTCCGCAATATCGAGGCTTAAGCGCGTCCTCATCGATGGGGCGGCGCCCTCAACATCTGTTCGCCAAGACCATGGATGAAATGCGAGATCCCGAGGGCCGGGCGAAAGCAAGCTCGGCCCCTTCCACGGAGTTATCCTGGGCTGTCTTCAACACCACTCGGGCATATCTCCCTCCCAGTCACCTTCGAAGCACGAGAGAATTTCCGAACGGAGAACGTCACCTTCGAGGTGGCCGACTTCAAAGCATATCATGCAATCATCGGAAGGCTGCGCTTGCCAAGTTCATGGCGATCCCTCACTACACTTACCTCGCATGAAGATGCCGGGTCCCAACGGCGTCATCACTCTTCGCAGCGACGTAAAGCAAGCCTTCACCTGCGACAAGGAGAGGCTGCGACATGGCCCAATCTCGCGAGAGATTACGCGGCCAACAAGAAGTCCGATTGGCGCATCGACTTCGGCAGAGGCGAAGTCCCCGCAAGAAGATAGCCAAATCGGGATCCGGCGACGCCAAGACCAAGAAGATCTCCCTTGATTCGTCGATCCCTCCAAAGCTCGCAATGTCGGCGCCGACCTAGATCCCAAATAGGAAAGCGCGCTCGTCACCTTCCTCCAAAATAATAAAGATGTTTTTGCTTGGAAACCATCGATATGCTGGAATTCCTAGGGAGGTGATCGAGCACTCTTTGAACGTCAAAGATGACGCCAAACCAATAAAACAACGATTACGCAGTTCGCACGGGATCGAAAAGACGCGATCAAAGAAGAACTCGCAAAGCTCTTGGCTGCCGGCTTCATCAAAGAAGTCCTTCATCCCGACCGGTTAGCTAACCCGTCCTGGTCCGCAAGAAAACGGGGCAATGGCGCATGTGCGTTGACTACACCGACCTCAACAAAGCCTGCCCAAAGATCCGTTCGAGCGCCTCGCATCGACCAAGTCGTCGACTCAACGGTCGAGGCTGCGAACTCCTGAGTTTCTTGGATTGTTACTCGGGCTATCACGGATCGGCTTGAAAGAATCCATGCTTGAAAACATCGTTCATCACGCCGTTTGGGGCTTACTTGCTACATCACCATGCCTTTTGGCCTCAAGAACGCCGGAGCCACATACCGGCGCATGATCCAAAGATGCTTCCGCACGCAGATCGGCAAGAACGTTGAAGCTTACGTCGATGATGTTGTCATCAAGTCCAAAGCGAAAAGAAGACCGATCGCCGACTTAGAAGAAACCTTTGCAAACATCGGGCCTTGAGAATGAAGTTGAACCGGAGAAGTGCACCTTCGGCGTCCCATCGGAGCAAGCTGCTCGGCTTCATGGTGTCACATCGCGGCATTGAAGCAAATCCGAGAGAAGATCAACGCTATCTTAAACATGAAGCCCCGAGTAATCGAAAGACGTCCAAAAGCTCACTTTGGTGCATGGCGGCACTAAGCGCTTCATATCCCGACTCGGCGAACGAGGCATGCCCTTCTTCGAGACTCCTAAAGAGGACAGGCGACTTCCGGTGGACCGCGGAAGCCGACAAGGCCTTTGAAGATTTCAAAGAATTCCTCACCACGCCACCCGTCCTTGCTTCGCCTCCCCCAGGGAACCCTTGTTGCTGTGCGTCCGACCACTCACCAAGTGGTTAGTACGGTCCTTGTGGTTGAACGCGAAGAAGAAGGACGGGCCCGAAGATTCAAAGGCCAATTTACTTTGTCGAAGTATTGGCAGGAGCCAAAATCCGATACCCTCGGTACAAAAATTGCTTTATGGTGTTCTAATAATCGCGAGGAAGTTGGCACACTACTTTCGGGGTCACTCGGTCACCGTCATCACCTCCTTTCCACTCGGCGACGTCATCCACAACCGCGAGGCAACGGGCGTATCGCCAAGTGGGCCCTAGAAGCGATGCCCTGGACTTAACTTTCAAGCCCGGGACATCCATTAAGTCACAAGCCTTAGCGGACTTCCTGGCCGAGTGGATTGAACGCAAGAGCACGTGCCTCGAGAAGACCTCCAACACTGGACCATGCACTTCGACGGATCCAAGAGGATCACCGGCTTGGGAGGCGGAGTCGTCTTGATCTCCCGGCCCGGGAAAGGCTAAGATACGCCCTTCACCTCCACTTCTCCGCCTCACACAACGTCGGCGAGTACGAAGCTCTTCTACATGGACGCGCCTCGCAGTCTCACTCGGGATTCGTCGGTTTATTGTGAAAGGCGACTCCCACCGGTCGTCAATCAAGTGATGAAGGGCCGGTCTGCTTAAACGACACTATGGAGGCCTACCGACAAGAGGTCCGCAAGCTTGAGGACAAGTTTGATGGGCTAGAACTCTCACATGTCCCGAGGCATAACAACGAAGCCGCTGGATGAGCTAGCAGTTCGGATCTAAGCGCGGCTGCTCCAACAGACGTCTTCGTCGAGCATCTCTATGAACCAACCGTCACCGCAAAAACAGCTCTCACCGAGCAAACCACGAACGAAGTCGCCATGACCGACACCGGCGGAGGACGCCGCTCATCAAATTCTTAACTCGGCAAGAGCGCTGGATGGCCAGGATGAGCAGGAACGCGTCCGGCGTCGCTGCTGAGGCATACGTCATGGTCGACTCCGATCTATACAAGAGAAGCCCCTCTGGAATTCTAATGAGGTGCATCACACCCGAAGAAGGGAAACAATTACTCCAAGATATCCACTCGGGCATATGCGGAAGCCACGCGGCGGCACGCACTCTAGTCGGTAAAGCTTACGAGGCAAGGATTCTTCGGCTTACCGCGGTCTCCGACACGGATAAAGTCGTAAGAACCTGCGAAGGCTGCCGGTTTTCGCGACAAAGCCATGTCCGGCCCGGGAGCTTCAAACAATCCCACTTTCTGGCCATTCGCGGTATGGGGTGGACATGGTTGGCCCTTTCAAGAAAGCTCCGGGAGGCTTCACACACCTCTTCGTCGCAATCGACAAGTTCTCCAAGTGGATTGAAGCCAAGCCGGTCGCCACAATCACTTGCGACAAAGCACGAGACTTTTTCTCAACATCGTGCACCGCTTCGGCGTCCCAAACAGAATCATAAGCGATAATGGGACTCAATTCACGGGAGGCATCTTCAAGGAATTCTGCGAAGACTTCGGAATCAAAATCTGCTATGCATCGTAGCTCACCCTAAAAGCAATGGGCAAGTCGAGCGAGCCAACGGCATGGTCCTTCAAGGCATCAAGGCTCGCGTTTTCGACCGGCGAGCCCTTACGCCGGCAAGTGGGTCCAAGAACTTCCCTCGGTTCTATGGTCGCTGCGAACCACACCCAGTCGGGCTACCGGCCAAACTCCTTTCTTTTTGGTTTATGGCGCGAAGCCATGTTGCCAAACGAGATGGAGTACGAGTCCCTCCAGGTCTGCGGCTTCAACGATGAACGCTACGACCCGACCGAGTGGATGACCTCACCATCGGAAGAGGCCCGCGAGGCGGCCTCATCCGAGTCGGCCAAATACCTTCAAGGGCTCGGAAGATACCACGGTCGCAACGTGCGAGCACGAGCTTTCATTGTTGGCGACTGGTCCTACGCAAGATCCGAGACCACCAAAGACCGACACAAGTTATCTCCCTTATGGGAAGGACCGTATATAATCGCCGATGTAACTCGGCCGCGCTTACTGGCTAAAGCGCGAAGACGGGTCAATGGTGGAGAACTCCGGAACATCGAGCATCTTCGACGATTTTATGCCTAATTTGGCTAAGGCCTCATGTTTTCCTTTTGCCAACCTCAAGCAAGATGACTTCTTGAGCTAGCGATGGGGCGTACACATGTCAATAAAGCTCAAGTTTTCCTCATCAACTTTTGTGCACAATTTGGTTTATCATTGTTTAATGTCCTTTGACTCGAGCTCGGTGTCTAAGGGCGAGAGTTTTCCGATGACCTAATCGAGCCTAGGCTTGATGACGCGGGACGAAAACTACTTAAGAAATTTCACGCAAAAGCTCGAATCAAGGCATTGACATAAATAAACTAAAAATAGTCACAAAGTTCCACGTCGAATGTTACGATTACATGACATTTACAAAGCAAAGTCAGAATACAGATCAAAGCTTGAAGTTATTTACTACATCCAGAGATATCTTCTTCGCAGCCTCTTGCGCCTCACTCAAGCATATCTAAGGCCTGCTCGTCCGTTGTCCCCTCGGCAAAGCCCTCCCGGCGAATGGATATCCACTCGGGGTAGAGGACTTGGTCGTGCAAGAGCAGACCAGCCCCCATGTTGGTCGCTTCGGTGATATTCTTCGGTATTGTTCGGGAGCGGCCGAAGCTTGTCGAAGATCTCGATTGGCTGCGAGCGGCCCCAACTCCTTGATTGAACAAGGACGACAAGATCGGCGCGGTGGCGCTGGCGACCTCTTCCCGTATCTCGTCGCTGGATTTGATCCGCCCAAGCAAGACGTCGTATTGGGCTCGGGTCTTCATCTTATAAGGCAAAAAGTCCTAGATCATTCAAAGCACTCGAAAATAAAGCGCACACGGGATTTGACTTCAAAGAAGGTTACCTTCAAACTCGGCCTCTATCTCGGCCTTGTCGAGGCCGACCGCCTCATTGGACACAGAAGCGAGTGGACCTCCGAAGAATTCTCTACAACGAAAATTATCAATAGACAAGATCGAAATAAGAATCATGATGAAGCTGGGAGAGCGGGCTTACTCCCGATTGATCCGCGGAGGTCGAGGTTCGCTTCCGCAGCCTCCGCGATCTCCCTCCTTAAAGCCGCCTCCTCGATGCGGCCTCCTCCCGAGTGGCCTTCGGTGTCGCCTGAACGTCCTCCAAGGAGTTTAAGTGGGGGACCAGCTTTTCAAGCACCTCGATTTTGCCATTGAGCGGCAATATTCTTTTCGCACACGAAAGCAAGTGGAGTGACCAGGCGAAAGATAACGATGATATAATCAAAGAGAAAGACAAAAGGCTTACGTTGAGCAATCGAGTCGCCTCATTCGGGCTCTCGACAAGGGCATCCCTTTCATCCTTTTTGGCTTGACGGTCTAGGATGATGCCCTGTCTCTCGCCTTCCGAATCCCGCCACTCGATTCGATCGGGGAACCCGGGTCTCGGAGGGCGCAACACTGGGATCTCTTCTACCGTGGCTAACAAGCAAGAAAGACAAATGAAGACATGAAGGATTCAAGATTGAAAGAGCGAAGGAATGTTTGAAGCAAGCCTTACCGGTTTCGGTGGTCGTCTGCCTAGGTGGAGCGGCGGGGCTTTCTTCTTCTTCGGGCTAGGCGCCGAGTGACCCCGGTCGGGGTGCTTGAGCCGTAGCCTCGGGTCTCCGGCGATGCTCTTTCCGGCCCGGGATATCCCCGCGGTCGGGGGCTCCTCCCTAGGGGCGTCCTCCTTTGGAGGCGAAGGCATTTCTCCGGAACGCTCGCACTCGGTTGCGGCTCCGGGTTTTGGCTCTACTGGCCTCGGCACTTCGGGAGCGGCGGCCGGAGTCGGCCCTTCACCCCTCCGGCGGGATCTATGTCTGGGGCCTCCTGCAAAAGTGAATACGGCGAAGATAAAGAAAAAGTTTTCGCGAAAGAGTTCAAGACTTCGGTTTCGGGGCATACTGGATGACCGGCGGATCTTCGGCGCCGTCCGTGGTGATCGCCTTAGAGGTGGGGTCTCGGCGGAGGAGCGGGACGTCGTCATCCGAGTCCTCGATGATCGGCCTCCTTTTGCTCGCGCGTTTGTTCGAGTCCTCACTCTGGCGTGCCCGCTTCCCGACCGGATCGGCTTGGATTTTGATCCCGCCGGTCGGCTTCTTGGCGGGCGACGCGGCGCGTCATCATGGGCCACCTTATACGGCTTGGAGGTGATAGAGGCGTTTTCCATGAGACGAAAGAAAGTGCAACATTAAGAGACAAGACGTCAAAATTGAAGATACTATGAAGCAACCAATCGGCTTACCTGAGGAGGAGGAGGTCGGTGGATGCTGAATGGAAGGACGCGAGAATGAGGGCCCGCTCAGCTGCAATCCCGGATGAGAAGAGCTTGTACATCCGGATCTTCGGGATCTCGTATGTGAGTGGATCCGGGTCCTCCCGGTGGGGTCCGTTCCGCCTTCATATTCGAAGGCCGGCTTCGACCGCTCCTTGATCGGCGCCGGTCGGCACTGATGAAGTGCCGAGTGATTTGTTCCCCGCGAAGATTCCTCTTCTTCATCGCCGGGATCTTTGCGAGCAGATCATTGGCTTCGTCCCAATCTTGGGCTACGGGACGGTGCTCCAAGATGGCTTGGGGACGAGAGGAAGACCGACAAGGCGGGCGGTAGGTTCGAGATTATTGATATAGAACCGGCTGCGTGCCGGCCTTTGTTGGAAGACTTCAAAGGGAGAGAGAAGTAGTCTTTGCGGAGAGATCCGCGGGTTGGAAGCTGCCCGCCAACGACGCAAGGTTGGTCCTTGTTCGGATGGGGTTTCAGATACAACATGCGACGGAATAGATTGAAATGAGGAAGAATGCCAAGAAAGGCTTCACACACATGAATGAAGAGAGCTATGTGAAGCATCGAGTTGGGGTTCGAGATGGTAAAGATGAAGATCATAATAGTCAAGAAGCCCCAGGAAGAACTCGGAGGTGGGAAGGCTGAACCCGCGATAGAAAAAGGAAGTGAAGACAACGAGCTCACCGGTGTTTGGGGTCGGAAGTCCTCCCCGCGGCGCCACCCCACGAGTTCCTTTGGCGGAAGCACGCCGTGCTTCACCATCTCCTTGAGGGTAGATTCCCTCACTTCCGAAGCGGCCCATTGGTCGAAGGGAATCCTTTTTTCCTTCGCCATGAGAATGGGTTGATGGGAAGTGGATTTGGTTGGAAAAAGTTCGATCTTTGGCGATGGAATGTGGGAGAGTTGGCTGTGGAGGCTGGTTGTTGCAGAGATCGAGCTCTTAGATGGACGGATTTGAGAGCGCGCGAGTCTAGGGTTCTCCGCGGTGAGCTGTTGAACGATGCGTGAGAAGGGGAATCGTTTGGAAGACGAAGAGGCGGGGACGACCTCGCGTCTTTATAGAAAGATTTGAGGGTTGCGCTAGGTTTTCTGGTGAGTGGGCCGAGCCCATAAGAAAATCTACGGCCCAGCTAAGGTGTGGTCCGATACGTGTCCTTAGGGACTTAAGCGGATGAGCTTAAGCAGATTTGCCACGGCAATATGCGCGTGTCCGAGTGCCCTATACCTTTAAAGATCCTTCCATACCGCGGTTTGCTTGACTTCATGAGAAGCGGCACGATGCAATTTGAAAGGTGACCAACAATAGAGTTTTTATAGCCGCCTTGGTGAACAAGGGCTGTTTGGTTTTTTGGCATTTGGTCGGGTAATCTTACCGATGTCTTGTTTGTTTTCCACCTTGGTGAAGGTCTTTATAAGATTGAGACCGGTATTATGGCGAAGCTATTTAATAACTTGGTCATATTTTTCATATGATTGAAAAACTTGTTTTCCCATGAGGGATGAATGAAATATTTATTTCGGGATTACTCGGGCAAATCCACTTGGATAAGCAAGAGCTTACCGAGTGCTTTTTACCCATGAGGGATGATTGAATTATTTGTTCGAGATGACTCGGGCAAATTCACTCGGTTGAGTATGAACTTGCCGGGTAATGAGATTTGATGATTGCTTTAGCATGAGCTAGGCATCACGCATGAGAATGATTTTTATAGTTCTTGACTATATGCTTAGCCAATTTTTGACTAACCACATAGTCGGGGCTACACCTAATTAGGTGCATCGGGAGATGCACCTAGATATTTATTTTTGAGAAATTTTTATATATATTTTTCCAGCCCTTCACGAGTCTTTGGAGCCACTCGGGAAGATTCGAGGCAGAGATGATGGAATCACTCGGTGCCAAAAGCACTCGGTCAAAGAGATTTTTGGTTGAGTGCTTGTTTTGGTCTGAAGCTGAGTTGTCTCGTCGCCGAAAAGGACTCGGGGCTCTTGTGGAGATTGTGGCAATCGGGTATCTACTTGGCAAGCTTATCCATTGGAGGTAGGGATAGATTGTGCTGCTATATCTGTAAGCCAAATTTGACTTAGGTGTTACGGTTGCCGATAGAGATAAGGCAATCGGCCTATAGTCACGGTTTGGTAAGATTGAGGAAACCGATTTAGAATAAGATAGGGTTTCGACTTGTAAACCCTTCCTCCCAAGACTATATAAGGGGGTAGGGGCGTCCCTTGAGGATATTCCGATAGGAGATCGGAGATTCCAACACTAGATCGAGATACAATTTCATAAGCGAGAGCTTTTGATCACGAGATCAATAAAGACACTCGGCGGATCGAATCCACCAAACAGGAGTAGGGTATTACCTCACGAGAGGGCCTGAACCTGTCTAAATCTTCTTCTTCTTCTAACCCATTGTGCTTGGCGATCTCATTGCGACCCCGAGAAAATATATTGCCGAAACCAAGTTTCGACGTCAACTCGGGGAGAGAAGTTGATGTAGATCTTGGCGGCGTTTGGTAACCCAAACGGCACCGAGAGGTCTTCATCGAGTAGATTGCTTCCGTCGGGAGGCGAGAAGATTGGCGCAGATCTCGGCGGTATTCGGTAATCCGAATGATGCCGAGTAAAGTCCGTCGTCGGAGAAGGTGGATCGCATCTTGGTCTTCAAGGTGTTGTCGAAGATCTCGGCGGTGGGGAGCCCAAGGCGCCGAGTAGGTTTCCCTTCGACTGGTTCGAATCCGAGTTGAAGGAGGAGTCGTCGGCGAGTTGGCGGCGAAGTCGCCGAGTCTTGAAGGAGATCCCATCACGCTTGTCGGCGAGATTGTTGAAGAAGTCTCGGCGCGTGCCCCTACTGGCGCGCCAACTGTCGAAACTTGGTTTCGGCAATATATTTCGGGTCGCACTCGAGATCACCAAGCACAATGGGTTAGAAGAAGAAGAAGATTTAGACGAGTTCGGCCCTCTCGTGAGGTAATACCCTACCTCCAGTCGGATAAGCTTGCCAAGTAGATACCCGATTGCCACAATCTCCACAAGGTCTTTTAGGCCGGTCTCGGGGCGACGAACCCAAGGTCTAGCAGCTCCCTTTTTTCCTCAAAAACCCTACGAGATCACCTCCAACTTTCCCCTAACCGTCTTTTGGTACCCCTGGGCGCCCACCTCCCCCTCTGGTCGACCTCCCCCTTGGCTGCCCTACTGCTGACCTGGGAAGAAGAAGGGAAAGGGGTGAAGATCACTTCGGGTTTTTCGTTGTATTCGTTGTATTTGAGAGGACTCAAAGAGCTTTCCACGATCATAAAAGAACTCCACAATCGGATCTATGGTTGGGGAGGAATCGCGGTTTCTTTCTGACTTTTTTCAGCCTCGTAATTCTGGGTATATTGTGTTAATCTGAAAAGTATGATAATCTAGAGAACGAATCAGATATTGTTGTCTTCTGCAAAGTTGTTGATAATTTCAAGGTCTTTCCATATTGGTAAAGTTTGGTCTGATTGGAATTTTGTATCTTTAGATATGACTGTTTAGTATGGCTGTTGTGCAGTCTGTGTCGGACTGTCAGATTAAGGTTAAACTAGAGGTTTGAATGTCTTAATTTATTCAGTAGGTTTTTTACTAGAGAATTATAGAGTATGAAGTTATCTTACTCATATAAAATATTTGGAATTTTTGACCATAAGATTTAAAAGATTCGAAAAAGAGAAGTACTGCTGCCTCGTTTGGATGAACGCTTTTGTGCTGCACGACCTATTTGGAGGGTTCCGACATAGGAGCGAGTTATTTACTGTTGTGGTTGCTCATCTGAACTTTTGTAATGAGTATATAGGCTATTAAATAGGTGGTGGTGCTTCGGACCATGCCTAGAGCCATCTTTGCTTTTGGTTTACAAGCAAGTAAACGTAGCGGTGATTTGCTACATGCTTTTTAACTTGTTATTCATTCTGCCTATACTTCCATAAAATTCAGAACCAAGATTAATTGAAGTTATATCATGGAATTGAATATTGTTCGAGTGGGACATTTTGCCTTTATTCTTATTATTTATATTTTCTACTATGAAAATATATATATTCGTCGTATATGTTATTTTCTGAGGATGTATGTGGATGGCGGAGGTTAAATAGTACTCTTGTTATGCATTGCAAGTCATAACATATGCACTGCATAGCATTTCATATGAAGTTTGTCGCCGCTTGCTGGCCGCGACCGTACCGGTACGCGTCGTACGTGGCCCGAGGAGGGGTACGATCCAGCTTCATGCCTTGTTAAGCATGAAGGCAGTGGTTGCATATGTATATATTGCATTTCCCATTTGGTCGCATGGAAGTGAAGTTATTATCAAGAAGTGAATAATCTTTCTAAGCAATGGAGTTGTGGTTCATCTTTTATGTAAGAAGTGTTTAATAAACTTATTATTTGAGATGTTATGTTATTACCCTTTATGTTATTAATTCATTGCTTAAATACTGTGGGTTAAATAGCTCGTCAAAGCAGTTTACTTGTTGAGATAGTTTCAATCTCACCCCGTTTAACATCTTCCAAGTTCTTGAATGGATTGTCTGCTTGAGGGAGGGGAGTAGCAACATGTCTATGAACTTTACTTTCACATAATATCTAGTTGTGCTGTAATAAGTAGAGACCAAGTTTTTGTTAATGTTGTACTTAATCATTTTTTAGAGATGTTCGATTATCTTCGTGGTTTAGATTAGCTCGACTTGGAGTTTGATACTTTTATCTAGAAAACTTGTTAGACTGCTTTCTTTGTTCCTCTAGTGTGATATTTATTCTTTATTTGTTGATTCTGTGTTGTCACTTTTTATTCCCTGTTTTGTTTATGGTGTTTGTGGAGTGGTTTAATTACATCCTAGGTTGTTTTGTCGCCTGGGGTGTTACAATCTATTTTCGTGCCTAATCCGATCACGTCCTCCTCAGAAGACAAACACTGCCGAACACCGGTCATGTCCTCCACTACCACGCCATAGGACTCAACTCCCACACCACATCTATTTCCTAATAAATAGAGGGCAACGAGGGTTTTCTCAGCACACTCAACATCTTTCCTTCTCATATTTCTCCACTCTTTCCCATAATGACGGACTCACTGTGGTAGCTGCAGTACATCACTGTTGATGAGAAATTTCTCTCACGCGCTGGCCTGGGAGATCTGCATAACTCCAGTGTAGGTCCTTCTCGGCTGCCTATGCTGTGCAGGGCGTGCCAGTTAGTTTGATCTGTTAGCCAACAAGAAAAAGAAAGAAATATACGTTAAGTGTTAGGTTAGATCCCCACCGAATCGGTTGAGGGAACCCATGAGCATATATTTGCTATCCTAAAATATATTTAAGCCAAGCGACTAGAATGGATCGGTGATACCAAGACAGCATTAGCCATTTAACCTAAATACAGCAAAGGATAATAGATATATGTATTGATAACCTAGCCGATACTGGAAAGCTAATGTAGACCCCCTTTTTGAGGACGGGAATCATTCGTGTTCATAGTACCTTATCCCTGGATCGAGTAGTTTGGTACCCACGAATACAGTTACGAATTACCAGTGCAAAGTGCACGAGTAGTCTTACAACGAAATTATTACAATAGTAGGCCCGAAGGCAATATCCAATACATTTAGGACCTACCAGTCCGGATACATCCGAAAGCAGAAATTAGATAAGATAGCGAGACGGAAGGCGGCGGCATGCCGATTGCCACGGGCAACGGCCGGGGACTAAGACTGTTACGCTCCATTGCCTTCATTCCTCCTAGTAGTATGTGTACGGGTCTTCCTCATCTTCTTCATCGGAGGTTTGTGCGTATAGCAAGGGTGAGTACCCAACGTACTCAACAAGCCAACACGAATGATGCACATGATAGGGTCATTCAAAGGATGGCTATGGTTTATTTGCGCAAAGCCAATTTTCACAAATCATTTCACAAACCTAACATCTAGCCAGGTCAAGTTTTAGGTCCATAGTATATTAAGTCGGCGACGGTTACGTCCACCATCCATTGTGATCCCAAGGATAGCTTCCGCCTCCGATCCGTCATGGTTTTCGGGGGTGTCTTTCTCCTTTCTCTCGGATAGAGAAGTTGGTTTCCCAGCACATAAAGTCATTATGCAATCCCACCCATCATTTTAAAATTTATGAGTCTAGCCACGGGAAACACTTGTCACGTCGCTCATTAACCGCGAGCACGGCTATTCGAATAGATTGATTGACTCACCTTGCGGTGGATGTACACTTTACCCGTACTCGCGACACCCAACGATGAGCCTACGTCTCAACACATGAGGCAGTCACGGCAAAGCCTTTCGATAACCTCACTTTGGCAGTACCCGCTCCATGAACTTAAGCCCTCATGCACTCTAGCCGTCATTTCCTAGCGGTGAGAGGAGTTCGCGTTCCGGGGTAAGAGAAAGAATTGCTCTATCCTTGAACTTTCCATCTTCATGTCCTTTTCTTCATGTCTTCATTTCTTCATGTTGATCGCATGCCCGATCTCGCCTAGAGTACCAACCAGCGTACACCCCCGCTTGGAAGGCTTCACTATCGTCCAGTACCCACCCATGGTGCACCCCCACCGGCAAGCCCTTTCCTCAACACCAACACCGAACCTACTATGCAAGGATACGCCTCCGCTCGGATATTTAATCGGCTAGGTCTATACCCATTCGAGAAGTACGGTTGTGCGGCTCGTTCTAAGTTGTAGTCTCATGGCTCGGTCCTTAAGCCGACCGGGGACGGTACTAGCCTTTTCCAGGAATCCACCCAAATCCATCCATCCGCCCCAGTCTAAAAACATTGGTTTGTATTTTCATTTTCATCAAAGCCATTTCCAACATGATCAAGGCAACGTGGCGCTCATGTCTCCACTTGCCGTGTCTCAACCATCTTCCCAAGATAGTTGCCCAAGCACGAGGCTTATTTGTAAAATCATGAGTATGCAAGAATCTAGTATAAGCGTGGCTAAGCATTTTACAGAAGATAACCTCCGGTTGTATCACATCGAAGGTTTACAAAGAATATTTCTAAGGGTATTCAATATCAAGGCGGGTATATCAAGAATAGGTACTCATTTATGTATAGCATGCAATTTGTAATTGAAAACAACATCATTTCACAAAGTAGGATCAATATGTTCAAAGAGTGTGATGACTTGCCTTGCTCGCACACTTGTTGATTGGGGTCTTTCGTGTACTCAACGCCTTCCTTGGACGCTAATCGTACGTGCGAGAAATCAAATTTGAATTCGATTAGAATTCAAATAGAATCGATAAGATCCAAAAGAAAACCAAGTAAATCGCAATAGCGGCTCCTAACACTAGGCTATGACTCTATGCGAACCTAGGCTCGAGTTTCGACGAAATCCGGGTTAGAGCGAAAGGGTTATAAGGATTTGAAGTTTTGTATTGAATCCGCTTTTGTTAAGAAGGAGCGATATTTATTTTAATATGCTTAAAGTTTGAGAAATACTAGAGTTGATGATTCAATTAATAAAAGAAAGTGATTACCTTTCAATTTCATCAAATTATTTCTTGGTTCGAGAAGTCCTAGGGTTTCTAATAATCTAAATCGAAATTACTTGATAGAAGCTAGACTTGCATATCGGTTGGATTTCGACTTTTAGAAAATCTATATGATAAATATTATGTGATGATGAACTAAGTCGTAAACAAAATCCCAAACGAATAAATTATGCGATAATCAATAAGTTTCGGATAGTACGACCTAGGGTTAATAGTAATCGATCCCAAAAATATTCAAGGCGCTAAGTATTATATTAATACTCTAGGTTTTAAGTCTAGCAAATATATAGATCAAGAATAATATTTTGGAGATCAATTTATGACATAATAATTTTCTTTGAAGGATAAATGAATGCTATGATTAAATAATTTGGAAAACATGTTTAATAATCGGTCCTAGAATTATTTTTGGAAACCAAATTTGTTTTGAAGAAAAATATGTAATTTTGCCCAGAGATTTTCTGAAATAGCCTCAAAAATTTTCCTAATTTTTCCAAAAATTTCCCAAGATTTTCCCAATTTTCCCCCTTTTTTCTCCTTTCTTTTATTTTCTTCCT